>CAWUPB010000030.1:2468918-3703378 GCA_963924115.1 Dovyalis caffra
AATTAGGTCATTCTTCAATAGATCAATTTTATTGAGATTTAAACCAGATTTGTTATTGAAATGACAAGAGTTTTGGCATCGGGGTTTGACGAGCAGTTTAATCCGATGTCACAAATAAAGATAGAAAAAATTGATTTTACTTAGATAATAAACTTAGAATTTGACGTAGGAATAATTTAGCAAAAATATAAATTTTTAGGAGATAAGCTTTTAGGATTAAACCAAATGTGATAACTTTTCTCAAAAAGAGTGCCTTTGGGTGATTGATATTTTCTCAAAGGTATAATCAACTCCTTACCATAGAATCTCTAATCTAGTGCCATTTTTAGGTTTTGTAGTTCCTTTAATATTAGGTGGTGACTTTAAAATATATTTTAACTCACATTCCTAGTAAAAAAAAATCATTTTTTAATAGAATATTTTAGAAGATCGCTAAATGTCGGGTAGCGACATGAGGCATAAAGAGAAAATACTTTTCATACTCGTTGTCGGGTTAATGATAGAGTTCGTAGTTTGATAATAGCTAGGGATAATTGTGCTAATTTTTTAAGTACTATGTTAGTTAAGAAGTTATATTTCCTTGTAATTAAACGACTTAAGCTAGATAAGTTGCAATGGTTGAATGGGTGTGGGTAAACTAAGATGAATAGATAGGTGATAGTTACAATTTCTATTGGGAGTTACAAAGTGAGGTATTATGTGATGTAGTGGCAATACATGTAGGTCACATTTTATTAGGTAGACCTTGGTAATCTAATAGGAAAATGAAACATGACAGGTTTAAGAATAAGTATTCTTTTATAAAGAGGGGATGGAATGTAACACTTGTTCCTTTGTCACCTCGATAAATTTTTAAGGATCAAATCAACTTGCAAATAGAAATTTAAGGTAAAAAAGTTGAGGCTAAGAGCAAGATGAGAGAAAGAGAAAAGAAAAAAGGGAGTGAAGAAGGAAAGAAGAAGCCAAAAAAAAAAAAAAAAAAAGAAAGGGAAAGAAAGAGGGCTTCTTTGTAACAAAGAGTGATATTAAAAGAGAATATTTTTCACCACAATTAATGATTATACTTTTGTACAAGGAAGCTTATTTTAATACTAACGAATTTGATCCTGTTTTGCCTAGTGTTGTTTTTTCTTTATTGCATGGGCTCAATGATGTGTTCCTCGAAGAACCAAGTGGATTGCTCGCCACTTAAGGGAAGTGAACACCGAATTGACTTCATTCCCGGAAAACCAATTCCAAATGGTCGAGTATATAGGAACAATCCGAAGAGACCAAAGAATTGCAATGGAAAATCGAGGAGCTACAAGAAAATTTTCATTTTCAAATAAAAAAGAAAAGAAAAAAGTATGCATCTTTTGCTAACAAAGGATGAAAGAGAGTTTTTTTTTTTTTTTTTAACTAGGTGATGAGGCTTGGGTACATATGGAAAAAGAGTAATTTCTAGCCCAACAAAAATCTAAGTTACAACCAAGGGATGATGGACCATTTTAAGTGGTGAAGCATCTCAATGATAATGCCTACAAATTAGAGCTACCAACCGAGAATGAGGTCGGTAGTACTTTCAATATTTTTTATATGTCTTCTTTTAATGTAGAAGATGATTTGAGAATGAATCCTTTTAAAGAGCAGGGGACCGATGAGAATCCAAATGCTAAAGGAGCTAACATAGACTTGACCTTAAGGAGGCCGAACCATTGGCCATTCCAAAGGATCAAATTATAAGGGGTAGAGCCAAAAAGATCCATGAAGTCTTGAATGGCTTATTCAAAGTAAGTGGGTGACTTCCCTATCAAAGGGCTAGAAGACCATCGAAAGGGCTTGGTGAATTTTATCTAAGCCATTGGCTTGGACATGCTAGACTTGAAGTTCAATCTCCATTAAGCCAAAGTTGACCCATCTATTTTGATGTTTTAGGCCAAGAATAGCATTGCTAATGCTACCAAATTAATTTGGTTCAAATTCAAAAATTGTATCAACTTTCAAGTCAGATTTGCATCAAGTATTGGAACTTATTTATGGTCTGCTAAATTCAAAGTGTTACTATTAACTTGAAGAAATACTTAATCAATGTTTAGTTATTATTCTAATAATGGTGTTTTGTTGGATCCTAGGTAGAAATTAGTTCATAGTTATTCTGAATTTTTCTAGCATCTTACTCAAGCAAAACATTATGTAATTTATGGATATGCAACTTTTAAATAAAAAAATATTTTATGAGAAATTCACACCTAACTTCTTCCAAGAAGTAATTTAGAACTTATCAAAAACCTAATCGATTCTTGTAACATTCAAACAACTTATCACTCCCTTTCTAACTTTTCTTGAGTGTGGCATCCATACCTTTCTTGGATATGTTTTGGCTTTCCTAGGGTTCAATCAACTTGTTTATTGATTCTCTAGCCATCGAGCTAGGTGGATTCCATCTTGTTGTTTTTGGATTTAGCTATTAGCCATTTCCTTTGTTGATTCTAGTTGGAATTAATGCTCATTGGTACTCTTAATTTTGAGCTTGTACTCTTTTTAGAGCTCAAATCTTTAAAATTAAG
Source organism: Dovyalis caffra (assembly GCA_963924115.1). NCBI lineage: Eukaryota > Viridiplantae > Streptophyta > Magnoliopsida > Malpighiales > Salicaceae > Dovyalis > Dovyalis caffra. The sequence continues at coordinate 2,471,465 of CAWUPB010000030.1, forward strand.
GAATGGCTACTAGTAATCGATCCTAAGATCTTAAAAATTTTAAGGATTATCTAGAATCTATCTCTTAAGAGCATCGGGAAAAATATGAACATATGATGAAGTCTCTACAAAGTAATTATCATTCTCCAATATATGAGACTTTTGAACTAAAAAGAGTTAAAAGTGAAGTCATCACTTAGTCATTTAAAGAGACTAAGAATTCTAGAAAGACATTGGTTTTAGGAAAATGAGTAAAGAGTTTATTGTATTTAAGGAACAATAAAAATCATCTAAAAATTATCTTTTCTAAAAAAAGGTTACCATGCTTTTTTTATTCTTAAGTTTATTTTCTATAAATCATTATTTTTTTCATTTATATTCTAAGTCTATTTATGAGTTTATTTTCAAGTCAAGTTAATATGAATTTAGAATCAATCTAGTTAATTAATTAATCATATTAAGTTATTCGGGCATTTGAAACTCAAAACTACTAAGGTATGAGAAGAGGACTCGAAGCCCTTTTTTAATTTTTTAATTTTTAATTTTATTTTTGGATAAGGTCTAAAAATTGAGCTTTGGGGGTTTTAGCATCACTTGAGCCAATTAAAAGATTTTGATGATCCTGTCAATTTAAAAAACAAATTATTATTACAAAAATGGTTTTAAAATTGCAACGTCACATCAATTTTTTTTATATAGAATTATTGGTGAAATCACATTAAATTATTGCTAATTAGACCCTAAAATTAGGGGTCTTGTTAATTTAATGTCAATTCTAATTAATTTCTAATATATATATATATGAAAAGGAGGCTAAAATGAGAATTACTTGGCTTGGAGCTATATTTCACATATGCTCTAATTCACATATGTGAATTGGAGCATTAATACTTGGCAATTGTGGTATCTTTATTGTTTGGAAGTGCTTAGCTTTTAGCTCTATTTTCCTTTTTAGCTATTTTACCTCCAATTATCCTTTCTAGGGTTTAGGCTACCTTGTCCTCTCGGTTTATTAGGTTAGGTTAGTATTATCCCTCCTTGTATCCTTTCATGTTTTATTTAATATATCTACAGGATACCATCTTTTTTTCCCTAAAAAAAAAAAAAAAGGCTAAAATGAGAATGCAAAACTTAAAGCAAAAATTAATGCAAACATGATACACAAATACAAATATATATAACGAAAGGAGATGTGAATCTTGATAGGGTATGATAGCATAATTTATTATAAAATATTATTAAATTATCGTCACACTCTAAAATTAGAATTTCATCAATCTAATGTCAAAACCAATCAATTTTCAATATAATATTATATATGAAAAATTATGACATGTTGTGACATAAAAAGTTTGTAAAGCATACAAAATTCGAGTAATATGATTCTATATAAAAAAATAATAATAATAATAAAAACTTGCTAATTTATATGCTAATCCATTAAAAAATAATTATAGATCTCTTAGGCCAATATGGGTCACTAAAAATAGAAAACTTGTCTATCTAATGTCAAATTCGAATAAAAGTCATACAATATCACACATGTACATAATTTAAGAGTATGATATGTAAATTATAGTGAAACGATGATGGAAATGAAATTATAAATTCTCTAAAAGGATAATTTAGGTATGCAAGATTTCAATACATGTCAATTATACATTTACAACAATGAATGCAAATGGAGAAGTTATAATATTTGTTCATGATAAAAAAAATACATGTAAATAAAATGGGTGCCTAGTTAATTAAAAAAACAAAACAAGGAAGCCACTAAAAAACATCAAACTAACAAATCAAGGACTAAACTCGACTCAACTGGGATAAAATTTATAATGCAAGAATCCACTTCTCATATTCAGCTTCATCATATGAAATTAGGAAGCAATTGAAGACTAACTAAGTTAAGTTACTAGCTATAAATAAGGCAACAAAACTCGGAGAATAAAATGACGTAAAGGCAAACTTAAAACAACGTCTACTTCCCAATTAGCCCTTATTATGTAGGATGAAGGGCACAAATGAAGACAAACTAAGTTGAAACTCTAAAACAAAAAAAGACGAATAAACTAGGGACTAAAATAGACTAAAATGAGACAAATCTAAAAGAGGCAACATTCTACTTTTAAATCTATGTCATCCTCAACAACTAGCAAAAGTTTGCTAAATTCATTGGATGATAGGAAAAAAAAAAATTAAAAGACCAACCTCTTGGAACTTATGTCCGCCTTATTTTCCAATACTTAAAAACTCATGGTCCGATCTTTTATTAGACTTGTTTCATGTATTGGATAAGGAATAGAATGACTCGTCGATCATTACTTACACCTTAGCTTAGAATTCTCTCCAAATCTAAACCCACGACTCCCTATCTCCTTAGTCAAACTTTGAACATTCTTTTTATAGAATCAAAACAAAGGTTTAGAACTACAAAAATTTGACCCAATATTAGCTATTAATCTTGTGGGAAAGATATTGGTCATCCAACTCTCTTAACCTAGCTTTGTATGTTTGCTTGTGGTGAGAGGACCAACTTTAATGTTGTAGAGTCGTAGGTTTTGCGGGCATTTGGCGATAATTTTTTTGTGGAACACTTAGTATGGTAGTAGAGGAAAAAGGTTTTTATTTTGGCACTTATGAAATAGCATGTCTCACTTATTAGCTTTTATTATTATTACTATTATTGAATTCTTTGGCCTTCTTTAGGTATAGTCTTTGGTCATTTTTCATCTATTTTCTTTGTTTATTTCGAGTGTTTCTACTTTTCAACTCATATCAATTGTGCTCCCATCATCATTTTCTTTCCTTTTTTTTCTTGGTTTTCGACCTTCTTTCTTCTCGATTCTTGTTAATCGTGCTTCTTAATCAACATTTCCTTCCTTTAATTTTTTATTAATTCTAGTCTTCTTTCTTGTTATCTTTTTTCCTATTTGTCCTAATTTTTTGTTTATGTTGTTTTTTTTTCTTTTGGATTTCTTCTTTCAATTTCATCCTAGTTTTCTTCTCATTATTTTATTTGGATTTCTTTTTCTTTTTCTTTTGTTTCCTTTCAATTTTTTTTTTAAATTAAGTAAAGTCGCCAACAATTTTTTAAAATAAAAAAATTATAAAATAACTAAATATTGCAAAATGTCATAGATCTTTTAGAATTTTGGATTTTTTTATAAGTTTCTTATGAATTTTTTAGAGGAGTGAAAAATAGGTTATGACAACTCTCACATTAAAAGGGACTATATCTCAGGCACAAGTATAGATTTATAGAGCTTAGAGAATGGATTAGTGGTCTCCGATTGCAATAACATTCAACTTTGCAAAAGTTTTAGCAATCCATAGAAGAAGCAAGCGGTTCTAAGCTCAAATAAGTAGTTACCATTTAAGATTATGTTAATTTTCCAATTGTGATTAAGAGTTATCCCACTTGTGGAGGTAGTCACTATAAAGTAGACAACCCAAAATATAATTTCTCTTTTTGAAGGTACCGATATTCATAAATGGTTGTACAAATCCAATCAATATTTTATTGCTTAGGAAATATTTAAATCTAGTAAACTTCGGTTAGCTTCCTATATGTTAGATGGCATGGCTTTATATTGGCATCAAAATTATGAAGAGTTTAGGTAATTATGATATTTTTTGAGAGGAATATGAAGAGGCATTATACTTTAGATTTACGATGCAAAAAGATCTACTAGAAAAGTTGAAAGATTTGAAACAAATTGGGGATTTAGAAGCTTATATCAAGATTTTGACATCTTGTGGAACAAGACATAAATCAATGAGAAGTAAGTCTAGTGCTTTTCTTAGGAGGTTTGGAAGTAGAGGTGAAGAATCTAGTATAAATGTTTAAACCCAAACCTCTTAAAGAAATCTATATTCTTGTTAGATTACAAGACAACACCCTATTCTACATAAGATCCCATAAAGTTTACACTAAATACACCACTTAAACCTCATAGATCAAATTCACACCTCAACATTTACTACCCAAAACTTCATTTATAAACACCAACACTATACCAAGACCTACATAAGCAAGCTTGCTTCCTACCCTAAACTCAACTTACAAAAACACACCATCTATAAAAAAAACATAAAAAGTGATGGTTAAAAAATAGAGGAAATGAGGGCTAAGAGGTTATGTTTCGGGTGTGATGAAAAGTTCTTCCCTAGTCACCATTGTAAAAATAAAAAATTATATTTGCTATGCCCTATGTATGATGAAGAAGAACTGGATGATTTATGTGAAAGATGAGTGTTTTAGCTAAAAGAGGTTACAACACATATATTAGTGAATGCCTTAGAGAGAATTTCTAGGTTCCATTCCTTGAGAGTAACTAGAGAGGTGAAAAAAAAACTACTATTTATGGTGGTGGATTAAAAAAGAACCCACAACTTTCTTAACATTAAAGTGGTAAAGAAATTACAATGTGTTTTTGACAATTATTAAGTCTATGATTGCGGACGCTACAAATGGTGAAACTATAATTTATACTTGCTATTTAGAAATTTCTAATGGAATATATTTTACATCCGATGTGTTATTTGTGGATTTGAATAATTATGACTTAGTAGTACGTGTGCAATGGTTATACACTAGTTAACATCATATCCAATTACAAAGAGATGTTAATGTGTTTTGTTTGGAAAAGGGAAGAAGTTCGACTCAAGAAAGATGATCATGCTAAACTTCAAAGTATCGGGTTTGAAAAACTTAACAACATATTAACTAATCCTTCTCATTTGGCACATGTTAATTATGTATTTTAGGTTGCTCAATGAAGAGGGAGGTGAGTTGTCCTGTTTGTCTACTATTTAGACTCCTATAAAAATAGAAATGCCAAAATCGACTAAATTACTAAAATGTTTTCAAGTTTTTTTTGAAAAACCTAAAGGTTTATGACCTAAAAGGTCACAAGACCATACTATTCTAATAAAAGATAAGGCAAAACTTGTTAACTTGAGGCCATATAGGTATGGTGAACATAATTTCGATTAACTGAAAAATCGAATCGAACTCAATCATGTATTTCGGTTTGGTTTTAAACGTACATTTATAAAATTAAAAATCGAATTGAAATACCAAAATTATTTTGGTTTGGTTTGATTTTTGAAAAGAAAAATAGATTTCCATCAAAACCCGAATATATTGAAAGTAAAAACTAAAAAAAAAAAAAGCACTCGACAAAAAAAATTCTAAATTATGGCAAGATTTATAAAAAAAATGAAAAGCCTCTAAATATTAGCCCAACCCATATTTAGAATTTACCGGTTAAAAAAATTATTTTGATTAAAATCAAATTTTTATGAAACTAAATTGAAATAATTCTATTTCAAACTAAACTCGAGTGAACTTATTTCGATTTGATTTTGGTTTTTTTTTTTAAATTCGATTAATCAAAAGCAACCTCGAATTTGTACAAAACTGAAATGTTTAACTGTTTGCTCACCCTACATATTTGCATTCAAGTATACCATAAGATGTGGTTGAGAAGGTTGTTTAAAAAATGATAGAATCTTGAATCATACAACATAAAAAATTGTAATATCCCCGACCTAGGACCTAAATAAGTCAAGGATATTACTAGTGATGTCTCACATTCCTAGTGCAATGAATGCAAGGCATCAAGTCTCGTCTCTTTTTCAATCAAATTATTTATAATTCATAGTGAAAGTCTAAGAAATACAAATAATTAGGTCTATAATTTATTAACAATTACTTATAATTTTTTTTTCAAAATAATTTCATTTCATAATAACACTCTTAAATAAAATGTGTAGATTTATTTAATTCCAAAGCATGGTAAGAAACTTACACTTATAAAATCCATTTTAAATATTTAAATAAAATACCTTTAATTAAATTAACTAATTGGCGTCTTTAATATTCTCAAATAAATTTATAAATTTTGGAATTATTTAAACTATTCATTGTATATATAAGAAATAATCAATTTGGCCTAATAAAATAGATTCTTATTATTTTCTCTTAAAAATTGAATTAATTATAAAATAATCAATTTAATTGGGAAATAATCAATTTTCCTTAATTTAATCAATAATTAATTAAATTAACTTATAACTTGATTTACTAGTTCTTCAATTTAATCAAAACCCTTTAGATGGGAAAATCAACTAATTAATTCATTTAAATCATCAATTTAGCATAATTGGAAGCTAATTCAAGAATTAAATCTTTTGAATATCAATTTTAAGTCTAGAAAATATTGATTCCACATAATTGAAATCATGCTGATTAAATTTAATCAATTAAATCCAATTAATCCTTATCTATTAAATTCAATTACTCCTTACCAATTAAATCCAATTATTTTTTGCCAATTAAATTCTAGCCATTAAACCAATTTAACCCTTAAATTATTAATTCCAATTGGTTTCAATTTAATTTCTTAGTTAGTCTATTAATTTACTTAAACCTTTTTTCAATTAGCCTAATGATTAATCATTACCATAAAACTTTTAACTAGCTAGAATTAAACATACACAAACAATTTAATATTTAAAGTAAGTTATACCATCTTTTACATGCTAAACGTACCAACCCTATCACATATATTTAAGTCCAAAACGCGATAAAAAGGAAAGAAAAGTCTTTTCACTCACTCTTATTTATTAAGCACACATAATGGCAAGTCAAACACTCCTTGGCAACGATCCATCATTTAGTACTTTTCTCACCAACACCATAAGAAACTAGAGGTGGGTGATGCTCAATAAATGTATTACGTGCATGTAATACATGTGATGCATTAAAAATTATTTTTCATATCTTTTGAAATTCATTTTCCTTCTCGAGCACACCCCACCTATGGTATATATAATTGGCCCTTTTTTAAAGCATTGATTTGTGAAAACTCACAAAATCACTAGGTAGCTTCCTTTTTCTTTTCCTTTATCATTTCTTTTTCCTTTTTCTTCCAAAAGGGTGATCATTCCTCTTGTAATGTTTTTGAAGGTACCTAGCCTTTTTTTAAAAAAAACATGTTTTTTCCTTTTTCTTTTTATCCAAATCATGAATATAAATCCTTTTTAGTGATAATGATATAAAAGTGCATTAAATGATATGCATCACCTTATCCTTTACCATAATCATATGTGCTTAATAAATCAAGTGTACATGCAACACAACCTTTCAAACATAAACATGTACCAAATAATCAAACATGCATGAATTACCAATAAATCAAGCAAACATCAATAATGATCAATTCAAATACTTGGTCGAATTTATCAAAACAAATTCCTTTTTACATAACCAAGCATAATTTAATCACAAAACACATGAATTCCTACTTAAAATTTACAATAAACATTAATTCACCAAAATTTCTATATTTTAAGCAATTAATCCCATTTGGCCGAATTATTAATATTGCCTATCAAAAGTGAATTTTTCCATTTAAAAATCCATACACATATTAATTCATTCCCTTAACCATTAAAACACAATCAAACTTCAATTAATTCAATCATCCCGAATTTTAAGGTTTGGCTGAATTCACCCTTTAAGGAAATCAATATCTATTTTTCAATTAAACTTAAATAATCACACCCAATTCTTCAATTAAACCTATAATCAACCCATTTACATTAATTAAACCAATTAATCTAAATTTCTTAGTTATGGCCAAAATTTCCATTAAGGGTAACGAGCATTAACTTTTTCATTCTAACACATTTAAACACACTTAATCCACCTAATGAACACTTAATTAACACAAATCATACAAACTAACATTTTTCCCCAATTCCTAGAATTTGGTTCAATCTTTCCCCTTAAATTAATCAACTTCAATTCTTCAAGTCAACTTTAATTTAAGCTTTCAATATCATAATCCATCCATCAAAACCATGGTTTTACCACCAATTCATCAAAAACAACCAAACTCAACATAAATTCAATAATTAAGAATAAAATTTACTTCCTTTAAAACTTACTAGCATCACATATCGAGCATCCAAATAAGAATTTCTTGTGGAGTAGTGAGAACTACACTTACTTGATCGAAGCTTGACAATTTTTCTACCTTGGAAGCTCGAATTTCCTCCTCCTTTTTCTCCTAGTTTCAGCCAAAATGATTCTTTTTACTCTTTTATTTGACTATTCTATAGGTTTTAGATGGGTTTTGGGGTGTGTTTAGGGTGGTTAGGTGTTTTTAGGTGGTGGTTTGCCTTGTTTCCTCTTGAATTTTGGTTGTTTTCTCTTGTTTTCTTAGGTTTTTACTTGGCCATCAACCTTCTCTTCTTCTTTCTTAGCTGAATTTGTAGGGTAGAATTCCCTTAGGATGTTGTCAAGTATGGCACACTTGGTTCAATCCTCTCACTTCCTTCTCCAAGTGAATTTTTCTAGAGTTTTCTCCATTTTTCTTTCATTTTCTTGATTTTTTTCCTAGATATTTTACACTTTTCTTCCCCTCACATGGTTGAAATTTTTTACCTTCTTTAGTCCCTTTTTCCTTTGTTCAATTCTAGTTGGAAACCACCAATTCCAACCAAATTATTTGTCTCTTAATTTCCCAAAAAGTTACATTCTAATCCTTAAACTTTCATTTTTTTTCTCAATTAAGCCCTTATTCTAGGCTTTTTCAAGTTTTATAGTGGTCACTAAGTTTCTTAATCATTTCAATCAAGTACTCAAAATTTTAATTGTTATGATTACATCCCTAAGGTTTTGTACTTATACCCCTAGGTTAACATATAACCATAACAATTATTATCATAAACCCATTAATTCAAGAACTAAATAATTCATTCACCTTTCATAATATTTATGCATGCATTAATTTATTGTCTATACAAGCATAAATTACTAATTAACACTCTAAATAAATATTCATATATTAATTAAATAAATTATTCACACAAACATATATACATTTAAGGAGGTTTTTTTTTTAGGCCAAGGATATTACAAAAATATTCTTTTTTCCTCTCATGTATTATGTTTAGAAAAAAGAAAGATAGCATATAAAGGGCATAGAGACTCAAGATCACTTAATCATTCATCGAGATCATTTTAGGCTTGGTACCTTGACTTTATTGTGTTCATAATTTATCTCATCTTCTAATCTCATCTCTCCTTTCATGTTCACTCGTATCATCTTTCAAATCTAAAACCCTTTTCTAGCTTTGAGTCATGATGCGCTTTTTTTATAACACTTACATTTGTCTTAGTATTATTTCATTCTATCTTTATTTTTCATTTCTTTTCTTTTGATAATTTTTTTTTCAAACTACATCTATCCAATCTCTTTTTTAGAAGAACATCATCAATTTTATAAACCTCTAGAATTGCCTTTAATGTAAGAGGTAATCCTAATTTGGGTTATCATCGAAATAAATTATTAAAGGCTCAAAGTCAAGACAACAACGAGATAAAGTTTTGTTTGTAAAGGATATACCAAAAACAGACTTTTCTTCATCTTAAGTCTAATTTAGTCAAGTTCATAGCCTCTAGTCTCATTTGAAAACCATGATTAATTTATGGAGAAGTGGTAGGATGAGCCGGATTGTGACTTCAATGTGTACCATGCAACATTATTTAAAACACCAAATCACCTAAGTTTTCATCTAGGACATCAATGTATTATCTTGAAAAAATTTGTCTTTTAAGAATTCATGAGGTAAAAAGATATTTTTAGCTTCAACAAAAAATGATTGCTAGCATTTACATGATATTTTTTGAAAATTGACCATTTTTGAAATATGTTAAATGCATTTTTTACTTTACTTCTTTCGATTTGGATGGCATAAAATAGTATATGATACTTTTAAATAAACATCTCGTGATTTCAAATTGATAATAAATCATACAAAGATAGTAACAAATGTCTTTTTTATTTAAAGAAATGACTTAATCCGTGATAATCACAACACTTTTTGAAGGTATCTTTCAAAAATTCATTAAAGATAAAGATCTTATTTACAAAATCAAGAAATATGCTTGTCTCTTCAATGGGTTTTATGTGTTGCCCATGCATTCGGTGTTATGTCCATTTTTCTTTTCTTTATCCATTCTAACTAGAGTTAGGCCAATTGTTTTTTTCTTCCTTTTGCGTAATCATTTAGTTTTTTTAGATGTGATCATATTGAGTGTCTTAAAAATAAGATAAAAGTACAAATAAAACAAATAGAAAAAGAAAGCAAAGATACAAATTGAGAAAAAAATTTATGCGATTTTACTTATTAATATTATTGTGAAAGCTTGATGACAATTTAGAATAATGTGTGTGTATACTATAATGTTAGAAGAACAAAGATAATTTTGAAAAGGATATTACTCGACCTTGAATACTAAAGAAATTCTTCATTAAACCAATTGCACAACTCTTCTCTCTTGCTGATTTTATGGATAAATTGGTCAACATCAAGGCATTCTCAAGTTTGTTGGTGACAACTCATAGAAGCGACATCATTTCTAAACTCGTCAAGCAATAACTCAAGCTACATAACTTCATTCTTAGTACCTATTTCCTTCGCTCTCGGTGTTTACTACCATATTATGAGATGGTTGACTCATGCCTAGGTCTTTGTTACAAAAATCAATAACATATAAAGGTTTTAACAAGGTGATATGAATAGGAAAAGAATTACTTTTAGCTCTATTGATTTGGTATTGACAAAATTCATATGGTTTTCTTTCATCCCGCATTGTCAACATATTCACTTTTAATGTATTTCCTTCGCTTTCAATCATTAGGGTACCCAAAGTTAGCATGCTCGCACTTAAAAAACTCAAGAAAATCATCAATATCATATTCGTTTTTAATGTGAAATATATAACAATGTTCATTATGCATAAAAGATTGAGTCTTGGTAAACTTTTTATTACATAACATATCAAACAAATAAGAGATGGAGATTTTTAATAGAGTCTTCATGTTGTCATATTTAGTATCCTACACTAGCAACATATTCACTCTACCAATTATGACATGGTCGGGAAGAGGATTGTTGTTCATATTTAAGGTTTCGAGGTATTCTTAAATAAAATCAAGCTCTAGTCGATTATTGATCGAACATGTTTCTTAAAGCCAAGATAATCTATGATGTGACCATTTGTGCCATCATGATACTCACATGACTTAATAGGATTATACCATTGAGGAACTAGAGATTGTTGAGGATTAGTTGTCATAGGAGTTACTTAACTAATAGCTATAAGATCTTGAAATAGGTCCGTAAGACAAATTAGAAGAGATGGTAATATTTTTTTATATTTTCTCGTGGCTTATGTTTTTTTGGCTATTGTGATTGAATTTCCTTTATTGACGGTTAAACTATTGAGAACGCCGATCTAAATTTTTTAAGAAAAGTCTATGATGGATAAGCATTATTCTAATGATTTCTCGGATCGAAGGTAGATTCCCCAATCTAGTGAAGATTAATATCATTTTCGTTACCAAAGTTATTCTTCTTTGATTATGATTCTAAAGGATAAACTACCATTCCAAACTTTGATTCCTCAATTCCGTCTATTGCAAAAACAATCTCAACAAAATTATTAGATCTATTACTCAATAAGTAGTCATAGTGGGGTACCTCGAAGGTATTTATAGAGAGGGTTACCAATTCTTCTCAAGTAAAGTCAGGTAGTATTCGAAAGCTATTTCATGCCATTGAGTATACTTTTTTATAGTCTCCATCAAACCTTTCTCTATTGAATGTAGGCTTGACCTATCAAGAGTTACTTCCATATTGAACTTATACTATCTCATGAAAACCTTGACTAGATCTCTCCACCTTTTGACTTTGGTGCGATCTAGTTCAATAAACTAGTTAAGAGCATATGTGTCTAAGCTTTTGATAGAAAAAAAAAAGATTAGCAGACTTCTCATTAAATGCCACCTCAATCATCTTTTTCAAGTAGATTCTCAAGTTGGTCTTATGACATTGGTTCATAAAATACTTAAAAAATTCAGACACTTTGAATTTTGTATGGATCACCATGTTAGGCATCAAACACTTATCCATACTAAGAGGGTCGTTCAAATTGATCCCTTTAATAGCCTTTAAGAATTCCTTAATAGTTACGAGTTTTTGTGTTTTAAATTTAGAGATTATCTTATCTTTTTCCATCTCGTTAGTAGTTGAATCAATACTTGGAATCCTAACATTTATAGATTTTGAGGTAACATAAGAGTAGGGCTTGAAGATCTAAGAGCAAGCTTATAGCCGTCCCTCACTATAGTGTGGTTGGCTTGATTAGTAGTATCAATAGGTTTTATTTAAAGCATGATGAAAAGTGGCATTGGAATAACGAGTTTGAGTGGCATTGGAACAACGAGTTTAAGCAGTAGGTTATGGTATGGCAAGTGAACATTTCTAAAAAGGCAAATGATCAATCTTTATTTTTACTACATTATTTACCCTTCGATAAAGAAAAAATGATGTTGCCAACTAGAGAGGAAAGGTTAGGATCAAGAAATCAAATATTTCTTTTTTCTTTGCTTACTCTTAATTGAGATATGAAAATCATTTTAGTTGGATCAAACCAACTAACCCTTACTCAAAGTCATCATCATATTTCTTTGATTGAAATTTAGACTTATGATTTCAAGAATGTTTTTTGGGTTTAGTTTAAGGTGTTTTTGGAGGGATTTTGAGGTTAGATAGTAGAGGTTTGAGAAGGGTCATTATCGAAAAGTTGTTAGAGGCTTTATGGAGCATTTTTAGGAAGGGTTGATGTTGGAAAGTTATTAGCGGGTTTATGGTGCATTTTTTAGGATGTTGGCTAGTGGTACGGGATATTTTAAGGTGGTTTGTTACTAGTTGGACGGTGGTAGTTTGGGGGAGAACCTATTAGAAAGTTGTCTGGCGAGTTTATTGTGCTAGGTGCTATTGGAAAGTTACTCGGTGGGTTTGTATGAGTTTTTGGAGATGGGTTATGTTTTAGATAATGGATGTGAAGTTTGATAGTGTTTTAATAATGGGTGCAGAGGATGATGGGTTTTGATGGTGAATGTGGAGTCTTGAGTCATAGTGTTTATGAAGGGTTATTTGGTATTGAGAGAGAGTGTTTTCTTGTGGTTTTTATTATATGAAAAAAAAAGAATGGTTCTCTCTTTTTTAGGTGAGAGAAAAAGAGAGGTTTTATTGTAGGGTTGTTAGGATTTTAGGAAAAAAAATCCGTATTTGCCCCTCCACTTTTCCTCCTTTCTCAATTGCTAACTCTATCTCTTTATTTTATCTTAAAGCACACTTTCAATTAGGATTATTTTCAATTAAGCCTCGAATTAAATTGTTTTTGGTCCTAATTCTTTATATTTTTTAATTAAACCCTAACTTCTAATTTTTTTATTTATCTTATATTTTTTTAATTCTTCTAAAATCACAAAAATCATAGGGTTCCCAAAGAAAATCCTAATCAAAAGGAAAAAATTTGTAAAATAAAAATAAGAGAACAAAATTGAGTGATGATAATTACCCATTATTTACAATGCTTACGACAAAAAGTCATTGGAAAAAATCTTCTTTGGTTTTGCATTGTGAGCTTGTAAATAAAAGTAAAAAGGAAATAGGAAACAAGTAAAACACAAACAATAATAAAAAAAAATCAAACTCAAATGAAACTGACCATTCTTAAATCATCGATTGATGTGAGGGACCATCTTAAGGTCAAACATGTGATGTTAAATTGGTTTTTGGTTAATACATGTAGCCATTCCCGAGGATAAATAGGTGATATTCTCTTGGTTCTTAGTTAATATAGGGAAGATCCCTAAGGTCAAACAACCGACCCTTTTCTTGGTCCTCGGTTAATGCGAGTAACCATCATTGAGGTCAAACAGGTGACAACATATGACTTTCTCTTTTTAAATTACAAGTTAGATACCAAAATGATATCATTCATATAAAAAGGCCTAATGAGAGATGGCCATGTCCATGCCTATCTCGCAATAATGATAAGATTATAAAAAGTAATGTTTTTTTACTTAAGAAAAATAGATCACACTTAGAAATCTTAATCTCCTTTTTCAACTCGATTTCTTATAAAAACATTGAACTCAATAGACTTTGAGATATCAACCTTTGGTTTGCTTGAAATAGCCTTTTGTCTTCAAGTCTAACTATTTCGTATCTCCTTCTATCGGTGTTTGAATATCATATTTCCAAGCTCTTATGAAGATGTTTGATTCACTTATTCATATGCTAATACATATAATGTAAATTTCATGATGCAACCCTCATGGTGATCCTTCTTTGGGCTAGACAAACAAAATGTATTTAGATCACATAAACATTTTGGAAGGAAGTCATCTCTTTTGAAAGGTGATTTGTTAAAAATTGGCTTATAGAGAGTGATATGCTTAAATGGATTTCATGGACTCAAAGAGTTTTGAAGGAAGTTTCACTCAAATAGGTGATCTTACCTAAAAAGACTCAATTTATTTCTTTCTTGTCCTCGGTTACTTAATAAAAAATCATGATTTAATGTCATAAATAATGATTTGTAATGAACATACAAGTTAAGTTTATTCAAAAAAATTTTTTTTTCTTATCTAAAGTTCAACCTCATCAACACAAATAAGTCATCTTTGATCATAAAGAGCTTTCATGGGCATATAATACGGGATAAGGCTTTACTTTATGAACGAAAGGATGTAAAAGACTTAAAAGGATTTTGAGGGTATAAAGACTTAGGATCACTTAATCATTCATCAAAATCATTTTAGGCATGCTATCTTGACCTTCTTACTTTCAAAATTGATTTCACTTTTCGTATCCTTTGACACTCGTAAGGAATCACACTAGGCATGCCCCAATGACTTTATCATCTCGATAATTACTCTCATTTTCTAATCTTAGCTCTTCTTTCATGCCTATTCTTGTCATCTATTTGGGAATTTTAACCATTTTCTAACTTTAAATCATGTAAGAATTGCTCTAGTTAACACTTTCTTTTTATTTTATTGCTTTTATTTTCATTTTCCATTTCTATTTCAAATTTGTTTTAAGGGTTTTCCCAACTAGCTTTTTTTTTTTTTAATGAACAATCATCATGATTTCTCTTTTCTTTCCTTTCTAGGAAAACATACTCAATTATTCATAACATTTCAAAATTTTCCTCGAGTGTGGGGGGTGATTCTAGTCTAGTTTATCATTAAAATAAATTCTTAAGGCTTAAAGTTGAACGAAGAGAGATAAGTTTTTGTTTATGAGAAGGTACATTAAAATGGAATTTTTTTCATCTCAAATAAAACCTTGTTTAGTTTGATAAGCTCTAGTTTTATTTGAAAGCTACGTTTAACTAATGCGAGAACATCCACTCTCCTACTTGACTAAAAGTTTGGCACCATCAAGTGCCCGAAACTTTCATCCCTTTATCTTCTTGTTTTTTTTTTTTTGAATTTTTATTTATTTAGATTATCTTTTAATTAATTGGATTATGTTTTAAATATTTAGATTAATTTTACTCATAAAGACTTGGGACAAAATTAATTAGACTATAAGGTTGGCAAATTTCCTTATCGAGAGAGAATAAGGTCGAATATGCCTAGATGAATGAATAATCTTTTATGTTATGGATCCTTATTTGTTAGGGATTATTTTATTTATTTTGAGTGGATCTAGATTTAATATTATGCTAGATAAATAAATTCTTAACTAAAGATGGAAGATACAAGTCCAAGTTAAGAGAGGAAAGGAGTCCAATTTAGAAAAGGAGATAAGGTTCGGTCATAGTAGAATTCCTATCCTAGTTGACTTAGTTTAAGGCTTTTATATCTAAGTATTTAAGCATGCTTTTATTATACTTTCATAATAGTTTTTGACAATATTTTGAATAAAAATTGAGATTTTTTTCTCTGCAACTTTTACATATTTCTTTGTTTGAATTGGCTAGGAAGTTGTGAATACATCCTTAGAATGATTGACTAAGGTGGGCTTACATCAAAATTACGTCGAGTGGACTCTTGATAAACGTATCCAATAAGTGATCTCTAAATAAAATTGAGTAGTAGATCTCTTCTTAGGGAGATTTATTAAGGCTTTCATTATCTTTATGATTTTTTTACTTGATAAATTATGGGCGTACTATAATTCCAAACTAAACGAGTTTTGGTATTCACACTATTATCCAAGGCTAGGAATTTTAGTTTGAAATGAAATTTTTACAATAGCTAGTTAAGGGGTTAATTTAACTCTTATAAAAAAATTCAAAAAAATATATTTTCTTGTGCTTTGAGATTACGAAGTTGGTGTAAATTTTGAAATCTATTCTATCCAAAAAATGACTTGATAAAGAAGGGGGTTATGTTGCTTAAATTAAGCTAAAATTTGGTTTGCACATTCTCCCGAGTACTATCTAATTTTTTTTTTCTTAAATCCATTGATGTGTTTGATTTTATTTGGGTAGTGAACGCACTCGACCTACTTTCGGGTACCATTATTCTATGTTTGTTAATTATGTGTGTTGATTGGATTGTTATAAAGGGGCTTATAAATTGATACTTAATTCTAATTTAAGTATTGATTAAGGTCTGATTGAGTTTTTTTTAGGTTGTTTTATACTTTCATTGTGTTGGCCTAAGGCTATTCTACTATTGCTTGTATTGTTGAGTATTTTAGAGGGCTTGATGTCTTAATCCGACATCATTAACTTATAGAGAAGAAGTGATGATTTGGATAGGATCATGAATCAAATATTTATCACTCATTGTTATTTAAAACATCAAATCACTTATTTTTCCATCATAGGCATCAATGCATTATCCTAGGCAAGACTATCCTTAAAAGGTTTATTAGAAATAAGAAAATGTGTTTTTGGTTTCAAAAATAGGGATTGCCCTCTAGCATTTACAACTTATTTTGAAAATTGATTGATGTTGAAAGATTTCGAATGATTTTTCCATTTCATTTATTTGATTTGAATGATATAAAGTGACAAATAATACTTTCAAACAAACATATCTTGATTTCAAATCAATAAAACATGCAAGTAAAATATTTCTTTTTCATTCAATAAAATGAATCAATTCATAAAAATCACTACACTTTTTGAAAATAGAATTCACAAAATTTAATAAAGGTTAAAGATTTTACTCATAAATTTAAGGCACATATCTTTTTTCACAAGCTCAATACACTATTGCGTTCATCATCATGCTCGGTGTCTTCTTGAATGCTCTTTATCTACCAATTTGTTCTTTGGTATAATCATCATCATCTAGTCTCTCAAATTGAAAACTCTAATATTGTTCACATCAATAATCATTAAGACTCGTTAGAACATGCACATTGATGTAATAAGCTTCATCCTTCTTAATGAGTGACATCCAATCATTCTTAATCAAAACATGAATTCAAGTCTTAAATGCCGAGCAGCCTTCTAATTGCATGTGATGTGTATCAAAACACCAAATTTAATTTACTATTCCTATTGATGTTTGTAGCAATGATAAGTCTAAGTTGAACCTTGGAGACTAAATAATCAATTTAGTTTATATATATAAAAAAAGAGGGATTTTTTGTTTGCAAAGATGAATAGTAAAGAAAGAAAAAATAAAGTAAGAAAGATTTCAATTTAGGAAAAACTCGTAGTTCAAAAGGAAATTCAAACATTCAAGTCGAAGATTGATCTTTGACACTTAACTTACTATTTTTTTCATTGAATACTCGCCTAAATTTAACTAGATGCTAGAATAAACTTGAATCTTTTCTAAATTCATTAACTCAAAACTTCACACTTAAACTAAATTTTTATTATTGATCAATTTTGATAATGATGCAATCCTAGTCTAATCAATAATAGTATTAAGAATTAGAAAGATAGCTAAGACTAAACAATAGTTTTTGGACACCTAAATCATTTAATTCATCCTTATATTTTCCTTAGGTAATCAAACCTCATTTTCTTCTTATACTAAGTTTTCCTAATAATTATAAATTAAGAGAGTTAGCTAGCATTCAATCATAATAGACAATCAACTAATTGACCACCTTAGATAATCACCTATGCAATCATGATTAATTTAATTGAAACATCAATTAATTATGCTTAGAGAAACAAAAGATATTCAAATCATAAATAATAGATTAAATATAAAACTTATGTCTCATAATCTTTTAAAAATTGAAGTTGAAATCCTTTGAACTAAATTGATGAAATTAGCTAGACATTACTTGATGCATAAAACTCAAAATAATAATAAAAACAAAAAGCATGTAAAGTAAAGTGTATTCCTAATGTGCAAACCTATAGGCTATTTATACATGTAAGGAGACGAATATAACATCTAACAAAAGTCCTATTTTAGCTAGTTCTAAAATATCAATAGGGCTTACTTTCCGAATAGGAAATAAGACTCTCTATTGTGCTAAAACTTACGAATTGAAATAGGGTTAGAAGAAGGAAGAACATAGAATTAGGCTCTACATCAATATTATAGGCATGTATGCATTCTTTCTATAGATTTTTGAATCATCTCAATCCAAGATATATAACTCCAAGGATGGTTCAAAACCTAGGAAGATTCTAGATTATCACTAGATCCAAATTTCTTACGGGTTCTTCCTTAACTTTGCAACCACCTTTGACAACCCAAAACTAAATAGGTTTACCCTTGTAAACCCATTATATAAATTTTAAGATGTCATCTTTGATTCTTAGGAAGACCTCTTTTATGTTCGGAACTGTAAGGATATGAAATTGTTAGTTGTTTCTCTAAACGTCAATCTACCAAAATAGAAATTTTTACCTAAATTAACACATTTATGCTCCTTTGAATTCAATCACCCAAAATAAATATAATTTAGCATATAGAACCTAAAATCACATCCAAAAGACTAAATATAAGAGAATAAATATCAGCAATAATACTCATTATCAAATTCCTCCACATTTAGTTTTTACACATCCTTGAGCAACACTAAACTAAGACTCAATATAAACTCTTTGATGATATTAGGATTGTAATTTCAAAAGCAAGAAAAAAATTAAAATTCTTAAGAACCATAACATATCATGTATCAACATTTTTAACAACTAGAGAATTAATTAATACAATAATTTTCATTCAAAACAAAGTAAACTAAACTAATAGACCCTCACATATTAAATTCTATAACTCTTAAGTGATTAGGGTAAGTGTTTCTCCGATGAGAACACAGAGTTTGAATAATATAGACTACTCAATGTCTAATGGGCTAGTTGGTACATGGACTACTCAATGGGCTAGCAAACAAGGATATAGGTTTGAAGAGGAGTCAAAGCAAGCACTTAGGCTAAAAATGCTTGATCTATAACTAGAATTGAAGTTGATGAGTTTTGGTTTGAATGATCCAAGTACCAAAGAGGTTGGTAGAGTATTTCCAAAGGCTAAACAACCTTCCGGTTACGAGCTTCCAAAGACTAATCAAGAGGCTGATCATGGGCTTTCAAATGATTCACATTTGTTTCATGGGTTTGAGCTTGAGGAGGCTGATCTCTCCATCATTGGGCTTGAAGAACTTTAAATGGGACTTATGAATCTAATTTAAGCTTTTTGGTTGAAACTTTCAAACTCAAAGCCCAATTTAGCCAAACCATTTTATGTTAGTGTTTTGGATCAATATTAACAAAGCTAAAGCTATTGATTCAGCCCATTTTCAAGTCTTTCTAAAGCCAAGATTTTATGTCTATTTTTTACTTAACATTCTTCAATCTTTGCTCCACAATAATGGCTACTAAATTCAAGGAGTTTCTTCCAATTACAAGGAGTCTTATTCAAAGCTTTGTTGGATCCAAAACTTCGATAGTTAGATCCTATGCAATTTAATTCATTTTTTTCTTTCTAATTTTCCAATAAATTATTTAGGTAAAAATAATATTTATTTTTAGTTTTAATCATCTTTTGAA
Source organism: Dovyalis caffra (assembly GCA_963924115.1). Taxonomy (NCBI): domain Eukaryota; kingdom Viridiplantae; phylum Streptophyta; class Magnoliopsida; order Malpighiales; family Salicaceae; genus Dovyalis; species Dovyalis caffra. The sequence goes on from CAWUPB010000030.1 coordinate 2,491,299, forward strand.
TCAAATCAACCTTTTATGAAAAATTCACACCTAAGTTCTTTCTAGAATTGAATTTAGAACTTATCAAAAATCTAATCAATTCTTATAGTGTTTAAATGACTTATTACTCCCCTTATACCTATATCACTCTGAATCTTATTTTGCTTTCCCAGGATTCTTCATTATTGTTCATGGGTTCTCTAGCCATTGAGCTAGGTAGGTTCACATTAGTTAGTATTAGAGCTTGGCTCTAAATCGAGTTCTTTTTTATTATCTTTTGCTTAATCTTGTATCTTTGTAGCTTAGTTTTAGTTCAAATTGAGTCAATTTCAAATTCAAAAAAAAAAAAGGAAGACTCGGTTTGATTCATTCCTGTCCAATTTGTCTAAAATCATTGTTTGTTTTGTTAAACTAAGTCCGATCTTCTCGCTCCAATCCGAAATGTTTTTCTTGTTCCAAACCTGAAAGAAACCATAGCACTACATTAAAGATATCTTAGGGTTATCAAAAAAAAAAAAAAAGAAAAAGAAAAAGAGAAGAATCAATTGTGTTTTTCAATTTAGTAGCTAAATTTGTCAATTTTATCAATTCTATCATTTTTGTTAGTTTTTTGTAATTCATTTTGCAATTTGTCCTTTTTCCTAATTGTTGTGGGTTAGATTGGTTCTGATTACTAATTTTTAAAAAAATCAAGATTATAAGAAAAAGAATCAATTTTATGTGTTTCAAATCGGTAGCTCTAAAATTCAGTTTGTATGTTTTAAATTAGTAGCTCTAAAAGTATGTCTTGTTTGTTTCAAATCAGTAGCTAAATGATAAATTATGTGCTGATTGATTGTGGTCATTTCTTTCTAAAAAGAAAAAGAAAATAATCTACTTGTATCTTCATTGTCAAATTCAATTCTAGTCCGTTTTAGCATCATTCTTACTATCCAAAAACTTAAAATTCTTGTTTGAATTGGCTTGTCAATTACTTATTCAAAATCTTTTCAAAATTTGATCCTTAGAAAATGAAGTTCTTAAGCACTTGTTTATCACTTATAGTTGGTTAGTTCGGTTATGGTCGAGCACTATTCGGTTAAAATTGAAAAATCAAACCAAATCGAATCAAATTTGGTTTTATTTAAAAAAAAAAACAAAAAACCAAAATTATTTTGGTTCGATTCGAGTTATTTTTTAAAAAATTCAATTTTCACCAAAAACCAAAATTTAACACAAGTTATAAAGCCTTAATGATCTAATATCATTTACTTCTTCTCTTTCTCGGTTTCTCTAGCCGTCTACTCGCTAGTCACCACTTTTGCTCAACCCAAAAACTCTCGTTCTCTTTCTCAATTTCAACACTCACTAACTCATACACTCGCTAATCGGCCACGCCCACACCTAGCCCTTACCTACCCCCAATCCACTCCATTCAACGGCCGTCCATCCTCCTTAGGCCTCAATTCGTTTCCCATGACCTTCTTCCTCCTCCTTCTTCTCCACCTACGAGTTCAACAGTTCCCACTTCCCACGGTAAGTTTCAATTTTCATAATCAAGTTCAATGGAAAGATAGTCAAGTAGTATTAATGACGTAGAAGGTTTTAGAAATAGTGCTTCGTTAGGAATTAGTCTTCTCTGCCCTTGTATAAACAATATGGAATGATTGAATAGTTATGATTCTTTTTGCTGGTCATTTGCTATTTAAAACCACATTTGAAGTAAATAAAATAGGGTCAATTCGACTATTCGAAACAAAAACTCGGTTATTGTCATAGTGAAAAACATTTACTTAGAAGTGGTTGTTGTCGACTTAAATCAACAAACATCTTTGATTATTGATGATCTTGTTATTGATTTAATGGAATTTTGTATTCTAAAAATGCTATTACTATTTTCTAAAGTAGAAGAAATAGTCAAGTGGCGAGAGATCTTTGCTATTTACATAAATTTTAGCTTGTATCTCATCCTTGTCTATTGATTGGTTGTCTTCATTAATTTTTCTCGTTCGTTTAAATTATATCTTAAGACATAGTCCTATCAGGATGAATCAATCAAGAATCTATGTATTCAATAATGATTTCTTTTTTGTTTTTGTAAAAATAAACATCATAATTAACTTTCCTTTTCTTTAGCCGTGAAAGATGTTTGTCTTCTTTGGCTAGTTGGCTAACCTAATTTCATTAGAAGAAATTGAAATTCTTGTTGGAAAGCTGCATTCATATGTTATATTGATTGTAGAGTGGTCTCATCAATGTGATAGTTTTTTTCCTTTGTACGGATGTCACAACTCGAAGAAATTGTGAGTTCAAGCAATAAACCACCAAGTGAAGCTCAAACAAACACATAAAACGATAGGGGAATAAAGAGGAAACCAATGAAGCCAAGATTGATTGTGTGGGAACATTTCACCAAGTTTGAAGATGCAAAAAAAGAAATCAAAGCAAGATGCAATTATTGTGATAAGGTACTTACTAATCATCCTACAAAAAATGACACTACCGCACTTAAGTCTCATATGATTGTATGTAAAAAACACTATATAGTATTGAGACTTCACAAACTCAATTAAACCTTCACTCAAATGCTAAAAGAGAAAGCACTCTTAGCACATAGAAGTTTGATCAAAATGCTATTAGAAATGCTTTAGCTTTCATGATCATTGTAGATGAACTTCCATATAAATTTATGGAGGGTCCGAGATTTCAAAAGTTTATGTCCATTGCATTACTTAGATTAAAAATTCCACCACGATTTACGATTTAAGAGATTGTTATCAAATTTTTTTAAATGAGAGATTATTATTGAAATAATTCTTGAAAATGAATTCTCAACAAGTTTGTCTCACTACGAACACATGGTCATCTATTCAAAGAATCAATTATATGTGTTTACTACGCATTTCATGGATAACGATTGGAAGTAGCATAAAAAGATTTTGAATTTTTGTGTGGTTGATAGTCATAGGGGTATGGATTTAGGCAATGCCATTGAGAAGTGCTTAATTGATTGGGAGATCAAAAATGTTTTTACTATTATGGTTGACAATGCAAGTTCTAATAATGTGGCAATTAGACATTTAAAAGATGTTATTAAGAATTAGGGTCATAGTATCTTAGATGAGGAATTTCTTCATATGAAGTGTATGACACATATTTTGAATTTTGTTATTGTTGATAGGTTAATGCATGTTAATCCTTCGATCCTTCATGTTTGAACGAGTCGTGAGATATATGAGATAATCTCCGGCTAGGTTGAAAAAGTTTAAGAAATGCATTAAGATAGAAAAGATTGATTCTAAGAGTTTGTTACATCTAGATATTTCAATTAGGTGGAATTCAACGTATTTGATGTTAGATGCGATCCAAAATTTTTGAGAGGTTTTAAGAGATTTGAGCAAGTTAATCCTTTATATAAATGTGAACTTGATGTAAATCATGGTGAAGATGTATTTGGACTACCTAATGCCAATGATTGGATAGTTTGTAAGAAGATGATGGACATGTTAAAACCCTTTTATAACCTTACTATGCTTGTTTCGGGTTTTTTGTATGTCATTTCTACTTGTTTTCTTTGAAGAGATTTGTGGGGTTGAATATGTTTTGATAAAATGGCAACAAATTTCTAAGGTTGATGATTGTTTAATGGGTACAATAATGAAAGAAAAGTTTGATAAGTATTAGAGAGATGTTAAGAAAATGAACAATTTGATTTATATTATAACAATTCTTGATCCTAGGCATAAATTTTGATTTGTTCAATTTTCTTTCAATGAATTGTATGGTGAATTGAATGGTGAAATGATGATAAATCTTATGAGAGAATCTATATATGCCATGTATTATTTATATTGCGGGTCGAGAAGACCTAATATTGACCAAGGTGGTGGAAGAATGGAAGATGTAAATGAAGAAATAGTTAAGCAAGGACCAATGGGTGTGGTTCATGAGATGAAATTGAAATATAAAGAATTCAAGATTGATGTTGAAGGTGGAGAAAATAAATCGAAGTTGGATACGTATCTTGACGAAGCTATCAAAAAAGAGGATAAAGATTTTGATATTTTGATGTGGTGGAAAAACGGTTATGCTCGATTTCTCATTCCTTCTCAAATGGCTCGTGATGTCCTAGCGGTTCCACTATCAACTATTGCTTCAAAATCTTCATTTAGTACTAAAGGAAGATTTCTCGACTCTTTTAGGAGTTGTTTAACTCCTAACATTGTTCGATCTCTCATTTGTGCTCAAAATTGGCTTCGAAATTCATTTAAATCAATTAATGTTAAAGAAGATTTGCAAAATCTTGACAAAATTGAAGCATGTAATTTTGTCAACTCTTTATCTTTTCATTTTTCAATTTTTTTATTTAAGATGTTTAATGTTTAATAATTTTAAAGTGTTGATTTATTTTTTATTTTTTTTAGATATAACAACACTTTCTTTGGTGCCAACTATGATAGATATACGATGGATTAATGATGTTTTGGCCGTTTGGATGACATGGGTAAGTTTTTATTTTTTTTGCTTGATATATTAATTTTTCCAAATTGAATATTTTGATAGATTATTTGAGTTAATGAGGTGTTTTATTTTTTGAAGGAAATGCCAAGATTTGGAAGTTGAAAGTTAATGTTTGCATTTGTATTATGATTTAAGGATAATTAATGGATTGCATTTCCATTTTTAATTATGGAGGATTTTATATGGATTGTGTGGATTATATTTTAATTATGGATGTTGGTTTATGGATTGCATTTTAATAATGGATGATGTTTTGTTTTGGTTATTTGATATTACAACATATATATGGTTTTTAAATGATTTATCATTTATTATACAACCTAAGAAAAATGGGTGCCTCGGTGGATTATGAGATTGCTTGTCCTATACAATACCAGTCCCACTTGTGCAACATATGTGTATGAAAACCAGGTTAAGGTGCTTTTGTACCCTTATGGCTAATTTTTATTTTTTATTTTATTTTTTCATTAATTTTATCTTTGAGGTGTCTTGCTTCGAAGTTAATTGATGGTTTATGGATATCTTATTTCAATTCTTGCTGTCAAAAAGGGCATGTGGCATAATAAATGAATTCTGTCTTGAGTTTTAAGGACTCTAGTAAATTCTCGTAAGAGTGGAAGTTGTTTGTATTAGAGATGACCCTTCATTAACATAGTTAACTCTGAATATGTGAACCATCTAGAGTCTTCTAATGATTCTATATTTTGTAAAATGTAAATCCTTAAAAAAATCTATAGTTTGTATGAAAACTTTTGGAAACTAAAACAGATTCGGAATCTTTTATTCCCTTCACCTAGTCAATTTTTACAATGGCCATAGTTATACTACTCGCTAAATTACTAGAAATGGCCACTACTTCTTACTTTCCAAATCGATAGATCCTACCACATATATTACAAATGCACAAGTTTGCCAAGTTGGTTAAAAAAAAAAAGGTTTCAACCTAAAAAATCGAAAAACCGAATCAAAATTTTTTATTTTTAACCAAAAAATCGAATCTCAATTCAATTCAATTTTGGTTTCTTTTTTAAAAGATTCGGTTAATCAAAAATCAAAACTAAATCAAAAAATTGAATCCTCACCCTTAGTTCTTGTGTGGCTTGAATTAGTTTGTGAAATAACCAAAATAGTAAGTTAGAATGGTAAAAGACTAGAGTTTGTGAGTTCATTTTAAGAAAAATTCAAAAATATAGCAAACACGAGCATTGAGTTCATTAATTTGAGGGAAACATGTGTAGAGTGTTTATGAGAAATTTTTATTACTAACGAATTTTGTGTAAGTTTTAAACATGTCAAAAGCTAAAAATCCTAAGAGAAAGGGTAAAATGATTGTCGATGATGATGTTTTATGGTGAGTCATTACTAATTATGCATGTTCGAGCACGTATATGAAAGGCAATAAGCCATAGAGAGATAATATTTTCCATACTTATTGTTATGTCAATAATAAGGTCCATCATCCGATAATAGATAGGGGTGGTTATGTCAATACTCGCTAGTCCTAAGTTAGTCAAAAAGTTAAATTTGCCCATAGTTGAACATATGTGGCCATATACATTGCAATGGGTAAATGAATGTGGAGAAATTGAGGTAAACAAACAAGTAATAATGTCTTTTGCTACTAGGAGATACAATGAAGAGGATTTATGTGATGTTGAGTTGATCAATGCGGGTCACATTTTGCTAGGAAACCCTTAGCAAGTTATTAAAAAAGTGACACATGATGAGTTTGGCAAAAAATATTTATTTGAAATGGGAGGATGAAAAGTAACACTTATTCTATTGTCACCTAAGCAAGTATTTGAGGATCAAATAAGTCTACAAAAAGAAATTGAGAGGAAAAAAAAGTTAAGGCCGAGAGTAAAATGAGAGAAAAAGGAAAGAAAAATCTAAAAGAAAAAAAAAGAAAAATAAAGAGAGTTTCTTTATAAAACAGAGTGACATTAATAGAGCTTATTTTTCACTAAAGTTGATGATTGTACATCTGTCCAACAAGGCTTATTTTAACACTAATGTGCTTGATTCTACTTTACTTAGTATTATTGTTTCTTTATGGTAGGAATTTGAATTTAGCATAAAAGTAAAGGTTCGAGGATGAATCTTTTTAAAGAGTGAGGGTATGATGAGAACATGAAGGTTGAATAATATGGACTACTCAATGTCTAATGGGCTGATTGGTACATCGATTACTCAATGGGCTAACCAACAAGAATATAGGCTTGGAGAGGAGTTAAAGCAAGCTTTTCGACTAAAAATGCTTGATCCATGACTCGTAATTGAATTTGATGACTTTTTGGTTGAATAATCGAAGTGCCAAAAAGGCCGGCCACGTGTTTCCAAAGCCTAAACGACCTTCTGGCCATGGTCTTCTAAAGACTAGTCAAGAGGCTAACCGTGGGCTTCCAAATGATTCACAATCCGCCCATGGGCTTCGAGCTTGAGGAGGCTGATCCATTGGTTATTTTAGTAGGCCTAATCATATGGGCTAGGGCTAAGAAGATCCATGAGTTCTTAAGTGGGCTTATTCAACTTTAGTAGGCTAATTTCTCCATCATTGGGCTTGAAGAACTTCGGATGGGCCTTGTCAATTTGATTTAAGCTTTTTCGATCGAAACTTTTAGTCTTCAAAGTCCAATTTAGTTGAACATATTATGTTAGTGTTTTGGGCAAATATTAACAAAGCTAAAGCTACCGATTCAGCCCATTTCCAAGCCTTTCCAAAGTCAGCATTTTACACCTATTTTCTAGTAAACCATCATCAAGCTTTGGTTCACAATAATAGCTGCTGAATTCACGGAGTTTCTTCCAATTTCAAGGAGTCTTATTCAAAACTTTGTTAGATCCAAAATTTCTGATTGTTAGATCCTATGCAATTTAATTCATCTTTTTCTTTTTGATTTTCCAGCAACTTATTTAGGTAAAAGAAATATGTAATTTTAGTTTTAATCATCTTTTGAATCAAATCAAACTTTTGTGAGAAATTCACACCCAAGTTCTTTCCGAAGCTGAATTCAAAACTTATCAAGAATCTAATCAAATGGACTTTTCATAAGGTTATAATTGGGCTATGATAAAAGGTAAGGAATTTATATGGATATGAAAGTGTAAAACCAAGAAATTAATAGAGCATTCAAACTAAACTCGGGTAAATAAAACAATTAGGACCCAAAACCTATCATCCCAAAATTACATACACCTATCAACTTTTCATTTTTTTCAAGCACATGAACAACAACATGGATGAACATGAAACTTTTTTTCTTTCTTTTTCTTTTTTTTTTCCTCAATCTCAAAATTTAACATGGCCTAAAAATTCTAGAAGAGCCGAATATTGCGATTGGAAAAAATCATAGTTTCACTCATCATATATTCCTGAAACTTTATCAAAAATTAAATAAATTCTACACGAAGCTACTGTCCAAAAAATAGCTCAATCCAATATCGTTTGAGCCCTCTGACATTCAGTTCAATTTCGAATGTAATGTCATGTTTTTACTTAACCTTTTTCTTATGATGTTCATGTCTTAATTAGAAACTAATCACCCTCCACCTTAAAGATAAGTCAACCAAAATAAATAATAGTTTTTTTTTTTTAAATCAAATTTCACACTCTACACTTGCTCACAAACTCATCCCATTAATAAATCAAATGCTCTACTAATTCCTAAGATTAGGTAAAGACATTTATTTTTAGTTTAAAAGACTCATTTATGGGTTATTTAATCAAGAACGGTCAATTTAGCTTAAATGGGTTCATCAATGGTAAATTATAAGATAGACTATTTAGGTTAAATTGTTTATCCAAAAGATAGTCTTTATCATATTCATGCATGCTTATGTCAATGTAATTTCAAACAGTAATGAAAACAAGTTATAAAGTAACAAGTCCATGGAAAAATATCACATACAAAAGAAAAGATTATTATTGATGCTCAATCTTATAGGCTAAAAATCTCACATGATACATTTCTACCAAATTCAATTCACTACCATTCTAAAATCAATTATTGTACTAACTAATCAATCTCAAGTTGTACGTCAATTAATTCAATCATGTTGTGCAACTTTCAAATTTAATTAATTTATACTCATTACTCTTACACATTTCGACATCATTAAAGAGCATCTAAAACACACAAAACATTTTTTTTAAAATAAAAAATTGACCAAATAGAAATTAAAAATAAAAATTAAAAATCTATTCCAAAAAGATAAATCCTAAATTATAAAAAAGAATTCTAAAATCCAAAATCCTCCCCATACACTTAAATTTTGCATTGTCCCTAATGTAAAGAACATAATCATAAATATTCATGAAAAAAAAATTAAAAGAGATCGAGTAAGAATGTCTTTTACTCATACTCCATTTCCATTACTACTACCAGGTACCATTACCATTGGTGGTTTCAAGGATGTTGAAGCTAGTGACTTCACCATCAAACTATATTGTTAAGTATCCTTTATCAATATTAATGTTGGCTTGGGTTGTGTTAGAAAAGGTCATCCCGGGTGGATTGAAACTGGATTTTGTGAATTAGCATATTCCATATCTAAAATATAGAAATCAACTGGAAAGACTCGAGTTATTCATGGACACCAAATATTTCTTAATTAGCCCTTCGGGTAATGCATTAGAATGATTTGTGATTGCATAATAATACTAGTCTCTTTTAGAGGTCCTAAATTTAAAGATGCATAAATCAAAATTGGCATCACATTTATTAATGCACCTAAATCTAGATAGTACCCAAAATATTTCTATGCCTTATATGTGTGTTATTTATTAAGTATCCGCATGTCATGATTATGTTTACATTAATAAGTGTTTTGTTTGAAAAATTAATATTTGCTAAGTGTTATGCATGAATAGTGAATTAATTGACAAGTGAAAGACTTGAAAAATATAGTGTAATTAAATACTCACACACATGTATAACTTAGGATTTAAAATTTAATTAGTGTCCTAAAAAATTAATTTAGAAAAATAATCTCCTATTAGGCATTCTACCAAATTAAAATGTCTAAGTGTAAAATAACCACTTAAGGACATGTGCCTCATTAAGGCTATTTTGGTCCATATAATTTGGCCAAGAGGGAAATAAAAAGGTAAAGGATTATTTATGTTTTCATTTAACCTTCATCTACCTCCATCCATTTTAAGATAGAGACTTGAACATTAAGAAAGAAAGAAAGCTAGGAAGTAAGAGAGAAAACAAAAAGGAACTTGAAATTTCTCAAGACAGGGGAGAATTTTCTAAGGAAAGAAGGGGTTTAGCCAAGAGGAGAGATTTGGTTGAAAGTCTTATGGACATAATTGCCAAGCAAAAGAGATTCAGCTAATAGAGAAATAGAAAGGAGGAGAGAGCTAGTTTTCAAATGTTGTTGCTTCCATCAATTTTAGAGCTTAAACACTTGAGAGAGAGACTAAGGAACAAAAAAAAGGGGCTAAATTTCTCAAGGGAAGGAAGATTGGCCGAGAGGAAAAGAGAACTACCAAGAGGAAAGAGTTTGGTCAAGAGAAAAATATTAGGCTATTTTGGTCGAGAGTTTAAGCAAGTAAGAGAGAAAGGAATTCAAGGGTTTTAATTAAACCAAAGATAAGTGTAACTATATCTCACCATAAGACTTAGCGTAATTAGGAGTTGATATGGTGAATTGTGTTCGTGAGACCGAGGGTTTCTAATTATGCATTTGAATTAATTGAGTGTGATTGAAGTTTGAATCATAAAATTGATAAATGATTGACTATTGTGATGTTGTGGTAATTGTTTAATTATTGATTGAAAGTGTGTATAGTTATATCCTTACATTAAATTAGGAAATGGTCAATCTTAGTTGTTATAGAGTTTGGGTTAGTGATTAATTGATAACTTTACATGGTAATGATGATGGGTATGCATTAAATTAATGATTATACATTGTGATAGTAGTGGGTAAGTATTTAATTGATGATTGGCCATTGTATTGATGTTGGGTACGTGATTAATTATTGATTAAAAAATTAAAAGGATAATTTTACTTGATGATGCATGACCTAGAGGTTTTAGAGTTGGGATTATGCAATTAATTAATGATTGTATAATTGGGTATGAGTTTAATTAATGGTTGATCATTTGATGGTTTATTATGTTTATGAGAATTTACTTGATATTGGGTTTATGGATAAGCATGATATTGAGATATGGAAATAAATTATTATTTTGATTATGGATTCTTTTAGTGATGGAATGGTTATGAAGTTCTTAATTAATGAATTCGAGTTATGTGAATTACTTGATGATGAATTCGACTTGGTGAATACTTGTGGTACTTGTTATTAATAATGGTTTCGGATTAAGAGTCCATGTATTCACTTGTTATTGTGTTGTGATAACTTAATTATGGTGGGCATGTTTGGAGATGGATTCAGATTTGGTGTTGTTGCTATTGTTGTTTGAGTTTGCTTGATGATTTATTATTTGAGTGTATGATTATACTTTTAGGACATACTTAATGATGGATTAATTGTCAAGAAGCTTGATTGTTTCGATTTTTGCACATGCTTATTGTACTTGTTATTCAAAATTTTGGTTGTTTGGTTGGCTAGTTAAATAATTGGATGGTTGTATTAACGTAGGATGATTCAACCTAAATGTATGCTTAATGGATTTGGTTTGCTTATGAATACTTGATTGGTGGTGTTGCTTGATATAATTCAGCCATGTGTTGTTTTTATGGTTGTTTGGTTTAAGAGATGATTTTAGGTTAGGTAACCACCGACATCACTTGACCATGAGTTTCAAAACTTGTTAGATGATCGATGGTTTTGGCTTGCTTGATTTCATTCATTTATGCTTGTTGTTACTTGATTTGGTTTAGACAACTGAATGATGATGGTGATGATGGAAGATTTAGCTAGAAAAGGTTTTATTATAGGGTACTTGAATTGTGATTGTTAAATCATTGATTAGTTGTGTTGATATAGGATGACTTGGCTTATTGCTTGCCTAAATGTTGATTGGATACTTGCGATATTACTTAATGTTTAGGTGTTTAACTTCAAGTTGTTTAGTTTTGTGTTCATGTGATGGTTTTGGCCTAAATGGTTGCTTTTTATTACTTGGCTTGATATTTTGTGGTGGTTACTCAATTTGGCTTAGACAATTGAATGATGATGGAGATGAGGTATTCAACTAGAGTTCATTGATATTGAATTCGGCTAGGCTTGTGGGTTGAGTAATTATGATATTACTTGATGAACTTGGGAAAGAATTTTATAGGTATTTATTGGTTAATTGAATTATATTATGTCTTTGGATAAATTGAATACTTGAAGAATGTTGTTGCAAATCGATTCATGAGCTTGTTTTTTAAAGGTTTGAGGAAACTTGATATGCTTGTTGGACTTATTGTTGAGATTATCGATTATATTGATGATATTGATTATGTTGTTATTGTTTGGTGGATTTGGCTTGTCGATGGGTTCGATTTGTTTATAGTTGTTTGGCTTTATTAGTTGAATAATTAGAGGGTTTTGTTAATGAGAGATGATTCAAACTAGGTAGGTTTAATGGAAGATTGCATGTTTGTGTCATATGATGGATTCGGCCTATGGCCATGGAAATGCCCAAGGTTGTTATGGTTTGATAAATTTCAGATTTGGTGATTAATTGAGGTTGCTTGGATTGTGTTCATGGTTGGTTTAGGCTTGATGATATTCGACCTTATTGCATGTGGAATATATTCACGAATGGCTTAATCCCATATAGTTCATGTTCATGTTTAAGCTTGATATTGCATTCTAATTGTATTCACAACATGAAATATTTTATGTCATGATTTAAACCATTTAAGAAAGGATATGTTATTGGTTTTTATGAGGACATGGTTTTATAACAATACTAACATAGCTAGACATGTTCAAGAGGGACAAGAAAAATGATCAATCCTTATGAGGTTCATTGAATTGAACATGTCTAGAGCCCTTATCGCTCAAGAAGGCTGAAATTATATATATTCAGCAAGGCGCACCCAAAAGATAGAAAAGAATTTCAAGCATGAAAAATGATAGTTTTCATTACATTCATGCATAGTTACACTTACCGAGCTTTAACTCTTCTTTTTTTTTTTTAATCTTATGGTGTAGGTGAGCGAAGCAATTCTTGAAGATCGGTTAAATATGTTGAGGATACTGAATGTGAGCTACGAGTTTCCCAAATCATGTATTATAGGTTTAGGTTTAAAGTTTAAAGGCTAAACCATTGCTAGGTTTTAACCACTTTTGGGAATTACCTAGATTAGATCACTCGTAAACTATAAATGATAAACTCTAGTCATTTTGGATGTGTTAATATATATATTTATAAGATAAAAGCTAAATGAAATGTTTATGGATGAATTAGGTTTCTTAATGGATTAGTCTTGAATTATGCACTTGTTAGTTTTAATCCAACGATAGAAATGAAATGGCATATGGTGATTGTAATTGTTTTAGGTTAATTTTTTAGTTCAAGAATGGGAATTAAATGGTTGAGATTATTCCATAAGTTACAAAAAAAAATATTAACATTAAACGTCAAATCTTAGGAAGCCTTGAACTTTAAATTGAATAAGGAATTCCACTATGCATTGTTATAAAGATCCAAAGTAGAGCATATAGTGCATCATCTTGCATCATCGGATGTGAAATAGTATAGTAGCACTCTTAGCTCCCTGTTGGGCCATGGACATTACAATCTAACATGACGTTCTCAAATCTAGTGTTACCAATATTGTAAGGAATGGTGAACATACCTAAGTCTTGACATTTAAGAGGAAGTTTTTATTAAATTATTATAGATACATTCTCCCTCATACTTACCTTCTCATTACCTCTAAAGTTTTGCTTATTAGTTCACAACTCTTTAATAAATTTAACATACCTTAGAACTCTTCTAATTGCATTAAGTAAGGTTACATTAACCTCTATCTTGTGAACCACGTCTAAAATCTCTTCATTTTTTTCCTCTTTCTTTGCCTTTATACTTGGAAAATATAAAGGATTAGCCTAAAAATGAATCAAAGAGTTAGAGATAACCTTGTTATCATGATTTTCAGTTTCTTTCTCCATCTCTTTCATTATCTCTTCTTGTTAACAACCACTTAGTTCCTCATATTTCTTACCATTTTAAAGTGTGATTACACAAACATTCTTTATTGGATTATCATTGTTTAGGAAGGAAACCAACTTGAATCTTGAGCTTCAAGCTTACTCATTGATGTTGTAAGTTGACTAATCCTTTCTTTTCATGTTTTGCATGCTAGTTTTTTTCTATTAAAATTTTAAGACATTATTTGCTAGTAGCTATAACGGTTTCTTCAAGAGACATACCTAAATTCAAGGCTTGAATATTTTCTTGTCTTACTTGAAAACAAGGTCGATAGCGACTTGGGCCGACTTCATTACCATAACTAGCATTAGGATGATCTCGCCAACCTTGATTTTATGTGTTAGAATATGGATCACACTTACGCCGAGATAGTTATGGAAAACCTCTAATTACATGAGCTTGTAGGATTGGTTCCTCTTCTAGCATTGTCGGACACATATGAGTATGGTGTCATAAAAGTAAACATATTCCTCCTCCGTATGTTACCTACTACCATTTGTTAAACTAAAGAAGTTAAGTCAGCCATTTTTTGCTTAAGGTTAGATGTATTACCTCGTTAACTTGCCTAGGTGCATGATATCTTCTAGGTCCGAATTGTTGTGAGTTTGCTACCATATTAGCAATTAGGTTTTTCAGTAACCACTAGTGGTCTTGTCCACCAATGCTTTTCCACTTGTAGCATATATCATAATAATATCCATTGGTAGCAATCGTTATAGAAATATTGGATTAGAAGCTTATCATTAATCCGGTGGTAAGTGGCGACTTGCACATAACTTCTTAAATCACTCGATGCTACATATTTCTTTTCTAATGTTAGCACCCTTAGATAGAGGGAAGTATTTCCATAGGAATAACCTATTGATCTTAGTCCAAGTATTAATTGAACTTGATGGAAGGTAGTAGAGACTATTTTTGGTCAAATTTGCTAGTAAAAAAGGAAAAGCTCTAAGCTTTATTAGCTCTTTTGGGACATTCTTTGGCCTTATGCTATAGCATTCCATATGAAACTCCTTTAAATGCTCTTATGGATCCTCACCTACAAGACATGAAAGCTAGGGAACAAGAGTATCAATCTAGATTTCAATTCAAAGGCAACATCTAAATCATGGTACTCAATACACAATGGTTGTTGATTCAAGTTAGGGACAACTAACTCCATCAAAGTCCTACTATTGACAACCATCATTTCTACTTCCATATCACTAGATAAGCTATTAAAAACTAGGTCAAGAGTTATGTTTAAGCTATATGATGTACGCAAAGTCTCTCTTTTCAACCTATGTAATGCCCTCTCAATTCAGGATCAAAATTCAACTCATTAGAATGAGAACATGTAGTCATAAACTAAAAAAAAGAAAAATCATAAAATTATGGCCTAAAAAACACAAAAAAAAGGGTCGAAACCTTATCAAATGATGGAATTTGGCCTCAAAAGGGTAGACCTAATGGCAAAGCAGTGATTTGGTGTAAAATATTATTTTATTTAGGAAAATTTTAGGATCGTTGCCAAATTCCTTAAAAATCACTCGATGACACCTAGTTCTAGAAGCATTTATCATCAAATTCCGTCAAAAAACCACTTAAAAGCTATAAAAATTTAAAAACAAAGATCCAAATACAAAATAATATTAAAAAATTGATAATTTAAACTACCAAAATAGTAAACAAAATCAATTAAGCTATTCCTCGTTAATGATGCCAAAATTTTGATGCATATCGAAAGCACTAAATTCAATTTACTTTTCTTACCAATATTTAAATCAATGATAAGTCTATGTCAAATTTTAGAGGCTCGATAATCAATTCGGCTTCTATAAATAAAATGGAAGTTTTATTTTATTTTATTTTATTTTATTTTATTTTATTTTTATTTTTATTTTTATTTTTATTTTTTTTTGCAAATCTAAATTATAAAGAAAGCAAAAATAGGTTAAGAAAGATTTCAATTAAGGAAAATTTTCAGTTCAAGAAGAAATTCAAACATTCAATTTACGGATTGATCATCACGTCATAAATTACTATTCTTTCATTGAATACTTAAATTAGATTTACCTAAAATCTAAAATAAACCCAAATCTTTCCTAAATTCATTAAGTCAAAACTTCATGCATGAATTAAATTCTTATTATTGATTGATTTTCATATTGATGCAATCCTAGCGTAAACAACAATAGCATTAAGAATTAGAAAGATATCTAAGACTAAATAACAACTTTATGATAGCTAAATCATTTAATTCATCTTCTTATTTTTCTTAGGTAATCAAACCTAATTTGTTACTTATACTAACTTTTCCTAACAATTACGGATTAAGAGAGTTAGCTACCAATCATTCACAATAGACAATCAACTAATTGGCCATCTTAGACAATCACCTATGCAATCATGATTAATTTAATTTAAAGATCAATTAATTACGCTTAGAGAAACAAAAAACAATCAAATGATAAAGAATAAACTAAATATCAAACCCATGTATCATAATCTTTTGCAAATTAAAGTTGAAATCCTTTGAACTAAATTGATGAAATTAGCTAGACATTGCTTGATGCATAAAACTCAAAATAATAAAGAACAATTGTAAAGTATATCCCTAATTTTCAGCCCTAGATGCTATTTGTTCATGTAAAGAGATAAATATGACAACCAACAAAAGTCCTATTTTAGCTAGTTTTCGAATTTAACTATGACTTATTTTCGGAATAGGACTCTAAGGCTATGCTAAAATTTCCAAACCGAATTAGGATTAGAATATGGAAAAATTTGGGCTTAGGCTTTTCACAAAGATTATAGGTCTTGATGTAATCTTTCTATAGGTTTTTAAATATTATTAATTTGAGATATATAACTCTAGATAGGGTCTAAAACCTAGGTAGCATTCTGGAATGTCATAGGATTAGAATTTCTTCCGGATTCTTCCTTAAATTTGCAACCGACGATGACAACCCAAAGCTAAATGGATTTGCACGTGCAAACCCAATCTAGAAAGCATAAGATCTATATTTTAATTCTTGAGAAGGCTTCTTTTACATTCTCGAGCTCTAAGGATATAAAATTCTCATTTGTTCATTTAAAGGTCTATATGCCGAAATAAGAAATTTCGCCCAAATTAACACATTTTTGCTCCTTTGACTTTAATCATCTCCTAAATCACAAAGAAAATACAATTCAATATATAAAGCCTAAAATTACATCCAAGAAACTAAATATAAGAGAATAAATATCATCAATAATGCTCATTATCAAATCTTCCACACTTAGATTTTGCATGTCCTCAGCAGACACTAAAATAAGGCTCAAAACTAACTCCTAAATGATATTAAAATTGCAATTTCACTAGTAACAAAACAACTAAAATTCTTAAGAACTATAACACATCTTGAATCAATATTTTTTACAACTCAAGAATTAATTAATACAACAATTTTCGTTCAAAATCGAGTAAACTAAATTGGAAAACCCTTACAAATTAAATTCTATAACTCTCAAATAATTATAGTAAGTGTTTCTCTCTTCAAGTTCATTCCATGAGAAATGTACAACCATAAGATTGCTTATCATCTAGTCTTCACTACTTAGATCACATGGATAATGCAAATCAAAAGGATTTTTCATAAGGTTATAATTGGGCTCCGATGAAAGGTAAGGAATTTATATGGCTATGAAAGTGTAAAACCAAGAAATTAATAGAGCATTGGAACATAAACTTAGGTAGATAAAACTATTAAGACCCAAAACCTATCATCTCCAAATTTCAAACACTTATCAACTTTTTTTTCTCTTTCAAGCACATGAACAACAACATTGACAAACATGACACCTTTTTTTTTTTTTTTCTTTCCTTGATCTCAAAATTTAACATGGCCTAAAAATTCTAGAACAACTCAATATTGCTATAGGCAAAAACCTTAGTTTCACTAATAAAAATTCTTTGAAACTTTACCAAAAATTAAATATGAGCTAAACGAAGCTACTATCCAAAAATTAGCTCAATCATATATCGTTTTATCCCTTTGACATTTAGTTCAATTTTTAGAGTCATGTCATGTTTTTCATTAAGCTTTTTCTCATGATGT
This sequence comes from Dovyalis caffra, assembly GCA_963924115.1. Lineage (NCBI taxonomy): Eukaryota > Viridiplantae > Streptophyta > Magnoliopsida > Malpighiales > Salicaceae > Dovyalis > Dovyalis caffra. The sequence goes on from CAWUPB010000030.1 coordinate 2,508,985, forward strand.
CCATCCCTTAATTACAGAATAATCATGCTCCACTTTAAATATAAATCAACCAAAATAACTAAACCTATTTTTTCTTTTTATCAAATTTCACACTCCCACAGCTTGCTCAAAAACCCATCTCATTGATAAATCAAATTCTCTACTATCCTAAGGTTGCTTAAAGATATTTATTTTTAGTTTAAAAGACTCATTAATGGGTTGTTTAATCAAGAAAAGTCAATTAAGCTCAAAAGGGCTCATCAATGGTAAATTTAGGTTAAATGGTTTATTCAAAAGATGGCCTTTATCATATTCATGTATGTTTGTGTCAATGCAATCTCAAAAAGAATCAAAGCAAGTTCTAAAGTAGCAAGTCCATGGAAGAATATCACATTAAAAAAAAAGTAGAGATTGATATTGATGTTCAATTTTATAGGCTCAAAATCTCATAGGGTATATGTCTACCAAATTCAATTCACTATCATTCCAAAATCAATTACTATACCAATCAATCTCAAATTGCAAATCATTTAATTCAATCATATTAAACAACTTTCAAATTCAATTAAATTTTGCTCATTACTCTTACATATTTCGACATCATTGAAGAGCACCTAAAACACACAATTTTTTTTTAAGAAAAAACTTGACCAAACAAAAATAAAAAATCACAATTACAAATCTATTCATAAAAGAAAAATCCAAATTTATAAAAAAAAAAAAAAAAAAAAAAAAAAAAAAAACCTAAAATCCAAAATCCCCTCCCCCCCCCCCACACACACACACACACACACACACACACACACACACACACACACACACACATAAATTTTACGTTGCCTCCAATGTAAAGCACATAATGATAAATATTCATGGAAACATAAAATTGAAAGAGATAAGGTAAGAGAACAAATATGGAGGTGGCTTTTTAGCCACTCTTAGGTTACCTCGCTATGCAACATGTTTGTTTAACAACGTTAGCTCAATATAGATAGTGTTTTATCCTCATCCATTTTCATGTTACATTGTTTAATCACCCTAGAGCCCTTTTGCATGAGCTCTATTTCCATTATAATTCCATTACCAGTATTAATGTTAGCTTGGGTTGTTTTTAGAAAAGGCCATCCTAGAAGGATTGAAGCTAGATTTCATGAATTAGCATCTTCCATATTCAAAATATAGAAATCAGTAAGAAAGACTAAGTTATTCACCTATACCAAAACATCCTCAACTAACCCTTCAATGTATGCATTAGAATAATTTTCAATTGTATAATAACACTAGTCTCTTTCAAAAGTCCCAAATTTAAAGATTCATAAATCAAAAGTGACATCATATTTATTGATGCACCAAAATCTAGCATGATGTTCTCAAACCTAGTATTTCCAATCTTATAAGGAATGGTGAACATAGCTAGGTCTTAGCATTCGAGAGGAAGTTTTTGTTGAATTATTATAGACATATTCTCCCTTACACTTACCTTTTCATTACCCCTCAACTTTTACGTATTAGTATGCAACTCTTTGAGAAAATTTTCATACCTAGGAATTTGTTTAACCGCATTAAGCCAAGTGTATTAACTTCCGAAGCACTTCTAAAATCTCCTCAACTTTTTCCTCTTTCTTTTCCTTTGTAAATCTGCTTAGAAAATATAAAGGATTAGTATGAAAATGAAATAAAGGAGTTAGAGATTATCTTATTATCACGATTTTTAATTTCTTTCTCCATCTCTTTCATTAACTCTTCTTGTTGACAACAACATGGTTCCTCATATTTCTTACCATTTCAAAGTGTGATTGCACTAACATTCTTTCTAGGAATTATCTTTCCTTGGAAGGGAAACAGACTCGAATCTCAAGCTTCAAGCTTGGTCACTAATTTGCAAGTCGACTAATCTATTTTTCCATGTTTTACATGTTAGTTATTGTCTCTTATTAAAATTTTAGGATATTGTTTGCTAGAGTTGTAACAGTTTCTTTAAAAGACATACTTGAATTCAAAGCTTGAATCTATTATTGTCTAGCTTAGAAAAGAGGCCGATACCAACTTGGGTAACTTGATTACCATAATTGAAACTAAGATGATCTTGCCAACCTAGATCGTATATGCTAGAATAGGGATCATACTTACACCGAAGTGGTCCTAGAAAACCTCTAATTGCATTGAGCTTGTTGGATTGGTTGTTCCTTTAACATTATCAAACATATATTAGCATAGTGTCTTGAAACCGAACATATTCCACAAATGTTGGCCACTCGCATGTTACCTATCGTTATTTGTTGAACAAAAGAATTTAAGTCAGCCATTTATAGCTCAAGGTTAGACATAATTATCTCATTAACCTCCCTATGTGCATGATTTCTTTTAGGTTAGAATTTTTATGAGTTTGCTACCATAGTAGTAATTAGGTTTTTCGAGTAGCCTCTAGGGTCTTGTTTATCAATGCTCCCCTACTCGTAGCATCTATCATACTAATCTCTATTGGTAGCAATTCCTCATAGAAATATTAGATCAGAAGTTGATCACTAATCTAGTGGTAAGGGCGAGTTATGTTTAGATTAGATGATGTATGCAAAGTCTTTTTCTCAACCTATGTAATGTTCTCTCAATTTTAAGATCAAAATTCAACTCACTAGAATGAGAAGACTTAGTCACAAACCACAAAAAATCATAAAATTATGGTAAAAGAAAACACAAGAAGGGTAAAAAAACCCTATCAAACAATACAATTTGGCCTTGAGAGGGCAAGACTAATAGTGCAAAATATCATTTTCTAAAAGTAAATTTTTGGCTATTTGCCTAATTCGTTAAAAATCACTTGGTGGCACTTAGTTCTAGAAAAGTTTAGTGTAGAATTCTATAGAAAAATCACTTGGAAACCATAAAAATCTGCAAACAAAGATCACAAATACCAAATAATATTATAAGTTCAACAATCTAAACTATAAAACAAAAAAAAACCATTAAACCGAGTCCCTAGCAACGATGTAAAAACTTTTATGTGTGTCAAAAGCACCAAATTTAGTTTACAATTCTTACCAATGTTTGTAGTAATGGCAAGTCCAGGTCCAACTCTAGAGATTGGGTAATCAATTTGGTTTATATAAATAAAAGGGGGTTTGTTGTTTGTAAACCCGAATTATAAAAAAAGAAAAAATAAAAGGAAAATTCAAACATTCAATTTGTAGATTAATCATCGACACCTAAATTACAATTCTTTCATTAAATACTTACCCTAGATTTACCTAGGCACTAAAATAAACCCATTCTTCCCTAAATTCATTAACCTTAAACTTTGCACCTGAATAAAATTCATATTATTAAATGATTTTGGCATTATCACAATCCTAGTCTAACCAATAATAGCATTAAGAATTAGAAAGATAGCTAAGAATGAATAACAATTTTAGGATGCCAAAATATTTTAATTCGTTCTTCTATTTCTCCTAGTAACCAAAATTAATTTTCTATTAATACTAACTTTTTCTAATTATTACAGATTAAAAGAGTTAGCTAGCAATCAATCACAATAAACAATCAATTGATTCGCCAACTTAGACAATCACCAATGCAATCACGATTAATTTATTTCAAATATAAATTAATTATGCTCGGAGAAACAACAAATATTCTAATCATAAAAAATATATTATAGATCAAACTTGTGTCTCATAATATTTTGCAAATAAAGTTAAAATCCCTTAAACCGAATTGATGAAATTAGCTAGATATTGTTTGATGCATGAAACTCAAAGTAACAAAAAAAAATGTATAAAGTAAAGTGTGTCCCTAATACGTAGCCCTAAAGGTTATTTATACATGTAAGGAGATAAATATGAGAGCCAACAAAAGTTCTATTTTAGATAGTGTTCAACTCTAGGTTATGCAACATTCTAAATTGAATTAGGTTTAAACGATAAAAGAATTTAGACTTAGGATCCGCATGATGATTATAGGTCTCTAGATATGGTCTAAACAATGGGAAGTTTTCTCGATTGGCACAGGATTCGAATTTGGATTCTTCCTTAACTTTGTAACCAACTTTGATAACCCAAAACTGAATGGATTTACATACGTAAACCCGAGTCTAGAAAAATTAAGATGTCTACTTTGATTCTTAAGCATGCCTCTTTTATGTTACGAAGTGTTGAGGATATAAAATTCCCATTTGTTTTTTAAAGGTCAATCTGCTAGAATAGGAAATTTTGTCCAAATTAACCAACTTTCACTCTTTTGACTTCGATCATCTCTTAAATCATAAAATAAATAGAATTTAGCATGTAAAACCTAAAAACACATCCAAAAGACTAAATATAAAAAAATCATTAATAATGCTCATTATCGGCGTCCTCTATGACATTTGTAATCATTTCCATTGCATCATTGAAAGAGTGATTTATTTAGCTTGATAATAATCTGTTTTGGATAAAATTGTGATGACTATATATCAAAATATTCAATGGTGATGAGTAATAGAGAATAAATTTTTTTTAACTTTAAATTGGTTAGTTGAATCAAATTAGTAACCGGAGGCTCTCAAGAATTCTTTTGAATTGGAAGGGCATCTCAATTTTTCATAAACATTTTTAGGAAATGAGGTGATACCATGCTCGACACAAAACCATAATACTAGATCCTAACACTAATAGGAGTGTATATTATGTTTTTATTTGATAATTTGAAGGACTAGGAAACAACGTCTTTGATCTTCTTTAAATACATATCATATCGTATTTTTAGGCAACTTCAATGAGATCATCAAGTTGAGATGAGAGATAACCTTCCAAGCTTTTAGTCTAGAAATTCAAAAGCATGGGAAAAAGGATGGCAACATGCTTCTACGTGGTCAAAGAAAGTGGCTAAGCGAGCCACCATTATTCATCATCTCATGGCATATCATCCCATAAACTCATCACAAATTTCTTATGCCACAAAAATACAAATCTTTCGAGTCATTTGGGTATTAACACTATGCTTCTTTTTTATTACAATATTGATCATTCAAAATTTTTCTTCCTTTGGAATTGGTCATCTAAGAATCATATTATATACATATTTCCTCTAACTCTTATCAAATTATTATCAAAAGTAGGAAACTTGACTTGATTTATACAATTTGGCTACTTTTCCATTCAGACTTCTTAGAGAAAACTTAGCAAAAATTTCCACTTGCATCAAAATATAGGTGGAGAATGCAACCCTAAAATTAGTATGAGCTTGAGATTTTTATGAGTAGCGATAAGACTTAGCAAGATTTAGCAATAAAAAAAAAACCCTCTTAGATAAATGAATCCCATTGAAAGAGAGTAAACACACATCAAAGACTATAAATATCATAAGTTAGAAGAAGGAAAGGATTCGCTTGACCTTGAAAGTGAACTGTCTAGCTAAATTCACAATAATCATACTTTTCCGATAAATTTAGTCGAAGAGCTATCTCTAGTAAACGAGTATTGGCATGATATCTTATTTTCTAAAAACCCACTTGTAGTTAAGATTTTGTTCAATTCAGATTCTATTTTGACCTTTATATTTGGTTAAGCTTTGATATTTGGTTGAGCTTTGATGTGTCCGATTCTTTCGGAGGATTGAGCCTTCTTAAGTGCAATCTATAATTTTTTTATTACTATAGAAAATAGGTTAGGAAGCAAAGCAAAGATATCCTAAAAACTTAGACTAGATATGGAGTAGTCTTTATAGAGGGTGACAAAAGAGTTTATTTCCTTTTAAATCCTTCATCCATGAGGCTACTTGTAATAGGTTTAAAGATGTGATGAACTACATTAATAACCTTTTTGATAATTTCAAATTGAGAGGAATTTATTTCATGCTCCATTTCGGAGTAACCATCAACTATCATTATGCATTTTTAGATAGTATCAAAATTCACTAACATGAGAAGGTGAGAACATTTAAAGAAAATTTTTTCAATGAATCATCGATGAGGAATCAAAATAGAATTTGTAGTCCGAACCGATTGATATATTTACTCCATCTTAAGGTCATGCATAACATCTTTATAATTGAACATCATTCGTCATTTTTTAAAGAAAATGTCAAAGTCACTATTGATAAAAAATTGCAAAATGTGTACATATGGTTTTGATTTACTCATAACAAGTGTTCCTCAAGAGCTAGAAATAAAAAATATGTACATAGTATTGATTCATACAATAACTTCACTATACTAATCCTTATACTCTAAGAACTTTATCATGTCGAGCTATCTTTGAAAATAGATAATGACATTGCTTTATATATGATGCAAAGGCCTCAACTCCAAAAATTTTCTCTCTATCGTTGATGTGTTATTTTAAGTCTCGTAGAGCTTTGGCTTCCTTAGTCGCTACCATAATCTAAGCTTTCAACATCTTTAGGCTAACACTATATGCTTCGTTTACTTAGACCAAATGATGGTTGGTGCTTACCTAGTACATGGATTGCCTTTAATAATCCTCTAACAACATTTTTTTCCCTTTTTGAACCTCGACTATCTTCTTTTTTTTTTTTTTTTGTGACAACGAGTAGTTCTTTGGACTCATCATAATCCTTAAGTTGTTCCTTGACCTCATTAAATTCTTTAAGCATCCTTTTTAATATTTCTTCCAAAATATCTTGTTATTTTTGGAGTTCTTCTCTTACCTAACTCATGCATAGCTTGCTCATTTTAGAACTTCAAATTGCTAAGGTTAGTGGTTTTTCCTACCAATTGAGCTTGAGCTTGATGACATGAATTTCTCTAATATTTTTCTTCAAGAACCAAGTCTTGCATATTTCTTTCTAATTTTTGAATTTTGTCTTTAGCCAATTCCTCTTTTTGACTTAACCAAGTCATCGAGTAGCTTTTGCTTCTTAGCTCTAAATTACTTAAGTTTCTTCTTCACTATATATTTTTCTAAAGAAGCTTTTTTTGACTTATCTTCTACTCTTTTTTTCTTTCCTTTAGACAAAAAAAATATAACTTCTAATGGAACTTTAGGATTTTTAAACCCGAAAGGAATTGTCATTTCTTGATTAATAAATGGGTTGGATAATATGATTTTTTAAACTCAAATTCAAACTACTCGGTGTCTATAATGCTTTATTTTAGTAACTTGCCATTGTAGATATCCTTTGATTATAGCTACCTCTTGGCTATCTATCTTTTGACCAACCAATCCATATACTATCTAATCTTGTTAAAGGCATTTTAGAAACTTGATGAAGCATCATTTTTCAAAACTCCTTAAAATCAGCCAACCTAATTATTCTTAGAATGCATTTCTCATAATCAAGTTGCCTAGATACCATGCTAGGTGCATAGCTAGCATATCTAGTTTCTCTAACAAAAGGAACCTAAAGATACATCACACAAGTAAGCCAAATAGGATACATCCACATTGTTTTTCATATATAAAAAAACATTCATCAACTCAAGGAATAAGGAATCCCATTCTTATTTAGAGTAATTCTTCTATGTCATGACCATAAAATCTCTCAAAGGTTCTCAATCTTTCCACTAGATGAATTTGAATATTGATTTATGTGCTTTCATATGACTAATCATCAATATATATAATAATTACACATAGCATCTCATTACGGACTACATCTCATTATGCCCTTCCCAACTCTTTGGCAATGGTTCAAAGATAAAATTTTTTAGTAAGAGTAGCAATCATAGGATCGATCGAGTACTTTTCCCCTTTAATAAAGACATTAGTTATATCTAAGCCAATTACACTAGTAATAGATGGAAATAAGATCAGTTCAAAAATGGATAATGCTAGGACTCTTAACTTTTTTGAACTAGTTTTAACATCATTCAAGTTTCACTTACAATGCCAATCCTTAATTGAATCATTAACTTATGCTTCGAGTCATATCTTCACTAAGCTAGTCTTAAATTTCTTAACAATTTCATCATGTTAATAGTAAAGATACACATGGTGTAAGAAGTTCTGCATCTAAAGAAAATGATGATAATCTTTCATAAAGTTGGAGTCATGTTGATGTTTCTAACAATAAAACATCGGTATGATGGATCCCTTAATGCATTTAAGGCTTTGAACATCGGTTTTTGGATTGGTATCTCTAACAATGTCATGACCAATTGTCTTAATTAAGATCTCAAACATACCTAGTGTTTTTAACAAGGAAGGGCGACCCTAGTGGTATGGTTCTAGCCACTCCATAATTATATAGGATCTATCTAAGTCTCAAAATGGTACTTTATAGCATAATGAAACATATAAAATCACCGAGGACTAACCATGATAATATTAGCAATTGTCAAAATGATCGATTACTCATCCCAATAATGGTAGCTAGCAAAAAGGCTCGAGATTTCATAAGTGTTTACCTAGAGGAAAACCCTTGGGGACACCACTACTAACTTCCGAGAACACACGAAAAATGTATATGATGTTATGATTATGTAGTGGTGTGTGAAAGGGCATCACTCCATGCCTAGTCTCATAAAATGAACTAAGAAATTAACAACTATAAGCTATATGAAAAAAAAATAACATAAATAAAATACATTCACCAAATATATGAATTCACACAATTCGATTAACAAAACATAAACATAAATAAATATTAAAAATAAAAATTTTCACTCAAGAGTCAATTACATAGGCATAGAAACATATAACACACAACTAGAGATTTCATTGACACATACATCAAAACTTAACCCTAGCATAATCTCTAGTGGAGTTGCCAAACCATAGTCGAGAGGGGGAACGATTGACATCGGAGGTAGGACTAGAAAAATGAAAAAGAAATTAAGTGAAATAAGTCTCCACCTAGTATTAAGAAAAATCTAGAATGACTAGTTTGTATGGATATCTAAGTAAAAGGCTGGCTACGGGTTGAAAAAATCAAAATCGCCACTATCATATCCTTCGAGATAAGCTACATTGTATGCATGTGAAAACTAAATATTTTGTTTTACTATGCTACAAATCTAAGCTTATTTGAGTAGATTCATCTTATTAAGATGGATTACACCAGTGATTTGGGAGTTAGGCCAATCGAAGGCCTATGATCGCACTCCAAAATGAAAGAAAGAAAATATTCAAGAAATGATAAGCCATTAACGAACTACAAACCTATGACACATGATTGGAAAGACATTAATAAGCTTCCACCCACAACATATATAATTAGGAAACCAATGATGATTTCAACCCATAACACATATGATTTTAACCCATAACACATAATTGAAAAACCACCGATAGTTTGAACCATAAAATATAATTATGAAACCACTAATAATTTCGACTCCGCAACATACAATTAGGAAACTAGTAACGGTTTAGACCTATAACACACAATTGGGAAACCACTAACGGTTTTGACCAATAACACATAATAAAAAATCAGTATGATTGTGACTCATAACACATAATTGAAAAACCACCAATTGGTTATACTCATATCACACGTTGGAAAACCATTAACGTATTTTACTCATAACATACAATTGGAAAATCACTAACACTTTCAAGCCATAGCACATAATTAGAAAACCATTGATGGTTTTAACCCATATCGTACATTAGGAAACCACTAATGATTTTGACCCATAAGATATAACCGAGACACTACCGATAGTTTCGTTCCATAAAATATATATAGAAAAACACTAATGATTTCTCTCATAACACATAATTGGGAAACTACTAATGGTCTCAACACACACAAGACACAATTGGGAAACTATTGCTAGTTTTGACCCATGACATATAATTAGGAAACCATGAATGATTTGACCAACAACACATAATTGGAAAAGCAATGATGGTTTTGACCTATAACACATAATTGGGAAGCCACTAATGACCTCAACCCATAATAGATTTAATTTTCCATATGCACATATATCACACTTGGTCGTGTAAAATATGTTATCAGCCTTTGAGGCTAACATCGATTACCCTATCACACATATACACACATCACATTCATTCATGAAATGTCAACCTTTATGGTTGACACCGATCACTTCATCAAATGCACACACATTATTTATTCATGCAAAACATGATGTTACCCTTCGTGGTTGACACCAATCACTTTACCATGTACACACACATCATATTTAATAGGCTACACCACCTAAATAACATAACATGAAGAATCATATTTAATTTATCACTTCTAATAAGTAAGACAACATACTTAATCGCACATACCAAGATCGACACATGTTCCGAATAAACTATTGGACTTAAAATTCATGTCTATTCCTTTCAGCTCCGTTAAGGAGCATTAAAAACCAACTTTATTTTTACTAAAAATACCTAGTGGTCTCAAACCATTTCGGATTTAATACACAATGATGTATCTCGAATCACAATTCAAATATCATATTTAATTCATAAATATCACATTCATTTGTAATATTCATTCATATATATATATATATATATGAATTTTATTAAACATAAAATCAATATGAAGATGTCAAAAACTTACCCGATTGGTCATAAAGATTAAACTACCCCTTTTAGAAGTGTAAAGTTTGCCATTATAGGCCAAATGCTGAATTTGCTCTTAGTGGTAATTTGGTTTTGAAACTCACCAAAATCATTCTCAATTGCTCCAAAAGGCCCCAAATAGTATGGAAGAGATGGTGTCACCTTCTTCAACTCTCCGATTAAGACAAATGATATTGTCAACTCGAGAGAAAAAGTTAACACCCACAAGTCAAGTTCTCTTCTTTCTTCCTCTCTTACTTATTTGTACTACCTTTTTCACCCTCCGATGAAGATCAAAGGATGTTGCCAACTAAAGAGAGAAGGTTAGCATCAATAAATCAAGCCTTTCATCCTTTCTTTTTGTAGTCTTAATTGAGATTTTAAGAGTATTATGGACCAAATTAACTAACCCTTACTCACACTCATCATCATTTTTTCTTTTATTGTAATTCGGACTAAGAGTTTAAGGAATGATTTTGGGTTTAGTTTTTGATGGTTTCGGAGGGATTTTAGGGTCGGACAAGTATCGATTTCGGAGGGGTTGTTGTTGGAAAGTTGCAAGGGAGTTGTTGCTAAAAGGTTATTGCCAAGTTTGTGGTCTTATTTTAAGGGTCGTTACTTGGCAAAAAAGGTTTTTCTTATGGCTATTTTAGGGTGGTTTAAAGGGCCAACTGTTTGAAAGTTGTTGGCGAGTTTACGGTGTTGTTTTATTGGCTATCGCTGAAAAGTTAATAATGGGTTTATATGGCTTTTTGGCATTGGGTTATTTTTTTTATATGGTAGATGTGAAGGACGGTGGAGTCTTGATGCTAAGTGTGAAGGATGGTGGGTGTGGAGTTTTGAGTTATGGTGGCTACGAAGGTTTTTTTTTTTTTTTTTTTGAGAGAGAGAGAGTGTGTGTGTGTGTGTGTGTGTGTGTGTGTGTTTTCTTTAGGATTTTTGTGGAATGAAAGAGAATGAATAGTTCCCTACCTTTTAGGTGACGAAGCATAGAGGTTTTATAGTGGGTTTTTGGGATTTTAGGGAAAAACCTTATTTGCCTATCCACTTTTTCTTTTTTCTCTTTTGCTAACCCTATCTCTTTATTTTCTCTTAAAACACACTTCTAATTAGGATTGCTTTCAATTAAGCCTCCAATTAAATTTTCTATGGTCATAATTCCTTCTTTTTTTTCTATATATCTCATTCTTTTTTTTTCTTTTTTCTTTTTTGTTTTGGTTAATTTTTCTAAACTTACAAAAATCATGGTGGTTTCTAAACAAAATCTAAACCAATGAAAAAAAATTATAAAATAAAAATAAGGGTAAAAATTAGGTGACAATAGGCAAAATCAATCAAAGTGATCTAAATCAAGGTTATGACCGACGTGACTTCAAATGTCACAATTTTCATACATAAACGACAAGCAAATATGCATAATAGGCAAGATTCAATCAGTTACAACAAAAGTAGTTTAATCAAGCAATGAATTTGTAGCACATCAAGACCGGTACTTATTTTGGATAATTCATTTAAATTAAAACTTAATCTTGTCCTCTTAGTTTCACCATGGGGTACTCGAATCAATTTTATCTCTTCAATTTCTAAAGTCTCTCCGACCCCTCGTGTTCGATACATTAAACATATTTTAGCACACCTCAATGTTATTATTAACACATAAATCAACATTCATAATTAATTCCAAAAAATATTTATAAATAACATAAATTAAAATTCATAGTTTTAATAACTTACCCGGTAGTCAAAAAAATATGACAGACTATTGAGATGTTGTCGGAATATGAAATTAACAAAAAGTCGTTTTAAGATCAGCTTTGATCTCTTCAACCCGGATGAAACAGATTTTGTTTTAGTTGGTTAGAGAGGAGAAATAGTTGTCCATTATAAAAGCTGAGAAGGTCAATGTAAAATGATCAAGATGCCTTAGGAAGTTTTAAAATTGCCAAAATGCCTTTGGCACGAGTATAGTATGCACCGCCACTATCCGACCACCATTAGCCACTCCTCCAACAAGTAATTGGTGTTTGTAAGCTAGAGAGGTCGCCCTAATTCCTTTTATGGTGGCTATGTCAGTCAATGTCGCTTGTGGAGAGATACCGATGGTCCAAAAGATTGTGTTTCTCCCTCTTCTTTCTATAACCTGCAATATTGGGTTATTTAAAGAGATAAAATCAATAGAGAACAACCCGTATGACATGCAGAAGCTTCGATTTGACCTTTAAATTATTATTTTTTGCCATAAAATGGAAGATTTAAATAAGTCTCATCATAGCAAGTCGGGTTTAAGTTGCCAAATGGTTTTTATGTATTCATCCATCTTGTTCCACAATTCCAAGCTGGGATTGGTTGTTGGAGAATTAAGGAGGATTTTTGCAGTGGTGGTTGTCGTCAATTTGGTCCAAAAAATGCCAAAATTTGAGGGGAAAATGGGTTGGGGCTGAAACTTCTTTCCACCAATTTTTATTGATCTTGGTTATGTTTCGACAAGCTTTTGGTATGGTTTTGCTTGGAATTTAGTGATCAGTGCATCTTGTTGTCCTTGGAGCTTAATTTGGATAGAAATTAGTCGATTTCTGAGTAAAAAAAAACATGTCGGATTTTAGAGGTTGGCAAGTCTGTCAGAGGGTTTTGTGGTGGGATTGTTTAGCTAGTGTGGAGACAAATCTGTGGCATTCGGCAATACTTGGCTGGCAGGTAAAGGAGAGTGCGACAAGGTTTTGTAGCTGACGAATTTCTTTTTCCTAAGGAAAGCAAATTGGTTCTTTCAGGGTTTTCTACCTCTAGAGTTTTCTCCCTCTAGGGTTTTCTGCCTGCTACAGAAAGATTTAGGGTGGATGGTCAAACTTTAATTTGGTTGCCTATTTCGCATGTATTTTGTATTTTACTCTTGTCCCTTTTCGTTTCTCTTCAATTGCACGCCCAATTGAATTTCTTTGGTCCTTCCTTTTTTTAATTCCTTTTAATTTAACCAAAATTTTCCTCAACTTAAGACCATTGACTTCTTAATTCGCCCAATTATGCCGTTCAATTAAACTTCTTCGTCCCTTATTTTACTTGGTTTTTCAATCGACATCCCAAAATGCTATTTTTTTCAACTTACTATTCTTTCCTTCTTTCCTCTTCTTTTTTATCTTTTTTTATTATTATTTTTCATCCCTTTATCTTTTTGAAAAGAATTGAAAAAAAAAGTAGGGGTTAAAATTGGGTGTTAACATTTGTCATCACAATTATTTTTATTATTAAAAATTAGTGTATTTTAATTTACAATATTAAACTAATGCAATACATGTGTGTATAATTGATGGATATTGTCAAAGGAAATGAAAAAAATAGTTTTACATTCTTATTGTATTTCCCTTAGATTTTTTTTTTTTAGTTTTATTTATTTTTTAAATAATTAAATTTATATTTATCATTTAATAATAAAATAAATATAAAAAAATAACTTTCTAATAACATGTAGACCAATTAGATCCCACATTTTCAAGAATTAAAATATATGAATAATTATTATTATTTATTTTATAAAAAATGTGATAGATATAAAAAGAGAGAGAATTTAAAAAAATATATATATAATATACTTTTTTAGTGTAAATAAAAATATTGTTATTGTTTTTTGTGAATCTAAAGTGGATCTAGATGTAATTTTTTCCCTTCAATTTTTTGTTTTTTTTTTAATGAAATTATAAAATAAGTATTGGTACTTAATTTTTTTTCATAATGCATTATATATATATATTTGGAGAATTTACTACATCTTGAAATAAAAATTTGAATCCTAATAGCAGTAGTTTCTTCCATTAAAATAAAGTAATGAATGAAGACTATTCCTAAAGTATAACTCAAGCTGTATGATGCTTTTCAAGAAAGATAATGTTAAAATTGAAATGGAAAATGTTTATGCTTAAAAGAGCCATATGAGACCCGACCGACACCTCAAGCCCAACTTTTCTTTCTCTAATCCGGGGTGTGCAACTTACGCCATAGCTTAGAGAGTGGTTTATAACCTTTATCTCGCTAATGGCTTAACCCTTCCCAAGTTATGACCTAATTAACAAAGTTATTATCTTAATGAGCTTATTAAAGAAGAATAACCGTTCCACTTCAAGCCAAATTGGATTTGGTAAATACCATAAGATGGGGCTTTGTTCACGCCGTCCGTACATTGTCGTTGCCTGTGCTTCGGTCAAGAGTGAATTTTATATTTTTTGTACGCTCTGTATTCTAATGTCCGCATTTGTGCACGTGTTAAACTTGGGTGCACTGCGTGCTATGCTCATGCCTCCACGTGCTTTGCGTTTAGTCCACGGGAACCTCCTCGTTCAAAGGTGAGTAGGTTTTTCTCCATATATTAATCAAACCAAATAGGAGTGTTTAAAATAGGCATTTTAATAATCGATACGTACTAGAACTAAAATTAAATAAAAATTTAATATTAAATATATGTGAAAAATATGTTAAGAATAAAAATAATCATTAGTGATTTAAAATAATATTTAGAATAGTCAAAATAGTTTTTTCATGCTTAAGGAATATTTTATTGATTTTACGAGTGCATAAATAGTAATTTTTACATTAAATAATTAATTAAAGCATGTTTTTTGTGCAAGAAAAATGTTTTCTTTCCTTAGAATATTTGTTAGAGAGGTGTTGAATTAATTTATGTGATTTTATGAATTTTCTTGTATGTTATGAATATTTTATTTGAATTGTTATGCATAGGAATAGTGTTTTTAGAGGTAAAGAATTTACCTAGCACCTTAAGAGTATGAGGAATTTTTTTAAGAACATAGAATAATCATATAGGAGGTGTGAGAGTGCATGAAATATTTAAATTAATTTTATTAAGTATAGGGAATACTTTTAATAGGAAATAGTGTGATTTTCACACTAAATAATTAATTTAGAGGCTCAAATGAGGTCCAAAAATTGTGAAAATTTAAAATAAACTCCCTTAATAAATTTTTGAATTGATTATGGAAAGAAATTGAATTTTTGAAGAGTGTAGGACAGAATTTTAAAAATAGGGACTAAATTATATAAAATTAGAGACTCGATTGGATAAAATTAAAAGTCTAATAATCCAAATTAAATTATTTAGGAATGTTAAGGGTCAAAATTCAGTCCTAAATACTAAAAAGAAAGGGTTAGGAATGACTATTTGAATAAAAGGAAGATTTAGGAAAGAATATGCCCGAGAAACCTTTAGAAACTTAAAGGACCAAAATTTGTCATTTTTGGCCAACCTAAAGCATTAATTAAGTCTGACTTTCAGTAAATTTTATGGCTGAAAATAAGCTAAATTGAAGGTTTAAACAAAAAGAAGAACAAATGGATAAAAATATAGCTAAATAAAAAGAATTTATTGGAAATTGAATTAAGGGTTGACATTTACCCAAATTAAGGGTGGAGATGAGTTCAACAAGTCCATAAAATCTTCCTATAAATAGAGGTGCTAGAAAAATTAAAAAGGGAAGGAAAATTAAAAAATACAAAGGAAACTCTTGCAAAATTTCCACTCAAAAATTACCCAAAAATAATCTTAACCAATTATAGATCCTCCAAATCATTGATTAAGCTTTAATTTCAAGTTGGAGGCCGAATGCCCGCTACGAGAAAATTAAAAGAGCTAATTCAAATTTAGGGAGAGAAAGGGGAGGAAGAGCATTTTCAAGCAACCTACCTTTTCAAGGTTAATTTGGTGCTTAATCATATAAGTTAACCTCACTTACACCACAAGCATACTTAATTTCAAGTCAATTTCATGTTTAATTACTTGATTTTGATTTAATTGCTTAATTAAGAAAAATTAGGGTTAGGATTCTTGATTATCCAAATTTGAGAGAAATGATTTTAAGCTTATAATTCATGTAATTGAGATATAAATAGGTTGATTTGCCTTGATATTTAAGTTTAAAACTCAAAAATTTCTAGAATTATTCAAGGTATTCTATTCGGCCTAAACCTTCAATTTGGGGGTTTTTAATTCTTTCATTTAATTGGTGTTTTGGTACTTGATTTTGATGTATTTGAGTATGAATTAGTATTTAGGAATGAAAAATTACACTTTAATTGAAGAAAAATCCACTAATTTTTAGGAATTATATTCGACCTAAACTAAACAAATTAGGGTTTGAGTTGAAAATAATTTGATTTTGGTTTGATGGGCCATTCACACTTGAATAAGCATTTTTTTGATGAGTAGAAATGGAAAATTTGCTAAAAATTGAAGAAAATGGGTTATATGGGCTTGGGCTCAATTTTTGCCCATTAAGGCCCAACACGAGTTTGGGCAGGAATTAGGGTTCTAAATTTTAATTAAATTGATTCTTATGGTGAGTACATATTTAGGCTACTTATTATTCAAACGGTAGGGGAAAATGAGAAGAAAATCTTAGGAATTTAAATGGTGAAATATTTGGCCTAAATGAGGAATTTTGGGACTTAATTTTAAATTAAGTTAAAAACAATAAATTAGTTCATTCAAGCTCAAAATAATGTAAAAGGATGGTTTAGAATAAAAGTGTTCATGAAAATCTAAAGAAAAATTGATTTAGGAAAAATCGGACCTTAGGCACATTAAGGCCCAAACCAAAATTGGACTACATAATCAATGAAATAATACCTAATTAAATTAGAACATGGATTAGTACCTAATTTGGTAAAGGTTAGATGCGAAAAAGTAGTTAGGAACCTAAGGGAAATAACTTAGAAATGTCAAAATGTAGAGTAAGTTAATTAAACTAAAATGAAATATAATTGTTTACTTACTCTTATGTTATGATTGTATTTTCTTTCCAATAATGTATGTGATGCAATGAATAATGAATAATTGTTATGCTTGAGTTGTGATTGGTGATAAGAATTATGGTTATGGTAACCGATGCACCAATGATGGTTGCACTGCTTGATATGGATTGGTGTTATTTATGTCGTTATGCTACCCAAGTTTATTTGTGTTTTCATGACATGGTTACATGATCATTTAGGACATGCACTTGGGTATCACTATTAGCATGCATTGACATTCAAAATGCATGTGCATGCCAAAGCTTGTGAATAATGTTTGAAGTCATGAAAATGTATTTTATGCTTATGAGCTTTCAATAGCAATCGAATTATTTTAAACAAAAGGATTTTCATGACTTTGAGGATTTTTATGAGGATGGGCTTCATGGGTTTTCCATATGGTAATGGTTCGGGGTCGGAAAAGCGCGGACGTGCACTTTTAGAGGCTCGGTAGGGCACGTCCGTGGACGAGTCTAATTAACCGGACATATATTATAGAAACCTCGAAGTACCTAAATGGGATATGTCCAAAAATAGAAAAAGAATTTTCGGGTTGTTTATGAAATGTTTTATGGCACGAGCAAAAGGATATATATATATATATATATCAGTATTTTATACATGCATATACATGCACGTACAATAAATGTATATATTAACTTATTGGGTTGTAGCTCATATAGTTCCTTGTGGTGTAGATAAATAAGATATTATGGTTTACTTCTTTACGGAGTTGATTTCCGAGGAATGCACCAAATGGTTATACCTTGGATAGGGTTTTGGGATCCAAGTGAACATATTACATGCGATTTTATTGACGGTACTAGCTATTGTCTTGTATGTCTTAGAACTAGCTAGATCGTGTTATGTTATATTAGAAGCAACGAATAAGTAAGTGCAGTACTTTAAAATAATGTACTTAATAAATAAGCTAATTTTTTTATAGTTGGTATATAAGTAGTTTTGTATGTAAATTAGTAACCTATATGAATCGAAGTACTAATAGTAAAAGGATAGTGTACTCGATAGTAGTGTAGTTACTTTAAATTATCCATTGCATCATAGCATCCTTGAATATTTAAGAGAATTTCTTAATTAACCATTAAATAAAAACAATAGCAAATAGGAAAGAGAATAAGTAATATAATAATAATTGATAATAAGGAATTATATCTTAATGAATTGCAATAGTTAATAAAGAAAGGATTTGAATTAACAAATAATCACGAATCCAAGTAAGCCGGTTTCAAGTATGTGGGCAAATAGATCAAACGCAAAACATTTATAACGTCTTTTAAGTTAAAGTATAGGACCTACCCGATCAATATTAGATTTCTAAGTATAAATTTCACTTTAGACATTAAGATTAAGTCACGGTGTCTTGTTAGCTTGCATTCATTGCACTTCGAATGTAGGTTAATGATGGTAACATTCTCAACCTTTTAGGTCCTAGGTTGGGAGTGTTACACACTTCCTATTTCATTTTTTCCATTTACTAAAATTAAGATTGAATAAAAAATATTTTTTTATTTAACACTAAGATATCCTCAAAGCAAGTAGACATATTAATTGAAATTAAATCCGTATCAATATGAAATATTTAGAGAATTTTAATAAAATTTTATGAATACTTTTCTCAAGGTTTGTGATATACTCGAAAAAATATATCTCTAACATGTGTCTTTTATGAACTATAAATAATCAATCCACCTACTTCGGATATACATACATGAGATTTTCGTATTGAAAAAACTCCCACAATCAAGAACACCTAGTTCACTAACTTCGTTAGCAACTATCTAAGCTTAGTTCATAGAAGCATAAATTTAAATGAAAGATACCACCACACATGCCAGTGTCGGAAATAGGATGCCAAGACACAAACGAATCTCTACCTTACAATCAACGAAGGAAAAACTACATCCAACCTTTCAAATAATTCAAAGGTCCCAACCATGTTAGTAGTGCTGTCTCGTGAAAAACTAACTAAAAAGTTAATCTGCGAGTCATATTATTTTTCCATGGTTAAGAATCAAGAAACTCCATCATGATCTATGCTATTCAACTTTGCCGGTTCGCCAACAAAAAAAAACAATAAGATATAGTGAATGAAGAGCAAGAAAAAAAAAGAATCATGTCGGTTCCAAGAGCCTCAAAAAGGTTGTTGTCCCGGTAAAGAGCCATCTAGTTGATACTCTTGAAGAAAATAGAAAAGACTATAAAACAAAATTTCATCAAAGTATCAAGCACGTACAACACATCCAAAAATCAAAGCAAAAACAAATGCAAGGATATCCCCTCATCATCACATAACTCTTCTTTGAGCCTTAAATCCAAGCGCTAATGAGAAGAAAAGCTACAAAAAGTTACCATCATGCAACATGCATCGAACCTCTACGACCACAAGCCTTAAGCCTCTGCGTTTGCCCTACAAACCCTAAATGCCAAACTCCTAAAAGAGTTCTCAACTAGGAAAATTAATTTGGACATCTACGAATGTATAACCGACCCTTGAGAACATGTATAAAATGTCCAAGGCAATTTTGAGTTGGTCATTTAGAGCTCCAACGCCATGTAAAAAGTACTTCCTAGCACTTTTTAAGGAGTGGTTTGGAAGTGGTACAACATTTTAGACCCCTAATCAGTCCTCAATTTTAAATACATATGCTTCAAGTTGGTTGTTCACTTCTCCACGATCATTCCTATTGAAAGAAGCTCATTTTTTTCTTAGTCTCCCAAAAGAGGGAGAGAGTACTCAAGCTTATATCTTCTACTTCTACAAAGAAATATTATGAGTCAATAAACTTTTAGGACCTGTCATAATCGAAGCCCTTATAATAGGCATCGGGGATTTCAATTTATGAATAAAGAATTACACCCTCCCTTAAGAAGGTGATGAAGAGTCACATTTGGGTGGAAGAAGCAATTTCCCTCAATTGTACTTCCAATAACTAATGGAAAGAATAAAAAGGAAAAATTTCTTCCAACCCACCCTAATTTAAAGAAAAATCCTAAAGGATAGATGCATAATTGATTGGTCTTTCTAAAAATCCAAATAACTTACCCAAAGGCCTCCCAAACAGAGGTGTTTGTCTGTCGTAAAAGGGAAACCCTATGTTACCCACCATACTCTAATGAGAGGACTACTATATCCCCGTAACCAAATGAGGTATTGCATATACCCATCAAGATATCGATCAAAGCATGAAGAATTGCTATTTTCTAAAATAGAAAATATAAAGGTTAATAGTTAGTGGATTCCTCAATTTGTTCATCAAGGTAGACATAAAAAAAAAAAAAAAAACAGATCGGGCTATCGTTAGCATGACATACCAAAAGATAATGTTCCCTAAATCAATGTGATTTTATAAGGAAAATTACCAATAGAGCATGATAAAAGAAAAAATGAGGCTTTCTCAATCCTCGCCATTAGTAAAAATGCCACTCTATGACACAAGCCCATCGTCTTCACTCATTTGGATGTAGAAAGAATAATATTTCCCCAAAATGATGTCTTGGTAAATTCAATGATAGTCTTCAACCATAAAGTCCATCAAATCTTAATAAACTCATGCATTACTAGAAATATCTTTTCAAAGAAAGCCTTTGACCATATAAAGCTTAAATTGATCGGCATGCCACTAAGAGGGATAGAAGAAGGACAGGTTCGCATGAGGGAGTTATCCAAGTCTTAATAACCATAAGCGCCTCCCTCCCTCCGTAACAACACACCTTGTCTTTATGATTGTAAAGATGAACTTCGCATACAATGCTATGTTTGGAATACTCTTTCTTTACAAAATTAATACTATCATTAGCACTCGCTATTTGACGTTAAATTTCTCAACTCTTAAAGGAAGAGCCACAATCATGGATAGCTAAATCATCTTATAAAGATGTTATTCCTCCATCATGAAGAAGATTGATAAACGATGAGAAGATTAAGTAAGAGAGGGTGAAGGTGTGAAGAATAAAGAGCATCCCAACTTTTACAAACAACTCGGGTCATTCTAGTAACAAATCTTAATATAAAAACAAATAAAATTAAAAGTAAAAGCTTTCTCTTTATGAAAATTTCTAAGGTGGGATTATGCATGCGATAAAAAAAATATAAACAAAAAAGAGAAGAAAATAGCTCAAAAATAAAAAAAGATCGAAAGATCATCCTATGAAGGAACACAAGTGTCATAGCTAGCTCAAGAAGAGAAAAAGAAATTCTAACATTTCCTAAAAATTAGGTAAGCTCTTAGGCTTGTATAAGGATTGTGAAAAAACTATCTTGCCTAGGTCAAAAGACACCACGAGCCTTCCTAGGAAAAAACATCTTTTCCTTTTAAAATCAAAAGTCATTATCCCTCACAAAAAGCTTTCAAAGCAAAAAATGATTCTCAAACAACATAATAAATAACAAGTCCTTAAGGTTGCATAAGGATCGTGAAAAACTACCATGCTCAAGTCTAAAGGCTATATAAACCTTTCTCAAAGCTAAAAATCTCTCATTAATTCAAGGTTAGTATCTAAAAAAAAATTACAAAGTTGGTCTTTCCTAGGTTTAAAGATACCCGAATGAGTAGGCTCTTAGAGTTACATAAGGATCGTTGAGAAAATACTTTGCCCAAGCCCAAAGATAACACGAGCTTTCTTAGAAGCCAAAATCTCCACATCTTAGAATTAGACGTCAACGTGTTCTATCTTAATTTAAAGGCATTTAAAATATATAAAAAAATTCTCAATAATTCAACTAGTAATGAGTAAGTTCAAGGATTACATAAGGACCATGGTGAAAATACCTTACCTAGGTCTAAAGACACGATGAACCTTCTTACGTAATCAAAATCTCACCAATGCTCAAACTTAAAACATCTCGAGTCCGAAGGAAGAAAATCCTAACGGCTAGTAAAGCTTTGCAAGTTTAGAACTTTAAAATTTATGATAAACTACCTTACCTAGGTCTAAAGGCACTATGAATCTCTAGTAGGTCGAAAACCTACCTCCAACCAAAAAAAAGTTTATAATTTTTATTCAACGAAATGGGAAGATCATAATGAGTCGAATAATAAATCAATCTACAATTAAAATATAAAACCATCTTTGCTAATCATCTTGATCACAATGATCATTAAAGATGTAAAAGACCACTTAAGAAAGCACAAGCTCATGAGTAAGTTGCTAGGGATGAATAACAATTAAGGGAAAACTACTTTTCCTAAGTCTAAAGGCTCCATAAATCTTTATCAAGACTAAAATATCTCGTTCAAACAAAGGTTAGTCTCTCACAAAAACATAAAATTATTTTTACACAAGTTTAAAGATACCCGAAGATAAAACAAAAAAAAGACTTAAGTAGTACTAAAATGTCATTAGTTCAAATAGTCAAAAAGACCTTATAACTTGCTATATGCCTAAAAAATCACCACATAAAGGCCTAAAAAGATGATTATTGCCAAAGTACAAGAAAAGAAATATTGGATCCCATACAAGAAAAAGAAAAGGGAAGTTGGATTTTGTACAACAAAAATTAAAAAAAAATTCATAATAAATAAAGCTTCATGCCTAGGAAAAAAATAAATAGAAAAACCATCAAGTTTTGTAAAGGATAAAAATACATGACCAATTCTACAAGATTAGGATCATTCATAAAAAAATAATAATAATTCTAACAAAAAAAATCATAGTCTAGTTCCACTAGATCAGCAACATTTCCTTAAATCACCTTAATAAGACCTCTAGACATCCCTCGAGGGGGACAAAAAAAAGAGTAAGAATATGAGCAGCATGATCAATATAAGTGTTAAAAGATTCTCCGAGGAATGAAAAAAGGAACACTAGATTTGACGTATGCTCTTAGGTGAGAACCCAAACAAGAAAAGAAAGAGAGTATGATTCCTTATTATCCCTATGAATCTCACTAGAGATAAGAGGACCAAAGGATTGGTGGCAACCCATAATGAATTAACTTTTACTACCAATAGTAGCCCTTTTAAGATATAATGTGTAAATGCCAAAAATATTTAAAAAATCCGCTAGAATTCCGTCAACCTTATTGAAGAAATGAGTATTTTCCATTGCCACTATACAGATCTATCAATTGTAACTTGAAGGATCCTGTGTATGCTATTAAATTGGGAAATGAACTCATAGGGTTGATTCCTAATTTTCTCCGAGGAAAAAAAATGTCTAAAGTTTCCTTCCTTTTTTAGGCCAAGGTATTCATACTAGCCCTTATCTCCTCCAACCTAAATTTAGAAGAGCGTGTTGCCTCCTTCAAAACTTGTGCCAAGGATTCCTCTTAGGAAACATTTGTCTCTCACTCAAAAAGGGTAGTGTTTAGAGAGTCATTCAACTTTTTAAATGCCTCTCTATCCCTATATAAACATAAGCATACTCCCTCCTTAAGGCCTCCAGCCTCCGATGCCTATAAGCCTAAGCTTGAAGAGCTTATGGAAATAATTACTTCAAAAGTATGGCATATACAACAACAACCTAAGAAAGAAAAAGAAGAGAACAATATTTATAACCACATATAGTTGCATCGCTCTCCTTACATTGTCATCTAAAGGATGCCAGTCTATAGATGAAACATCTCTTGAAATAAAAGAAACTACCCCAAAATGATGATCTCGCTTCTTCTACATTCATGTTCCACAAGGTGGAATAGTCTCCAAGAATATTCCTTATTGAATAGGGGATAGACCCAAGGTTGATAATAGTAGAAAGGCCCATAACTCGTAACTAATTGTTAGGAAATAGAAGAATCAAGCTCTACCTCCTTTCTTGAATGCCTAGGAGAAAGAAAACTCTTATTAGGTAACGAAAAGCCCTTCATAACTAGAGGAGAGACAAGAAGCTGGTATAGAAGTAGTGACCACCCCTTCACTATTTGCACTCGTGTACCTTACAAGAAAACTAAAAAATAACAATGAATTTTTTATCACTATATCATCAATATACATCACTATTTAGCCTTAGCAATGAATTTGTGATAATATACTTTCAGTAGTAATTATGGTCATCATTATTTTCTTAGTAATAGAAATCGTTGCTTATTCATAGAAATTTCATCTCTAAAGCAAAGTAAACTCGTCATCTTTATGGTGTATTATCTATCATAAAATCATTATGAATTGGTTGGTTATTTCCATCACTAACTAGTAACGGAATACCAATCACTAAATCATACTTGCTAAAATTTTGTGTATATATGTTGCTAAATCTACCATTATTTAGCAATCGTATATGTGTTTGTTGCAAAGAGGTTTAGTTTTTGTCACTAAGTCGTTGCTTAATGAAGCATTATACATACATACATACATACATACATACATATATATTTGTGTGTGTGTGTGTGTGTGTGTGCGCGCGCGCGTGTGTGTGTGTGTGTGCGCGCGTGTGTGTGTGTATAATTCAATAACCGTTTAATGTTAATGGTTATAACAAATAACTAAAAATAATACCTTATTAAAACATGATATATTATTTAATAAAATTTAAGTAATATAAATTGAAATTAAATAAATATATAAATGCATTAAGGTATACAAAAATTTTGATGACATTAGAGTTGTTCATATAGAGGCATTTGTTGTTGTAGTCTTCTAAATCACCTTGTTTTTGTATTATCTCATATGATACTAAAGAATTATCCATCATTTCCTCTTCTAGAGATGTTGACCTTTCTATTAAGGAAAGAATTTTTATAGGCAATAAAGTGATCATGTTGTACTCTATAACTTTTTTTTAATTAATCATCACCTATTTGTGAATCACTCTTATTCTTTAGAGCTTTTACCATTTCACTATCTAAATCATCTCCTTAGGGAAAATCCATAGATAAGTTCATTTCTAGGTTTTTGTAAACCTTTAGACCTTCATTGTCTTCATCTTCGAAATTGTTCTAAACTTGATGACCAACTGCTTTTGGTTTGATCAATAGTGAAGTCTTAGTTTCTTTCCTTCCAAGTAGTGTCGTTTTTTAGGGATTCCTTGTTTTTGTAAGCTAGCTACTCTCTTGTGTTAGGTTTTTTTATGCATTCTTATTCGCTACTTTGATCCTCTATTGGATCTATTTTTTATTTCTTTTCTTATATGATTTTCTTCTAATCATGGTCCATTCAAGCCCATCACCTTCTTGAAGAGTTGGTGATTTTATTGTAGGTTGCTTTATCTTAAATAATATAAAATTTTTCTTTAGGATATTTTTTTAGTGTTGTACTTGTATGGTCTTCCCATTAGGCTTTCTTCTTCTCTTTGAAAGTTCATGCCGTAAGATGTTAGTTCATATGAAAGGACTCGGCTCATATTCTTTGCATAAAGCTCTCTTAAGCGCTTTAAGGTTGTAGAATAGCATTGATGCTTTTAAGGCTTGCTAGATTATCTCCCTTTTATAAAGGTTTGATAAAATCAAAGGTCTAAGGTTTTCACGAGACCTTAGCTCTCATTGGCTCATGTAGGTCTATGAGTTTGAGAGCTTGTAATTCGTCCTTATTTGAGATCGGCTTACATTTAAGGATATTTCCTTTGACAAACTTTTTGAAAGTTATGCATACATTGGTTGTATGGCCATTTATCATGTGCCATCGACATATATGCTCAATCTCTTGTGATATATCCACGAGTGTAAATTTTAAGAACCTAGCTTGCACCAAATAATCAAAGTATTCATCTATCGTCACATTATCAAATGTCGCCATCTATAAATTATCAAAAAAAAAAAAACAAAAGCATTAGCAATAGAGACTACATTGGTTATAGCATGAGCATCTATTGCATTTCCATTTGTGAAGGGATCTTTATCAATTCTCATTTGATCATTATTTTTTGGAAATTTGAGATTTTTAGGCTCTATTATATCTTTTATTACACCTCTAAATACTATGCAATTCCTAGTTGTATGCCCCAATACTTCATGTCATTTGCAATATGGTTTTCCATTCTTCTCTTACTTTATGAAGTCTTTTTTTTTTTTTTTACTCTTTTATCGGCTATAAGGCAATTAAATATTTGATCAGTTTGATTGTTGGTGAAAGAGTAATGTCTTTCTCTTAGTGGATTTGAATGACCTTACATCTTTAGCATTTTTCTTAATGAGCGCATTGCATACCATTAGAACTCCATGGATGAATTATGTCATGTCAATATCTCATAAAATAGGTTCTTGATCATAAGTTTCATAGACTACGGACTTTTTGTCCCTTTCTTTCTTTAGCAAGATGCTCTACTCTTAATTCACACACATCCTTGAATTTCATCCCCCGAAATTTCTTTCTAAGTTCAAATTCCAAACCTTGTTGTTATATAACTATGAACTTAATTTCAAGGATTTTTGCTCAACATTTAGCTCTAGCCTCTATAAAACTATCTAGCTATTCTTTGATAGATTCTCTTAGGTATTGTTTCTAAATTTGATAATCCTAGTCTAGATTTATTTTTTGAGAAATTGGCTTGGAAGATGGCTTGTATCTTTGTTCATGAATATATAGAATTTAGAGAGAGATTGATATACCAATAGAATACTTTTTCTGCAAGAGAGTTTAGAAACAACTTAAGCTTTAGGTAGTTATAATTATATGAACCTAGCTATATACTCTAAGGTAGTGACTATTTTTTTTTTTTACTCACACACTTAAAACTCCTACTAGAACAAGTCTCGCTTGAATTTAAAATCGTGACCTTTCGTTGTAAAAGATTATTACCACTAGGCTAGAAGCTTTTTAGTCCAAGACAGTTGACTATTCCTTGTCTAGTAAATAGCATAAAATCAAGGAACCTAAGGTGGTTGGATATGGATATTGTTTGTCTATGTATTCGGGATAAGAATGACAATAAGTTGGCATGTGAACTTGCTGGATTCTAGGACCAAAAACTTCCTCTACAATCTCTAAATATACTCTAAATCTAGTTACAAAGGTTGTTGTGGGGTTATTGTCATAGCCTAGGATCATTAGGTGGTAGTCTCCACCTTTTTAGATTGTTTTCTCCCATACTCTTCCATTTGGAGGTCTATAGAGATGATTCCTTTCATACGAAGGTTCATGTGATTTTATGTGCCATGTATGATTAATTTACCATGTGGAAAGTAAATTTTTTAAAAAATAAAAAAATATTTTAAAAATAAAAATTAAAAAAATAACTAGCAAATTCTTTTATAGATTTAACATATTAATTTGTTACGATTTCTATGTCTTCAAGTTGAGCTAAGTTTGGTTCCTTATCTTCCATCTATAAATTCAAAAACACTTGATAATTGTAATAATCCGTCCTAAATAAGATTAAATTAGTAATTTATATATTTTTGGGATTAAGGAAAAATGAGGTAGTTGGAGTATTTTAGACTTTATTAGGTGAGATGGATCATAATAGTGGATACTGTGAGACTTGAATGGAAGTGTAGAAATGAGTTTGAAAGTTAAAAAGAAAAAATAGGCATTATAGTAACAGAAAATGGGATAGTTTTGTTTTGTCCCTCATTTCATTCTTCTTCTCCTCCATTTCTCACCCAAACTCGCTCTACTTCCTCCCATTTCTCTCCTCTATTTTTAAGTTAAAACTTTGTCTAATTAACTTAGAAAGAACATAAAACAAGTTGATTAAACTGATATTAAGCTAGATTAAAGCTTGGGAGGTTTAGAGGGTTTTAGGATTGAAATTGGGTTGAAGACTCGTTTGTCAAAGGTAAGAATTTTTGTCATTTTACTTTAAATTAAGATGTTTATATGTGTTTATTGGTGATTTTAGAGTTATTTTATACTAGGCTTATTGTTTGAATTAGACATAAGTTAAGTTAGGGTTAGAAGTCAAATTGAATTTAGGGATTTGATGATTAAATAATTAATTATTTTAATTAAAACTTGAAATGAGATGATAGTGATGTGAAATTGATTATTGGACTATGGGTTTAAGAAATTTTCAAGTTAGTTAGAGATGATAAATAGTAAAATCCAAAATTTGAAATTTATTAGTTAATTGTTAAGTAAAAAGTTTAATTATGAATTTATTGATAGGAGTAGAAGATTTATTATGGATTTTTTTAATGATAGGAATTAAATCGCTTTGGTGGTTAAAGAAAAATGATGGATCATAGAGACAAGATGTGTGAAAATTAAATTAGAAATTAATGATGGATAATTAGTTATATTAAAGTATAAATTGAGTTGTTAGAGAAAGATTGTAGAATGAACTTGAGATATAGTTCGGTAATTGTCTAGAATTGATTGAGAGAATAACATTTAAGTTAAAATCACAAATTTAAATCTTTTCGATCAATTTCATTCTTGTAAATTGCCTTGTATTTTGATTTTTAGAATAATTAATTTACTACTGAGTTATTACTTGATATTTAATATTAAAGATTATTCTATCATTTTGTATCGTTAGATTTTTTGAACTAGACAACTCAATCTTAACAACCTTGACTTTGCATAATGTAACCCCCGTAAAAACCCTTATCCATAACGCGACGTGTATTAGAATAATTCTATATATATGTATATTAAGAGTAAGTATAATTATCATTTCATCATGAGAAATTAATGCTTGAAATATGTGATTTATGTTAAATTAAATTTTTAGTGCTTAAGATTAATGGTTTAATTATTAAAGAAATCAAATATGCAAAATCGGTGTTTTAAGGACTATATTCTGCCCGAGTTTTGTGTGAATTATTTGAGGACCTAGGGTAATTTTTGGGTCAACCTTAAAGAATTAAAGTTGTTCATCTATGTGTTGAATAGATCTGTATAACATTTTATAATATTTAGACCTATACATTAAGAGTTATACCAATTATAGTGAGGGTTGTTTCGAAATGCATTCTGCTGGAATTTTGGGAGAAGAATCTGCCCGAATCTTGTGATATTTATTTGATGCTGTTAGATTGATTTTTGAGCAAACCTTAAAGAATAAAAGTTGTTTTCCTATGTGTTTAATAGCTCTCTATAAAATTTCATAATGTTTTGATATATATAGAAAGAGTTATGCATATTTTAGTATAGATGGGTTAGGAGGAAACACTGCTGGAGTTTTGGGGGAAAAGAAATTCTGAATTTTAAAAATAGAAATTTTAGAATTTTTACGAAAGAAAGTAGTTTTAGTTACTTTAATTAAGTTAATTAATGATTTTAATTAGTCTAAATTTTATATAGACACCTAAGTAAATGCAATAAATGAATTTAATGCCAACTCACCCATTATGGATTCCAAAGCAACCAGACTTTCCTCATGACTCACCCATAACCTTTACACCTTATCCCATTAATTTCTAACACTTGTAGCTGAATGAAAGTAAGTATATACATATATATCAAGTGTTAAAATAGGAGAAAAATTTTAGTAACCCGTAGGTACCATAAATTGAGAGAGAAAAGGCAAGAAAGAAAAGAGAGGAAGAAAAACGTGAGGAGAGAAAGGAAAGGAAAGAAAAAGAGGAAGGGAAAAAGGAAAGAAAAAGAGCTAAGAAAACTATAATCAAACCTAAAAGAGGTAAGTAGGTTTCATTTTTTTGGCTGATTAATGTCTTAAATTATTTTGTTTAAGTTATTTTGTTAGTGTTTATTTCATGGGTTGTAATAATTTTCAATGGTTATATGATTGATGCTTGGGATAAATCTATGTATGGATGCCTTGTTGTGATGATTTATGATGTTATGATTTTTTGAAAAATTTCCAAGTATGTGGTGATGGGTTGGATTGAACTTGGACTAAATTTAAGTGAACTAAAATATGTTTAAAATTGGCTTGGAATGAACTAATAAATTAGTGTTGATAAGGAGTAAATTCTGTCCGAATATTGGGGTGTATGTTCAAGGATTTTAGATCGATTTCTAGGTGAAACTTAAAGCATAAAAGTTGTTCATATATGTTTCAACTAACTTCCTTTAAAATTTCTTGGTCATTTGATTCGTGTACAAAGAGTTACACCCGATTTAGTATGGATAGCTCTAGATAAACTACTATTAGGCAGATTGCTCCCTAAGTTTCAAAAATTTGTAATTAATTGTGTACTTGGTATTTAGACCTAATTTTTGGATATGTTATAAATAAATATGTCTAATATCTAAAATAAAATGATTAAGATTTAATTATGTTCTAAAATTAGAAAATTATTTACTCGATTAGGAGTTGCCTGGTAATAAACCCTAAAACAAAAAAAAATTAGACTTTGACAAAATTAATAGGTTTGGAATAAACTAAATGAGCTTGGACTAAATAAAATGAAATTAAATAGAGTCAATGGACCTAGGATAAAGTTAATGGGCTCGGATTAAAGTAAATGAACTTGGACCTTCTTTTAAATATTAACGAAACTAATTAACAATATTAATGAGCGGAGATTGTGTTCCCGCTATGAGTATCATGATTGGTATGTGAGCAACGGGTAAATTCTAAGTGTGGGTTGGACCATGAGTATGGCATGAGAATGAAGGGTTGGTATCCGAATTTGGTTAAATGTGATTAAATATGTCATCACGTGCATCATGTGCATAGTGGGTGGTTTAAGACAAGTCAATTGATTGAGAAATGGTTTATACATCTAGGTTTGATAACCTAACCGGAATAAATGGGTATTAGTAGTCCAAGTACTCTAGGATGTGTGCCTGCACTATTAGACGATGGATTTTCGCTAACAGTAGTTACAACGAGGGATAATTCCGTTGTAGCAGAAGATGTTCCGAGGATCATCTGGATGAAATCAAGCCGTGTGCTTACACTCGTTAGACGATGGATTCCCGCTAACGATAGTTACAACGAGGGATAATTCCGTTGTAGCAGAAGATGTTCCGAGGATCATCCGGATGAAATCAAGTCGTGTGCTTACACCTGTTAGACGATGGATTCCCGCTAACGTAGTTACAACGAGGGATAATTCCGTTGTAGCAAAAGGTGATCTACGGACCACCCGGATGATAAATAGAGTAGACTAGCTAATACCCGGGGTACCCGAGATTAAAATTTATGAATATGGTGAGAAGTCAAAACAACATTGCATATCACATGCATCACCCCGCTTACCGAGCTTCGGCTCACCCCGTTGTTATTTTTTTTTTATGTCTTGACAAAAAAAGGACAAGTTGGTACGGATGCGGCTGGCTCCTCCTAACCGGCTCATGTGAGGCACCATATATTAGTTTTTATTTTGTCTATAAATTTGGGGTATGGAGTTCGTGAGAAATTGAATATCGCATGTAATGTTTTATTCATGTATTTAATTATGTTATGTAAATTTTATCTTAATGAGTTATATACGTAATGTACTTGTTAAAGTCCTAAGAATATCATAAGAACACTACTTAGAGTTTAAGGTATGTCGACGTAACGCGCTTCGTCCAGATACTCTATTTGGGTAGTAGAAATATGATCTGGGCGGGGGCGCTACACATAATCTCCCGATTTGCACTTGTGAGTAGATAGTATATAGCATATTATGTTTTTAAGCTTTTTTTTATAGATATGTCATGCATCATTAATTTAATTATGGCATCATCACATTCATTAGAACTTAGACAAAAACAAACTTCTTATGTATTTGAAATGCTTTGATATCAAAAAAATGGTTTGATATGATTCTAAAAAAGTTTGCTAATGCATTTTAAATAAGCGTTTTATTTAAGATTTGATTTAATACTCGTGGATTTAACATAAAAAATAATTTGATATGATTTTAAAAAGGATTTGAATATGTGTTTTGAATAAGATTTTCACCTAAGGTTTGATTATGCTTTTTTATTAAGTGTTTCATTTAAGGCTTCATTTAATTCTATGAATTTAAATTTTATTTACTTATTGAATTATGATTCTTGATTTTAGTATTTGTATAGTTTAATTAAGTACGTATTTGATTTGAAATTTTGAATATGAGTTGGTATTTGAACTTATACTTAGAGTCCGAGATTTGATATTGAATTGCATTATCAAATTTGATTTTGAGCATGAATTATATTTTGATTTGTTGGGTTTGGATATTTTTGGATGATGTATGAATTTATTTGATTTTTGATTTGATTGACTAACTTAGGGTACCTAGCTATGGAGGTGTAGCTTATGAGCTTACCGATACGTAATGCTCTAGCTAGCACAAGAGGTGTAATGCTAGTTCACGTGTCAATCAACATGCAAAAACCTAGTCGTGAGAAGCATAGCCTTTGGATGTTCATATCAATGCTATGTTATGTTTTGTTTCACCCTAGGTGTAAATGCGGATCCTTGATTTGATTTGATTATTTTATGTATAGATTTCGATACTTGATATGATTTAAATTGATTATAAGTAATTTGATGTGTGATTTGATTTTAAGTGTTTTGATAAGAGATTCGATTTCGATTTGAATCTGAATTATTTGAAGATTTGATGTAGGATTTAATATTTAAACTATACATTTGACTTTGAGGAATCCGAATTATTTGAAGATTTGATATAGGATTTAATATTTAAACTATGCATTTGACTTTGAGAAATAAGCATTGTATTTTAAAAAGATTTTAAATTATTATATGTTGGTCTATTTTTCTTCTTTGGATATGTTATATAATATCTATTCAATGAGCTATTGTTTTGCTCACATCTCACTATTTTAGTTTTACGGTGGTTGTGGGATTTTTTGTTGACTCCTCGAATCGTTATCTTGAAGCCAACACATTGATCGTGCGGCTTATTTATTTGTAATGTTTTAAATTTATATTTTGATACTATAATATCCTTTAGAAGTTATGCGGTTATATCTCGTGGGAATTGAGTTAGGTTATTGACCATGATTGTTATTTTGGATATATGTAATTATGATGAAATTATAGTTTGAGATAAAATTATGAAATATTGATTGATTAAGTTATGATATTGTGAATTAAATGAGAATTGTGTTAAAATGTTGATAAAGGATATTATTCTAGAAAACGTAAGAATACTATGAATTTACCGTTTGTTTGACTATTAGGTAATGATTTTGCAAATTGAAAGTAATATTTGACGTATTATAGGTTTGAGAATTATGATTTACATACTCGAGACTTGTTTGAGTTTAGATGGATTCCAAAGCTCTCTTGATACTCATGCTAGTCATAGACTACTTCATATGTCATGATAATAATGTTCATTGAGAAAAAACTACATGATAAAAATGATGACCCTTCAGCATATAGAACAATACCAGATGACAAAATTTGCTAGTTAACTTTTATGGGATTTGAGGCTTACCAATGTTTGAGTTGAGCCACAAACTTCAAGCTAAGAAGATGGGGAATTATTATTACCTTATTCTATTAATTTTCAATTTAGTCCAGTACAAAACCACCCAACAAGCCCAAATTGTTTTCGTGTCTCCTTTTTTAGAGGTATTGTTATTAAAAAAAAAAAGTCCTTGTATCTTTGTTGACAAATCTTCCTTTCTATCATCGACAAATAATGCCACCTCCACCGCTAGAGACGGCGATGACAAATTGTCGTTCATTATGTTGAGTCTGCTTGTGGGCTTGATTGGTTAAGAACACAATGAAAGAGGAGACTATAGACCTAGTGAGGAGGAAAAAAAAAAAAAAGAAAAAAAAAGAAGAAGAAGAAGAAGAAGAAGAAAAAGAAGGATGGCAATAACAGCACTTGGACTGCTGAATTTGAACGAGTCACCATCATTGGGATGTAGAAGCGTTGATTATTTTGAAAAATTAAAACAAATTGGTGAAGGCACTTATGGGTCACAGTCATTTTTTTCACTGATTTCTCTCTGGCTGTTTTTCTTTAAGCTTTCCAATTGTTTTTAGCTTATTTTCTATGATCAATTATGGGGTTTTTTTTTTTTTTTAAGGAAAGATCAAAACTTGCTTACAATATGATTTGTTTTTATTTTATGTAGCCAAGTGTACGTGGCGAATAAAGACAAATGAAATTGTTGCTTTGAAGAAAATAAGAATGGACAACGAGAGAGAAGGGATAACTTTCTTTCTTTCTTTTCTACTTTTTTTTCCTTTAATTTTCTATTTTTAGACAATTTTTCTTTTTTCTTTTTTATATTTACTTTTCCAAATGACAAGCTTGGTTGATTTTTTTTATAATTTCAATCAAAACATATTAAGAAAAATTCAAAAATGGAAATAGGTGATTAATTAAAAAAAAAACTACAAATACTAGATCAAGAAAATCATAAAAGAGTAGGACTTTTATGCTATTAACCCAATTTTTCCAATGCCATGACACCGACACTGCAATAATGGTAGTACTGGTGCAAATTTTGAGTTTACGTAAATTATTATATATGTTTGATGTGTTTATGTTTAGGCTATACTGTAGATAAGATAAAATATATGAAATTATTTGAAATAATTATTTTAGTTTTATGATCGGCACAATGTTATGTATCCGCCAAAATATTGAAATCAAAGAAAAAAAAATCATTCAATTTTAAATTGTTTTAATCAAAATTTTGTAATTAACTTTTTTTTCATTATTTTTCTATCTCAAAAAAATGATTTATTCTTTTTTGTCCATGAATTTTTAATTAAAAAATAGTAATAATCTAAAAAGAAATTTTAATACAAAAAAGACTTAGAATTTTCTTTATAAGATTGTGTTTAAAAAAAAAGTAACAATTAATGTAAAGCTTGCATAAAAATAAACAAATGAATTGATTATTTTTTATTCTTATTTAATGTTAATGAGATGATTAGCTTTTGAAATTACATACAATTGATTTTTATATATTTATTCACAAAATAATTAATAATATCTGAATAAAAAAATGTATATGAATCATCGGGTGATTTTACCAAAACATAATTTGAATTATTTTAACTAAAAGAAATTAGTTTCAAAATGTTCAAAAATAAATAAATAACAAATTGTGGGTTTTATATGTAGTTTTATAGTTAATTTTTAATAAAACCAACTACTTAATTTTTTATTTATTTTTTATACATTGTGACTATATTGAGTAGTTAAGAATCTACAACATTAAATAGAATAAATTTTAAAAAAAAATTAGAAAACTAGAGTAGTACCCTGTAGAATTTTATTAAATTGTAAAAATTTTACACAAAATACAATCCAGCCTAGCCCAAGTGATAGAGGATAAAAAAGCCTAACTCCCGATAATTACATGTATGATGTTATTTTCTATAGCTACAAATTCCAAAAGGCATCATGGTTACAAATATTACCAATGTCTATAGGTTGATCCATGTAGTGCACATAGGTAATATTGGATCGATGACTCTGAGAAAAATTAGCGAAAGTATCTACAACTGAATTTTGTTATCGCCATTCATGCTCAAAGCTATGATTTGTTGACATCGACTGACAATGACATAGTCGGTATGCATGTTGCCAAGGTAGCTTTGTATTGTGCTTGACTGCATTAATTGCTATCATAGAATCTGATTCCAAATGAACTTTTAAGAGGGTAAAGTCTTGCATAATTGTATTCCATCCCAAAGCGCATAAATTTTCCCTTTCGTGTTCGTGCTGGAACCATAAAAATTTGAAAAACATGCTATCATCTGCCCTTAGGTATCCCTTATAACAACACCAACACAACAAGCCCCGTTTATGGAACAGTGTTAAGTTTAAACATATTCGATGGAGGGGGATTCCACTTTAGCCAAATGCCCCTTCTACATTTGTATTTCTACCTTTAGGCCTATACACAGAACACATATCTATAGTATCAAACTTAATTTGACACAACACAAGGTCAACGAGCATAGAAACACCGTCAAATCAGGCCTTGCATCTATATTTCCAAATATCGCATAAAAAGAAAAGCAAGTGGCAACTTGGCACATACCTTTCTTGTTGCTGATAGAGCACATCCAAGTAATTAACAAATCAGATGGAGACGTATACCTGGCTTGAATGCCCAATTTCCCTCTATAAAAGCTCTATCTACTTGGCCACATTTGAGTACAAAAATAAATGATCAAGAGATTTTTCTTGTTTTTTAAGACAACAATTGCACATAGAAGCAATCAAAATGTGCTTATATTTTATTTGTGAATCAATAGGCATAGCCTAGGGAATCCATTTCAATATAAAAGTCCCGATCCTACCAGGAATCCTTTTTGACTACACCTTTTTATGTCAAATTACCTGAGGTTTTTTATGACGCAGAAAACCTAGAATTTGTTTACTTATAGATTAGCTGCTCTTCTTCACTATCTCCTACTACGCTTGGAGTAATATGGTATACAAGGTAAGAATTCCATAATATTCTCCATTGCCATCTGGACTGTAAGCTGAGAGTCCAAGGATAGAAGGAGATCAAACATTACTCCGCACTAATTTGATGACCAAAAGCTGACATCCTCTTTTCCAAGGAGCCATGTACTGCATTCCTCGACCTTATCCACATTTGTCGTAATAGCCTGCCACAGTGGTGATGAACGACCAGAGATTCGATGCTTATTGTGTGGAGGTCCATATTTAACCCCTTGCAAATCTAGCCCACAGACCTTTATCTTGAAAATAGGCCCATGTTAATCTAGCTTGCAAAGCTATCATTACCTGAGTTAGACTTCTAATCCCCAACCCACCTTCCTCAATTCGTCGACAAACCTTCGCCCATGCTATCCAATGATGGTGAGCCTCTCTATTTGCACTCCATAGAAAATCTACCATGATCCTGTCCATCTTAAGTATTGAATTTTAGGAGACATGAGTGACGATCAATGTATGTATAAAATACTACTAAGTACTGCTTTTAATAAAGTAATTTTAGCTCCAAATGATAATAATTTAGCCTTCTTCCATCCACTTACTTTATTAGCCAGCTTCATTTTCACCTCATGAAATATATTGTCTCTGCAGTTGACCCTTAAAGATGACATTGAATATTAAATTACCCCTATTTAACTTTTCTATCTAGTTCTATCACCACTTCCTGTGCTACCACAATGTTCTCTCGAATTGTTTCTTCCTTTCACAAAACCTATCTTCTTTTAAGAAATGATATTGTGCAAAATATTAGTTAGCCTAACTACTAAAATTTTTAAAATAATTTTACTTGCAAAAGTTGATAAGCTTATGGGTCTTAAGTCACTCAATGTTGTTGGATTCAAAACTTTAGGGATAAGAACTAGTGTTGTGGATGCAAGGTCTTTTGAAAGGTATCATCCAAGTAAAGAACTCTCGAATAGTCTATATCACATCTACTTTAATTATCTCCATCTACCTTAAAAGAAGTGGCTTGTGAATCCATCCCATCACGGGGCACTTCAAGGATCTAGGTTATGAATAGCTTCCCAAATTTTTTTTTTTTGACGGTCTTGTCGATAACATTATGTTTTGTGAATCAATTACTTTTTGCTTCAAACCTTCAAATATTGACTCACCTCCCAATTGATGATTAGCTTTAAACAATTCATGAAAAAAATCCACTCGCCATTTTTCCTATCATTTTGATATCTTCGATCGTAAAGCCATCTGCAAGCTTGATCCTAAGTTTAGCCTTTCTTGCATTGCCTTTAATACAAGCATAGAAATAGGTCGTGTTTTTATCCTCGTCTATGATCCATTTTAACTTATTACTCGCAAGCATATCTACCTCCCACCAAAGCGACTTATTTAACTCGGCTTTTTTTTTTCATAAGAGATTTGTTGTATGTGTATTCCACTAATGTAAAAGTTCAGCATTCGATCAAATTATTGTATCTTGTATTTCTTCCATCCTTCTATATATATTTCCAAATACTTGCCAATTCCACACCTTTATTTGCCACCTAAGTTGATTGAGCTTTTGATAAAATAATGGACTTCCTAGAACACTTTATGCCCAAGTTGTCAAAAGGAAGCTTTCGATGTTTGGATACTCTAGCCACATTTTCTAAAATTGAAATATTTTTGGAAATATATGTTGATGCACTAACTCGTATGAGAAGGGGACAAGTGGTCCGAAAACGCTCGAGCTAAATGCTTAGTCGATATATTAGGGAGGGTGACCTTGAAGTCGGCATTAACCAAGACTCTATCTAGTCTCTACCATATTCTTGCACCCCGCCTATTTTTGCTTATTACACAATTTGTTCCCTTGAACCCAACATCATCTAAACTCGTTATGCTTGGTAGTAAGTAATAAAATCATCCATACTCGGAAAAATCAAAACCTATGCTACCAACTTTGTCACTATTCTCACACACGGGGTTTACAATAAAAATAAGAAAAATCAAACCGGTTAGTCACCCTATTACTAGGTTGTAAACCATTCCCATTTTGCAAATGTAAAAACTATTAAAGCAATCTGCTCAAGTAGTATAAGCACATCATTGTACCATTGTACCACTTGAGCTCGGCTAAGACGAGAGAAGAAAAAGACCCCATGGTTCTTACCTATTTGTAATAATCAATTAACTTTTCCATTACTACTCTTCTAGCTACATTTAACATAGTATTTTCTAAGCCTAAAACCCCGCCACTAACGATTCCATTATCACATGATTCGTTTATGGGAAGGAGTGCATCCGTCAACAAAAGGTCATATCATTATTCGGGTCCGTAAAAAGATGTGTTAGAGCATATGGTAGAAGAGATGCTTACCAAATGCATTATCCAAGCATAGTGTAAGTCCTTTTGCTTCTCTAGTGGTCTTAGTCAAGAAGAAAGATGGGTCATTGAGGTTGTGTGTTGACTATAAAGCTTTTAATAGCATCACAATTAAAGATAATTTTATATTACTCTAACCGATGAGTTATTAGAATAATTACATAGGGCTTCTATCTATTCAAAAATTGACCTAAGATCGTGGTACCATCGGATTAGGATGTCCCCTTCGACATACCTAAAATAGCCCTTGGAACCCACAACAATCACTATGAGTTCTTAATTATGCCTTTTAGCTTTACTAACACTCCCGTCATCTTTCAAAGCCTAATGAATGAAATATTCGAGACCACACTTGAAGAAGTTTATGTTGGTCTTTTTTTATGATATTTTAATATACGGTAGCACCATAGAGGATCACTTGACCCACCTAAAAATAGTTTTGACCCTACCGTAACAACACAAACTATTTACTAATCTAAGAAAATATGTTTTTAGTAGTGCTAAGGTTGAGTACTTAAGACACTACATCTCGATTGAAAATGTCTCTACTAATCCCAAAAAGATCCAAGTCGTGGTTAATTGATCAATCCGTAAGAATATGAAATAATTGAGGAGAATTTTAGGTTTGTCTAGATATTACGGAAGGTTTATTAAGAGGCATGGAGTACGTAGCAAATCGTTGATAGACTTACTATGGAAGCATAAATTCATACGGATCGACCAAGCTACTAAAGCCTTCAATAAACTCAAGAAGGCTATAACTATTACACCAATGTTAGTCTTATTAGACCTTACAAAGAAATTTACTATTGAGACGGATGCCTTAAATCTAAAAATTAGGACTGGTTCTTACATATCGTGGTCACCCTATTGTCGACATTAGTAAGGCTTTATCTCCTAAACATCAAGCCCTTTTAACCTCTAAAAGGGAATTATTGGTAATTTTACATGATGTAAAATAGTTAAGGCATTCCGGAAATTTCAAAATAAAGATTGACCACCATAGTCCGAAGTACCTACTAGAGTAGAAACTCTCAACTACCGATCTACACAATTAGTTATCCAAGCTACTTGACGATGAAATATTATACAAGAAGTGGTAAAGAGAATGTGGTAGCCGATGCACTATCTAGGATGCCTTACAATATATTCCTATCCATGGCAGCCTCTACTATTTCCTCCGATTTTCTACCAAGGGCTAGACAATCTTAGGTCGCCGATTTCAAAATTTCGACATTGTCGACATAATTGATTGGGAACCACTATATCTCACCTTAACTATAAATGGTAGAATGATATCCTCACAAGGAAAGGCAAACTAGTAGTGGAAAATGATACGAGATTGAAGCCTTAGGTCTATTCCATAACAATGTCTTAGAAAGTCACTTAAAGATGACAATAACAACCAAAAAACTAGGAGTTTTTTATTAGAAGAGGCAACGAAAGAAACATTAAACAATACGAAGAAATTGCCTAATTTATCAAACAAACAAACTAGAATTGGTGGTCACCCCTGGTTTATTACAACCACTCCATATACCCCCAAAGGGTTTTCATAGACATCTCTTTGGACTTTATAGAAGGACTCCCAAAGTATAAAGGAAAAATAATAGCATTTGTGGTAGTTGATCGTTTAAGCAAATATGCTCATTTTATGAGCTCCCCTCATCCCTACACTACCCATATGATGGCTCAGCTCTTCCTAGACCAAGAGTTTAAACTTCATGGATTATCAAACTCTATTGTTAACAATAAGACCCTATCTTTCTTAGTGTCTTCTAGAAAGAACTATTTTATCTTAATGATGTTGAATTACACTACTCTACTGACCTACCACCCCTAATTTGATGGGAAAAATAAGGTATTCAACAAATGTGTGGAGACCTACCTAAGGTATACGGTAAGTGATACACCTATAGAACAATCAAAGTGGCTTCCTTTGGTCGAATGGTGGTACAATACCAATTTTTTTATCTACAAGGTTTACACCATTGAGGTGTTGCATAGGACTCCACCCCCTATCCATCTATCTTATTTCCCCAAAGACTTCCAAATCGAGTCCGTGGACTTCTATCTCACATCTCGAGAAGTCTTACTTTAACACTTCAAGCACAATCTCCAAAGAGCCCGTAACTACATGGTCCAGATTGCTAATCAACATTGGATAGATCGCCAATTACTCTACATATCACATTCCGTCATTAGAAGGTAGTTTCATAAGCTATATGTTAAATACTACAGATCCTTTCATAGTAGAAAATATGGTGAGAAAGGTTGCTTATCGATTGAAGTTATCCCCTTTAGCTTCAATTCACCTAGTGTTTGACGTTTCCTTTTTGAAGAAATCGATTGGGTCTTCTTATATGATCAAAAAACTCCATGATCTATACCTAAGCTCTCCTCCTTAACCACCGATAGTGTTTTATAAAAGGATTATCAAGAAAAGAAACAGAGTAGTTGTTTAGTGATCGATCCATTAGCATAACCTTTCTCCAACAAATGCTACCTAGGAGTTTGGAGATGAGATCAATAAACGATTCCCATTATTCTCCCTCGAGGACCTAGGTGATTTGAAGGAGAAGATATTCATACATGTAGAGAGAGTAAACGAGCGGAAGGAACCCAATTGAATTAGGAAGAAAAGAAACGGTGCACAAAATCCCTAATTGAATTGGGGATTCTTCAAATAATATATGAGAAAGATTTTTATGGGGTGGGC
Organism: Dovyalis caffra; assembly: GCA_963924115.1. Classification (NCBI taxonomy): domain Eukaryota; kingdom Viridiplantae; phylum Streptophyta; class Magnoliopsida; order Malpighiales; family Salicaceae; genus Dovyalis; species Dovyalis caffra. Next base: position 2,550,459 of record CAWUPB010000030.1, read on the forward strand.
TTAAGTTACTTGGGTCGGTTTTATTGTTAGTTAAATTTATGTTTTGGACTAGTCATAATAGGTCTGAATATCATAGAGTCATTTGCCTTGTAAAATTTGTTAGTTGTTTTTATCTTTGTAGTATAAAGAACAAACAAATGGAATGAAAATTTCCTATAACAAACTTTTTCCTCTCTCATTCTTCTCCTGTTTTCTTCTTCTTCTTCTCCTCTCTCTCCCCATGTCTACTCTTCTTCCCCAAATCCCTTTCTGCAATTTTCTTGTATCACTTATCAACTCAAAGAGAATAGCCCATATGGATCTTATGTGGCAGCTTACGTAGCTCAGACAGACACGGCTTCACTTGAAGCCTATTGTTTCCATGAGATGTGTTATATTTTTTTTACTTGGCCAATGTAAAGATTCGGCCTATTATAGTGAAATGATATTAGGCCCATCATTTTATTTATTTTACTCATTCTGCTAAAAGAGATAATGTCTTTTTTTATTTATTTAGATCGATCTCAAAATATTTATTTGATTAAAAAATTTTAAAATTGTGTATTGTTTAACAAAATATTATTAATTTTAGAATTTTTAATTCAATGACTGAGGCTGAAACGTCGGCTTCATTAGTTTCTAAAAGATCAGGCCCAATTCCATGTTCAACATGACTTTTTGTAATGTGAAAAAATAAAAAATCATGTAGATTCGTATATTAATATGTTATCATTTTAATTACAATGATTATGTTACCATTTGTATGATTCTTGTATTAAAAGCAGTTAATTAATCAAAATCATCTATCATCAGCTTAATTATTAATTAAATTCTTATATTGAATTAATTTGCTTAATACAGACTTTTTGTTTATAAGGTCTTTGACAAGGTTATGTAAATTATATAATTAAGTGATCCGCATTATTTGAACACGTTGACCTCTTTAATTATTATTTTTATTATAGAATATATTTACTTAAATTTTTTAAAAATCAAAATAAATTTGTTTACCTTTCATACAAGAGGAGGTCAAAATTAACTCCTCATTCCGTTGGTAGATATTATGATTGGCTCTTCCTCTCCTCTAACACTAACAACTACTAATCATGTCCATGGAAAGGGAAAAAGAAAATAACTAGACAATTTTTCTCTTAATAGATATGTATGTAACATGGCTTTATTCTTTCCGTCCTAAATAGATTATCTGATTTTCTATTTTTGTTTGTTCTAAAATAATTATTTAGTAAAAAAAATCAAAGCATATATCTTCCAACAATAGTTTTAATTAAAATCTACTTTGTAAGAGATCTAAAGCCGAAAATTATAAATTTTAAACAAGTATGAATAAAGTGTGATGATAAATATACATCAATTAATAACTTTTTTAACTGCTATGAAAAGTCAACTATGACAATAATTGGAATTAAAAAAAATGTATGTTTATTAAATAAAGAATGGGGAAATTTTAAAATACTCTAAAAGCAATATGATTATCAATACTTACACGCTCATTTTAAAAAGAAACCAATATAAAAAGATGAGAGAAAATCACATCTAAACTTACTAAAAGTAATAAGAATATATTTTTTTAAACTCATTATATCCGAACTTACTAAAAATGATAAGAATATTTCATTTAAACTTAATTTGTATTTTAATTCTATTTCTTTTAAAAGTAATAAAAATATTTTCATTCATACTAAAAAATGGAGAAATATGTATAAATAGAGGTTGTTAAATGGATTGGATCTTAATCCAAATTCGATGTGAATCGATATAATTAAATAAATATGATAAACAATGTTTTCTATCAAATCCAAATATGATTCGAATTTGTTAACTCATTTATTAAATAGATCAAATTCGAATCTACCTTGATCTAATTTGATTATAATCCAACCCAAAATTTAAAATAATATGTTTTATAATAAATATAATATTTTAGAAATATTAACAATTTAAATATGAAATTAGGTTGAAAAATACATAAATATTTTTAAGAGTTGGTGTTATTATATTTTTTATTACCCTATTTTTTCTATAAAAAAAACATCACAAAAAAGAAAAAGAAAAGAAGAGTAAGAAAAAGAAAAAAAAAGACTAGAAGAAAAAAACCAATTGATTGGAATCAAGAAAAAATTAAAGAAAATAAAAAAGGAGGGCCGATTAAAAAAAAAAAAAAAAGGAAGAAAGTCAAGGAAATTTGGAGAAAATTTGTAAAATTAGAGTTCTTTTCCTAAATAAGTTAAAAAAAAAAAAAAAAGAAGAAGAAGAAGAAGAAATCGTCGATTCGACATACTCGAGTATTTTGAGCGTAACTTTCAGTATAGAGATCCAATTCATGTGATTATCCTGCATATTTACTTTAAGAGATTCTGGAGGCAACAACTACTACAACTGATTGACTTCGAAATTGAAATAGAAAAACCTATGGTATTTTAGTAACTCAAATTCATTACATTTCTACTCTTTATGCATTAATTAATTATTAAAAATATATGATAATATCAAGAAATTTTATTTATTTTTTATTTTTTTTGCAAGCCTTGATTTGTAACACTATCATCTTGAAATCCGAATTAACAAATATTTATTTTGTTATCATGTGGACAAAAAATAAAGATTATTATTATTATTATTTTAGTTTTATTGTACTTCCTATCTAGTTCAAGATAAATTTTTATTAAGATTATTTGATTTTGTGATTTTAAATTATATGTTATTTTAAATTTTGTTTTTTTGTTTACAAAATTGATAGATAAAATATTATCTTAATATATCTTATAATACATATAATGGTCGAAATATATGTTATATTCAAGCAATATATTTTATTACTTTGATAGAGTTTTGAATCTAATATACATCCGTTAGGATCCGAACTTGAATTTATATTTTTAAAATTCTATTCGAATTCATAAAATTCAATATATTTCATTAAATAAATCAAATTCGAATATATTATGATTCGATCCGAGTAAAACCCGCTGATGGCTCTATATACAGAAATGGACAAGTACTTATTGAATACAATCCTTAAATATGTAAACAAAATTAACTATTTACCTTGTTTAGAATATGGGCATTTTTATGTCAAATCATATCATTTACAAGTAATAATACTTTTCTCCGAAATAGATAAAAGAATTGCTTAGTAACTACTTACCTTATTTAGAATATGTGCCTTTTTATGTCAAAACAGATCATTTACAATTCACAAAACTTTTCTCCGAAATAGATCGAAGAATTGCTCAGAGAATAAGTTGGCACACACTCACATATATAAACAAAGTAACCTTAATATATGGAGAGAGCCATTCTCCATTTTCTCTTGATTTAGGTCCAATCATACCAGCTCCAACCGATATATGACTGCAAGTAGATGTGATTATTTGTAAAACCCCCCATTCTTAAGGAAAAGGTAATCATGGTTATGACTTGATGATCAGCTTTTAAAAGAAAAGCCAGCTAATACAAATATACTTTCATAGATATAGAAAATCTTTAAACTCAATCCAAAAAATTCCCAACAACGACACGAAGATGGAAGGTGTAAACACGAAATGGATAGCCACGGTTGCAAGCATATGGATTCAAATCAGCGTTGGTGCATCCTACACCTTTGGCATCTACTCTTCCATCCTCAAATCTTCTCAAGGCTACGACCAATCAACGCTTGACACCGTCTCCGTCTTCAAAGACATCGGTGCCAACGCAGGCATCCTCTCCGGTCTCCTTTACTCGGCTGTCACTCTGCGAAATAACAGAAGAAGATTAGGTGTGTTTGGTGGGCCATGGGTGGTCCTCTTGGCCGGTGCAATCCAGTGCTTCGTTGGGTATTTCGTGATGTGGGCATCCGTTGTTGGGTTGATTCGCCGCCTGCCGGTGCCGGTGATGTGTTTTTTCATGTGGATGGCTGCTCACGCGCAGACGTTTTTCAATACGACGAATGTGGTGAGTGGAGTTCACAATTTCGGCGACTATGGTGGGACAATCGTTGGCATCATGAAGGTATGTATGCCTCTTGTTACCATGTTTTTGTTTTTGTTTTCTTTTGCAGTCCTTCTGCGTCTGGTTTTTGATATTATTTTTTAAAAAAAAAAAAAAATTTGGGCTATCTACAGAATTTCTTATTTGTTTGGTGTGATTTCTGTTCGTGACCGGATAAACATAAAGGTGTCCAAGGTTTATCATGACTTTGCACATGCCAAGGATTTTCCTGTCTGTTGGGATCATGTCATTAGTGATTTGATTAGTAAAAAGAAATTAAATTATATTAAAAAAATAATCATACAAGAATTATGTTTTTATTTGAAGTTCATTTACCATCAACAACATCATGTCACGAGTGATTCTTTCTTTGTTAGTTATATCATGTTGGCATATAGTGTGATCGCCAGACGCAAATGGAAATCCTTTTTCTTTTCAAAATGAGTCAATTATAACTTAACTTTCTTTTTTCTTTTATCCGATTGTAATAGTATCCTTGAGACAGATTGCCACCCAATGGAAACTAAACTTTTTTTTTTTTTGGATGATTTTAATGACTTGCCCTTATTTTGACCTATTACATTAAGGGGGAAAAAAAAGTAATTGGTCAAATTATTTTAAATGTTGATTTCAAAGTTTTAATTTAAAAAAAAATAAAAAAAGCAAATTTTCTTATCAACCGGACCAATCCTTTGAATTTAATAACAAAAAAAAACTAAAATCAATTATTCAATCCTCAAATTTTTTGAAATTATATTTAATTTTTATAAGTTTTCAACTCAGTTATAGTTCATCTTCTCCAATTTTATGTTATTCTTCAATTTATTTTATTTTCAAAAACTAGATAAAGAAAATAAAAGACATTCTGATTAGGAAATTTAACATTCATGCAAAATATATATATATATATATATATATATATATTGATGAAATTGAAGTTGTCTTTACTGGTCAAAGTAATATTTTAAATATTTAAGATATTATAGTTAATTTCAATAAACTATAAAAATTAAAGTTATAACAAATTTATCAATTGTTTTTTTTTTTTTAAATTCATGACAATAATAAGTCCAGTAAAAAATTACCCTAGGTCTTACAAAAAGGGTCTTCGTTCGCGGGTTGACAGCGATAAATGTGTGGCCTGGGCTGGGTTAGCATAAAGTAAAAGCTACATAATGTGTGGCTGCATTCATTGCACATCAGCATTAGCCAACGGCCTGAATTATTGCTCCTTGCTTGGGTGATGGGATTGGTAGAACAAAAGACGAATCTATGTGCATCAAGTATTTTCATTGAAGTGGTAGTGTAAAAATTGCCACGTCAGGTTGATAAGCTTATCTCTTTTGTCCTGACCTTTGAAGAAGAGTAATTATCAATTAGTCCCTTTAAGTTTGGAGAAGCAAATTAATTAGTCTTTTTTATTTTACACATTAATTATTTAATCATTTAATTAGGATTAATTATATTTAATTTAATATTATTTTATTTTTAAAAAAAAATTTTATCAATTTTTTGTAGTATATTTTTTTCTATTTTTTGTTATAAATAGATAAAAAAATATTAAATAATTAGTTTTGCAACATGAGAGACTAATTAATTTTTTTTTTAAATATAAGAACTAATTTATAATTTATTTCCTTGAAGAAGCTTCAAAAATAACGCAGCTTAGTTTTTCTTTAATTTTTTTTTCCCCTAAAAACATTAAATGTTAGCGAATTTGAGATGTCTCAGGACATCATATTTCCTTCAAACTGAAATGTAATGTCTTTTTAAAATAAAAGAAATCGCATTCCTTTCAAAACGAAAAATATAATGTCCTTTTAAAATAGAGGAAATCACATTACTTTGTGGAAGCAAATACAATTTTTTTTAAATGTCTATATTTTTTGTTTTGAAAAGACTAAAATGCTTTTATTTTATCAATAGTAACCCAATTACCATAACACTTTAACCTATGATTTTAAATGTAATTAATATATTATATATTTGTTTATGTGCATAATTATTTTTTTAAAAAAATTCCATGTTCCCAAATTAGATATTTTAAGTTTCAACAGTAATATTTTAAACTATTTAAATTTCTCATGAATTTTCATAGATACTAATTACTTAATTTCAATAAGCTATAAGAATTAAGTTAAGTTATAACGATTTTTTCTTTTTTTCTTTTTAAATTCATAACGATAATAAGTCCAGTAAAAAATTACCCTAGGGCGTAGAAAAATGGTCTTCGTTCACGGGCTGACGGCGATAAATGTGTGGTCCGGGCTAAAGTCAAAGCTACAAAATCTTTTGTTTTGTTTTTTTTTTTTTTTCGTATGGAATGATAGAAATAAAATGCGCTTAATCTGGTTAGGTCTAATTGCCTTTCTTCTAGTATTCAAAGCTATTTATTTTGGAGGCATATATGATTCCTGGGCTTAGGGGAAGGGTGGGGGAAGAAAATTACCAACTTGACCCTTAGCCCAAGTGTTATTTTTTATTATTTACAAAAATTTCTTTTAGGAGGAGAAGGTTAGATTGTTAGCGTGGATGATTTGAAAGATATAATTGGAGAGCATGGATGGTTAGGTTCCATTTGTATACTTGGTGAAATTTGGCATAAGATAACCAAACCCTTTACATGGGCTTGCTGTGCATTTGTATGGTTTGGGAAGGCTTACTTGTCTTTCTTTTTTTAAAAAAAATCATAGTGTACTTGCCTTCATTCATGGCTGCTTTCATTGCACATCAGCATTATCCAACAAAGTAAATTAAGGTTCATTGCTTGGGGTAATGGGATTGGTAGAGCAAGGGACATGTCTATCTACTTCAAGTATTTTCATTGAATTGGTAATGTGGAAATTGCCACGTCAGGTTGACCAGCTGATAACTTTGTCCTGATCTCGAAGAAGAGTAGTTATAAATTAGTCTCTTGAGAAACAAATCGAGGAGTTCTCTTTGTTTTAAAAACTAAATATTTAATAATTTAATCACTATTAAACATTTAATTCAATATTATTTTATTTTAGTAATTATAAATTTTTTCATTAATCTTTATATATTATCTATTTATATTTTATTTTTTAAAAACAAAAAAATTAACAAATTAGAAAAGAGTATAGAATAAAAAAAATTAAATAATTAGTTTTTGAAACGTGACTAACTAATTAATTTTATTTTTTAAAATATAGAGAAAAATCTATAATTTACTTCCTTGAAGAAGCTTCAAAAAAAAAAATGTTATTGCTTTGTATTCATGATGCTAAGTCGCACAAGCACTGTTGTTTTTTAATTTATACATTTTGATTTTAGCCTCTAATTTATGGAAGTGTTTGGTAGGGAAACATTTTAGTTTTTTATTTATTGAACAATCTTAAATGTCAAAAATATTTATTTTTTTTTAAAAAAAAACATTAAATATTAGCGAATTTAAGATAATATCATATTTCCTTCAAAGCTAAGAATGTAATGTTCTTCTGAAATAAAAGGAATCACATTCCTTAGAGGGAGAGAATGCATTTTTTTTTTTTTAGACTTTAATTTCCTTATTGTTTATTTTAAAAGGTCTGAGATGCCCTTATTTTATCTACAATAACACTATTACCATCACACTTTAGCCTATAGTTTTAAATGTAATTAATATATTATATATTTGTTTGTGTACATATTTTTTTTTTTTAATATCGTGAGCAAATTAAATATTTTAAGTCTCAAGAGTAATATTGCAAACTATTTAAATTTCTCATGCATTATTCATGGATGAACGAAACACAATAAATACACATTAGAAAAATTTTATGTTTCAACCAATCACAAATATCACAAGTAAATTATAAATTAGTCCTTTTAGTATTCTAAAATAAATTAAATAGTCCTTATAGTTTTAAAAATTAATCAATTAGTTTTTATATTTTTAAATCTATTTATAACTTAATATTTTTTTGTTATTTTCAATTTATTTTGAGTTTTTTATTTTAAAAAATAAAAACCCCCATTAAAGGAAAAATATGAAAGAATTGGTAAAAAAGAAAAAAATTTGTAATAAAATACTATTAAATTAATCACAGTCCACATTTGATAAGGGATTAATTAATTAGTTTTTAAAATAAGAAAATTTATGTAATTAAATTTTACAAAACTAGAGAGACTAATTTATAATTTACTTTAAATATCACATTCTCAGCTATAACATTTTTAAAGGATGTAGATAATTTGTATAACAAACAAAAACATCATCTATAAGTATTTTTATTAACATATTTCTGTCATTTAACTGTTGAATGTCATATACAAGTCAAATGTCTTTTTAAATATCATTAAACAAGGGTTAATTTCTTGATGATAAATTTATTATTATAGTAAATGATAAAATTATGTTAATATTGGTGGTGCTTAATTTTTAAAGTTTTTAATCAATTTTTTAATGATGTTTTGACATTTTACAAAAACATATGCAAGTATATATATATTGGAAAATGAATATAATGCATAAAAGAGATATCGATCACAACATTATTTTATAATTCAAAGGCTGAAAAAAAAGGTGTTAATTCAAATATTATGTACGAATTCAAAGATATCAATAAAAACCTTTCATTATATCCATCCTACACTTAAAATTATCTTTTGCTTTATTTCTTTTTCCCCCTTTAAAGAGAAACATTTAAATTTCTTGATCACACCTGAATTAAATTTGAACACAAGACAATGACTTGCGCTATAACGACAAACGCACCTTTCAATCAATAAAATCAGTTCATTGCATTTGTAATTGAATACATATAGGGACGGTCAAAGTTAGGGTACGTAAGGGCAGTCGACGTCCAAGAGCTGCCGGTTGAAAAAGCACTGCCTAACTGAGCTGCCAAACTCTTGCCCATATTTTTGGCGTTTACGAGGAAGCAAAACTTTTACTATTGTTTTTTTCAGCAAGTGATAAGAAGCTTTAGATTTCCTGAGTTGTGTCTTTTGTTGCCGAGGGAACAAAATTAGGATATAATCATACTTAGTTTTGCATCACATTCACATCATATAAAAATATCCATCTTTAAACTAAATTTATCAAATTCTTCTAAATATATAATATCAATGATTCGGTTGCATTGAATCAAGTAAGAGGGAGAGTGAGATTTTCTATCTTTATTCTGTTCACCAAATACAGCCATTGGAATTTTATTTCTCATACTTGCCAATTAAAGACCAAACTTGCTCTTGAGGCCTTGAATTTATTAATTTGTTTCCTTACTTTTGAGACAATTTGAAAATCCTAATTACTCTTTATAACGAGGGCAAATCTTATATTAGTCTACAAACTATAATTCAAATCTCAATTGAGTATCTAAAGAATTTTTTTTTTTTTCTCAATTGGGTCTTCTTAAAAAAATTTTCAGCTGAGAATTTCATAGGAACAAATTTTCAGTTAAGTTTATCAGTCAAATTTTTCGTCTAGTGATGACTTGTCAGTTAACTCAGAAAACTAAATGACTATTTTTTTTTTTCTTCCTCTGAAATTCTTTTATTATTAGAGTACATGTTTATTATATGATTATATTTATTTTCCGACTTAACCTCTCGTCCTTAACCGTTTCCTTTCTCCTGTTTCATAATTGAGTTGGTTTTGAAATCATTGTATACTCTGATGTTATATACTTTGGGGTCACCCATGGTGAATTGAAGTACCCTTGAACCTGAGAGCTAAGGGGTGTGTGAAGAAAGCTGACTCCACAAAATAATGGATATGTTAAGGTCCTTACACTCAGCGGGCCTAAATCATGCTATACTTATTTAGAAGCCAATCCTACTTGACAAAATTGATCATTTATAGAGGGAAGGGGTACTTGAAAAATTAGAAGAAGCAAAGTCTTCTTAGATTGCAGTACTCTCTCTTTAAAATATGTTTTAATAAGTTTATTGTACTTCTTTCAATAGAATCAAGAACAATGGATAGAATTTGATTTATTTATTTATTTTTGAGAAAGACTTTTTGATACAATTCAGTTGGATCTGGCTTGAAGGGATGCTTTACTAATCATGGCACTTGAACTCAATATGCTTAACTTCATGAAGATCATTACCATGAGAATTTCAGAAGACAAAATTGACTCACATCCTTTGTCACTCTTTGATAGTGAATAGTTCCTTGCAATTGCATTGTTTTTGTACGTAATGGATCCTACTTGTTGTCCTCTAAACTTACAGTTACAGGACCACGAAATTGTAGGATTCTGTGTGTGGTTTTTAATGCTTCCAGATGAATGTTCCTCTTTGATATATCACATATTCCTGAATTCGCATTTGCAGATTACTCTCCTTTTTCATGCTCTTCTTGCCATGCTCTACTGTTTGGTATAATTTACTATTTCCAATTCCTGTCCAGGGCTTTCTTGGTTTGAGTGGAGCAATACTAATCCAATTCTACCAAACAGTGTGCAATGGTGATCCTGGCACTTTCATTCTTCTTCTTGCGCTGACACCAACTCTAGTCTCTCTCTCGCTTATGAGTTTGGTACGAAACTATGACACAAAAACAAAAGATGACAAGAAGTACTTGAATGCTTTCTCTACAGTTTCTCTGATTATTGCAGCTTATCTCACAATCATCATAATTTTTCAAAACATCAGTACTTTTCCATTATGGGCGCACATAGTCATATTCACAGTTTTGCTGCTTCTAGTTGCCTCACCTCTTGGAATTGCAGTCAGAGCCCATAGAGAGGACTCTGATAGATACGCACAAGCATTACTGGAAGAGAGGGGTTACAAGTCAACGCCAGGGATGTCTTCTGAGATTTGTAAAGCAGAGGATTCTATAGATTATCATGAACTTCCTAGTGAAGAGGGTCAAGCAAAGGCTGCTTTGGATGATGAAAGGCTGTCAGATGAAGTAAACATGAATCTCTTGCAAGCCTTGTGTACTGTAAACTTCTGGTTGTTGTTTATTGCTATGTTTTGTGGCTTAGGTTCTGGACTTGCTATGATAAACAACATCGGTCAGATAGGAGAATCTATGGATTACACAGCCACTGAAAGAAATTCTTTGGTTTCATTGTTGAGTATATGGAACTTTCTTGGCCGTTTTGGAGCTGGCTTTGTGTCAGATATTTTCTTGCACAGAGGTGGGTGGGCAAGACCATTGTTTGTGGCTATTACTCTAGCAATCATGACTATTGGCCATATAGTTGTAGCTTCTGGTTTTTCCAAAAACTTGTACTTGGGTACGGTCCTAGTTGGTGTTGCTTATGGTTCCCAGTGGTCGTTGATGCCTACCATCACCTCTGAGATATTTGGGGTGGGGCACATGGGGACTATATTCAACACCATCGCCATAGCAAGTCCTGTTGGATCTTATACTTTCTCTGTAAGAGTCATCGGGTACATTTACGATAAGGTAGGAAGCGGTGAAGATAGTGCATGCTCTGGCACTAGATGCTTTATGTTATCTTTTATGATCATGGCATCTGTTGCTTTCTTTGGAGTTCTTGTTGCTCTCGTATTGTTCTTTCGGACCAGGAGGTTCTACAAGTCGGTCGTGTTCAGGCGTTTGCGACATTCTTAGGGACCATAAGAGGTGAAGGGCAGAAGATGACATTTTTCTTGTTCAAGTGGTTGCGTATGCAATGTGTGTGTGTTAGTCTGTAATATTTTGTTTTCTTATATTTTCTTTTTTGAGTGTTTGATTTCTCTCTTTCCTTTTTTTTACTTTTATTGATAGTTAAAAAAGGATTGACTGTAATTTTCAACCATTATCAATCAAAATCAAAAGGTATTCAATATGAAAGAAATAAAATATATTTTTTAAAATGAATTTATGAAGCTTTTGATGTCTCTCCGACAGCACTAAAAACTCTTCCAGAGAGAATTCATCTGGTAATAGATCAACTCTGTCAACCAGTATCAGACATTCAAACTCTAAAATTACTAGGTGGTGAGTTATATTCTTCTTCTTCTGCTTCAAATAACTGGAAAAAAAGAAAAAAAAAACCATGAATCTTTTACACGAGTTGAGGTTATTCAGATTCCCATTTATATCTATTGCAACAATTCCTGACTGACACATAGTAGTATTTATTTAAACAGTAAACGGCAACTCTTTCGCCTGACTTGACGACTGTAAAATACAAGCAGGTTTGCATGTCTTTTTTGCTCGAGACGAACAATCATACACGCACTGAACTTGTTTCCTCTCTCTATCGGTTCTACAGTGATGAGTCATCTCTTGATACTGCAGCAACAACGCACAGGAGCGAAAAAAAAACAAGAAGAGAACGTCCAAAACAAACAATAACAAAAAGGAAAAGAAAGGCAAAGAGAGAGATCAATATTGTTAAATGGAGAGACTGAAGCTAAACACCAAATGGTTCTCTACAGTAGCGAGCATATGGATTCAGTGCACCAGCGGTTCCCTCTATACCTTCTCCATCTATTCTCCAATTCTCAAATCCACTCAAGCCTACGACCAATCAACACTCGACACGGTATCTGTTTTTAAGGATATCGGTGCCAACTGCGGTGTCCTCTCTGGTGTTCTCTACACCTCCGCCACGTCCTGTAACCAAACCAGAATTCGTGGCGGGCCATGGGTTGTTGTCATGCTTGGCGCGATTCAGTGTTTCACGGGCTATTTTTTTATGTGGGCAGCTGTTACTGGTTTAATCCCTCGACCGCCGGTTGCGGTCATGTGTCTGTTCATGTTTGTAGCAGCACATGCCCAGACTTTCTTTAACACCTCTGATGTTGTCACCTCTGTACGGAATTTCCCTCACTATAGTGGCACTGCCGTCGGCATCATGAAGGTAAGGTACAATCAATTTCCACGTGAACTTTTAATTTTTGAGTAGACATGGGAGGTGGACTTAGTCACGATTTATAAAAGCTTCGTAAAACCAACCTACAACTTTAGCGTTTGAATTATTTTTTGGTTTTTAATTTATGTTTTCAGGGATTTCTTGGTTTGAGTGGAGCAATACTAATTCAAGTATATCAAACAATTTTCAACAACGAACCCAGCTGGTATCTTTTGATGTTGGCACTTTTGACTAGTATCAACCCTTTGTTGCTGATGTGGTTTGTGAGAATCCACGAGGTTGATGAAGGGGATATTGAGAAGAAATATCTTGATGGTTTGTCGATGGTTGCCTTGATTGTGGCAGCTTATCTTGTGAGTGTTATAATACTGGAAGAATTATTTAGTTTCCAATTGTTAGTGCGTCTAATATCCTTTGTCATGCTCATGGTGCTGCTTCTTTCGCCTCTTTTCGTTGCAATCAAAGCTTCCAAAAAGACTACTCGTGTAATGGATGAGTCTGAGCTTGCAAGAGAAGATCCTATTGATTACCATCGGTTGCCTAATGACAATGAAGGTGATGTGGATACCAATGAACAAGACCTGAATCTTTCGCAAGCTATGCGTACCGTGGATTTCTGGATTTTGTTTCTTGCCGTGGCTTGTGGTATGGGTTCAGGACTAGCCACTGTAAATAATATAAGCCAAGTAGGAGGATCTCTTGGTTACGCCAGGTTTGAGACTAATACCTTGGTTTCTTTGTGGAGCATTTGGAATTTTCTTGGCCGATTTGGAGCAGGGTACATTAGTGACTATTTCTTACGCGTGAGAGGATGGGCAAGGCCATTGTTCATGGCCATCACCCTTGCAGGCATGAGTATTGGTCATGTGGTGATTGCTTCTGGTTTACCTGGCGCTCTCTATGTTGGCTCAGTATTGTTGGGTGTGTGTTACGGTTCTCAGTGGTCACTATTGCCCACAATTACTTGTGAGATATTTGGTGTACAACACATGGGCACCATATTCAATACCATTACTATTGCAAATCCAGTTGGATCTTTTTTATTCTCTGTTGAAGTGATTGGGCATATATATGACAAGGAAGCATCAGGGGCAGGGAACAAGTGCAAAGGAACTCATTGCTTCATGTTTTCTTTTCTAATCATGGCATGTGCTACTCTTTTGGGATCTTTTGCTGCTATGGGATTGTTCTTGCGGACAAAAAGTTATTATAGTCAGGTTATTGTCAGAAGGTTACAACGCAAAGGACGGGTTAAAGTATGAAGACTGTAATAGAAGATGAAAAAATTATAGTAGTTATTAGCAAATGAAAGAAACTTATTCTGTTTTAGTTATCTGAAGAAAAGAGAGAAAAAGAAAAGGAACGGAACTGCTTGCACAGATCATGTTATCCTGGGATGCTAGGTGTTTTAGGAAGGAGATGGTGAAATGAATTCTATGTGAGATGCTGCCCCCTAATACCAATTAAATGTTCTTTTCCTTGCTATACAATAATAGATTTATGGCAAAATTCTCCATTCAAGCCTTAGATTTTCTGTGGCTAATGCATTTCATTTGATAGCATAGGAAACATGTGCTCGACTAAAGTCGGAGGTCGGAGGTTTATGTGATTATTCCAGAAAGGCCTGTCTGAGGTTGATCAGCATTTTTCCTTGCAATTATTGGCTATTAGGCAGACAACGTAGTGTTATGGGCATTGAAGCTGAGTTCTTTTTTTTTTTTTTTTTTTTTTTCTAAATAGGGCACTTTTAAATCTTTATTATCAAAAGAGGATAATTTTATACTTATTTATGAAAATGAGTATTTATTTGACACATAGGCATACGTGTCATTAAGTGATATGATTTTGTTTCAAATGCCGATTACTCCTTAGGATCCTCTCCATCTTGCTCGGGCATGACCTGACACGCATCACCTTTGTCCCCTTATCATTTATGCCATCAGATTCTAATATAGCTATTTTCAAATTGGTTATATTACTTTCTGATGATTGAAGCGCATCATTAGACTTTTTTCACATTTTGATTTAACAAATTAACAGAGTCTGCACAATCTGTATTCGTGGAATTAGATAAGTACTCCTTAACACAACCTCAGGAGCTGCCCAGTTGGTCTTGTTCGGAGTTATTGACATTATTGCTCTTCTGGGCATCAACAATCAGACTATTATTCAAACAAGTGCTTGATTTTCCCATATCCTCTCGACCATCAACAGATTTCTTGCTTCCTTCATCATTCTTAGATATTTCTGTTCCAGCAGGAAAAAAAAAAAAAAAAAAAGCCATGTAAATAGTACTCAAGCCCTAATTCATGCCCTTTAAAACTATAAGAACAGCAAAATCTAGAATCTCAAACCTTCGCAGCAAATTTGTTTGACGGTTTGATATTGTACGTGGTGATGTGAAGACAAGTGGAGGAGAATTGATACCTAGGAGTCCTTGTGCTATATGTGCAGCTTTGACATGCTTAATAGGGGATAGATTGCTTATGTAATTATAAAAGGTGATTCTTGGAAACAGAGGAAGTAAAGTGATTAGAATATCCCCATTTTTTTCCAATTAAGAATATCCACAGTACTGGATAATATGTACAGTAGTACTAGATAATATGTACAGTAAACTTTTTGGAGAACCCTCCATTTTCGTGAAAAAGACATGCATGCCACTAAGGTTACTAAGGTAGAAACATTAATGTCTTTTGCAATTTGAGGTTTTACATAGTGAAACTTTTGCTTCATCTTAATTTTACCATGGATATACATAAGATATAAATGAGTCCAAATCATATAAATTACGTGTTGTTATCAATTTTCTTTCATTTTTCACTATTGTGCATTCGGTCTCATCTTCTCAATTAATGCTCTTGTTTTATACCATTTTAACTCCTTTTTAACCTAAATGTTAGGACATATTTCAAGGATGAATGCAGCTTATGGATGCCTCTACTTGACTGGGTGATAGGTGCGAAGTCTCTATCTGCATCTCACCTTGTTTGTGTATTTATTCAAACAACATACTTAGGAAATCCTTCTTCGGAAGGATTGCACAAATAGTTGTTTCTTGTATCGTAATTCTAATTTTGTTCATCATTTTCTGCAGCGTTGCTCTACTATATAGCCTTTTTTTAGGCAAGAAATTGTTTATTTCTTTAATTTTGAAACATAGTTCAATACTAGAGATAACATAAAAGATGACACAACTTGATTGTTTTTTGAGAATTTCCTATATAGCATATACTTCATGGGCCAAAAGTTGTCTAGGGAACAAAATTATATTTTTGATCTACAAATTTGTGGAAAAAATGATAGAAGAAAAGTGCTTTTCGCTTTAGCTTATTTACTTGGTTTCTAGCCGTTGATATAATATAAGAGGACACTAATTTCTAGCTGGAGAAAATTTGAGGTTTAACCGTTGATATAATATAAGGGGACACTAGTTTCTAGTTTGAGAAATTTTGAGGTTTTCATTGCTTTTAATTTACCATACAAAGATGATGAAAAAAGTATAATAATATGATCGAAAAAGATAAGAATGCAAGTGATAAAAAGGAAAAAGTAAAAAAGTGAAAATCATCTATTCTCATTGGTGCAAAGTCATGGGATGATGAGACAAACATGATGGAGTTAAAGAAGATAGTTCGTAATATTGAGATGCCTAATCATTTTTTTGGAGAGCATTAAAATTGATTACGGTTGATTATTAAATCATGCTTAATATTAGAGAAGAAAGCAAATTGATTGCTATGAGAAAAAAAATGAAGTTAATAAAAAATATCTTATATGGTAAAAAAATATCTAATTTAAGAATTAAGTTTAAAACTAACATATTGAAAGAATAAAGAACTAACACATTGAAAGAACAAAGATTTATAAATATCCTAGTTACGTAAAAAAAAACTCCATTGAAGCTTGGGTAACAATATCTTTCTTTCGTTCTTTCTTATCGGAATATGAAACTTTATTTCAAATAAAAACTACAAAAGCCCAAGGAGCATGCTACAATAATTGCCGCCAATCTACCACGAGGATTACTTATCCAATCCCGAGGAAAACTAGAGCACCTAGCGAGCTTTTGATGTGCGATCTGTCGCTACATTTACTAATCCTCTTACAAAATAAATATTACAAAAATAAAAACAACTCATGATTGATTTTGCATCATCAATAATAGTAGAAATTCCTAACTAACAATATTTGCCAAAAAAGAATATGCATATGCATAGTAAACACATAGCCGACACCCATTAATAGGAGGTGAGATCTTTTTCTTTGTATTTTTATAGGAGTTAAGTTTGACCAAGAGAGCAGGAGGACCTCCTCGTTATTAGATGACCAATAAATCACAATAGGGACATTTGAAGGGGAAGTCTAGAATGCCTATATTTCTATGCTTGTTTGTAATTTGTGAATCCTCTTAGTTGAAGAAAGGCGAAAAAAAAAAAGGTGGATAAGAAAGTCATTTTAATCGCCAATACCGAAAATGAGATAATGTATTCTAAGAGCTATGAATAATTTCTTTGGTAGTATTAAGAATCTATTCTCATTTATTTATTTATTCTTTTTTTAACAACAACAAGATTTGAGATTTTGATTGATAAAAAAAGAAAAATCAAATACAAATAATTACAAAACATAATAAAAAGAGCAAATTGACAATTTATTAACTTCACAACTCAAACCACAACAAGTAAAACTCTCAATTATGACAATAGTTTACAAAAGAGCATAACAAAAGTATAAGAATAACCTAAGTTATTGTGACGAGTATTTTCTTTAATATATATTCTATTATATTTATGATCTTAGGATTATTTAATTAATCTAGGTTATGTGATTATTATGTGATTTTTTTAAAGCACTTCCTTAGAGATTAAGTAGTTTTACATGGGATATAGAATATAAATCTTTTTTTTAGAAGGATTTAGAGCTTTAACTAATGCAAATAGATTGCTAGGGTTATTTTATAATTGTTCTTTGTTATTTTATAAATCTATTCAAATACTAGAATTTTATTTCTTGTGAAACCTAACTATTATCATATTCCATGTTATTTTATCCTAACTTTAGCCACTATTTTGCTGTAATATTTTCATCTTCTCACACTATGTCAAATTGGTAGTAGAGCAAAAAGATCGTTAGGATTTTGTTGGGATTTCAATCCTTTAACCAAATATATATGATATGTTAAAGGTTGTTGAAGGAAAAAATAAGGTAGACAAACAATATTGGTCGGATAAATCGTACAATTGAATGTTTATTATGCACTCGTTGATGTTTGCAACAATAGGAACTAGTGGGAACCCGAATGGAGATCTCGTAAAGGTGATCATGACCTCTTAGACATTACCAAAAGGAGGTCATAACGACGAAAACTCCTTTCACGATGCTAGAGCCATAAACCATATGATATGAGGTGGATTGAAAAGTTGAACGAACTTTGCACTTTAATGAAGGAAGAGAGTTGAAGAGCAAAAAGTACAAAAAAATGAACAATTCATTGAGAAATAAGAATGGCATGGCATCAAGAATGACAACGAGTGATAGTGATGATGTCAACAATGGTGTCCTCCATTTAGGAGTGCTCGTTTGATTTTTTAATTCGATTTCGAAATATTTTAGACGATTTTTTATTAACCAAATTAAAAAAAAAAACCGAATTGAAATATTATTCAGCTTTTTCCGTTTAGTTTTGAAATATTTCGATTTCGAGTTTAATATAAAAAGGTTTTTCCTCATTTTATTTTATTTATTTATTATTATTTTTGAAAATCTAAAAAAATATATATATGTTTGATTTTTGAGATCTAAAGCTGTCTTTTAGAATATTAAAATATGTAATTATGTTGATTATTCATTACTAAATCTATGTAAGTACTTAGATGGAGAATATAGTAGTAGCCAATAGACATTTGTGTGCATAAATATGTTGATTATTCATTATCGCATCAAATTCAATGCCACCTTGAAAGTTGCACTTTTGTATGCATTAGGCATTGTCTCAAAACAAGGAAGAATACAACCTATGAAATTCTTGTTTTACCTTGGCAAAACACCATGATGTCGGATCAAGAGATGTTAAGCCTTACGAAAGATCAAACACACAATTAACAAACAAGTAGCCTTAGGTCAAAAAAATCAAGCTATAAACTAGGCTTAATTATACTCTAAACAACCCTCAAACACACAATCAAAGGCCTAAATCACAATCAAAGGCCTAAATCACAACCAACAAGATCCTTAACACAAACACAAACAAAAGCACACATTCTTCAAATAATCAAATCTCGGTACCCATAACTAGGATTGGTGCGATTCCCAACCAAATTAACTCAAAATTAATTAAAAATTTACCATAACCTAGATAATATCTAGTAGTGTATGTATGTCAAATTTCAAATCAATCTAAGCATTGTAACCTCTTTTTCTAACAAGTTGAAATTCTAGAAAGAATAGGTTTTAGAATGTTTAATGACTTCGACACCCCAAAACCCACTCAAATAATTTTGGAATTTTTTAAATTTTTTAAAAAAGCTAAATCATCCCCCTAACTAACTACTATAAAAATTTTAGATCAAAAAAAAATCCCCGACATTGGTTATCAATTTTGAACTCGAATCGTTCGATCTTGGAATCCTAATCAATCTGCAATTTATAAAGCAAACACAAAAATAAAAGCAAGCCCTAATGCTTAAACCTTGAGAAGAATCCTCCACCAAAGTTAATTTAGAGAGTACTTACAAGATAGTTTTTCCAAGAGTCTACATGACGGAATTGTTGATCTAAACCCACCTTAGTCAATCACTTTAAGAATGTGTTTATGAAGTCCTAGTTAATCTAAGCAAAAGAGATACGCAAGAAGTTACAAAGAAAATTCTCAATTTTTCATTCAAATTTTTAATCAAAGTCTATTGAAAAAAGAAGCACAAAGTATGCTTAAATACTCACCCTTAAAAACCTAAAGAGTTGGTTAGGTTGAGTCTTTTCTTTCTTGGCCAATTATGACTCTTTTCCTAACTAGAACTTTTTCCCTAAATAAAATTCTTTTCATAACTAGAATTGGACTTATTCCATCCATATTCAATTAGGATTTAATTAATTCAACCCAATTAAATATGATCCATGCATTACATAGACTCATAAACAAATAAAGAATCCTAAACAAACAAGGATCCACAACAGATAAGGATTAATCATTCCATCCACTTATTTTTGAAAAGTAATTTGGCAAAAATAAAACACTTTAAGAGATGAATTTAGGACTAAACCGGACGTGGTGTCTTTCTTATGAAAGGGCACTTTTGAGTGATTGAATATCTTTCCAAAAGCGTAACCAACTCCTTATCCTAGAATCTCTTATCCAAGTACCCATTTTAGGTTCCTAGTTCCTTCAATACTAGGTGACGACTCCAAACTCTATAAATAATTTTATAAATAAATAAATCTTAAACTAGAGATTTTTTCAGGAGTCTCATCCGACGTCGAGTAACAACAAGCTCGTAGTAAGCTAATTAGTCGGCTAGTAGCAGAGCTTACCAACAGACCTACGAGTAGGCCAATTAGGCGACCCATAATAGGCTAACTAACCAACCTATAGTAGGCTAAACGACGATGCCAAGTAAGCCGGCTAATAGGCCGGTTAGTAAGCCGACCTACGGAGCCAATAATAATAGCCTACCCAAGGCCTAACCGTAGCCCATAGCTTCGCCCTCACCGCTTATCCAAAAAAGTTTATTATTGGATTGTGTTTGCAAAGAATAATATGATGTTGTAGACTATATTTATATTAATTTTTTACGGGAAAAACATAACAATAACTTTGTTACTAAACCTCTTCAAGTTACAACAACTTTGAAAATTTATAGTTATTGTTAAATTTACATAACTTTAGCAACAATAGCAACCTTGCTTACTTGCATCAACTTTGGAAGGATTTTTAATCACTTTAATAGGACTCATACAAAATTTTGACAATAAGCAACTAGTCTTCTTTCCCGACTAATTGAATAATTGATCACTATCGGGAACGAAGAAAGTAGAAACCGACCCCCAAATTAGATATTTGAACTACATAACTTTTTGGGTAAAAATCTTAAAATGAGTGCATTCCTTTAAAATGTAAATGAAATTTTTACATGGTATTTAAATATTTATGATTTAAATATGGTTGATACAAATGTTATTGTAATGACCATTATGGATAAATTACCATGTTTTACATCTCAATACTTAATTTAAAATTTATGCTTTTTTTATGATTTGATTGATTTGATATGCTTGGTTGAAATGTACCTAAACGTGTAATGGTCATATTTAAAGCGTATCACCTAATTTCACTATTTTTCGAGGTTATTTTGCATGTATTCTATTTGTCGAAAAACGTGTCATTAGTGACCTCTCACCTATGTGGACGAAGCCACTAGTGGCCCCAAAACCATTTTCTTCCAAAAATATTTATGGAAATGAAGTTGTTAGTAAGTTTTAACTTATGTGACAAAGCCACCAATGACTTCAACAACATTTTGCATAAATTTTGTTTATTAAAAAATAGGTCGATTGCGACTTCCCACCTATGTAGACAAAGCTATTAGTGACCCCAAAATCATTTTTCTCCCAAAAATGTTTATGAAAATAGTTAATGGTAATTTTTTACTTATGTGACAAAGCTACCAATAATTTCGATATCATTTTACGTGTGTTTTGTTCGTCGGAAAACAAGCCACTAATGGTTTTGAAATTATTTTATTTGTTGTTTGCTTGTTTAAAACGAAGCTATTGACGATTCTTACTTATGTGACAAAGTCATTAATGGCTTCTAAACCAGCTTATCTACTCTTTGCTCAAGAAAAATAAAGTTGTCTTTGGCTTTCACTTATATGATAAAGTTGTTGATAACTTCTCAAATCCATGACTTGAAGTCGTTAGTGGCTTCCTAGTTATGTGAGTGAAGTTATTAGTAACTCATTATTCATATTAATAAAAGGCTATTTATCTTTAAAAACTCACCTACTTATCGATAATAAGTTGAGTTCACTAAAGACTAGTCAAAATTCCAACATTCCCTACTTTTCCCCTTTAAGTAAGGGATATTGGCCTTAGATTGACTCGAAACCCCAAACTACTCTATTTTATACCCAAATGCTCGAACTATTCTGATTTTATATTTTAACAAAATAAACTCTTTTAAATAGATATAAAACTCGTAACATAGTAAAAATTAGATTTTTATGTTCACATGTAAATGATATAGTCTACCTTAGATAGGATAAGATGGTAGTGATGTTATATCTTTCTCATACACAATCGACCTCTTATCCAAATATCTATCTAGGTTAGTATGTTTAGGATTTTCTAGTTCTTTTCGATTAGCTAGGTAGTAGCTCTTTATCTACTCCCTCGTAAAGCCGACATAGACATCTATGATGACCTATCAAAATTTATTATTATTCTTCTAAGATAACCTAGTCAAGAGAAGCCTTATGAGGAGAAGATCAAGAAAATATGGTATTTTCCATAACTCAAGTAGTGATGACTTGACATGAGCTTATAATCTTTACCCCTAAAGACTCTACTAGAGTTGCCCATCCTACCAATGATGCCTTGGTCATCTCTCGTCATTATTTTTGAACACAAAGTCCACTCGCATCTTGATAGATGGTGGGAGTGTAATGAACATCATTTCCAATAAGGCTTTCATATTAATGGAATTAGAGTGTCCTAACTTTAGCCAACTATAGCACCAATAATAGGCATAAAAGAGGGACGAGTACCCATGAAAGGAATTGTGTAACTACCCATCAAATTATATGCTTCTTCCAAGAGATCACCATTACTCTAACATTTATAGTTGTAAAAATATGCGTGATGTACAATGCTATCTTTAGGAGACCCTTGCTATATAGATAGGGAAGCAACCTAAACAAGGTATTTATCTTTAAATTTTCCCACTCAAAAAAAAAATTGCCACTATCCGAGGTAATTAGCTAAATGAGACCATGCTAAAAGAGTCAAAGTAACTCCATGAAAGAGTTAGAGTAGCTATATAAAATTTAAAGTTAAGATCGCCTTTGCCATGGTCCTTAAAGTCGAGTCTTAATGGATGTAGATAATTAACTATCTTGATGTAAAATTTTCTTTTATAATCAAATACTTACTATGTTAATCAAAATGATCTCAAGTACATATGCTTTCGGACTCTACGATTAAGCCATACATTGAGCAACATGCTAGAATATCAACAAGAAAAATCGCGATCATATCTTTAAAGGGACAAATATAACACCCCCGCCCTAGTCGTATTTCTACTACCCAAGTAAGGTGCTTGGACGAAGCGCGTTACACCGACATACCCTAAACTCTAAGTAGTTTTCTTATGATATTCTTAGGATTTTAACGAGTACATTACATATATAACTCCTTAAGATAAAATTTACATAACATAATTAAATACATTAATAAAACATTACGAGCAATATTCAATTTCTCACGAACTCCATACCCCAAATTTAGAGATAAAATAAAAACTAATATATGGTGCCTCACATGAGCCGGTTAGGAGGAGCCGACCACATCCGTACCAACTTGTCCTTTTTCCGTCAAGACATAAAAAAAATAACAACATGGTGAGCCGAAGCTCGGTAAGCGAGGTGATGCACGTGATATGCAATGTTGTTTTGACTTCCCACCATACTCATAAATTTTAATTCGGGTACCCCAGGTATTGGCCAATCTACTCTATTTATCATCCGGGTTGTCCGCGAGATCACCTTATGCTACAACGAAATTATCCCTCGTTGTAACTATCGTTAGCGGGAATCCATCGTCTAACAATGCAAGCACACAACTTGATTTCATCCGAGATGATCCTCGGATCATCTTCCGCTACAACGGAATTATCCCTCGTTGTAACTACTATTAGCGAAAATCCATCGTCTAATAGTGCGAGCACATAGCCTAGAGTACTTGGACTACTAATACCCATTTATTCCAATTAGGTTATCAAACCTAGATGTATAAACCATTTCTCAATCAATTGACTTGTCTTAAACCACCCACTATGCACATGATGCACGTGATGACATATTTAATCACATTCAACCAATTTTGAGTACCAACCTTTCATTCTCATGCCATGCTCACGGTCCAACCCACACTCGAAATTTATCCATTGCTCACATACCAATCATGATACCCACAACGGGAACACAATCTCCGCTCATTAATATTGTTCATTAGGTTCATTAATATTTAAAAGAAGTTCCAAGTCCATTTAATTTAATCCAAGCCCATTAACTTTATCCTAGGTCCATTGACTCTATTTAATTCCATTTTATTTAGTTCAAGCTCATTTAGTTTATTCCAAACCTATTAATTTTGTCAAAGTCTAATTTTTTTGGTTTTAGGGTTTATTACCGGGCAACTCCTAATCGAGTAAATAATTTTCTAATTTCAGAACATAATTAAATCTTACTCATTTTATTTTAGATACTAGACATATTTATTTATAACATATCCAAAAAGTAGGTCTAAATACCAAGTACACAATTAATTACAAATTTTTGAAACTTAGGGAGCAATCTGCCTAATAGTAGTTTATCTAGAGCTATCCATACTAAATCGGGTGTAACTCTTTGTACACTAATCCAATGACCAAGAAATTTTAAAGGAAGTTATTTGAAACATATATGAACAACTTTTATGCTTTAAGTTTCACCTAGAAATCGATCTAAAATCCTTGAATAGACACCCCAAAATTCGGACAGAATTTACTCCTTATTAACACTAATTTATTAGTTCATTCCAAGCCAATTTTAAACATGTTTTAGTTCACTTAAATTTAGTCCAAGTTCAATCCAACCCATCACCACATACTTGGACATTTTTCAAAAAATCATAACATCATAAATCATCACAACAAGGCATCCATACATAGATTTATTCCAAGCATCAAGCATATAACTATTGAAAATTATTACAACCCATGAAATAAACACTAACAAAATAACTTTAAAAAAATAATTTAAGACATTAATCAGCCAAAAAAATGAAACCTACTTACCTCTTTTAGGTTTGATTATAGTTTTCTTAGCTCTTTTTCTTTCCTTTTTCCCTTCCTCTTTTTCTTTCCTTTCCTTTCTCTCCTCACGTTTTTCTTCCTCTCTTTTCTTTCTTGCCTTTTCTCTCTCAATTTCTGGTACCTACGGTTTACTAAAGTTTTTCTCCTATTTTAACACTTTCTATATATATATATATATATATACTTACTTTCATTCAGCTACAAGTGTTAGAAATTAATGGGATAAGGTGTAAAGGTTATGGGTGAGTCATGAGGAAAGTCTGGTCGCTTTGGAATCCATAATGGGTGAGTTGGCATTAAATTCAGTTATTGCATTTTCTTAGGTGTCTATATAAAATTTAGACTAATTAAAATCATTAATTAACTTAATTCAAGTAACTAAAACTGCTTTCTTTCATAAAAATTCAGAAATTTCCATTTTTAAAAATTCAGAATTTCTTTTCCCCCCAAAATTCCAGCAGTTGTTTCCTCCTAACCCATCTATACTAAAATGTGCATAACTCTTTTTATATGTATCCAAAATTTATGAAATTTTATAGAGAGCTATTACACACAGAGAAAAACAACTTTTATTCTTTACGTTTTTCTCAAAAATCAATCTAACAGCATCAAATAAATCTCACAAGATTCGGGCAGATTCTTCTCCCAAAATTCCAGCAGAATGCATTTCGAAACAACCCTCACTATAATTGGTATAACTATTAATGTATAGGTCCAAATATTATAAAATTTTATACAGGCCTATTAAACACATAGATGAACAACTTTCATTCTTTAAGGTTGACCCAAAAATTACTCTAAAGGCCTCAAATAATTCACACAAAACTCGGGCAGAATATAGTCCTTAAAACACTGATTTTGCATATTTAATTTCTTTAATAATTAAACCATTAATCTTAAGCACAATAACTTTAATTTAACATAAATCACATATTTCAAGCATTAATTTCTCATGATGAAATGATAATTACACTTACTCTTAATATACATATATATAGAATTATTCTAATACACGTCGCGTTATGGATAAGGGTTTTTACAGGAGTTACAATAAATAACTAAAATTTAAAGATAGAAGTTAAGACCAAACTTTGCTAAAGATAAAAGGTTACTTTCTCACAGAAATCAAGGCCACACCTTATGAGGAACAAATGGCCAATGCCATGAGAAACGTCCATGGTCATATTCTTAGAAAAACGAACGGCCAAATCTTATAGGATGAGCTCACAAGTATATCGTTGTAAGGATGAACGAGTAAACCCTAAAAAAAACTCCAAGAGTGCACCCCTCATAGGGTATACAATAAAGTAATTACATTAGAAGATATACTTTTTTTTTTATTACCCATAAAAGGAAAAACAACCAAATAAACACCAACAAACTCATCAAAAGGAAAAACAATCAACTAAATTTCAAGTCCCATATGGGCTTTGGATCCATCGGAGATAAGAGATAATAGTGTCAATTTTTGTACATGCAAACCAATATTTAAAAAAAAAAACCAAAATAGGACAAACACTAAGGAACAAGGTCTTTAGAATTTTATTGAGTTCTTCAAATAAATTGATGTTACATAAGAGGCTTATAAGCCTAATTGTCATATGGTTATATAAATATATATATATATATATATATATTATGTAATCCTATCTCCTATGCTACATCCTTTATAAAACTCCTTCCAAACCTTTATTCCAAGAAAGAGAAGAATGAAGAGTCGATTAAAGAGGCCTTAACATTAAGATATGGAAATAAATAAAAACGTAATTAGATCCCAATTTAGAATGGAAGAAAGAACCTTTTTATCGCTAAAATATTATCTTTTTAAAAAAGAGAATCCTCGTGCAATAGGAGGATCTTTTAACGGGGAAAAAGAGTGGCTAACTTCCTTTCAAGCATCATAAAAAGGCCATAGGTGGACTCTAGTTGAGCCACCCACTTTAGAATAATATTCGTTACTACAATCACAACCACAAGCCTCTAAGTTGTCTCAAACTCTCGAGCCATAATCGTCTCTCATGTTGTAAAGGCTAACACTAAAGCCTTCCTCATATCTTTCAATATCTCATTTGTCTCCTCGTAGAGAGATTGGACCTTCATGTCCTTCCTCAATAAGAAGGCACAAAGCTCTTAGAGAAGACCCACTACTTCGAATCTCTATCTCTCATTGATCCTCTATATATGAAGAAGGTAGGCCTACACCTAGAAGGACTACCAAAAGAAAAACAATAACAATATTTCAAAATAAGACTATAAAAAAAATAAATTAAAAATAGAGGTATAACCACTTATAAAGAGGCTCAATCGTATGGCTTCCTTTATCTTTGTAGCTAAAATGCTCCCAGCTTAAGACCTCACATCGATCAAAAGTAGAGAGATTTTTTCTAAAATATAAGAGAGTCTTTCCCTTTCTTTTCTTTCAAAGAAACATCATCGCCAAATAGCTCATATCATAAATGGAGCAACTCCATAAAGAGAGAGAGAGAGAGGGCGGGGGTACACCTTATGGTGCTTGATTTGACTTAATCATTGAAGCCTAAATGACTTTCTTCCCCAATCGTTGGATAAGAGGAGAGATCATCATAGCTACACGATCTCCATCAACCTTACCTCCTAGTTAAGAAAAAACACAGGTAGTTACTACCTCTTTTAGAGGCCTTTATGGCTTGAAAGAAGCCTTATCCTCCAAGATCAATATCAAAGGAATGACTTTTTTAGTAAGAGGAAAAGGAAGAGTATTTTATCTATTTATTAAAGAGAGATTAGCCTTCTTATTTAGGAGATGTACATAAGAGCTTCCAACCTTTCCAAGCACTAATGGGCGGTTTCTCCCAAATAGCAGACCCTAAAAATAGGGATCGACATCAAGGATGAAGCTCCATCTTTAGTAGCATCCTCTTCCACATGAAGCATGAATGGTTTCATGACAAACCTCTTAGGATCAATGCCCACCTCGGACGGTAAGTTCACTATAAATATTAAGAATGTCAAAAACAACAAATGATTACACAAGTACAAACAAATTCAAACTATAATCTAGTTATCTACCTAACGAGCTATGAATTAAGGGCCGCCTCTAGTTAATTAATTATCCTTATACTTCCTTCTCTTACTCTTCATTAGGTTATAAAAGGCCAACTAAACACTCCACTCGAAAAGGAAAATTATCTAGATTATCTCGAGAAGACCTTCATAAAGAGGGACACCTCTAAATGTTCCAACCACGACCTTAGAGAGGGACCCTTTGATACCTAGCAATAAACCACTCATTTCTTCAATTTCCTGCTAAATTAGAGCCCCTCCATAAATACCTTTATTAATAGATTTAAAATACAAGCCATAAAAGTGTACATTTGAGTCTTTTTTCCAACCTAACCATCTCTAGAAGTCAAAAAGTGAGAGTATTTAAAAAGCGTAAAAGTTGGAGTGACCTTGTGATTTTGGTAAAAACGATTGAAGACAACCAAAATCATCCATCCATTCAGGTGAATCTAGCCACACTCGAGGCAAAAATGATCAAACACCTCTAGCACAAAGCTAGTGAAAAGAAATGTAAAGTCATACTCCAACATGCTCGTAAGAATAATAGTGTCCAAGTTCCCTTCAATAGTGTCGGAAAAGGATGCATTCATCCTATCTCTACGGTAGGCCGAAATCAAAAGGAAATTATCCTTTATTAAATAAATATAACGACCAGTCTCTTACCGGACACACTACTCAAACCTCTAATAGTGAAAGAAGACTCATTTTGATCAATGAAAGACTTGTCTATGCTAGAACTAGAACCTTCTCTCACAACTCTACTAGGCACGACCCCAAACATACCTCGAACCTTCTCCAAGTCACTTTTTTTTATCTAATAAAAAGAAAAGAGCAGAGAAAAAGATAAAAAATTACCTCACCAAGTGTAGATCCGAAATAAATAAGTACCTTAATGAGGAAAATTAATCTTGAAACCAAAAGAAGATAGGCAAGTATAAAAAAGCAAAAAACAAAAATTTTTTCTCCAAAAAAACTAAAGGAAATGCCAAATGGCTCATCAAAAAATTCGCACAATAAAGTCTAAAGCCCATAAAGCAAAAGGAGACTCCTGCAACAAAGCCTATATATAGGTAAAGAAGGGCCTTTTTCACTAATCATAACACTCCAAAACCAATAGACGACCTCAAATGATGTAGCAATACAACATAAGTAAATAGGTTGGCATGCATGCTTTAAATAAGAATAATCATTATCCTTGTAGTAAACACAAAAGATGCGACCATTTGTGGCAATAGAGGCCCCAATATACAAATGATTACCCTTTCTTCACTTATCACCATAAGATTTGAAGCAATAAAATTTAGAAGAAAAAGATCGTTGATCAATTTGAACCAAGCAAATTCCAAAGGAAAGAACATTGATAAATCTCCCTTAGCAAGGAGACACACCTCTTGAAATGCCACAGTTAATGGTTTTTAAGTCTAGGGTAAGCATGCTAACTAAGACTTGGGATGGAGGAAACTAATGATAGGGAACTTACCCTAGTATAACCTAATAGAAAAGACACACAAGCTTACAACTCTAAAATCCATTAGGCCCAACTCATACCCACAACTCTTAAGAGGGTACTTATCCATCATACTAGCCCGAGCCCTCAAAAGACAGAGTTGTCTCCTAGGAAGAGCTTAGGAATCTTCCTACATTAAGGTGTCTTGGCCTGGAAAAGAAAGGCACTACACTCCTCCACTATCACTTCAAGACAAAGTATTTAATAAAAAATCTCGAATGATGATATCAATTAGATCACCACTCATCATGATCACATTAAGATCATTTCATGATCAAATATAATGATAGTAAAGTAGCATATCTTATCGATTCTTCCACTAACTCAAAATGAAAAAGACACTACTATCATCTTTACCATGCAAGTTGCACTTACAACTGTCTATATAAAGGCCAAAACTATCATAAAAAAAAAGTGATCTAAATTCAACTAAAAAAGGTTTAGAAAAAAATACTATCAACTCGGGTTCTATATCTTACACAATTCCTCTCTTTTATAAATTATACTTAAATTTGTACATGTTAGCATAAAAAAGCTTCTTTAAGTCAATTCGTCACCTTTCAATTACTAATTGAGTATCGAAAAGTCTTAATCCAACCATAAAGATATGTTTTGCAAGTATATATTTGTTTTGCAAGTATATAGCGATAAGAGAACTTCCATCACTCTTAGCAATCGTAAAACCACCATCACTAGTTGCATGAGCCAGCCACATTTCTCAATTTTACTATAACATTCAGATTCACAACTCATCGGTTATTATTCATACAAGTACGTGTTTTCTCATGCGAAATTTGGAAGGTTTGGTGTTTTTAATTTTTTTTGGCTGCCGCGGGGGGAGGCACCCAAATTCTGTGGATGAGGATCAAGACTTAAAACGGGAAAGCCGTACTACGTAACCTTTTATTAAAATCACCGCCGCCCATATTCTACAACTGTAAAATTTCTTCTGACTTAGAGTAAATGCCATTAATTAAGATTTTACTGCAAATGATTATTGGTGCTTTAAGAATATTGGAAGGGGTTTGCGTATTAAAATACCAGTACTTGTACATGTTTTAAATGAATTTCGTTCAAAGAACCTAGAAATCTGCTCCATTTAACATTTTTAAATCATTTTTTTATATATATATAAAATGTCAATTTAAGCAATTTTACAATTGATCACATTCATTTGTTAGAGTTATTTTAAATTAAAACAAAATTACTATATCTTTTTTTTATAATCTTCATAACAAGGAATGTGGAATTGTTATGTCTAGATCAAAGAATTAGCTATTTTTCTTTCTTTTTTTTAAAAAAAAGAAAGAAAAAAGATGGGTAGCACTAATTAATGTAAAGAGAAAAAAAAAAATTTGCTTGATCCTTTCATAATCATCAATAAATAAATAAAATTGTGATTGATCCTTTCACAATCATCACAATCATTTTCAAGATATTTAATTTTTAGATATCTATTTTTAAAAATAACTGTAAAGAAAATGTAAGTTTTGCTTTTATCATTCCATAAATTTATTACATTCAACGGATTATATATGTCTATTATTTCTTATATTGATATTTTTATTATTTTTGAATGATATTTAAAATATTAAGAAAATTAAAGTATTCTTTATGCATCCTATCTTAAATTTTTAAAATTATCCTATCGTACGTCATATTTCTATGACATTCTATCTGGCTTCATACCTCATGGCCTCCTAGCATGGAAAGAAAGGAAAGGGAAAAATAGCAGAAGCTCTAAAGTCAAAACTCAAGTACGCCTTTCATATAAATCACATCATAATTGATTAATTCCTTCCTTTCCCCACATTTGCGACATCTTGTAATTCATACAATAATTGTATTTCCAACCGTATGCAACTTCTAGCACATCTTGTGCGTCACTGGACAGTTGACCCAGCCGCTGGTTCAAAGAAGAAAAAGTAAAGGGACACAGCTTGGTGATTAGTCTAGTTGCGAGACACTCCTCTTTTCTTTTGAATAAACATATCAATCAGGAAGCTCCTTCGGGCATCGCCTGGCTTCCTTGTCTGATGCCTACGCAGTTAAAGCTACTTTTTGACTAAACCCATTTATTATTCAATTATTTCACAGCAGATAATGTCGTATAGCATTGACGATGAGCATGTGAATTCGGATAGAGACCCTTTTTTCTATCACCAAGTTGCACATATTGCAAATGGGCAGATCTCATTTAACCCATAATCTTTTTGTCCGTTCCTTCTTATTTTATGTCATCGTTGCTGATGAATCCATCTTTTATTAATTCACATTTGGATGTGTCTGAGCATATGAAACATAGAAGCAAACAACAAGTACATTGGTAATTAGTTCGTCCATCACAACATTGAACCAACCAAGATTTATCCAACGTGGTATCATCATGGCTATGGTCACACCAAAAGTGGGTTCCTTCTCAACTACCTCTTTTAAAAGATTAACTAGTAACTACTTGCGTAGAGTCAACTGTGTAAACCCGCTCAATTACTGGTGATAATATTGAATTCATGAAGCTGATATAGACAATGTCGAAACTCAAAAGTTCCTGACTTGGGAACGCTAGTGCACGATCCAGAAGAGAATTGAATTGACAACTAATGCGAGAGGGAAAAAGATTTGACAAGGATTGCCCTTCTGGAAGCTGACTTAAAGGACGCTTAAAGGTAGAGCAGTTGGTAGTGGGCGGGCAGAATGTTGAACACCCATAAAAGCTTTTTCCCTCTAAATTATGTCAACATAAGACTTTTGTTCCCTAAGATGATTTTTGTTATAGATTAAAAGGGATAAGCTTCTACCGAGAAATCCGTTTTCCTTTCTTTTATGTTTGTTGTGATGGGAGCGTTTACTGCTACTGCCTTCCTGTTCTTGAACTTGCTGCTGCTGCTGCTGTTGCTTCCTGATCCTTCTAAATCTCATCCTTTGTGTACTGATTCAAGTGAGTTTTGGTCCTGTATTGTTTAATTATTTCAGTTTGTACTTGTAAACTTTAATGGCTTATTTATGATTTTCTGTCTTTGTTGGATTTTTGCTGGTAATAGGAGCACCCTTTACGGTGAACACCACTCTGAGTTTTTGTCCTTACAATGGCAGCAGCTGCTGCAATTCCACACATGATTTACAATTACAGAAGCAATTTCAAGCTATGAACATCTCCGATGCTGCCTGTGCTTCACTTTTGAAATCCGTCCTTTGTGCTGTAAGGATTTTCTCTCACTTTTAATTTTGGCATAGGCTGTGTGTGTTGGGACATTTGTAACTTGATGACTTCACATGCTATATTGGGTCGTATTTGATTTGTGTTTTTCTATCTATCTTGTTTTCATATCTCAAGTCTTGTATGTTTATATATTGAATCTGTATGGGACACTGTTTGCTGGATCTTTTATGAATTGCAGATAATCCACATGATTACTCTTTTATCTGAACCCGGATAGGTTGTGTAGAGTTATTGGTTAGAAGAATGTCGACAGCTTCAATGTTTATGATTTTTTCGTGGCACAAACTAATTATCAGAGCACTCTCTGTTAGTGGGATAATGCATTAAATGGTCCAAAATTAATCTATCATACTTGCGATTACGATGACTGACTATTTTTAGATTGTTAAGGATTCTGATACAAGCTCCTTGTTTTGGTTGCAAAAGAGATGCATAGATAGTCCGCATCTCTTCTGCAACTAAACAAAGCTGCTATAAATTACTTGGTACAATAATTTGTTTATGGACTCTGGACTAAGCCTAAGCCACTGAGGAAGAGTTTTGAATCAATATCTACTATCTATCCACTGTCCACAAGCATGTCTGAATGCTGCTGATTAGCTTAGCCCACCCCCACCACCTCGATAGAAAGGTCTTGCCTATTCAAAAACATAGCTATCTGTATGTATACCTTTAAGCCTACGGTTTCATTCCAATGCTTTGATTAGTTATGAAGGCATGAATCTTTGCCTTTTGACTTTGCAAGACATCACGGTGGAAGGAAGAGAGAAGGTTCTACGACAGAAGCCCGATCTCTATCAAAATGTCACCTGTAGAGGACAAAAACAAAAATAATCATCTCAAAATGTATTTCTCAGGAAGCTTTCCTAGTCAATTTGTGATCTATTTCATAGTGCCCCATTTTTATCTTTTGCACATAACAATTTACTCTCGACTTCTCGTTTCCATTATGGGGAAAACATAGATCTTGCTCATTCATGGTGAAGTGTTTCTTCTAATTCCAATCTCAGTACAATGTTTTTTACGTGTATACAATGGCTGGCGTAGCTTATATGTAACTAAAGCAATGGATATGTATATTTATGGATAGTCTCTGCACGATTGTCTAATTTGAAGAACTCGTACATTGTGATTGATTTTTGCTGTTATGGTTTACAGAGATGTGATCCATTTTCAGCAGAGTTATTTACTATCAGCTCTGTACCAAGGCCAGTTGCTGTTCTTTGCAATTCTACTGTTTCAGCAAATTCATCTGATTCTGGCCAAGCAGCAAATGACTTCTGCTCTAATGTTTGGGATACATGTCAAAATGTAAATGTATTGAATTCTCCCTTCGCTCCTTCCTTAAAAGGTCAAACTGGATTGCCAGCAAATTCCAGTTTCAACAAATTGACTGATTTCTGGCAGTCAAAAGCCGACTTCTGTAATGCATTTGGTGGAGCATCTACTGATGAATCAGTATGTTTTGATGGTGAACCTGTTACACTCAATAACACTGAAACATCGAGTCCCACACGAGGCTTGTGCCTTGAGAAAATTGGGAATGGATCTTACATCAGTATGGTTGCGCATCCAGATGGGTCTAACCGTGCTTTCTTCTCGAGCCAACAGGGTAAGATTTGGTTGGCGACTATTCCTGAACAAGGATCAGGAGAAACATTGGGGCTTGATGAGCCAAATCCTTTTATTGATCTAACAGATGAAGTTTATTTTAATACTGAATTTGGAATGATGGGGATGGCATTTCATCCAAATTTTGCACAAAATGGTCGGTTCTTTGCTTCATTTAATTGTGATAAGGTGAAGTGGCCAGGATGTACAGGCAGATGTTCATGCAACTCAGATGTCAATTGTGATCCTTCAAAACTAGCTCCTGACAATGGTGCCCAACCATGCCAATATCAAACTGTTATTGCTGAGTATACAGCTAATGGCACAGCAATGGAGGCTTCCTTGGTATACATCTTCATACACAGGAATTTATATTTATGTTCTTATTCCATGATCGTGACTTAGTTTTGATATTTTTCCAGGCAACAACTGCAAAACCCTTGGAAGTAAGAAGGATATTTACAATGGGCCTTCCATTTACATCTCATCACGGAGGACAGATTCTCTTTGGACCTAGTGATGGGTATTTATACTTCATGATGGGAGATGGGGGTGGTGTAGGTGGTGATCCTCACAATTTTTCGCAAAACAAGAAATCTTTGCTTGGAAAGATCATGCGGCTTGACGTTGATAATATACCGAGTGAGTGTCAGGAGAGAGACTTTTTAATGATTTTTCTTGACGGTTTAAGTGAATAACAATGTGGTGCATCTCATATAATCCTTAACATGGACATTGCTTGTAATCCAATTTTCTCATCTCAGTTCGTAACCTTTATATACTTAGAATTGTAAACTCATGGTTACCTGGTTTGCCTACAGAAGAAATAATAAGGTTAGAAACGCAGGTAAAAGCCTTTGGTCTTGTTTATCCTTTCTGGAACCTAGAGAAATCTTGCAAAAATTTTCTTCTCTCATGCATAAGTTTTGATCAATTAGGAAAAGGATAAATGAAAATAGAAAAGACCTTGAGAATTTCAAAATGGATGCAATGGAGTTCATAGAAATGAAGCTCCTGTTTCCTTTTCTCCTTTTTCAGCAAGTGGTGGATTGTGAAGCCGAGTTGCATAGCTGAAAGAATTACTTCTCTTGTTTCTTGTGATGGACTTGCAGGTGCTGCAGAAATCGATAACCTTGGTCTATGGGGAAACTATTCCATCCCTAAAGATAATCCATTCAGTGAAGATAGTGATTTGCAACCAGAAATATGGGCTTTAGGTGTAAGGAATCCCTGGCGCTGCAGCTTTGATTCAGAAAGGCCTTCCTACTTTATGTGTGCAGATGTTGGCCAGGTTTGATCCTATTCTTCCAAAATATTTTGACAAACAATTCATGTATATAAAGTAATTTTCTTGAATCCTATGACTGCAATTTTCTTCTTTCTTTTCTTTCCTGTGCCACGGCTGAAGTAGTAACATCCATTACGGTCTTTCACCTTCCTAGAAGACTTTCCTTTCTTAGGTCCTTTCCATATCAATCAAGCCTTTAAAAATAATTCCAAAAAAAAAAAAAAAAAAAAAAACATCAGGCTTTCCTTCATGCTTTAAAAGAGAATTTCAAGGATCCATGTGGCCATGCATGCCAGCTTGTTCTTCAAGATTATCCCTGTGTGCAACAAATGATGCAGAAATAGCATCAGGTTTATATTGAATTTTGTTGCAAAAAGACTTTTTAAGTTCTTTTGAAGAATGGTGCCATTAAAAGCATAATGGGGTACAGAAAATTATAGAAAAGCGTCCTTCAGATGACTTAGTCAGAAAATCCGTTCTGTGCCACTATTTTCTGAATTTTGTAAGATGATGGACAATTTTGCTTGGTCTTTTCCTACAGGATACATATGAAGAGGTGGATATCATCACCAAGGGGGAAACTACGGTTGGCGCATTTATGAGGGACCTAATCCCTTTCCTCCTCATCAGTCACCAGGAGGAAATACATCTTCAAAGTCCATGAGCTTCATTTTCCCAGTTATGGGATACTATCACTCTGACATAAACAAGAATGAAGGGTCAGCATCAATCACGGGTGGTTATTTTTATCGCTCTCAGACAGATCCATGCATGTTTGGAAGGTATGTAAGCTTTGTCGATTTTGTCTGATATTTAGAAAATGTAGTAATTAACCTCGCTGCATGTTAATGAGCACTCAGAAGAGTTATCAAAGTCATTCTCAGGGGATACTGTTCACTTTCAAGAATCAATCTGCCTACACAACTTCCTGATAAGGAAATAATCTTTCTCGGGACTACTAACACACTCCTTTCACGCTGTAGATGCTGTGGTTACCTTGCTAATTCCCTATTTTTGTTTCAGGTATTTGTATGCAGATTTGTATGCTGGAGCCATGTGGGCAGGCACTGAAACACCCGAAAATAGTGGTAACTTTACCTCCACCAAAATTCCCTTCAGCTGTGGAAGGGACTCTCCCATCCAGTGCACTTCTGTGCCAGGAAGTGCTCTACCATCTTTGGGTTACATTTTCTCGTTTGGGGAGGACAACCGCAAGGATAATTTTATCCTAGCCAGCAGTGGTGTTTATAGAGTTGTTCGTCCCAGTCGCTGCAATTACACTTGCTCGAAGGAAAATGTCACAGCTGTTGCAAGCCCAAGTCCTACCTCACCCCCTTCACATGCAAGCCAGCGACATGGATCATTTAGCAGGATTCTAGTCCTGTTCTCTTCTTTGTTGCTGCTTTTGTTGGGTGTCATCTAGCACATCGTAACAGGTGTATATTGTATAGACTAAGAGGCTTTGTACTTGTCCAGATGCATGAGATTATTGTATAATAGACTGTTTATCTTTTCTTCTTATTGATTGTTTTGGGACTATTATGGCAAGGGAGATGTAAGTTCTATTAGAAACTTTCATTCATTTTTCAAGAAAAGTGGTGAGGAAATATGGAAATTCGGAATTACTCTGCTTAATTGAGTTTGCCTGTGATACAGTCAACAAACAAGCTGGTTTCGGGATATTCTTCTTGACCATACAATATTTCAAAAAAAAAAAAAAACAACCAAGGAGAGAAGAAAAGAAAATGGTTAATAGCATGACACGCCATTCCACTTTTGATATTTTTTCAATGTGATTTCTACTCTTAATTTCTTTTTATATGGATTAACAGTTTGATATGTTTTTATATAATATGTTGAGTTTTTAATTTATTTTTATATTTTTAAATAAGCTAATTATGTTTTTGTTATTTAAATAAGTTTTCAATTGATACTTCGGTCAGTTTTTCCTATCAAATCACCTAAAAATACCACATTATTTTTTCTTTAAAAAAAACACTCCTCAAAATGTAACATGTTAAGTTTTCAATCTATTTTTATATAATAAGTTGAGTTTTCAATCTATCATTAGTGCAAAAGAGTCTATTATATTATTTTTAATAATTTTTCTAATAATTTGTTGCATTATATTAAATTTTTTGTTAATTAAAAATATATATAAACAATTAGTACAAGTTAGTATGAAGGGTTCAATAAATTATCATTTAATATTTTTTTAATGCTAAAGAGTCCATTATAAAAATTATCTCTATAAAAGAAAATATGTGAATTGCATGCAAAAAAATAAATAATTATGTAATTAAAGAAAACATGTAATTATTTGTTTTTTTAATCACATGCTTAAAAGACTAATTAACAATTATGTATGTTTTAATTACATACTTAAGAGACTAATTAACAAATATTTAAATGTAATTTTTTTAATTGCATGCTTAAAAGACTAATTAACAATCATTTAAATTATAATTATTTGTTTTTTTCATGTGATTCTCATGTTTTCTTTTATAAAGATAATTTAATATATTAGTAAATATTATATCATTTTATTCAATATACATAAATGGATTATTATAATGACTATAATTTAATGGACTTTTTAGCATTAAAAATGTATTAAATGATAATTTTTTCAACAATTACATACTAACATTTACTAATTATCTTTATATATTTTTAATTAACAAAAAATCACTGTAGCATAATACATTATTAGAAAAATTATTAACAATAATATAATAGATTTCTTAGCATCAAGGATAGATTAAAAACTCAACCCATTATGTAAAGACAAATTAAAAACTTAACATGTTAAACTCGTTATTGAGCATTTTCATCAAAGAAAAAGTCATGTGCAAGTCATGTGATATTTTTAGGTAGTTTGATCAAAAAAAGTAATCGAAAGAATATATTAAAAATTCGCTCAAACAATATAGATATAATTGACTCATTTTAAAATATAAGAATAGATTAGAACTCAATATATTATATTACAACGTGTGAGCTATTAATCTTTTTTTTATTACATCTCTCACTCTTTACATTTTCTTAATGTGGCCCTCCTGATAATTTTTCGACTAATTTTCCAAACAAATGTACCATGTGGCAAAAAAATTGACACACTTAATGTCATACCAGATAAAATTACCACTATAAAAAAATAAAAATAAAAGTTAGTTAAAAAGAAAATGAAAAAAAAAAAAACTACAAAGCAAATCCTAAAAACCCAGAAAGCCATGCTCCTTCGATTGATCAATTTCCTACCAAAAACCACTTCTCGTACTAGCTCTAGCACTATAACAATCCCTTCATCTTCATCTGTGTCTTCATCTTCCTCTTTCTCCTCATCTTCCTCTATAATTTCATCAATTGGGTTTGCATTTGAATTTCTCGTTGTCAAATCAGACTCTTCTAAAACTCCATTAACCAAAACATCACCAAAATTCGAATACTAGAATAGGAAATTATGGACTCAACAATCTCAATTTTAGGTCCTTATTTTTTATTTGTATTTTAATTCATGAGAGTTTGGAAGTTTGAGTAGATGAAACATCAGCAAAACAAACTCCTCCCTGAAGCTTAAAAAGAGTTAGAGCTATAAAAGTTCATAATTTGTTTGAAAATGTTAGGGTTTTTTTTTTTATGTCAATTCTCTGTTATTTATTATTAAGCATTTCCTTTTCTATGATTTAGATTTACACACTAATTGGGTTTTAGACTTTGTGGGGGTGTTTTTGGGCAGAGGAAGAGGAGCAAGATTAATGAAAAAATGAAGGCATTGCAAAATTTGATTCCAAATTTCAACAAATTATGTTGGACTTTCTGGGTTTGAATTTCCTTGTGCTTTGATTAATTTTATTTCATTGAAATTGATCAGTTGTTTATGACAATGGCTGCATTGTGTGATTTCTCTATACTTTAAGTGTTTGAATTTTTAATGTTGGGTTTTCCTTTTTCCTATCTAAGTTTGAAAAAAATGAAAAAAAAAATTGCTTCCTCATTTTCTCTCTTTCTATGTCTATTTGGTTTTATAAGAAAATAAAATGAAATTTTGAGAAAGAGAGAAGAAAAGGTTGTTGATGTTTCTTTTTTTTTCTTTTTTTAACTCACATATCCAAGGTTTCGGCAGAACTCGTTTGTTAAGATTTGAACTCATTCTTACAAGAGACAATTACCACCGAACTACAAACTTTTCAGTATTGACATTGTTTGAAGCTGCTATATTTTTATTTCATTCAAAAAATTTATTGTTGTTTCTATTTATTGGACCAAGCCGAAGACCAAGCACTCGAAAATCGGGTTGCTTGTCCAAAGTGCTTGAAAGATTGTAGAGACCTAGATAATGCAGAGGCTTCATAAATTTACTCAAGACAAATTTTTGAGATTTGTTAAAGTAAGGGACTTGAATTTAGATGCATTTAGTGTAGCCAAAAGTAGTTCTTTAGATGGAATCAATTTTTTGTTTGGTTCATGAGAAAATAGAAGAAAGCTATGGGTTTTGAGTTTTATTATTATTATTAAGGTTAATACCCTCACATGTCCTTATATAATAGACTAATTTTTCAATATGTCTCTAAAATTTTTTTTTTAAAAAAAAAACATTCTAATCTGTTCTTATATTTAATCTAGTTTTTAATATATTCTTTTATTTATGGGTTTTAGGTTTTGAGTTTTATTATTCTTTTAATAGATCACTTGTCCCAAATTAGCTAAATTAAGTATGTATTTTGCACATGATATGTGATTTGAAAAAAAAATTTGTTATTTGACTCAAGTGATCTATATCTACTAATATAAATATTAATTTTTGAAAATTGATCAAACATTTTGATCAAAATAATAGATTAGAAACTAGTTCAAAATATAATGACAAATTGAAAGCGTTTTTTTTATGGACAAATTGAATAATTGATCTATTATATGAAGAAAAGTGAGGGTATTAACCTTTTATTATTATTATTATTATTATTATTATTATTATTATTGGGTTTCTAGGTTTTGGAATTTTCTTCATAGCATTTTTTTTCATTTTTTAGCTAATTTTTCATTTTTTTTCAATTTGTTTAACATGTGATAATTTTATATGATATAGCATTACATGCATAAATTTTTTTGCCACTTAGCATATTTAATTGGCCTAAAAACCATCAAAGAGATCAATTAAAAAATTTTAAAAGTGGAGGGGTCAATTAAGAAAATTTAGAGAATAAAGAGATGCAATAAAAATAAATAAAAGAGTTAAAGTTTATGCAAGCAAAAGTTGCGTCATTTTTGTTTAGGATTGACTAGTTTTTTTACTCGCGTTACTCTACGAGTTTAATAAAATATAGTTTTTTTACTCGCGTTACTTTACGAGTTTGATAAAATATATAAAATCCTTTAGAAAAATTATTTAAGTTTGATAGTCCGTTTTATAGTGTAAATTTATAAAAATATATGAAATCAAAGGTGTAAAAAATTATTTAATCAAAAATTTTGTATTTAGCTATTTCTTATTTGTGTTTTTCATAATTTTTCCTTTAGAAAAAGAATTCATCCTTATTAATCCATGGATTATTAACTAAAAAGAAAATTAAATAATTTTTTTAAAAAAAAGATTTAGTATTTCATAAGATTGTGTCAAAAAACATAAATAACAATTATTAAAAGCTTACATAGAATTGAACAAATAATTTTTTTTATTAAATGTTGATGAGAGTATCGGTTTTCAAAAAAATATGAATTTAATTTTTATATATTTATTTACAAAAGAATGAATAATATTAAAATAAAAAAACTACATTAATTTGAATCATTGAGTGGTTAAGCCAAAA
Organism: Dovyalis caffra; assembly: GCA_963924115.1. Lineage (NCBI taxonomy): Eukaryota > Viridiplantae > Streptophyta > Magnoliopsida > Malpighiales > Salicaceae > Dovyalis > Dovyalis caffra. Next base: position 2,591,762 of record CAWUPB010000030.1, read on the forward strand.
CATTATTTTAATTATTTAATTTAAAATATGTGAATTTTAAAATATTTATAAATAAATAATAAATACTTATTGTAGTAATAGTTGCATAGTTGATTTTTGAAAAAATAACGATTCAGTATTTTTTTATACATTATAACTAAACTAAGCGAGTTTAGACTTTTCGATCTAAAATAAAAAATACTATAAAAAGTTAACTTGCAAGGAATATATTGACTAAATTTGAAGTCAATAGACTAAAATAAAAATTATTATAAATTTAATTTTGAATAATTTTGATTATATAAAGAAGAAACAATTTAATAAAACATGTGAATTCTTTCTCTTTCTTTTTTTCCTCCTTCTTAAATATTTTTTTATTTCTATGTTATGCATGGCTAGTCCTTGAATATAAGCCTCATGCACAGAGCAACCATCTTCTTTTTATTTTTCACATTTGAATTTCAATTATTAATTAATTAATTTGAGTTTTTTTTTCTTAAAAAAACTGAGAAAAAATTGTTTAAATACACTTTTAATCTAAAAATGTATTTTAGACAAATTATATATATTAATCATACCACTATAATTTAAAAGTTATCTAAATCTATTTTTCAAAAGAAAAATTAATTATGTTCTAAAAATTCATTCCAAAATCCATACATATAGAAAAATAAATCAAAACTGTAAGTAAATATAATTTTAAATTAATTGGATATGAATTTTTTTTTAAATGACAGATTAAAGTAATAAATTTTAAATAATAAAAATAATTAACAAAAAACACTAAAACAAAATGGGATGAAATCACAATATAATCAAAGTTTGAAATTGAAAAAAAAAAAAAGAAGAGAATTTAAAAAAAAATGACAAATTAATGTAATAAATTTTAAATAATAAAAAAATTGAGAAAAAATTATTTGAAAAACACTTTTAATCTAAAAATGTATTTCGGACAAATTATATATATATTAATCATGCCACTACAATTTAAAAGTATCTTAATCTATTTTTCAAGAAAAAAATAATAATCATGTTCTAAAAATTTATTCCAAAATCCATACACATAGAAAAATAAATCAAAACTCATCAAGTAAATATAATTTTAAATTAATTAGATAAGAGTTTTAAAAAAATGACAAATTAAAGTAGTAAATTTAATATAATAAAAATAATTAACAACAAAACACTAAAAAAAAGGGACGAAATCATAATATAATCAAAGTTTGAAATTAAAAAAAATATATATATATAGAGAGAATTTAAAAAAAAAAAAAAGACAAATTAATGTAATAAATTTTAAATAATATCAAAAAACTGAGAAAAAATTATTTGAAATACACTTTTAATCTAAAAATGTATTTTAGACAAATTACATATATTAATCATACCACTATAATTTAAAAATGATCTAAATCTATCTTTTAAAAGAAAAAATAATCATGTTCCAAAAATTTATCACAAAAAATATATATATATATAGAAAAATAAATCAAAACTATCGAGTAAATATAATTTTAAATTAATTGAATGAGAATTTTTAAAAATGACAAATTAAAATAATAAATTTTAAATAATAAAAACAATTAACAAAAACACTAAAATAAAATAAGATCAAATCATAATATAATTAAAGTTTGAAATTGAAAAAAAAACGAATTTAAAAAAGGACAAATTAAAGTAGTAAATTTTAAATAATAAAAATAATTAATAAAAAATACTAAAACTAACTGAGATTAAATCACAATATAATTAAAATTTGAATTTAAAAAAATATATAAAACATTTGAGGACCAAATTGTTAAAAAATGACATGAATAGTGAAAAGAATAGTGAGTTATTAGTGTATGAATAGTGATTTGTGAGTGTGTGAATAGTATTTCAAATAGTAAAATGAATAGTAAAAATATGTTTTACTTTAGTTTGTTTTATAATCATAGAATTTGTAATCAATCTTTAAGGTTAGAGTGGAAGTTTTTTCATTTTTTCCTATGCTGATGTTTTTCAAATCTCTAAGTCTAACCAGTTTATTATTAGTACGTAAATTGCTCAATCTATTTCTGTATAATTAGTCAAGTTTTTTATTTATCCTTACATTTTTAATTATATCTATTATGTCTTTGTACAATATCTAGTTCTCTAATATATTCTTCTATAAAGTTTTTTTTTTTAATCCAAATTGATATAATTATATTTTTCGTTTTAAAACTATCATTGAGATATACAAGAGTATAATTTTAATTCTTTGAAGAAAATTTAAAATCTTTATCTTTTAAATTTTAATGGCCGAGTAATCTTTGAACATTTTATTTTTTAAATTATTTTGAGTAATTTTGAAATAAATTTCTATTATATTTTTATATAACTCAATGGTAGTTTTGGAATAAATAGTCTTAACTTGAATAAAAAAAAATTGATGAAAAGAAATATTAGAGAATTGAATAATATACGAGGACACAAGAGATGCAATTAATTAAATAAATAGAGACAGATGGAAGGTTTATCTAATTATATAATGATAGATTGAATATTTACTGCTAATATTAATCTCTATAATGGTCTTCAAATGATATATTCATTCCACATATTTGACATGGAGATTTTTCATATGCAAAGAGACTTAAAAAGTTAAAAGGATGTTTCATTTCAATACTAGAATTAAATTAAAAAGTAATTTGAGTGCACTTTTTACGTTAAACAAAACTTAAAATTTTTGTACGTATTTCTTTTCATAAATCTAATTCACATTATCGCCATTTTTCAAACAAATTGCTTCATGTTATTTTTCGTAAAGAGACTTATTTTTGTCATTAGCTATTTGAGAAAGATATTTTTCAAATTCAAACTCAAAATCGAAAGGTAAATTGTTATAAATCATACGGAAGGCATTCTTAGATTCCTTTAGTGCAATTATTTTTACAAATTCATTTAATTTTTTATTAATATAATTGTTTGGAAATAAGTTTTAATTTGAATAAAATATTTAATTGGAAGTTTAGTTAAAATTTTGATTTAATTAAATGATAGATTTTAACTTCTGATTTTCTTCCAAAATAATTTCTTAAACTCATTTTAACACTTTTTTCACTTACATTATTTTTTAATTTTTAATTTTCATTTAAATTGTAATTAAAAAATAAATTTTATTTTTCATAAATTATGGCATATATATATATATATATATGAACGAGATTCATTTAATTGGATTAATAAACATTGATGTCAATTGCATTCTGAAAGTGATTACATATGCAATTAAAAAAAAAAACCCTCTCTTTCGATGGTGTAAGTAATAAGAAGCAATGAAGAGAGAGAGAGAGAGAATTTTTATGGGCTCTTAATAGTTATTGTAATGAAAGATATAAGGTTTCTCATTTCAATAAATAAATATCCTTTACATTCTTTGTTTTGCCTGTCATTACTCTTTGCATCATGTGTTTTGATAACTTTACGCTTTCCATCATCTTTTTCTTTTTTTATTGCACTTTCCCTATAAAAATATGTTAGTAGATCTATTTTTCTTGTGATTATACTTTCCATCGATCTTTCATTGAAATATATCAGTTGATCGTTAGAAATTAAGTTGACTTCTTATCAAACAAAATGTGTTAGTAGATCTCTTTTTTTTTTTTTTTTTTTGGTATTAGTAGGAAAAATCAAACAAAATGTGTTGTTTCCATTCATAAATAAGCATATCTTTTTTTTTCATTTTTTATTTTAAGATTTATTACAAAAACATATTGATGCAATAATGACATGAATTAGAAGGGAAAAAAAAAGCATAATTTTTTCTTTAAAAAAAAAACTGGGACTTGGTTGTATGCATTTCAAGAAAACACAAGTTTTTCTTTCAAAGGAGAGAGTATAATCGATAAAATGAGAGTGTAATACTTTTGTATTTAAGAAAAACTAGAGGAATTTTTAGATTCATAAAAATTTCAACCAGAAAAGTTAACTTCACTAATCTTATGGTGAAAAAGGTAAATTTAAAACGCAAGGTGCAAAATATAATGGTGTCCAAAAACTAAGATGGTGTAAACTTGAAGACTAGATGAGACCAAGAGCGTTGAGCCAGAATAAACTGTGGCGTTCGTTATCCATGTACTCTTTATTATAGTTTTATTTAGATAAAAAAAAGATATTTTTCTTTCAAAATAACGTCATTTTGATAGTCTTATTTATTAATCTTTTTTCTAAATTTTTTTGTTAGCAGGTCATCCGCATCCAGTCTTAAGCATACGGCCCCAGTGGACGGCCGAAACTTACGGCCTAGCATGCATAAAACCTCTCTTGTTTTGTTTTATATTTCAAGATTTTTTTAAAAAAAATTCACATTAATTATTATTATTATTTTAATCAAATTTCAACTATATTGTCACCCTCCCATGTATGGGACTTTCAATGACTACGAAAAATAATTAAAGTTTTGAATTCATTATCTAATATTAAAAAAAAAAAAAAACTAAACAGCCTATAAAGAATATTGTATTCAAAGTTTGTGGATAAAAAAATATTATTGTACTCATAGCGTGCGGATAAATAGTTTGTTATACCTACTAGAAAGATAACGATCACTTCATGACATTCTTTTAAGAGAAAAGTTACCAAATTTAATCTAATCTCTAAATCCTCTCCTAAAAGTATTGTTTGTTGAAATATTTCTTAAGTCTATTTGCAAGCTTATATATATATTAAATTGATGTTAGGCTCCAAAATCGAGAGTCACATAAATTAAGCATTGGATTTAATTAAGTCCTAACATGATCGACTTGTCAAGAATAACTTAATAAACTAAAAGCTAGTTAAACTGAAACGCATTAGGAAACTAGCCCACTCGTACTTGCTAATTCACTTTCTTTTTTTTTTTCAAATGAAATGTCGAGACCACCATCGGTACCTAGAGAATAAAAGAATCGTTGGCTCGACCTAACTCTCTTAATTAATCTAAAAAAGGGATGCTGTTTTTTGTTGTAATTGTAAATAAAGTCTAACATGAGATCATCGTCGATCTCTAAAATTTAGAAGACTCATCGATCCTATATTATACGAGATAAAAATTAAATCATACAATTAAATCACAAAAAAAAAAACCATAAATAAGTAAGAGAAATGGAAAATAAATAGCAGACACTATCCTAAAATTCACTATCGAAAAAAACATAATTAGCGATGGGTTTTTAGGGACGGTTTTAAAAACCGTTGAATCCCGACCTTTCATTTGCTTTAATCTTGGCCTTCCATTTTTCTTTAAATGTTAACCATCCATCTAGCTTACTCTTAACTCTTCTTTTTGTCATTAGTCAAACCTCATTAATTAACCTAAATCATGGAGGCTTAAGTGGCGGCAAAATGGGGAGAAAGATCTCTCCCAATTTTGTTTAATTTTAGTCCCTCAACTTAAGGAATTTTTCTACTTTTACTCTTCTATAAGCCCTTTAATTTTTCAATTGATTCCTTTAGAACCTTCCTTTAAGGCTTTTCTAAAAAAATTTTACTTCCTTAAGTTCATTCCTAATTTAATTTGAAAGTTTAAACTTTTAATTTTATGCGATTAGGTCCCTATCTATGCATAATTTATCCCACACCTTTTTGAAAATTAATTCCTTTTTATAATAAATTCAAACACCTCCTGTAATAATTTGTTCATCATTCACATAATTTTTATACACATATCTAAGCCCTCAAATTAATTATTTTGCATAAAAATGCACTTATTTCTCCCGAAAATATTCACGAAGTATAGAAAAATTCACCTAAGTGCATGAAATATTTCTACACCTCCTTAACAATTTTTCTATGCCCATTAGATAGTTTTCATGTCCATTTAAAACACTAAAAAAAAAAATTAATTTGCATAGAAAGCACGATTTATGAACCAAAAAGTCACACAAAGTATTCAATAAACATTAAAAAATTCATCTAATAACACAAAATAATTTAGCACCCCTTTAGCAAATATTCTATGCAAAAAGAATAATTTTCATGCATAATTAACATATTTGAAATAATTATTTTGCATAATAGGGTACTATTCATGCACCAAAAGATCAATAAAATATTCACTAGATACAAAACAATTATACTAAGTACACCGAATATTCTAACAATCTCTTAGCAATTATCCTATGCCCATGGAATAGTTTTCAATATCTTTAACATATTCACTAGAAAATATCTAAGTTTTCAATTTTCAGAGATTCGCATCTCGTTTGGGAGTTATTTTAGGGATGCGAGTTATCATTGTGTTTAGAGTTGCCACTTAGTATTAAAGAACTAAGAACCTAAAAATAACACTGGTGCGAGAGATTCTCAATTAAGGAGTTAGTTACGTTTTAAGAAGATATTGATCACCCAAAGACCCTCTTTCCTAAGAAATGCACTACGACTAGTTTAGTCCTAAATTTACCTCATAAAATATTTTATCCGTGCAAAGTTATTTTTTGATTTAAACTTCAATTTCTAAGTTGAATTAAATTTTTTAGTTTTAGGCGTAGTAAAGTATTGAAATGATCATCGGTCTCCTTCGTCCGGTGATATGTCGGTTCAAACATCGGATCTACTTTAAGCCTTGATAAAACCGATGTGTCGGAGAACATTTTGATTATTAAATGATATTTTTTTGTAACGACAATTCCTATCGGATAGGAGACTTTGTCAAGAATTTCTATTTTTTTTTATTTTTTGGTCAAACGATAGTCCTTATCAAATAGTAGACTTCTTTGAGAATTTTTATTTATTTATTTTTGATCAAATGATAGTTATTATCAGATCGGAGACTTCGTTGATAATTTTTATTATTTATTATTTTATTTTATTAATTTTTGATAAAAAAATATATCATCGATTCCTAAAAATTAAGAATTTTATCAAATAATTAACTAACCTAATTACTAAGATAAATTCTAAAATTTGAGGTTACTTAAATAAACTCCAAAAAAGCATCTAAAAAAATTGAATCTAAATTAATGAGAAAAATAAAAATACAAAGGGAAACCAAAATATTCAAACTTAAGAAAAATAAAAAAATCTTATTGGCCCCAAGCCCACTGGTCTTTGTCTTAGTCTCTTCTACCTATTTTCTTTCCGTTTTTTTCTTTTTTTCCTTCTATTTTTTCTATCAACTGGACTAGTTCCAGTTTTTTATGCCTTTCCTGTTTATTATTATTTTTTCTTTTTTTAATTTTTTGGGGTAAAAATTGGACAAAACTGGCTGATTTGTTTCGAAGAAAAAAAACTGGACAGTCTTTCCGTTTTTGAAACTAAGGCTGGTTGGGTGTGGATTGGGCTAAGCCCAACCCATTCTTTCTATTTTTTTACTCGAGCTAGACTAAGTCCACAAACAAGGATCGAAAGTTTTCTTTTAAAATTTTAGATCAAACTAGTTTCTGACTCTCTCTCTCTCTCGGTCTTCACGTTCTTCGCTCTCTCTTTCTATTCCCCAATTTTCCTCCCAGAAATTAAACTCTTGTTTGAATCAAAGACTAAATGGATAAGCTCTATTCATTTGAATGAACGGAAATCGAAGGTCAAAACAACAAAAAGAATTACACAGAAACAATTGAATGACAGAAAAATGAAGAAATGAAAACTGGAAAAATTAGGAAATAGAAATGACCTGACTTTCTTATGATGATGGTTACTACTCTGAAAGTTGGATGGGTGGACATTGGATCTCGGGATCATTTTGGGTTGTTTGAAAGACTTTTGATTGGTTTGGAAATGCCTCGATAAGATTCTGAACCAAGAATCCAGGTTCAACAGTCAAAAGAAGATTAAACGCAAACCCAAAAAATATCAACAAAAACCCAAAAAAAAATGAAGAACAATGAAGGATACCCAGAAGGATTTCAAAGGAAAACCTAGGAAATGAGAATTATGATTCTAAACCTAGAAATTCAGGTTAGGAATCTGGTGATGATGGAAACCAAACCCAAAAAAGTGAAAAAAAAATCGAGTAACGAGTCCAATAATGGATGAACTCAAACCCGAAAAATGAAGAACAACTATGAACTCCTCAGAAGAAAAAAGCCCAGAAAAGCTACTGTCAAAAATCCAGAAATTTTATTTTTTTTCTTAGATTTCACTCTCTCTCAATCCCAGAATTCCTCCTCCTCCTCTTACTGCCCCTCAAACATTTCAACATCCTATTTATAGCCTAAAACATACTGATTTCCTATTCAATTTTTCCTAATTTCCCCCCCTGTTTCTCTCTCTTTCTGTTACCAAATTTCTTCAACTATTGCAGCGTGGATAGTGGTTCAATCAACGGGATCATATGTTGGCAGAGAATCAAATCAAGGATGCAACAAACTTGGAATCGAAAACCATTCCTGGTTTTCAAATCTCTGTGAAAATTCGAATGGAACAGTTAATTGTTCAATTCATTGTTTCATTCACCAAATTACAAAACCGTCCCATACGTTTTTAGATTACAATTTCATCCTTCTTTCAATTAAGCCCCCAATCTTACCTTGATTTATTTTCAATTTAACCCTTATTAGCTTCCAATTCTAACTCAATTTAATACAATTGGGTCCCTACTAGCTTCAAATTTTAGCTTATGTATTTCCCTTCTTTTTTTTTCTTGTTTTCTTTTGTTTTTCCCCTTTTTTTTTTAAATTAAATTTTAATAATAATAGAAAATAAATTTTTTATTAAACTAAATAATTAAATATAAATAAAATATAACTCAAGATTTGGCTTATGACAATTGCTCCTCTTTACAATGTTTATAGAGCAAAGTCATTGAAAAACATAATTTTCATATGATTGGAGCCCAATCATATGAAAATGATGTTTTTCAATGACTTTGTATAATAAGCTTGTAAAGAATTTTTGTTTTTTTTAGAGATTGATCTGCTTATTTTGGGTGATCTGAAACCGAAAGTAAAATTATGATGGGATAGCCTTATTATGAAGGACGACTTGTCCCAAAAATTAAATATACAATACATGTTCAAGTTGATTAAGGCGGTCCGCCTTGAAAAAGTAAATATGCATTACCTAGCCAAGTTGATTAAGCCGACACTCGCCTTGAAAAATTAAATATGTAGATGCGATACGTGGTCCAATTGAAAGACGATCCGTTCTAAAAAATTAAATATGTAATATATTGTCATGTTGATTGAGGTGGCTTGCCTTGAAAATATTCAATACATGCTTAGGCGACTTTGCCAAAAACGATGAATTAGGTAGGCGAGTCCTCCCTAAAATTAGAGATGATTAATGGGTGATCCTACATGAAATAAAGAATTATCGTTAGACAATTTTGCCTAAACAATGAACTAAATTTGGCAACAACTCAATTTTTACACAACTAACTTCTATAATCCATATTTGATTTTCAATTCATTTTCTTTCTACAATTTACCTTAATAATTCATCATCTCAACTAACTTGACAATTTCATAAATTCATAGTCCAATAATCAACTTCACACCACTATTATTTCATTGTAAACATTAGTTAGCACAATAAAGTGTTTAATCATCAAATCTCCAAATTTAATTCAAACCCTAACCCTAACCTATCTCAATTTTTTTATTCCAATAATGAACTCAATATAAATTAACTTTAAAATGAAGGACAAATTGAGTCGTCTCATTTTTTAAAAATAAGTCGCCTAATTTTTCTTACCTTTTATCTTTTTCTCTCTTTTCTTTTCTTTATATAAGGTTGAGTAACTTTTTTATTTATTTATAAAAAAAATTAATTTATATTAAAAATATGTAATTAACCTCTAATTAACTTATAACTATTTTTCTTAATTTCAAAATTATATAAATTACTAACTTAACCTTATTTTTAGGACGAGTTATCATAAACATCCTCTTAGCTTTCTAGCTTCAAAAGACAATCATATATCACACTTCTTTGACCAACTTTCCTTCTTTGATTGACAACATCAATTATCTCTATCAAAGACTCAAGAAAGTAGTCCAAACAAGCAAATGAGAAATCACGATTTGGAGTGCTAACCTTCCTCCTTTTTGGATGACAATATAGATTGTCTCATTGAAGGGTTGAACAAGAGAGAAATTAGCATAAAAGGCATTTTCGACATATTTTTGGAAAACTCTTTGGTCCTTTTGACCAACAAGATAAGTTCTCAATATTTTTATACCGCATTGACATTCTTGCTAATTCAAATATATTAGGATTGATTTTATGAATGGTGTGATGTTTGTTATTAATATTAGATATTAAAAGTGTGATTAAGATACACTATTGTATATTAAACCTAAAAGAGTCGGAGACCCTAAGTATTTTTTAGGAGAAATAAGGGTTGGTGTTCATGCTCTACAATGAAGCTAAAAAGAATGGGCTTGGTTTTTAATTTTAATGGTTTATCTTGAGTAAATACGGCCTCGAGGTGTATATATGAGAATGATTTTTTTTTTTTATGGTATGATTAACTATATGTTATATTCATGCCACGTTTGTTTGTGTGGTTTTAGCCTCCATAATATTGTTTGCAAATATGATAAATCGGTTAGAATTAATCCCATAAGTTAACACCACATTCATGATCAATTAATTATGATGTGTGTGAATCCTATGAATTTTTAGGGATTAGCTTCGAAAGTTAAAGCCACATTCATGTTAAATTGAATGTGACATGTGATGTGTGTGACAAATTTATCCGAATTAGCTTTAAAAGCTAATGCTATATTTATATGTGATTGAACATGGTACCGATGTTGTATTTATAGGTTTGTAGTTATTAGTAACTCGCTAATTATGTATTTATATGTTTGTAGACATTAGTGACTCGTCAATTACGTGTGACGAGTTTATAGTTATTAGTAATTCGCCAATGTTATGTTACGGGCTCTTAGTCATTAGTGACTCACCGATCTTGCATTTATAAGTTCATAGTCATTAAAGACTCGTCGATTTTGTATGATAGGTTCGTAGTTATTATTAACTTGCCAATGTCATGTTATGGGTCGTAGTCATTAGTGACTCATCATTTTTCATTTTTAGGTTTGTACTAATTAGTGACTCATCAATATTATGTTATAGGTTTGTATTCATTAGTGATACACTAATTTTGTATGTGATAGGTTTGTAGTTATTAGTAACTTGTTGATATCATTTTATAAGTTTGTAGTCATTAATAACTCACCAATCTTGTATTTATAGGCTTATAGTCATTAGTGACTCGCCAATTGTGTGTGATAGGTTCAAATCACCAATTTTGTATTTATAGGTTCGTAGTCGTTAGTGACTCATCGATTTTATGTTGTGATTCGTAGTCATCGGTGACTTGCCAATATCATGCTATAGGTTTATAGTCATTAGTGACTCGTCAATCTTATGTTTATAGGTTCTTAGTTATTATTAACTAACCAATTTTATGATTAAAGGTTTATAGTCATTAGTGACTTGTTAATGTCATATGTTCATGATTTTGAGTCACTAGTGACTCACCAATTTCATGCTTATGAGCTCATAGCCATTAGTGGCTCGTTGTCTTGAACATCTCTTCGTTTTTTTAGTAGGGAAATAGACCTTTGATCGGCCTAAATCCCAAACTACTCGACTATCCAAATAAAATAAATTCACTCATACAGGTATTATCTATAATATAATAAAATCAAATTTTTAGTTTCACATGCTTGTAGTGCAACCTACCTCAAATAGGACGTGGTGGCGGTGATGGTGATATTTCCTATTTGTAACCAATTCATTACCTAGATCTCTACGTAGACTAGTCATTTTTAGGGTTTTCTTGTTTCTCCAATACTAGGTTGTGACTCTTTTACTTTTCTTATTTCCCCATCCTTTATAAAGAGCGATTTGCGAAACCCGACCAATGTCAATCGGTCCTTCGCGAAAGTAAGGAAAAAGAACTAGAAAACTATTTGGTAAAACTCAAGGAGTAGAATTTTCTTTGTAACTAATATATTCGGACATTTATGGCCCTACGAATGCAAGAGCTAGACATAGAGCATCCTATTTTGTTATTTTTAATAGATTGCTTCTCCGAATATATCAATTAGATGAAAGAATTAAAACTTTAAAGGATGATAGAGGTCATGAGTATTTATCATATTAATTTAAGGGTCTTTGTAATAAGAAAAGGAATAACTAGGCAACTCACAATTCTTAAAACACCGTAAAAAAATGGTGTAATGAAATGTAGGAACCATATATTATTAGACATGGTTAGATTCATAATGGCATATTCGAATCTTCCAATTCAATTTTGGAGAGATATACTAATGATTGAAACCTATATACTTAATCGTGTGCTTCTAAATTAATAGTCTTTACATCTTTTGAGTTATAGACGGCCATAAGCTTGATTTGCATCATTTACGCCCCTAGGGGCCTACTGCATAGTTCATGATGCTTTCTATAAATATGGAAAATTATGGGCCAAATAAAAGAAATGTATCTTCATAAGATACTTTGAATACTTAAAAAGATATGTTTTCATTAGTGAGGACTCTAATGAACGAGCCACCGAAATTGAATCTTGAGATATCACTTTTCTAGAAGATCTCTTTCCTAAAAAGAATGAGATAGATAAAATGACCTTCGTTTTTTTTTTTTTTTGACATAGAAAAAGGAGGATGATATGCCTATAAGTTGACCGAAGTTGATGCATAACCAATTGTATAAGACTCTCTTCTTCCTATTTGGAGCTTTGTAACACGGCATTACCATTTTAATTAAGTGAGAGGAATGAAGATGATCTAATTTTGATTAGTGTTAGTGGCCATCCTCATTTATATACGAGTACTCGATTGAGAATTCCTAAAAAATTCTTTGAAATTAGAGTAGAGCCTACGTTATAATTCTACAAGATGATGAAGAATCTAGAATAAGGAAAGAGGCATTAATATGTCTTGCCAAAGATAAATGAAAACTCGTATTAGAATAATAAATAGAATCCATAAAATTGAACTATGTGTGAAGTTTCGTTAATATTCCAATAGATCGTAAAACAATTAGGAACAAATAGCTTTTCAAAATAAAATTAAAGGCGAGATAGATAATTAAACAATATAAAGCTCACTTTATGGCTAAAGATTTTACCCAACAAAAAAGGTATAAACTACAAAAAAAATATTTTCTCCTATTGTTAGGTTTACCTCGATAAGATTAATTTTAACTATTGTAGCATCTTTAGACTTAGAATTGTATCAAATGGATATGAAAATGGCTTTTTTTAAGAGGGAACTAGATGAAAAAATCTACACGAAACAACTTGTAGGTTTCATTGTTGAAGGTCAAAAGTATAAAGTTTACAAGTTTTAAAGATCTATCTATGATTTTAAACAATCGTTCGGACAATAGTGCCTTCACTTTTATAAGATAATTATGGCTTATGATTTTAAAATATTTGAGGAAGACCATTAAGTTTATGTTAAAAGAAGCTGAAGAGGAGTTTGTAATTCTATCTCTATATGTTGATGATATTTTAATAGTTGGAAATGAAAGATTTTGACATGCCTATCAAGGCATGATTATTCACAAACTTTGACATAAAAGAAATTGGTAGGGTAAATGATGAGTGCATAATTAGCATAATTTTTATGCTCTATTATATTAAACGTTCTAGTACATATTGCACTATATTATCTTATTTAAGAACAAGATGATGATTTTGAATTTTATAGGAAAAATAATGAATTGGAAAAAGGAAATCCAAAAACTTAAGAAGGAAAGGGAGAAACTTAAAAGAGGCTTAAGAAGAGTCATATGACCGTGTGAAAGAACAAAGGAAATAGATATTAGCCATGTGATTTAAAAGAGGAAACCGTATGGAGTCTTAAGCATAGCAAGCCATATCGAAAGATCATGCATCATATGGAGGTGAAGAATAAAACAAAAATTTCCTCCATCTAAAGGGCCCAAGATCATATCGTTGAATTAATTAACCATATATTTATAAATTAAAATGATTAATAGAGAATTTACCTCTTGTAGTGCAAATATAAACCTTTGCGAAAAGAGTTGTCCAAGTATCCAGCCTCTATCGATAATCCACACAATCCAAGCACCCATAAAAGGAGCACGGAAAATTGGTAGAGTGTCGACTTCACATTTTGTGAATTATTTAATGTTTCTTATAGAAATCCAACCAGGATAATTTTACGACAACCCAAAGAAAGAGAGAGGAAAAGTGGCGTGCTTAGGGTTAAGGAGAAAACAATTTTCTCCTAACTATTATTTTGAGCCGTGTATCCCTTTTATTTTATGTGTGTCAAATTTTCTCTCCTTTTCTCACTCTTTTATTATTGCCGCACCTCTCCTCTTATTTATAGGTGGAAAGTTTCCTTGTCCTCTAAGGACAAGGAGAGAAGGGTTGTAACTAGTCCTTATTGGACTCTTGGTTGGTACTTTCCTAATCCTCCAAGGATTATGAGTTATTTAACATATGGGTTTTTGGTCTTTATCTATAAAACATTCATCCTTATTTAATAAGATTCATATTTATCTTCTCATCAAAATATCTTTTAGGCTTTTAATTAAACCTATTGGCCCAAAATCATTTTAGCCCAATTAATTAATTTGGACTATTCAAATAAAATAAATTAGATAATTTTAGGTGGCCCACATTAGGAAATAATTTCCTAAAATATCCTTAAACCTAGATTAGGAAACTAATTTTCATTATAGGTAATTTACTTCCAAATTTGAAACTAACTTCTAAATTAGGAAACTGGTATCTAAAACAAGAAACTTTTCATTTTAGGAAACTACCATTTTAGGAAACTTTTTCCAACATTTTGCTTCTTTTAATCATTTGAATGTTTAAACTTATACGTGTGACTCAATAGACTCCTAGATATGTTAGCAATGTATAAAGAACAAAAGACTCCTCTTTGATCTCTTAATGCATAAGTCAAGATTGGCCTTTAGCAAGGCATTATGACTACCCAATTCTCTAGAAAGATTAATTAATATATAATTACTTTCATGAGCATGGTTACCACACAATTCAGATCCTTATGTCAACTTATCATAGTATAATCTCGAACTTGATTTTTTAGTCTTGTTCGATTATGATCACAAAAATTTTCTTCGATTCCCAAATACCTTAGCTCTAAGAGTAAACCAACTATGCTCTATTGGTGTACTCCTATTATGACCATAGATTTCTTGAGCAAACATTCATCGAAGTGCAATGTGATAACTCTTTTAGCATACAAGGAATGATAGATCCTATCTTCGTCATCCACCTACCTCTATTAGATTCTTAACGCACCTAACAAATTGCCCATGTGCAACCCTTTACTAGGTCCATCGAAACAAGTGTCAAAATACATAAATCCTTCAATGAGATGATCGTGATGACTTCAAGTCTAAAGACTAGTTGTACTTATCTCGTATGAGATTTTCATATAATAAACCAAATGGGTTCTCACGGTGAATATGCTTGCTTTGGCATCACCATGCCGATAGGTGTGAGATCTTCTACTGCTATCATATAGCATAAACATAACACTTACAAGTTTAAATGCATTAAGTCAATATCCATTCTTAACAATGCTTCGACTTGGGACATTTAATCATGTTATTTATATATATTAGTATTTATCTCACATTTTTAGATCAATCACTATTGCAAATGCTTATTATAAGGATTTTTATATAATTCTATTGAATTAATAAGCATAAAATATAAAAATTAATAGAAAGACTTCTTTATTATTAATAAAATCAATGATGTAATAATACAATAACTCAAATCTATCCAAACATGGTTGGATCTTGGACACCTACACTAACACATACGGGTAGAACCATTTCCACACGGCCAAAGAAAGGATTCCCCATAACCGTGTGTGTGATTGAACCTAGAAAAAAGAAAAGAAAAAAGAAGACTACATGAGTAGTAGGCTTTTTATATGGTTTACAATGTAAAGCTACATGCTCATGTCTCTAAAGAAAAGAAGGTGTACACGAATAAAAGCTTGGCTACACGAAATAAAGAATAAAATTACATAACCGTGTGCCTTAGTTAGCAAACCATATAACATGTAATTTATAAGGCTTTAAAGCTGTATGATATCAAATAACAAACCATTTGAATTTATGTTTCAAACCGTTACCATGTAATACCAACTCATACATGATGTAACCTTATTATGGATATAAACAACAAAGCTAGGGTATTATTTAGCTCTCTTTTCTCTTTCAGCTCTTCTATAGCCCATTCTAATAGAAATTCTCTTTGTAATACATTATGAACAACTAAACTCTATTCTTGGTTGAATCAAGTTGAAGCTTTTGGTTAATCACTATGAGATTACTTGGTTTTATTTCTAAACTTATCTCTATTTGGTATTTTATATTTTTCTACATGATTGGTTCATAGTTGTATGATTAATTCAATTAGAATGCACACTAGTTGTTTATTCATATTACTTATTGCTAGCTAAGTATTCAAGTTTGTATAATTACTTGTCTAAACTTATCCGTGGTAGTAACTAGGGGTTAATGATTAATGATATTTCGTTTAATTCCTTAAAAAATATAGAATTAGGTTACATCTTTTCTAGCACTTAGGAATGTGGCTTAGCTTCACTTATCTTTCTCATCTTAATATTGTTATTGGATTAAATCTATCTAGCGCTTAATAGGTTATTCAATAGCTAAAGAATTAGTTGGGTATTATATTTAGTTAATGACTAGGTAAGGAAAGATTGGAGTCAACATATATGTTTTTATCTTATGATGAATATTCATGTTCGGATGAGTTAATTATTTAATCAATGATCGGCGACCAAACCAAAAGTAGATACCGAAGTTCAATTAAGGCTACTTTCATACTATTATCTCTTACTACTTTACATTATTTTCAAGCATCTCAAACCTACAAAACCCCTCTTTACACACAAGAACTAAAATAATTGATTGATTCTCTTTCCCTTAGGTTTGACCCTTACTTGCCTTGATTACATAATTATAATTAAAAGCTCTATAATGACACATTATAAATTCCAAATTTACTAGCGGTATGACATGCCATCAAAATTTGGTGTTGTTTTTGAGGAGCTATGGCTGAAGTTTATTATTATTGGATATTTTTTACTATTCTTATGTTTTGGTTACTTGTTGGTATATGATTAGGCCTTAATTGAAAGAGCTGATTTTCAATCCCAAACTCGAAAAGAGAATTGAGCAAGTTAAGGAAAGAAACGAGGTTAGCTTTAATTGAGAGGATTGAGTCCTCTAGAAGAGTGATTTCACTAAGAATAACCACGGTTCTTGAGTAGATTTGATAATTTATTAGAAAAACTCTTTATGAATATTAGGAGTGATTCAAGAAGTTATGTTCCAATTAGCCACACCATCAAATTTCTTATCAACTATTGATCATTTATTTCTACAAGGGTTTGCTCCCTATGGAGATAAGCATGATAAACACGACAAGTGAAAGAGCATTGGTAAATAAAATGGTGGATGCTACTAGGGCTTTGATATCTAATATGGTTATTAACTCATAGTAATTTGGTACGAGGATCGATCACGTATCGAAAATGGTCAATAAGGTAAAAATTTCTCGTATAGAATATTAGATGTCAAATTTCACTTCCATGGTGAGATAAATGGCAATTGATAATCTAAAACGGATTAAGGCTTGAGGAATTTATTCTACTACCAAACACAAGATGGATGTGTGTCCAACCTTACAAGAAAGGCATAACGAACAAGTACACACGAGTTGGAAATTTTAAGGGTGGCCAACCAAAGCCATATGACCCTTACTCTAATACATACAATCCTGGATGGAGAGATCATCCTAACTTGAGGCTTGGGGAGAATAGATAAGACGAGCTGAAGTTTTATCAACAAAGGCAACAAGGGTACCTACTTAGGCCTTTCCAACAACAAGGCTCACCACAAGCTCAAAAATCTCTAGAAAAAATAGTGAAGTCTCTTGCACCGAGCATTAAACAATTTCGATAAGAGACCAAATAATTCCAACAAGAGAAAAGATCAAACATTCAAAACTTAGAGAATCAAATGAGTTGATTAGCGACTATTGTAAGCCATTTAGAGGCTCAAACTAGAGGAAAATTGCCATCCCAAATGATGATAAATCCTAAAGAGAATGTGAGTGCAATGACCTTGAGGCGTGGTGCTCGGATAGAACGACCAATCAAGAGGAAGTTCGAATCATCGTAAGAAGAAGGAGTAGAAATAAAAAAAGATGAGAAGAGTATAACTATTAACGGGGTAACACCAAGCCCTAAGATAATTCCCGATCCCTCTACTCCATTTCTAATCGGTCATATACTATTTTCTAGCGAGGTTAGAGAAGCCTAAAAAAGAAAAGTTAAAGAAGGAAAAAGAGAAAGAGATCTTTGAGTTATTCAACAAAATTGAGATAAACATACCTCTATTAGAGGCCATAAAGCAAATGCCTCGATATGCTAAGTTCTTGAAGGACTTGTACACCAACAAAATGAAGCTAAACATGAATGAAAAGGTAAGAATATGAGAAAATGTTTTTACTATTTTGAAATGGAAAATACCTCTTAAGTGCACGGATCTAAGTATGATCACTATACCATACCAAATCGAAGCAAGAAAATAGAGAAGGCCATATTAGATTTAGGTACATCAATTAATGTAATGTCATATTCTATATATGTTGCATTAAATCTAGGGTCTTTAAAAAATACAAACGTTATCATACAATCTGGTTGATTATACTAACACCTACCCGAAAGGGGTGTTAGAAGATGTTCGTATACGGGTGAACCAATTTATGTTTCTAGTGGATTTTTATGTCTTGAAGATAGAAGATAAGTCTCCTTATAACCTTACACCTCTCTTGTTAGGGAGGTCGTTCCTAAAAATGACATGAACAAATATAAACGTCCATGAGGGAGCTCTCACCATAGAGTTTGATGGTGAAATGATTTGGTTCGACATCCTAAAAAAGGAGAATGCTAAGATATAAGGAAGTTTAGGATCGAGCTTAACGATAAAAGATCCCATTGACGAAGAAAGATAAAATCGAGCAAACGATGATAAATAAAAGCACCTAATATTTTTATAAATTTTATGTTTTGATTTTGATTTTTAGTTAGTATTTAATTTTGTATTTAACTTTCACCTACACTTGACTTGATTGAAAGAATGTGCGGCACGAGTAAGCATAGGTAATAAGGTGGATGATTTGGCTAAATTTTCAAAGAACAAATAGAGACACACTAGCATTGGTAAAAGACATGGTTTAAAGAAGAAAGTCACACGTTTGTGTGCTTAAAAAGAGGTTAGAGACTGAAACTAGGAGAAAAAGACACACGAGTAGAATGAGATACACATGGTTTATGAAGAAATTTACACTAATGTATGAGTGGAATGGAATTTTGTTACACGAGCGGAATGGGATACACACGGTTTATGAATAAGGTTACATGACTATGTGGAATTTAAAATATTGCACTAGTTAGGGGAGAAAAAGAGGCACACGAACGGAAAAAAGGCTACATAGTTTGTACACCAATGTTACATAGACGTATGTCACCTTTCGGACCAAAAGTCACATGATTTTTCCCTTTAAAAACCTACCCCTATATAAACCAAACCTTAAACTGTGTAACTTCATCTTCTCCAATAATTTGATTGTGCCGGTAGCCCTTCTTCTCCATCTTTACTTCCATCTTTCGGATCTACACACTCCTTACTCTTAACCAACCACAAATCACACCTCCATAAACCATACTTCCACGAGATCAAAATCAAACACTCTATTAAAAACCCACCAAAAAACCTCATTTCACCACCAAACTAAAGAACCCTCACACTTTTTTCCTCTAAAACTTTCCCAAAAATAAAAATGTCTACCTCGAAAAGATAAAGAAAAGCAAGTGGCGGCATAATAACGGAAATATACTCGTCGAAAGGAACCAATCGTAATGGAAGGTTACCCCTTCGGATCCTACCTAATGATAGAGTTTGAGAATGAAGAACAAGAAACACACTACAATGTGTTGAAGAAGAGGAAAGTAATAGTAAATAGGTATGTAGATGTGCAAGCCTTAGAAGTTATGGGTTTGTTGGAAGAG
Source organism: Dovyalis caffra (assembly GCA_963924115.1). Taxonomy (NCBI): domain Eukaryota; kingdom Viridiplantae; phylum Streptophyta; class Magnoliopsida; order Malpighiales; family Salicaceae; genus Dovyalis; species Dovyalis caffra. The sequence continues at coordinate 2,611,780 of CAWUPB010000030.1, forward strand.
GTAAAAGAGATGTTAGAAATAATTGGTTAGGTGAATTTGTTATAAATGGATGCGTACTCTTTCGAGGAGTTACCATGAAAGTTTTTTAGTTCATTCTAGATGGAAAGAAGAGAGAGGAGGATTAGTTGGTACGTGATAATTTCATGTTTTGAATAGCTAACAATAAGTATAGTGTGGATGTTAACAAGGTGACAGATTATTTCGATTGGTCGTATGATAGTGTAAAGCTACCATTAGGAGGTTTTGAGAAACTTTTTTGAAGGGAGACTACAAGTTCATCGTAAGAGGTATACAACTCATCATAATAAAAAACATCAAAAATCATAAAATCTAGCATATTGGTATATACATCGGGTGTTGGCATGGACACTCGTATGGAAAATAGCATAGCAATGGAGTGGTAAGTAAAATTGAATTGGCCATCATGTTCTTCATCTTTCATAAGATCAAGGTTGATTTCACATACATTTTGGTAGATCAATTCTTGACAATCAAGAAGTTAATCGAGGGAGGAATTGTCATGAAAAGGGTTCATCACCCACCTTGTGAAGAAAACAAAGTTATTTCAATAGCACAACACAACCCTCACACAAGAAAAAAGGTTGGAGCAAGTTACCCTCGAGAAATTAATCAAAATTGGTTTGCTAGAGAAGAAAGAAAAAAATATCTAATTCGACCAACCATGAGACGAGATGAGAGAAATCGAAGGTGACGTTGAAGGTGATGATGATGGTGAAGATGAAAAGGAGGCCCAACTTGTAGCTGAAGTGGGTGCATCGAGTGGATATACAAAAAGAGTGAAACAATTGGTGTTGTGGCTAGATGACTTTTAGATGAATGTCAACAACCATTTCAAATGTTAAACGACCAAGTGCAAACCATAAACAATAATTCCAACGAGTCGATTCGACCATTAGAGTGAACAAATTCATATGATGAATAACAATGCTATAAATAGATTTTAAATGGTTAATACCTAACTTGGCCATCTCTACATCGTCTTCATAATGCATTTTTCACCACTGCCACCATCTCCATACTAAAGGTGACCGTCTAGATTTGCTTTTTTATCCCTATCCTTATTTTTATTATGATTGTTTTTAATTTGATATTTTATGCGTACATTGAAGATAATGCATGATTCAAGTATGGGGATGCGTTTAGCATTTAGGTTTTTTTTTTATCTTGTGTAATTTGTGTTGTGTGTTTATTTTGTACCTTTATATATATATATATATATATATATATATATATATATATATATATATAAGAAATAAATGCCAATGTTAATATGATGTTCTTCATGATTGATGTTTAATGGTTAAATTCAATAAAATTTGATGAAATAAATGAGAATGTTTGGGATATTATTGTTATAGATGTCGACGTCAACCTCCGCGAGGAAGGTTGCATTTTTTGCCTAATGAACATAAAAATCTAATTTTTATTGTGTTATGCTTCTATGTCTATTTAAATGAGTTTATTTTGTAAAAATATGGAACGAGATAATTCGAAGGTAAAATAGGGTAGTTTGAGGGTTCGGGTCGATATGAGATAAATACCTCTTTCTCAAAGAGAAATGGTGGAGGAAGTTAGAATTTCGACTAGTCATTAGTGAACACAACCTATTATCAACAAATAAGTGAGTTTCTAAAGATGGATAGTCTTTTATTGGCATGAGTAGCGGTTCATCAACGATTTTGCTCACACAAGTGGAAAGCCACCGACGACTTCGAGTCATAGGTTTGAAGCCGATGATAACTTTTTCATATAAGTGAAAAGTCGTCGACTACTTTATTTAGCTCAAGCAAATAGCAAATAACTATTTTTGAAGCCATTAACGGCTTTATCATATAAGTGTAAAGTTATTGACAATTTTGTTTTGAACAAGTAAACATTAAATAAAAATTATTTCGAAACCACTAGCAACTTCACCACATAAATGGGAAGCCATTGGCGACTTTATTTTGATGAAATGAGAAACAGGAAGTAGAAAACGAGAAAAAAGGAATAGAAAATAAGAAACAAGGAAACAAGAAATATAAAATAGGAAACAAATACGGAAAACAAACAAAATGATTCTCAAACCATCGATGGCTTCATCACATAAGTGGGAAGCCACTAACGGCTTCATTTCCTTAATTCAAAATTAAGCAAAAGGAAACAAGAAACATGACCAAGAAACAAGTATAGGAAATAGATAAAATAATTTCGAAACCACCAACGACTTCATCACATAAGTGGAAAACCACCGATTGCTTGATTTCAACATTACAATCAAACATAGTTAATCAATCATCCATAAGAATAAGCATACACTTCTCATTTAGACATAGAGATGTAAAATAGTATAGTTTGTCCTTTATCGGCCATTACGGTAATATTTGCTTCAATCCACATTTAAACATTGGATATTTAAACAAAATGCAAAATATTCATTCATACAATCAAACATAGTTAACTAACCAACCATAAAAACAAGACAAACTTCACATTTAGATATGTAGGAGTAAAATAGTAAAATAGAGTAGTTTTTCCTTTTATGACTATTATAATAATGTTTGCTTCAACCACAATTAAACTATGAATATTTAAATAAAATGTAATAATTTTATGTACATTTTCAAATAATCCAATAATCTTTAAAGAGCATAATGGTTTCAAAATTTTTACCCAAAAATTCCGTAAGTCGGATGTTTGATTTGAAGTTAGTTTTACTCTTTTTATTCTTGATGAAAGCCGATTATTCAGTTAGTCAAGAAACGAGAGCAACTCGCTTATTGGTAAAATATGGTGTGGATTCCATTAAAGTGGTAAAAAATTTCTCTAAAGTTTATGCAAATGGCCAAGGTTATTGTTGTTGCCCAAGGTTACTGTAAATTGGCAAAGTCCCTATAAATTTGTAGAGTTGATATAACTTTGCAAAATTTCCTAGAACTTAGAGGACTTTTACTCGCTATATTTTTTCTATAAAAAATCGACACAAATGCGATCTACAATATCATGTTGTTCATGTCAAAGTTCTTTCTTTTTTTAGGTGATCGAAGAGGAGCAAAAGCCACAAGCTTTGGCTAAATTTTAGCTGGCCCTTTGGTGTGGTATGAGGGTTGTGTAGGAGGTGTTGTGTGGGCAATTTCGAAGTCTGTTATGGGAGGTCGTGGAAAGGCTACTTTAAGTCCGTTGTGAGGGGTTGTAGAGAGGTCGTTATAGAAGGCTAGAGGGGCTATAATAAGGTTATTTTAGAGGTCGTTAAGGGGCTATTTTAAGGGCTACAAAGGGGCTATTTTGGGGCTGGAAAGAGGTTGTTTTGAGGGATGAAAAGAGGCTATTTTAAGGGTTGTAATGGGGCTAAAAATGGGATTTTTTATGCTATTTGGGGGGTAAAAATGTGTTATTTTAGGATCTGTTTTGGGGGTTGTTAAGGGGCTATTTTTTGTCCTATTTTGAGGCTGAAAATGGGCTATTTTTTGGTGCTTATTTTGGGGGTTGTTTAGGGGATATTTAGGGTTTTTTTTAGTGTTATTTTAGGATTAAAAATTGGCCGGGCATAAGTGAGGAAAATGGGAGGCTAAGCAATAGGTTGGGTGGTTGCGTGTGAAAGAGGAGAGCTATGGGCAATGGAGTTTTTTTTAGTTTCGGTAAAAGGGAGAATTGGCTGCTGTAAAGAATGAGAGAGATGAACATCTTCGTGTGGAGCTTGTGAGAGAGAGGAGATGGAGGGGCCGTAATGGTTTGTCGAGGGGATTTATTAGAGAGAATAGGCAAGGGTTATGGTGTTTTATAAGGGGACTTGTGTTAGTGAGGGAGAGGTTACGGTAGTGACGGAGAGAGAAAGGTGGTTGGATGTTTTAAGGTGATGATCGAACAGTAAAATGAAAATAAAAATTGAATGGGAGTGTCTTTTATAGGTAGAGTTTTTGGTAAAAATTTGATTTGGTTCTTGTTTTTCCACAATATCCTAATTTGAGTTTAAATTTGTTTTTTGTTTCAATAAAGCCCCTAAATTCAAATTAATTGAGACTTTTCTTTCTTATTTGTTTTAATTATGCCCCTTCTTTATTTTAATCAAAGGACATAAGTTTTAATTTTTTTTAATCAAGCCCTTAGTTGTCCTTTTTATTACTTCTAAACCTTCCATTTTTTTTAATTATCTCCCCTCTCTTTTTTTTTTTTGAGAATTAATCCTAAGCTAACTGTTCCAATTGATTTTTTTCTTTTTCTTTTTACTTAGCATTTTTTTCCATTATTTCACTTTTTTTGTTGCTCATTTCATTTTTTCATTTTTTTTTCATTTTGTTTTGGTATTTTGCAATAAAAATAGAGGTAAAAATAAAAAAGGTAAAAATTTGGGTGATAACAATAGAAATGCATGCATGCTAGATAGCCTTATGTGTCTTCTTGATGAAACATAAGTTAGGAAGAAATAGTAATTTTGACAAAAAAGTAAACCCTTTAGAAACTAGACTTAAGCATGACTGAAATAAATGAGATTTCTTAATGTTTATGTGAGAAAGAAAAATGAAAAAGTATCCTATTAGAAAAGTTGGCTTAAGTGATTAAAAATTCTACTCCAATGATTTGAGTTGCTTAGTAACTAAGAGTATTCATCACAAGTGTTTACTTTTACGTCATACAACAATTCAAATTATGAGTATGCAAAACACTTTAGATTGATAACTTGCTAAGTAATTGATTACCTTTATCATAAATGTCGATGGTCTCGTAAAAAGGCAATTGACCATTTAGGAAAAAGTTATTAAGGCTTTGAAACAAAAAAGAATTTAGGATGCTTAAAATGAAAAAAAAATTGATTAAGAAAAATAGCTATTTATTACCTTGTTTGTAGTGGTGGAAAGGAGATAAAAGGTAGAGTTAGTGTTGCATACTCGAATTATGTTTGGTTATGAAGATACATAATCAATTTAGAGACATGCATTGATATGATAATAATATCCTAAACATGATCGAATGACTATTGAATTTTATTGAATTCCGAATTGAGCATCAATGTTTGAAGAATAATCATATTGGCATGACATTTTGTTTGAGTGATTTTGTGGGCTTATCGTCTAAAAACCCTCACGAGACTCAACTCGTCCACTAGGGGAACCTAGGGGTTTAAAGGGTTATTGCATATGCTAAATGCAACCATCATTCCTATGAAAGTGAGTTAGGTTTTTATTTTATTTATTTTGCTCGAGGACTAACAAAGTTTAAGTGTAGAGGTATTTGATGAGTGCATAATTAGCATAATTTTTATGCTCTATTATATTGAACTTTCTAGCACACTATATTATGTTATTTAAGAACAAGATGATGGTTTCGGGTTTTATCAAAAAAATAATGAATTGGAACAAGGAAACCGTAAAACCTAAGGAGTAAAGAAATAGACTAAAAAAAGGCTTAAGAGGAGTCATTCATCCATGTGAAAGAATAAAGAAAATAACTACTTGCTATGTGATTTAAAGGAGGAAATCATATGAAGCCTCGAAACGTAGCAAGCCATACGAGCATAACCATTTCCACAAGGCTAAAGGTAGCATTCCACATGATCGTGTGGGTGATTGAACCTAGCAAAACAAAAGGAGAGAAGAAGATCACATGGGTAATAGGCTTTTTATAAGGTTTGCAATGTAAAGCCACACGTCCGTGTCTCTAAGGAAAAAAAGGTCTACATAGGTAAAAGCTTGGCTACAAGAAATGAAGAACAAAGTTATATGATCGTGTGCCTTAGTTAGCAAGTCATGCAACACTTAATTTCTAAGGCTTCAAACCGTGTGATATCAAGTAACAAACCATGTGACTTTATCTATCAAACTGTGTGACCATGTAATGCCAACTCAAATATGATGTAACCCTAGTTTTGGTTATAAATAGAAAATCTAGGATATTATTTGGCTCTCTTTTCTCTTCTAGCTCTTCTACAACACCCGCTAATAGAAATTCTTTTTATAATACATTATGAATAACTAAACTCCATTCTTGGTTGAATCAAGTTGAAGCTTTTGGTTAATCACTATAAGATTATTGGTTTTATTTCTAAACTTATCTCTATTGGATATTTTATGTTTTTTCTGCATGATTGATTTATAGTTGTATGATTAATTCAATTAGAGTACATGCTAGTTATTTATTCATATTACTTATTGCTAGCTAAGTATTCAAGTCCATGAAATTGCTTATCTAAACTTGCTCGTGGTAGTAACCGGGGGTTGATGATTAGTGATGTTTTTGTTTAATTCTTTGGAAAACATAAAACTAAGTTACATCTTTTCTAGCGCTTAAGAAGGTGGCTTAGCTTCATATATCTTTCTCATCTTAATATTGTTATTGGATTAAATCTATCTAGCGTTTAGTATGTTGTTCAATAGCTAGAGAATTAGTTAGGTATCGTATATTTAGTTAACAACTAGATAAAGAAAGATTTGAGTCAATATACAAATTATTTTCTTATAATGAATATTTATGTTAGGATGAGTTAATTATTTAATCAATGATCAACGATCAAACCAAAAGTGGATACTGAAGTTTAATCAAGGTTACTCTTATACTATTATCTCTTACTACTTTATATTATTTTCAAGTATTCCAAACCTACAAACCCCTCTTTTACACACGATAACGTTCAAACAACTGAAACAATTGACTAATTTCTTTTTTTTTGGGTTCGACCCTTACTTGTCCCGGTTACATAATTATGATTAAAAACTCTATAAGGATACATTATAAATTACTAATTTGTTGACGATATGACATGCCACCAATAAACTACATTTTAGAAGTTAAGATCATTAGAGATTGTCCAAAAAACTTTCTAGCCTTGTCATAAGAGCATTGTATCTAAAAAGTTCTAGAAAGCGTGTATATGAGTAATTGTAAATCTATAGAAACCTCTATATCAAAAGATGAGGCTTTAAGTTATGAAATGTATTCTAAAACTCCACAATAAAAAGAAGAGATGTCTAAAGTGTCATATTTAAGTATAGTTAGAAGTTTTATATATACAATGATATGTACTCACTCATATGTATATTTTGTCATTGGTTTGGTTAGCCTATTTTAGTCAAATCCTGGTTAAAAACATTAGAAGGTTATAAAAAAAGCTTTTGAGATATCTCAAAGGCATTATAGATTATTTTTTGTGTTATTAAAAGAAAAATTTACATCCGATCGGACTATAGATTATTGTTTGTGTTATTAAAAGAAAAATTTACATCCGATCGGACACTTAGATATTGATTTGGGAAGAGCACTTGATGAATGCAAATCCACTATTGACTATGCTTTTCTACTCGATAATAGTTATATCTTGAAAAAGTAAGAAACAAACCCGCATAGCTTTGTCTACTAAGAAGGCTAAATTTATTCCTAATCGATTCTTGTGCAAAACTTAGTTTAGTTGAAGAGATTTCTTGAGGGTTTGGAAGTCCATAGTGATAGCTCGAGGCCTATTATAGTTTATTGTGACAATCGGATAATTATTAATTATACCAAGATCCAAGTACCATGGTAGAACTAAACATATTGACACTAAGTATAATTACGTGAAAGACATCATCGAAAAAAAGTGTTAGTACATTATATATCTATGCATAAAATGATAGCAAATCCTCTCACAGACTCATACCAAAAAGTGTGTATTTGGACATGTTAAATCTCTTAGAATACATAAATTGCAACTTTATCATAATAATAAACAATTGAGTTTTATATATTGTACTACTTTTTTTACGAATGCAACTTGAAATACACACACACATACACACATGCATGTTACTATGATAAAAGCTTAATTTTGAAAGTTACACGGGTTTAGATTGGCTTTCTTACATGAGTAATCCCTACGGCATTGTTGGAAGTGAGTGGAGATGAGACAAAATTAACTCTTCTAGCACCGTTGAGAGCAAGTAAAGAGGGCATAAATTAAGAAAGTGTCGCCTTAATATAAAATTAAAATGAGATTGTAAACTAATATATATTTTACAATCTATTTGAAAAGCTCAATCCAAATAACTTGTGAAATCCAGATTTGAGATCTCGGTGATAATATCCGTTGAGAGAAAATACTTTGGGAAATTAAGTTAGTCGTTTGTGTTTGATGACTAAATTAAGATCCGTAGAGTATTTATAAAATATGATAACCGAGAACACTATAAGATGTGATTCATATCACGTATGCTAATATGATTGTAAAAGATAATTGGAGAATGAATCTCTGCTTCTCCATTATGTGAGATCTTTAGATGAACAATAATATCCTCTAATCAATACCCTTATTACTTTTTACTACCATTCGGATTTAGGCTAGGTGTTTGCTACCTTAGCTAGTTACTTATGATCATATATGATTCAATCTATAGAAGTAGTCTAGAAAAACGACCAAATTATGAGTTAAGAATTTTGAGCAAGAAAGAAAGACGTGTTACGTATATTCATTGGGCGATCAATCATGTTGCTTGAAAGAAGCATCGTTTGAGAGTAGCGTGGACACGATTATGGATATACAATATGAAATCGGACTATATGCCGATTGAGAAATTTAACATAATAAGATATTAAATACAAAGAACTATCTAAGTATTGTAAGATTTATGATATATTATATCTCATATATCGTTTATTAATTTTAGGTGGTAGCTATTATGTTATTTGTAAGAGATGCACGGTAATAAGCTCTCAAAATGTAGGAATGCTAGCTAAGTCGCATGACCCATTTGCCAATATTAAAATATTTTATTTTTGTTTTACTATTGATATTGCAGAGAGTCTCACATCGTATCTAACCCAACATGTTGTGTAGTTACAAAAAAAGTTATTTACCCTAGCTCTCATATATATGGCAAGGGAAAAAAAAAGAAAAAAAGAAAAGGTTACGTACAATGGAATAGATAAAAAGGTAGAGAAACAAAAAGTTTTTGACTTTCTCCATAAGAGTAAAATAAAAAAGAGATTATCTTGATACTTGAATTGTGGAATTTCAAGCAATGATTTAATCTCATCTTCTACTAATGTAATAAAACTGCTAAGTATTACTTATATTTTTATTACAATATCTAATGACGTACTTCTATATTTTAAATGTGACTTAAAAAATAAGGTTATTATTTATGTGAGACTTTTTTTTTCACTAATATATTAAGATGAGATTTTATAAGGCACTACAAAAATTTAAATAAATACTCAATGAACGAAAAAAAAAACTTTCATTCAATCTAAACTAACCAAATATAGGTCAAAAGCAAAGGTGTTTATGTATTTACCGAATCGAGTCTGGGTACTTAAAACCCATTTCCATTCAATCCATTATCATCCTTACACATAACGAGATAATGCTTGTAAATTTTAATGAATAGTTAAATTGTACTTTATCCATGTGCGACTGTGAAAGCCAGTAGCGAAGAATGGGCTGAAGTCAATTGTGTCTCAGGTCAGTCTACCGCAAAATGCCAAAATCAAAATAAAGGAAATTAGTGAAATTAAAAAAAAAAAAATTCTCATATGCCGAGCAACAAGAAAGAAAAAAACACTTTTAACTAATTACTCTTCTATTTTCTTGCGGTTAAATTGGTTTCTCTAGTTAAAGAAACGAAACGAAATAACAGTTGTCTTGTCTCTCTCTCTCTCTCTCTTTTCCTCCAAGGAAAATGTGAACTCTGGGTTCCTTCCAGTCATTATGAAGTTAGAATAAAAATCTGAAAACCCAAAAAAAAAAATAAATAAATAAAAATAGAGTACACAGTACTACGATAAATTAAAAGCTGGCAAGTCGCAGAGCAAACCCTAGCGAGCGAGAAAAGAGCAGAGGCAGGCTAGGGTAAACACTAAACGCTAATCACCATTTTGTTTTAGTAATTAAACCAGCATTAATTGCAAATTACCCGAACCCAACCCAACCCAACCCAACCAGATTAAAATGAATGAAGCCAAAAGCCAAACTAGTTCATCTGATTATAACATAATTATGATGATTATGGAAAACCAGGTTAGGTTACTTAATTATCATTATATCAACTAAAAACCTAGCAAAGAAGAAGTGTTTTATGACACCCAAAATTGACCCAGGGTTAAAAAGTAATAGTAACCCCTCCAAAAACTCTCCCCAAAATTCCCAGGCTATTGTCCCCTCCTTCTCCTTCACTTCTCTCTCTCTCTCTCTCCCTCTCTCTCTCTCTCTAATCTCCAACTTCACAAGCCTTTCCCTATTTTTCTCATCCTTAATTAGCATTACTTTTCCAACTCTGATAATAAATTACTACAAACATTAAAAGCACAAGCACAATACTTCTAATTTTAATTTTAATTAATGGATGATGGGTAGGACCTTAGGTCCTCCATCTTCTTTCTTTCTCTCTTCGCAAAAACAAAACAAAACAAAAAAAAATTGAGGATCGTCTACATGTAATCCTACATTAACTAACATAAACCCTCTCGATCTCTCTCTCCTTAACCATGTCTCGTGAACAACCCTCTCCTTCTCCGATCTCCCAAAACGACGCCGATACTCCTCTAAACGACCTCGTACAGACACAAAAGCCCCCAGTTAACAGGAGCAATCGGCCGTCGCGAGCTTGTACAATACGGGCGGCGGCCAGGCTGCAGCAGCAGCAGCAGGCGGTGATCGAGCGGAAGCAGAAGCCGAAGAAACATGAACAGCAACAGCAGTTAGATGAGTTTTCGGTGCAGCAGAAAGAGCAATGCAGTGGTGGAAGTAGCAAGATCGTGACGCAGCTGGTGGCGCCTCCGGAGCCGGCACAGTTGCCGAGGTGGAGCCTCCGCTCCATGTGGGAATTAGCTTCAGTACTCAATTTTTTAAATGTGAGTTTCCTTTCAACTTCCTTTTTTTCCAACTTCATTTCTTTCAGACTTCATTTTATTCATTTTTAATTCAATGTTGCAGGTATTTAGGCATCTATTGAATATACGAGTTGAGTTTTCAGCTGAGGAGTTTGAGACAGCTTTGATTACACCTAATGATACTTTGGGGGATATACATATGCCTTTGTTAAAGGTTGGTGCTTTCTTTTTCAACTTTAATGTTTTAGTTTTCAGTTTAACATTTTGTGCTTTCTTGTTGTCGCTTTTTTCGCATGTTAACAAGCTCAAGTTATTGCAAAGGTTTTTACTTTGGGTGCAAATGAATTGAATTAGCTGATGTTACGTGGGAGCTTAGTATATTATGGCTTTTTTTTTGTTTTTTTTTTTTTGGTGAAGGATTAGCTGAGGATCCAATGTTAGTAACATCACATTATTTGCATTTTTGTTTCAACTTTCTAGTGTTACGAGAGTTGATTATTGCATTAACAATTTGGGAGCTAGTTGTGGTTGATTTTATTCAGGAGACCATTTATGTGGCATGAGAATTTGATGTCATGCTGCTTCAAAGTCAAGAGAAGGTTGAAACAGATGCACGATAGCATTTTCATGGGAAATTAAATACCTCAAACATTTAAGTTTTTATATTGTGTCAATTTGAGTATTGATTGCTACTTTCTTGTTTCTTCAGTTATGGAACTTTACCTTTTAAAGTATGTTGTTAGATGCATGGTGTTTATTCTACAATAGAAAGAAAAACTGGAGGTTTGAGGGTTTTAGTGTTGGTTCTTGCCTCTATGTGTTAGGGACATATTGGGACCATATGCCTTTCATGTTTAAGTCTGGGGATATTTTGTACTGGGGCCTCTAAGTTGACACTTTGAAAAATTTGTCATAGGCATTGGGAATTCACTATAAGTTCGAATTAGTCGCCTAGAGAGAGGCGCAAAATGTGATATGTAGGTGGAACCATGGAAACACTCCTAAACATGTTCTGGATAAATGGCTAGTCTTTTGTAGCCTAACGGGAAGCAGTGATTTATCTACCCAACCTGATTTGATGTGATGTTGCTGGTGTGCATCTTTAAAATCAGATTAGTGTTTTCTCAAGTTTGATGGTAAAGTGATAAACCTGCGTAGTTAATCTCCTAGTGGTTATCATGCATTCTTTTATGCCTAACAAATACTTCTTCAAGAGAGGGGGAAAAATGATTACCTATAATAATTTACTGAAGCAAATGTGGAGTTTTACAACATAAAAAGGTGGAAGATGACTTGGATCATTATTTTGGATTGGGAATGGCAATGGTGACCTACGATTTTTCATGCAGGAACTTCTTATAAATTAGAACTATATTATCTAACCTGATTTAAGTACCCAACCTGATTTGATGTGATGTTGCAGGTTTGCACATTTAAAATCAGATACAGTTTTCTCAAGTTTGATGGCAAAGTGATAAACCTGAGTAGTTATTCACCTTGTGGTTATCATGCATTCTTTTATGTTTAACAAATACTTCTTCAAAAGAGAGGGTAAAAAAAAACATGATTAGCTATCATAATTTATAGAAGCAATTATGGATCATTATTTTGGATTGGTAATGGTACTGGTGACCTACCATTTTTCATACAGGTTCTTCTTATAAATAAGAACTTTATCATGCAACCTGATTTTTGTACCCAACCTGATTTGATGTGATGTTGCAGGTGTGCACCTTTAAAATCAGATTAGGGTTTTCTCAAGTTTGATAGTAAAGTGATAAACTTGAGTAGTTATCCTCCTAGTGGTTGTTATGCATTCTTTTATGTCTAACAAACACATTTTCAAAAGAGAGGGGGAAAAAAACCTGATTAACTATCATAATTTATAGAAGCAAATATGGAGTTTTGCAACATAAAAAGGTGCAAGATGACTTGGATCGTTATTTTGGATTGGGAATGGCAGTGGTGATCTATGATTTTTCATGCAGGAACTTCTTATAAATTAGAACTATATTATCAATTTTGCTGTCTTGATTTGATATGATATCACAAGTTTCTGGAGTTCCTATACTGATATTATTTCTTAGTTTGATGAAATCATTGATTTTGGAGGTTGCTTGATTCTCACTAATGCAGACCTGATTTGCATGATTCTGAAGTAAGCTGTAGCTTATTGGTTGGTTGCATGTGCTGCTAGGTTAGGTCTTTTAGCTAATGTGTTTTCCCAGTTTTTTTTTTCCACCACTGTAGAATAAAATGCAGCAGAAATAATTCCATTATCCATGCAGGTTTGAGCACTATATTAAGATGATCTTTTTTAAATGGGAGATGCCTGACATAAGTTCTATCATGTAGTGTGATCTATGAAATTTGTTGAGAATGTTTTTGGTTCCTTTCAAGGTTATCTTCATCTGTGACTTAAGGATGGATTCTTTTTGGCTACATAATTCAATTGGTTTGCTTTAGTTTGAATTCATGCTTGAGAGTTTCAAGAAAAAGGTTTTGAACTATAGAAGTAAAGCAGAGATTATTCTATTGTTAACTTTTAGTTGGGAAGTACAGCAGTTCACATGTTTGCTATTTTGCACTTTGCAATCACATGCTTGAACTAATTGATATTTACTGAAGATAGGGCGCCAAAGCAATGTGTTCCACATTCCTCAGCATCTTTTTCTTTTCTCTGTTATATGTTGTATATCTACTATTTTCTAATTGATACTATCTCTATAACATAATTTTCACTTAATAATGGCATGTTTTCCCTCCAAGGTAATGCCTAGAATGCATTATCCCAAAAACTAGATAGATTGAATATCAACCTTCCAAAAATGCTCTAAATTTCACCTTAAATGGTACAATCTGATCATCTGTTTGCAGAAAACTATCTGTTGTATCTTGTTTAGTCATCTTATTTGACAATGGAAACTTTTCCTTAGGTATGGTTTGACTAACTTAGATTATGCTTGGAAAAACTAACTGCTGCTGAAATCAAATTGCGTTTTAATGCTGTATTTCAGTTAAGTGCAACATGATCATATTTATGTTCTTCCTGATGGAAAACCAGCTCATATTGCATTTGATGTGAGCTATTGCAACATTGGTTACTAATTGCTTTTGATTTATCTCTTTTTAGGCAATCCCTCCTATTACCAGAATGGCCCTTACACGCGATACCTGGATTACTGTTTTGTGCAGAAAATTAAGAGACTGGTGGCACTGGGTAACTCACTCACTGCACTGTTTTTTAATTGATGTTGACAATATTGAACTATGGATAAGGAGGAGGAGGAGGGAGGGAGGGAGGGAGGGTGGGTGTTATTGTGAACCTCATTTTTAAGATGAGTTTGGTGTCTTGTCGCAGGTTGCAGATGGGGAACTTCCCTTAGTTGCTTCGCATGGGTTAGTTTTGCATTCCTGGATACTCTTGAATCGAATATTTATTTATTTATTTTTATGATCTTGATTTGTATTCTGACTTTATTGTTGTAGGGTGGAGGTTGAAGTGTATAAAACACTCGATCCTGGGGTCCGTGTGGTGATACTGAAAGCACTATGTGACATTCGTGTTGAGGTATCATCACTGGCAGCAAAGATTGTATATAGTGATTCTTGATTTGAAATAATTGCCTTGGCTATAATCATGTTGGATTTTTGTTCATTAAACTGCCCATGGGATCTCAGTTTACTGTTCAAATCGGCAATACATATCAATTGTAGCTTTAAATTCATGTCGTGATTTGTTTGATTGGTAGAGAACAGAGCATAATACCTTGATGGCCATTTTGTTGGGACAGATAAATGAAAGTTTTGGAGAATTTGACTCTACATAAGAACCTTTTTCCTTTGTTTTTGCACAATGTTGACCTCCAGGCTTTTTGGCATTTGTTTTGTCTTGTTGTCCCTTCAGCTTGAATCAAATAGGTCCCAATTCTTGTGTTTATGTATTTGTAGTGTGTTACTGAGCCCCTCATTTTGCTGTAGAGTGGAATACAATGGTAGACCTTTTGCTTTGTATTCTTTTCATCTGTGTCAACATCTTTGTTTCCTATTTACACATACTTCACTATTCAAAATGTTACCTTTTATTGTCCAATACTTTTTCATCACAAAGCTTTGGCAGCCTAGTAATCACAGAACATATTCCTCTCTTATGTGTCCCCAGAATAATTTACATGCAATTCTTTATTATGTATTGTACACATCATTCTAGAAGCAGCTTGTGTTTATTTCTAATTGTGTTAATTATCTCCAGATAGAAGTATTCCCTTATTGTCAAACCTTCAATCAATCACCTAAGTATGGTAGAGAACCTTGCAGTTGAAGGCTTCCGCAATTTATCTCCTTATGTCCAACTGAATTAGTTTGTGGGCTTACAATATAATCTTGCATTGAAGGCTTTTTGTTGGGACATTTTGCTAGAAATTAATTGATGTTGGGGTTTGTCATTTGTCATTTTCTTTTTTCTTGGGATCGTATTTTGTTTCTTCATTTTTTCTTTGAATGTTTTGAACACCTTGGTGGCTTTGAACTAGTTTCTTGGAACTTGTTTTTTCTGTAGTTAAGGAATTGAATCTGAGTGATCTTTTGCAGCAAGAAGATATACGGAATTACATTGATAACTCCCTCAAGCATGGCATTCAACTTTCATTGTTTCGCAAGGAACGTATTGGGGGTGATTCACAAGGAATTAATTACTGGTAATTTAGATACGCCTCTCATGAAGCATTTAACTTACTATGGTTGTGTTTGCTTATTAGTTTTGGAAGTAATTGAAATGGTCAGCTGGATATTTTTATGTGATAACTAGAGATTTTATCGTATCCTGTTTTTTTTCCCCTATTGTTTTTGTCCTTTGTGTAGTGTAAATTCTATAATTACAGTTTTTTTGTTGATGCAGGTATGAAGATGATCCACTGATTGGTCAAAGGTTATACCGGGAAATAAGAAAAACTGAGGTGAAGGCTAAAGCGAAGGCAAAGGGATCTCAGATCATACCTAACGTAACATACCTGTGGGAGACAGTTGCAACTAATTTCGAAGAATTTCAAGATGTTTCTGTAAGTTACTTCAATGGCATGATTGTATGTATGTGCTTTGTTCAAATTTTGATACAAGGTTGTCATGGTTTTTATTATCTGAATCTTTTTTTCCCTTTTATTTTACTGGCATTCATGGTAAATTTGCATTCCTGTTTTATCTTTTTGTGCGGATGAGAATGTGTTGTTATTATATTACTTTTTGACTGTGTAGTGCATGTTGATCTCAGTGGACAGTATGCATTATTGGAAATTCTTATGAAACAAAATTATGGATGTTATGAATGTAAGATATTAATCTAATAGAGGATTACCACTATAAAGAATGAACGATAATTATCCAATGATGGTGTGCACAAGGAATGTCAGGTTGTATGATTTTGGGCCTTTTGATGAAAGTTAGATTATGGTGCCCTCCCACCTTCTTTTAAATTTGGCTATTAAAAAAAGTGGAACTACCAATCATTTTCTATCCTAGATGGTGAGATTATAAATATGTACTTAAAAGTTTTTGCTTGCATGTGCCTATTGACATATGCAAGGTGAAAATGGATGGGTATTAGATGTACTTTAGGTTGCAGGAAGTCTATATAGATGTTTGATGTGTGCATCAGAAGAATCATCTTAGTAATGGATTCTTTTTAGTCAGCTGCAATTGCTGACGGTCCTTTTGATAGGTTTAAAAACATGAAAAGGCAAATTAAAAATTAAGTTGGTATGATAAGCTAATTATGATTCAGTCTTGCTATCTCAGACTAGCTTTTTACTGATCTTGGGAGTGCTGTTGTTGATAGTGCAAATGGTTGACAGTTCTATACACTAACTTTATAGTGCCAGTGGTATTTCAACCGTGGTGATACTTTTGGTTCACCTGGTGGTTTCCAACTGCCTCTATATGGCCATTTGCTAAATACTTTTATGGGGTATTGTTCTTCATTCAGCCTTGTCCTTAAACTGCTGCAGGAGAAGCTCTTTACTAGTAAAAATAGAACAGAGGCCTCGTTGGGGAAGAAATTAAAGAATGACATGCTTCCTGAGATTGAGAAGGTTTACAAGGTACTGAAAATTGCTTAGTGATTAACATGGTTTACTTCATTCGATTTCATTAACCAAGAATTTCTTTCTTGCCTCAAGTTATTCTTGATTGAAATCTGCTTTAAGTTCTGTTTTCCTAGAATGAAATCATATTCAGGTTTCCTTTTATGCTTGTTTCCGCTCAGAGGAAAGAGAGGTTGCTGAAAAAGCAACACAGGCAGGCTCTACTTCTTGATAATTTCTTGAACATGGATGGACTTGCACCCGGGCGTTCTCTCCGTGATAGGAAGCCTGTCACTTATACTTTTGGTAAGCAAAGAAAACTTACGAACGTGCAGTAGCAAGAGCTTTAGTAGTTGTCACGATTTATTTCTCTCGACATATGTTGTATTTTCCTATTGCGAGTTCTTTCAAATAGATGTTGCCTATAATGTTGAGTCCTTTATGTTTACAATTCCGGGAGTTTTGTTTTGGTAACATGGGGGATGTTGAAGGGAGAACTAGCATTGACATTGGAAAGTTAACTGGGGAATCTATTTGTTTCAACTTAATCTCTATTGTGTTATTTTTTCTCGAAAACTTAGATTAAAACTTGCATATATTACCTCAGTTTCACTCAACTTTCAGACTGTTGTGCTGGCTGATGAGTACTCCTTAGTGAGGGTGTGTTTTTATTACAGTAATAATTGTTCTTATACAAAGATGGGCAATCTGATTGCTGTACCAAATATTTTTGCAGATGATTACGATCGGTCAATCAGCGAGGCTATCAAAATAACAAAGTAAGATATTGATCATGTACATTCTTCATGTAGTTTTTTTCTTCCCATGCTTGGAGGAATTTGTTTGATCTCTGTACCATGGAATATCAATTTTTTATTTAGCATTCTTTACTCTTTTTGTTAGGCGTAAACCACCATCTCCTGAACCTGTTCACAGAAGAGAAGGCTTTGCTAAACCTGAAGCTTCTACAAATGGTAAATGGAGTGGTCCTTCACACACATCACAGGATGGCGCTTTCAGTGCCGCATCTCCTAATTCTCTTGAGTATGATGATGACATGGACGAAGACCATAAATCTGAAACATTGGATCGGAGGTAAGTTTCTGTCTTTCACAACTTATCATGTTTCCTTGATCTTGCACATAAACTTATCATTGCATGATGGCTTGCAGCAACAGGCGAAGACAGAGGCCTCAACGGTATTCAGCAAAAGAGTTTGTTGAGGCAGTTTCTGATAATGAAGCAGACTTTGACAGTGATGATGATATAGTTGGAGAAGCTGTCTATGATGATGAATACTTGAGGAAACGTAAGGAGAAGAGGCTATCTAGCAGCTCTGAAGGGGATGAAGAGTATCAGTGGGATGATGAAAATGGTGAAGAGGAGGAAGAAGATGAAGAAGAGGATTCCTTAAGCATCAGTGAGGATAGTGAGGAGCCCCAAAAATTCAAGAAATTGCCAGGCCGTACACGCAGGGAGGCAAAATTAAGGTCAGTTGATGAAATCCAGTCAGGTCTAAGACGCAGTAGAAGGGCCACTCGAAACCAGATTAATTACCGACAATATGAGTTGTCCGAGTCAGAAACAGAGTCAATGAAATGCGAGAAATCAAATGCATCAGATGAGCCCTCAGATGCAAGTGAGAATGCAGAGTTTTCAGCTGGAAGTCAAAGTCAAGATTCTGATGGCAATGAGAATGAACAAGATATGAAAGTTGATCAGCCTGTTGAAGGTGACACCGTGACAGAACAGAAAGAGCAAAATCAGCCTCCTGAGAAATCAAATAGCCCAGTCCAAGATGAAGTTGAGGGTGGAAGGAAAAGGCGTTTCCTCGATCTCAATGAACTTGCGCCAGGTTCTGGTTTTGATGATGGTCTGAACACAGTAATGAAAGATGAAGATAGAAATGATTTTTGAGGTTCCCTCTCAACTGGCAAAAGAAGAAGATTCGTAGTTTTCTCTGGGAAGCTCAATGTAAGAGAGTAAATGTTATAAATTTTGTGATAAGCCTGTGGAGGAAATTACCATTGGAGTTCTTCCATGGCATAAGCTAAGCAACAACCTTGACGCAACTCATTCAGGATTTGCAGCGAGGAGAAACTTGATGCTGAGAGTTCTGTAGATTAGGTAGTCATTTTTTAGCATGTCTACATTCATAGAAGCCTACAACGGGTAGATGAGAATCCATTGGGAGTTCTTTATCTTATCCAATTAATGTACAATAACCTTTAACTGATATTGTAACTGAAAAATTTGGCTTTTAGATGTTCAGGCCTTGTGGTTAAATCTTTCATGATAATGGCTATGGTCTGCCCCATGAGCATTTTGGTTGGATATGTTGATAAAATGATCAGGTCAGGGGGCTGTTTTCTGTATGTTATGGACCATCCTTACTTAAAACGGGTAAATAATGTTTCATTTGCCAATTTAACCTTTTTTCCTTAATTGTAATCATCACCATTTAGGGATTGTAATAAACAAACTTTTATGCCAGGTGTACGTCACGTTGAAATCTGACCCAATTGAGCTATATCATGATCTTTGTAATTCTTATGTGATGCAACTGGCATGGATTGTGTAAGTTATCTAGAGCATAGTTCTAAATGGGCTTCGTGGGCGCAGACTTATGAATTTTCTTCTTCATTATTACCTCTGGCAACCTTGGACCAGAAAACTTAAATGGGAGTTAATACAACTCAACGATACTGCTAATGCGCAATTTGGCTTTTGAAGTGACTATTTTCTTGTGGCTGGGCAGCATCTTCCTTGGCAGAGCCCTCTGCTGGCTTGGTAGCCTCATCAGCTTGAGCGTTTATTCTGGATGCTTCTTTCTCAGCTTTTTCTGTAGCCTCTGCTGCTGCTTTTGCTTCCTCAAGAGCTTGAATTAAGTGCGAGAGACGCTTCTCTGCATCATCCAATGGGGACTTGGGCATGAGGTTCTCTGCAACATCTGCTGGTGTGATCTTGGTCTCCTTCATTAAGCTTTCAATTTTATCAAACAAAGGATGCGCTTCAAGTGTCAGGTAATTACTTGAAAGCACCTTGAATGCCTCAAAACTGCAGTAAGAGAGCTCAATATGCTTGTCCATTCTTCCCCTTCTTATCAGCGCAGGATCCAGCTTCTCCACGTAATTTGTAGTGAACACAACAAGCCTCTCCCCTCCACAAGCAGACCATATCCCATCAATGAAATTCAACAACCCTGAAAGTGTCACTCTGCTGCTAGTCTCTTCTTTATGTTCTTTGCGAGTTTCTTTCTCCGACTTCTTCTTGTCCTCATCTGGAGATTTCTCGTCTTTCTTATTCCTTTGGCCAGTCAGATCAAGCGAGCAATCAATGTCTTCGATCACTATGATGGATTTACTAGTGGTCTCAATCAAAAGCTTCCTTAGCTCGGTATTGTCTCTCACAGCAGTGAGCTCAAGATCATAAACATCGTAGTTTAACAAGTTAGCCATTGCAGCAATCATGGTAGACTTTCCGGTTCCTGGTGGACCGTAAAGAAGATATCCTCTTTTCCACGCCTTTCCAATTCTGGCATAGAAATCCTTGCTTTTGCTAAAAGTCACCAGATCTTCTATAATCTCCTGCTTCTTTGCAGGCTCCATGGCTAACGTCTGGAATGTGGCAGGATGCTCAAACACTATATGGCTCCACCCGGTCTGCTTGTAGATTTGCCACTTGTTTGCAGAACCGTTGGTGTAAAGCTTCCTCTGTCTATTTTTCAACCTAATGTCTTTCCCTTGCTGCATCACATGCTTCAAGTACTCCTCGGTTATGATTTCCCTGTGCCGCTTATGAAACGTGAGCCTATAAAACCTTCTTTCTTGCTGAGGATACATGGATTGTGATGGCGGCATCACTTTGCTTGAAACCCACCAAACTTTGATACCCTTAAATTCATCTTTCACTCTCTCATACTCATCCATACTAAGCACCAGCTTGCTGCAATCTTTTGCCATCTCTGCCTTAAGTCTCTTAGCGCACTTGGATGAGTTAATGCTAAGATATGCCTCCACAGCAGCATAGGCTTCGCTTCTCTTGAGGCGATCTCCGGTGTACTCATGGATTGATATCTTAATGTAAGGATAGAAAAAGCTCATGATTAATTTTGTATACTTGCCAAAGTAGAGGCGAAGCTCGTACGGGCAGTATTGCCGGATAATAGCCGAAATGAACATGAAACTGGCAATGGTTGAACCCATTGTTGCCCACATCTCGGTCATTGTTTGAGGTACAAACATGGTTTTTCGTTCTCTAGGCTAATTGTAAAGCACTTACTTTTGTGATTCTCGCTTTCTTGTTAGTTATTTTTCTAAAGGCTCTTCTTGATGGGGTTTGAGTATGCATTCGCTAGTACAAAAGTGAGTGACGAGGATAGCAAAAAGACAGTAGGGAAAGAACCAGAAAGATGATAAGGGTAACCCTTTGTCAAATACACAATGCATTTGACAACTTTATCTTTCGTGCTGATTAGTGGGACGGTGGTCCAAAAAGTAACAGGCCACACCAACAAAAGGAGTAAATTATAAATTAGTCCCTCTAGTTTTTAGTTTTTAAAAAACGAATTAATTAATTTTGTTTTATTTTTTTAAAAAAAACTAATTATTTTTTTTTCCATTTTATAGTCTTTATTAATTTTAAAAAATAAATAGATACTATGAAAAAAATTAATGAGAGAAGAATATATTTTCAATGAAATGTGGTCATTGTTGGTTAAAAAAACTAATTAATTTATTCTTTAAAATTAGAGGGACTAATTTATAATTTGCTACCAGTAAAAGTGATGAATCAACCAGAAATTATTTGATAAAATGTACTATAAAATATGCTCTTTGTTTTTTTATTTTTTTCGTATGGTGCAACTGCATAATTTGCAAAAAAGAAAACTTTATGGAACGTGTCATGCAACTAAGATTTTAACTAAATAAACTAAAACAAAACAATAAGTTACTGTTTCAGATAATGTTCATATACTAACATTTTACTTTTTATTTTTTTATACTTTAATCCCTAATATTTGTCAACTATTACTTCGTTCTATATCTTCATTTGTTCATCCATTTTGGTCTCTGGATAAGAGAGAAGAGAGAGCGAAAGAGAGAGACGGGAGGAGAGATAGAGAGAGATCGTCGATCAAGTTTATTTAAGCCATTTTCACCGGCAAAAATCTACTATATTTTTTTATCTTTAAGAGATGAGTTTGTCCATGGTTGCTTCAAGCTATTAAACAAATAGAGGAGGTAGATTAGAGCAAAAAAAGAAAACAATATTCCGATTTGATTGTGTAATTTTTTTATTTTTATGTGCATTAAAATGATTTTTAAGATTTTAGATATGTTTATTGGTTTTATTTCGGTCATTTAGAAGTGTTTGGAGGAAAAAATGATATTAGAATTCAATTTCTAGAAGTCCGAAACTTGACTCGCATTTTTCAACGAAGTTTTCGACGACCTTGATTCGCCGGAAGTGGC
This sequence comes from Dovyalis caffra, assembly GCA_963924115.1. NCBI lineage: Eukaryota > Viridiplantae > Streptophyta > Magnoliopsida > Malpighiales > Salicaceae > Dovyalis > Dovyalis caffra. The sequence continues at coordinate 2,634,122 of CAWUPB010000030.1, forward strand.
AACCTCTTTTTTTTTTTTTTGGGTCTTCGGTAGCGACCTAGGCTTGACGCCCGGGCCCGACGCGTAGGCCTTTTTTTTTTTTTTCTTTTTTTGCCGTTTCGGTTGTCTGCTTAGGAAATTGGTTTTTATTTTGGTCCCTTCTTTCTATTTTTTTTTTTTGTCAATAAAATTTCCTTATATTTGATTTTTATCCTTATCATAAATAATAAAATTTTATTATATGTGATTTTTATCCTTATAATAAATTTATTTTTTGGCTTTCGGTAAAAATTTATGTTCTTTTTTTGTTTCTATTTTTTAATATGTTTTTATTTTTGTCATTAAAGTTTTCGCATATTTGATTTTTATCCTTGCTATACTAAAACTAAACAAATTTTACTATCCTAAGGTTTTTTTTTTTCCTTTTAGTGAAATTTTCTTTCTATTCAAATTTTTGTCTTGTGATTTTTTTTTTTTGTTTTCGTCATTAAATTTATTAGATTTTTTTTTTTAGTTTTTGTTTTGTAATTGTTTTTTATGTTGATTGTTAAATTTTTTCCCTATAAGGAATTATTTTTTACTTTTAGTAAAAATTTTTATTATATTTTGGTTTTTGTTTTATGATCATTAAACTATTCTAAATTTTGTTATTTTGATCATTAAACTTTTATTATATTTGATTATTATTCATTCTACATTAACATTAAATACATTTTAACTATTCTAAGTTTTATTTTTTTAGTGAAAAAATTTTCTGTTTTGATTCTTATTTTGTTATTATTTTTTTATTTTGGTCATTAAAATTCTATAATATTTACTTTTGTTCATGTCTTATGTATAATGAATTTTTTTTAGTCTTATTGTTTATAAGTTTTGTTTTGTATGCTTTTAGTGAAAGTTTTATTTATTTATTTTTATCTTTTTTATGATCTTTACTTTGTTTTAATCATTTAATTTTTATCGGATGTAATTTTATCTCTATTTTTTTTTTTGTCAAATTCTCAATTTGATAAAACTTTTTTGTCTTTTTGTTTTGGATGGTCTTTCTGTCTCGTAATAATTTACGGATGAATAATATATAGTAAAAATTAATCATCAAAACTTCAAAAAGCTACCACATTATTATTTTTATTATCAGTTATTATATATATTTTAAATAAAATACATATTTATATCAAATAATATCTAATTAGCAACATTATATTACTCAATTTTATAAATTTTTCGTTTAGCTAATCCTCTAGTAAATTATAAAATATATGTTGTAGTTTTGTTTTTTAAATTTTTATTCTGGTATGATATTGTTAAATAATAATTTATAAATATTAAATTTTATACTAATGAATGGATAATATTATGTAACTCATATCCGGTCATATGCGGCCATGCGTGGATATATGCTAGTTTAATCTAAAAGAAAATGAAAAATTGTGTACGGACTTGCGTTAGGTGTAGTGGTCTCCTCTAGGTATTTGATAAGATTAAGTTAATCTATGGCTAGTGCATAATGGCCTTGTATGTGAAGTAAGAAACTGGCAAGTATCAGTTCAGTTTCTGACCACTTTTGACTTCATACGATGGGAATAACCAGCTCTCTCTCTCTCTCTCTCTGCTTTTTACTGCAGCTAGTGATCAGTCTTCATCAGAAAAAGGTTTTATTCAGTCATCCATACTTCTCCATCAATCAAGATGAGAAAGCTTACCGCAGTTTTCCTTGATTTGGACTTCGTTTTTCTTACAATAATCGTTTGCATATAGGTGGGGGGAGGGGAATCGATTCTCCTGTCCCACTCTCTTGTGGACAGGTTCGCTGCTAGCTCCTGATGAATTATTGCTACCATTTTCTGTTTTTTGGTTTTGGTCCTTAAAATTTTGAACTCAATTTTCCAAAATATAAAGAATTACAGTGCTAAAACTAACAATATAAAGTGATGAAACTTGTAAGAAATTTGAAATAGTTTTTTGTATGAATATGAAATCATTAGGGTGCGATCAGATCGCTCGAAATTTATTATTATTATTAATATTATTTTAGGTTTTAATTATAAAGAAAAGGTTGAAATACAATTTATTATTATTATCTTGGAAGGTTTTGTCTCCCGGTCTTCTTCGATAACTTAAACTGATGAAGTTGTAGATCCTCTCCATGTCCATGTCTATGAATATATATAGATATTCTTGATTGATATTATGCTGTGATGAAGAGTTTCAAAGTTCAAATTTTCATGTTCAACATTATTTTAGGCGCTATATATTTAAAATCTAATACTTAAAAATTTAAAGAAAATGAAGAAAAAAAAACACAATATGCGTTACTGATGTTGACACAAAAAATAATATAGAAAACATTTAAATACAAAAGAAAAAAATATAGAGAAAGTTTAGATACAAAAGAAAAAGTTGAGGTACATAAGGACAACATTGAGCCAATCAGAGAGTGAGCAATTGGATGCTAGTAGGTGACTTAGCAGAAAGTGGGTCATTTTCGAGTCATCAGTTAGAAAAGAGATACGGCTGTCCAGTCGAAGTCACTCACGAGGCATAGTCCTATGAACTGTTGGACCATTATACAGTAAATAATAACCTAGGCACTTAGCCTCGTTGTTCAATTTTCCTCCTTCTTCTTCTTCTTCCTTTTTTTTTCCTAAAAAAAAAAAAAAAAAAAAACCGATGAGTTAATGCTTTTCTTTATTTCTCCTTTTTCATTAATTAATGAATTAATGCATTAATCATTCTTCAACTTTATATTTTTGTCATCGTACCCTTTTGTTACTCCATGACTGATTTTTTTTTTTTTTCATTAATGAATGAGTAGTTGGTTTTAACAGTGCTATTAAAATCTAACACGAGACTGAAATTTCTGGTTGATGTATATTTTTGTCTCTATAAATTTAGTTAGTTCTTTTGCTTTATTTTTTTACAAATAAGTCCATATCTGAAAATTTTTGGTCATCATATTTACAATAAATACAACTCGGTCTCTAAATAAATATCTTTTCCAATTAAGTTATTACATGATAAATCATAAACTTGGTCAAATTTTCATAATAAATGCATGATATTATAAAAAAACAAAATTTAACAAATCACAATAATGTAAACTACAAAAATAAAAAATAATTATGTCCATTCAATCAACCAAATCAAATCAAATTTATCGAGAAATTCAATGATTGAGCTATTATTTTGAAGTAATTTTTTTTTTTTGACTTTTTAGACATATGTCAACATGTTGATTTTGTAAGGATTTTATTTATTTATTTTTAATGTTGATTTTGACACATGGACTAATGATTTTGTAAGTATTGAATTATTATTATTGATATGTTGTTAAAAAGAAATATGAGAAAAAAATTCAAAATCAAAATAAAAGCACTTCATATATCTATAATTGATATGAGAATTTTGACAAAATGTTTTTTTTTTTCAATTTTAATTTGTTCGTTCTTACCTTTTAAGCTATATTGAATATTTCATAAACTTTGAGGACGAAATTGAAATTTACATTGAAAAAAAATGAAAAATGCAAAATCTAATTGAAACAAATAAAAGATTTTGGGTAAAGTCGAGAAAACACGAGAATAAAAGGGCAAATTGAAATTTACCCTGAATTGTTTGAATCAAGAGAGAGAAAGAAGGAGATTTTTCACTCTGTACTCATTGTCTTTAATGTAGGTGATTCCGGCGTCACCACATATCTGCTTGCTGCTATATAATTTAGGATGCCCCTACGCTCCATAGTTAATAGACTTGACCAGCCGAGCTGGTGGTCCCTGCGTAGTGCAAGGTTGTTGATCTTACAAACAAGATGAAGGGACATGAACGCCGCCATGAACGACTATAACGAAGGAACCATTCCTTGTCAAATAAATTAGCTAAACACGATTAGTGCTTGCCTTCCAATTCTAATAAAGGCTACAAAATGGAAGAAATGCCTACTCTATACATATATGATGACCAGAAAAATAGAATAAAACCAAATGATTACCTATGGAAATCACTATCACAGTTTAAGAATGCTGCAACGGAAGTATGATCATCAACTACTTCTAAGCATCTCTACGAGTGCAGGTTCTTGATATCTTCTTCCCTGGCAAACCAGCTGGGTATTATCTGAGACAAATGAGGAGAAAGATCCTTGTACGAGTTCTTGATGGTACCTTCAGCCACTTGGGTTACAACTGAAATATCTGCAAACATAGAGCATTAGTATTTCCTTGACCAACGAGGAACTTTGTGGATCGGTAGCGTTCTCACCTTTAAGAGGCTTTTTATCACCTGATAGTTGAGTTATGATGTAAATAACAGCTGCTGCAACTGATATTGGGCTCCTCCTGCAAAAGCAATGGAAATTGTTAAAATCCAAACATGTTTTCATTGCTCTCCTTTATTCTATTTACTAACATCAATATTGTTTCCGTAATCAACATAAATGATTTTTTGAGAATTCCCATGCAAGGTATGTTGCATCAGATTTAGAAATCACAAACTAGAAAGCAAACGAGAGAGCGAAGCAGAAAGGCAGTTACAAGATCCAAATTCGGACTAAATAAAGAAATCAGACTTTAAAAATCAACTAGCTTATTGTTCTGAAAAGCTTTCCCCTCAAGACTTCATCCGCGAAAGATGGTATATCAAGTGAGTGCTTTGGTGGAGCCAAAATTTTAATCTTGGAGATACCAGTGCTAAAACATAGGAATCATCATTTTTAACAATCATGATAACATTTCATCATATAAAAGCATCACTTATTACATTTCTGGATGCAAAAAATAGGCATGTCAAAACCAAGGAAATATAAAATTGCAAAACTCTTAAAAAGGTGTTTTGCAAGTTGAAGGAGCCCAAAATTTTCCTTCTCTTTATTTCAGAACAAGTTCATTAGGTTTAGCTCACCTAAAGTGATCTTTTGACATTTGCGAACAATCTGAAAGTTATCAATCATTCATGTCCACAAAATTACAAGGAATGATAATATATCGTGCAAATATAATACATTCCCAATGAATAAAACTGTCTCAACTTTTAATTGGTCATTTTCACAAACAAAACAAAAGCATAATAATTTAAAATCTCTTTTTTTTTCTTTTTTCCCAAAGAATATAGCCTTATATTAATTGATTTTGGCCCTACAATATGAGATGTGGCCCTTTCATATAGCAAATGTAATTCAAGTACTTTATGGGGCTAGGCAGGTTAGCGCTCCCAGTTTGGCACCCCTTCCTCTGCTTATGATTTAAATCCATAAGAAGATTCATTCAAACAAGGCAAACATGCAATTGATAAAGGACTTTTGTATAGAAGCCAATTATCCAGTTATGATTCCACAACAATTTGCTTCTAAGCATGCTAATTAACCCAAAAGAAGCCAATTGCATTATTCACGAGCTTGCAAAAGGTCTGTGATTGGAATCAACAAGTCATATTAAGATGCCTTGTTTCAAATATAAAGTTCATAACACTTTCAACAAAGAGCAGTGCAATACATTTGCATGCATATCAACTAATACACATGCACATGTATCAGAAGCAGACCAAGCTATAGCACACTTCCATACTGCTAAGCAAGATAAAAGAACAAAGGAACTAACCTTATGTCAAGCTCCTCAGATTTCTGGACAGCCTCATGGGCAGCTTTAACTGCTTGATTCGTCATTCCCAGATTGGAACAAAAGCGTCTCTGCACAGAGGTGAATCATAAAATGGTTGTAGTTAGCACATCATAACCCAGGTGGCATGATAATTGAAAAATAATCTATCTAAAATTGAGAAAACCAAAATACAAAAGAATAGGGGTGAATTAGGGATATAAGTTAAAACATTTTAACAACAAACTCACCAGATAGTCTGCAGCATGTATGGTTCCCATTTCCACTGAACAACCCATCTCTACCTCCAGATGCTTCACAATAAATTCTTTTGCTCGGCCAATTTCTTTCTTTGTGGCTCCATTGACAACAGAACAAATTTCTAGAAGAAACACAAATGTAGGGTCTTTTATGCACAAAGGAAGATAACCAAGTAGTTTTTTTTAAAAAAAAACAAAAGCACTGTCTACCTTTTACAGTTCGGGCCTTGTTCTCCTGTCGACATGCAATATAGAGACAAGCAGCTAAAATTGCATCTTGATTTCGTCCTTTAAGTGGTTTTTGATCCTCTACCTTCTTATATATCTCATTAGCTCGATCCTTTTAAAATAAAAGATTAGAAACCAATATCATTAAAAAAAAAAGACAAAAGGCTCTTGGTTACAAGAACCGAAAGCAGCAAGGTAGACCATCACTATACATAATACATTAACACACATAATCAAAATACAAATAACTACAAAAGGAATGCAGATTCTCTAAATTCTGCATCTAGATCAATACCACCGAGTCTGATACTAATTCTACGAAGCTTTATATGACAAAATTAATTCAGTTTTCCATATGAGCCAGGAACATCAATGTAGGAGATTGGTTGCAGATTCAAGAAAAAGGATCCCCATGAAAAGCAGAGAGTTTAACTGAGGATGAGAACACTACACAGCATAAACAAACTGTAACTATATCACTAGGCAGGCTTTGAGTTGGAAAAAGCTATTCAGTATGGGAAGCATTTGATTGTTAAAGCTAGACTTTATCATTTCGCAATGAAGGTTACAAGAGATACCACCTATTATTTGCAAGTTCAAGAATTACTAGCTTGTCCTAACGGCTATATTTCCTATATCACACGTTAAAATTTGAAAACTCAAGAATTCATTTATTGGCATCTACAGTCAACAAAATTAAATGGCCTATTCCTCGAATTTTGTTTTCATCCTCAAGGTAGTCAATACCACTTGAGTGCTAGACATTAAGTCCTCATGCCAGTTAGCTATTATCCCAAGATTCTGCATTTGATAATTTAGCGACTCCAACCAAATTTCCAAGTGCAACTTAAACAAGCTTAATGAAGTCCAAAGGCCCCCCTCCCTCCTTATAACTTCCATCTATCTTTGTTATATTTTTTAACAGAAAATCTGTTTTTCTTACCTTTGTTTTTACATGCAGAGAAAACGCAGTTTTTCTAATCTTTGTTTTTCATTTCCTTAATGGACTTTGATATTTGTTCCACATCAATATTATTAAGTCAAATCAACAACTGGATGCATCGGTTCAACAAGATCACATCAAGTTTCAATTCGCCAAAACATAATTTACGAAGCTTCCATAGGTAAGTCACGTATGCCACAATAGTAGTGAAAATTAAAAACTAAGAAAGAAACAAACGAACAAACAAAAGATTACAAGATCATGAAGGATTTGAAGTCAGTAACCGACACAAACCTTTATGGTTGTAACCAGCCCCAACCTGAAACATACATTTGATAGATCAGTTATCTGTGCAATCATAATGAAGACATCAAAATTCCATCGCTCAAAAAAAAAAAAAAACATAGGAATCAGAAACTCTTTTCTTTAAAATTTTCAAAGTATTGCCTAATAAAATTCCAAAGTCAACATGAATTAAGTAGTTGCTTCCCTAATCTCATATTCACCATAACTTCTACATAACTGAATCCAATGTTGTCAGACATCATCTTTAAACAAGAGAGATTATTAGGTATGCCAAGAGTTGTACTCCGATATCTCAACAAATAGGTGAGACCCACCATGAAAATAATTCGTGCGTACCATGTTTTTGTGTGACGGCGGAGTACAGAGTAAGCGGTATAAAGTGAATATTTAATAGAAAAAAGGACAACTTTCATTCCCTCCCTCAATTTTTCTTCTATGAAACAACAACAAAAAGAAAGAAAGAAAAATCATAAATTTTTTTTTTCAAAAGAGAAGAGTAGCAAAGCATCAAACTTTTTACTTAGGCAAATAAAAAAGAACGAACCTGTCGGCCATGGCAGCAATAGACTTGAAAGCCTGAATGAGGTTTCTATCTGGATTGGCACCACGGCTCTGCCATTTCCCGAGAGAGCCAGACAAAAACTCGTTGGAGCCACCATTTGTTTTAGAAATGGTAGTGGAAAGGCCACCGTCAGCAAGAAGAGGGTTGAGTGGGCCACCAACACGGTTAGGGTCATGATCAGAAGACTCGTTAGAGAAATTTCGCCATTCTGATGTCTCATCCACAGAGTGTGCTTCCAAAACCAAACCGCATTCGGAGCAGATTGTGTCTCCAGCGGAGTGGTCGAACACTATCTCTGTTAGTCGCTTGCAGTCTGGGCAGTATGAGTCTGCCATTTTCTCTCTCTTTTTTTTTTTTTTAATAAATTATCATTACGTACTGACCTGCCTGCTGTTGCTATGGATTTTATGGGTTTTTTTTTTTTTTTTTTCGCGAATTTGCCAGGTCAGGATTGACTTGTGTAGGAGAAAAATAAAGGCCTTTTTGGTGAAAGTTTTAATGAGTTGTTATGTTTTGGATTTACTTGACATTTATTATTTATTACTTACATGGAATAAATTCAAATCAAAATAGAAATAACATAAGAAATTTCAAAATATTCAAAGAGAAATTATTATATAAATACAATAATTACTTTACTAGTTCATTTTTTAAGATAGAGATAGATAAAAAAAAAAAAAAACATATTCGCACCCATAAAAAATATAAGAAAATTTCCATCCAAACTCATTTAAAAAAAAAAAAAATTCTCTCTCTTTTATTTTTCTCTCCTTTTTGTGTCTATCTTTAAAAAAAAAAAAAAATAGAGCAATTTATACTAGTTACTCTATGAGTAATATAATATTCTTCCAAATAACAAACCAGTTCTCGTTGTGGTTGCTATTTATATTCTCTGGATGCAATGGATATAATTCAATATTGGTTTTGCATTCTATTAGGTTCATAGTTTTAAATAACCATCATACTATAATATAATGATTGTTATAAAATAGATTTGGACATGTTAATTATTTTTATATATCATTACAAAAAATATAATGACGTTTTGCACAAATAATGACATTATATTCTATTATCGTTATGCAATGTTGTTATTTATTGTTATTCGATGAATAATGGTTTTTACTTAATTTGTTTTATTAGTCTTTGAATTTTATTATTGTTGATGTAATATTAACTATTATAAGTGTTATTATTATTATTTTTAAGTAAATTCAACTATTGTTGTATGATATTAAACTATTGAAGATAGTATTATTATATTTAATTAGTAAAATTATTAAAAATATGTAAATTAAAATAAATTTATGAATCGCTATTGCCTTGCTAATACATTCACAATTTCAATTGCTATGATCGTTAATTGACCAACACAATAAATCGTGATATGCAATCGTCATTGCGATCGTTTTTATAACCGCATCCATGATTTAAAATTATAATTAGACCCAATATTATGGTTTTCAACCTCCTTCATGTTAGGACATGTATTTGAAAATTTTTGCAATGTTAAATTACCATCATCTTATTATGAATTTGATTTTTTTTCCTATGGAAATAAATAAATATGAATGTTATAAGATTTTATTTTAAATTTATATTGTTTGTTTTAATTTTTTTTATTATGTAAATTAGTAATAAATTATTTTTTAAAAATCAAAATACTTTACCAATAAGGCCACTAACCTAATTCAATATGACTAGATTGATAAGAAATATTATAAATTTGAATATAGAATATACAAAAACTTGATTTTAACCCAATCGATTTATATCTTTGTTAAACAAGAATAAGTAATAACTTAGTGATTATTAAAATTTTTGAATAAGTTGTTGATTATTGAGATATTATTACATATTGAGTTGTGAAAAAAACTTATTTTTAGATGATAATTAGAAAACTCTATTAGTGATTATTGGTAGCTTGACTCCAAATAACAAATTAACCTTTTAGATGCTTAAGGGCATCATGTTCTCTCTCTCTCTCTCTCTCTCTCTCTAATCTTTTAGGATATCGTAGGTCCAAAAGTCTACACGAATCCCTTGTTATTCCGTAATGCATACAAGGTGCCAACAACTACCCATAGAGTTTTTTTCACGCATAAGAACTCGAATCCGAGATCACTTGTTTAACGACTAGAGTCCTTTTTATTCAAGCAAATCCTCTTAGATTGAGATGATTCTTAGAAGTGGTATTAAAACTAAGTTCTATCAAGTGTAGTTAAGCTTACGACTAACTATTCAAGGAGTAAACATGTTTAGCTCTAGTGTTGAGGATGTTGTTATGGATACTAGAAAGGAGACTCTACCTCCCTAGCTTAAGAAAGGAAATGGGAGGTCCCGTGATATGATGGTTGCCTTAGAGGAGCGACTTTTAAGAATGGAGGAGCACCTTGTCGATTTCAAAAAGAGACTTGAGGAGATACGGAGAGATGATGAGAGGGATAAATTAGGCATGACGGACCTATGTGAGGTGCTTTTCGATCGTCAAACTTGAGTGGAGTTGGTTGAGAGGTATGCCAAAGAGAATATTGTCGAAAAAGGGTCCCTTTAAGGAATGGATGAAGGAAATTTTCAAATCAATAAAAAAGAATAAAAGATGGGAGGTAGACATTATTAGTGAGAAAGCTTTTGTCATATAGAATAAGAGCGAAGACAAAAGCAAATGATCTAAGAGTTATAGAATAAACCTAAAAACCAATAAAAATTCCATAACAAGATAAAAGTGCTTTCATTATAGTAAAACCTAGTCACGTGAAGAGCAATTATAAACTCTATACATGAGATGTGTCTCTATGCATATGATTAACATTATCACATATAAGTTCTAGAGGTTTAGTGGGTAACTCATTCATCAATCCTTTTTCACTATGTTCCCAAATAGGAGTTCTTCATTATTTATAGAAATAGAATTTGAAAATGTGAAAATAGACAAAACTAGCATTACAATGTTATGGGAGTGATACTATTACACAAACTAATATGGGATATATTCAAGGATAGTAATTTTACTGGATCCATCAGGTTTTTGATTTGGTTAGATTTTTATCTAATTTGATGAGGGTCTAATAAGAAATGAATAAAATCTGATCTAGGTTTAATACACTTTATGGCCCCATACTTCAATGAAATTATCGTTACAACTCTTATACTCGGATATAGTCCATAACCGATTTTATACTATTGAAAGTTGGTGTAAATTAACCCCTTTTTTTTTATGTTTTTTGTTAGTTTGACTAACTTCGTTAATTGACCTACGAATGACTAAGACAATATCTACACCATCATTCTAAAGGTGAAAACATAATTTGTTTTTCTTGATTTTGTTTTTAAGTTAAAATCATTTCAAATCATTTTCTTTATCCTCATCTCAAATCTCTCATCTTCACTTTAGATCCTTAAATGCCTACACCTCTCTCTCTCTCTCTCTCTCTCATAACTAAGAAACAAAAAATCAACACAATCTTGACCTATTATGGGTTTTGAAGGAGATGAGGAATCAATTGTCGATCGTCAACCAAATCAAGATTCAGATACAACTCCTCATTAGTTCATTGCTCTCTCTAGTATGGAAGGTGGTGGTCGGGTGGATCCCATTGTTGCCAATAATCCCACCGTGCTCAATGAAAAGCGGACCATGACATACTAGATATGTAATTCCCTAAAAACTCTAAGAGATAATGCATAATATCTAGACATGTCCTTTGTCATATATGTTGGAATTGTATTTGCTTTTTTGTTTTTTCAAATTGGATGCGGGATTTAAATTTTAGTGATAAAGAAGTGTTGAAGAGAAAGAAAAAAGGGAGAGCAAGAATAGGTTTCTTAACTCACTCTCATACTCGTCATTGATATGCAAGAAAGCTTGGAAATGTAACAATCAAAGGTTATTTCATAATTAAAAATATGGGGTTGAAACAAATACAAAGTTATCACAATATCTTTTTTTTTTTTAATTTTAAATGATTTTAACTTAAAACAAAGTCGAAAAAACAAAGTAAAAATAAAATTATGTTTTCACTCTTAAAATGACAAGTGTCGATATTGTATTGGTCATTCATAGGTCAACTAATAGAAATTAGTTAAACTAATAAAAAAACATAAGGGAGGGGTTAATTTACACTAACTTTCAATAGTATAAGGTTAGTTATGGACTATATCTAGATATATGAGTTGTGATAATAATTTCGTTAAAGTATAGGAGTGTGGTGTGTATTGAACCCAATTAAATTTTGTTTGGTCGAAGTAAAAAACATAAGCGAGTTAGAGGTTCACCCAGCCTCAACCTAATTTTTTAACTAATTTGTTTTTAGTTTTTTAGTTGTATTTTTTTCTTTAATGTAGTGTATGAATTTTTATCTTATGGTTCACAGAGGAGTTTTCTGGTTTTATGCATAGATTTGACATTTAAATTTTATTTTATGATTCATGGATGAAGATGTTTGCTTTGAGTTCTATAATTAATTTTTTTTAAAAAAAAACTTGGATCAAATAGGATACCGGTGAGAACCTTTTGCATGAGAAAATTATTAGTTTTTTTTTAATCCCTAAACAACGTTATGAGAATTATTGGGTAACTCATATTTTTTAGAAAGTTAACTAGTTAGATACCCATGCTATGGTCGGACAACCATTACATACTTGGGGTTAACGATTCATATGGTGTGGTACAAGTAGAAATCTGGTTTTTGGTGATTAATGTAAATTGAATCTATATATTGAACAAAATTATTTTATTTATATATATTTATTAACAAAATAATTAATAATAGTAGCATAAAAAATTTGTATTTGAATAATCGAAAGGTTCTTTCAAAACATTATTTAAATTATTTTATTTAAAAATACATATTTTAGAACATGAAAAAAATGAAAATCAATCATTAGTGTTATGTGTGCGGATAAATAGTTAATTTCTAACAAAACTAATTATTCATGTATATATAAACCTACCTAAATTGTATGAAATATATTGAAGTGAATAGATAAATAGTTAATTTTTTGGAACACTAATGATTCATTCATATATATTCACCTAAATTGTATGAAATATATCGAAGTGAATAAATCAAAATAAAAACCACTACAAAATTAGTTCGATAAGTTCTACTCATATGCATAAAAAAGCAAATAAAACCTATGATTTTTTTTTTAAAGAAATTTAATCAAATTATCTAAAACACACTTTTAGCTCTCATTTTCTCTCTCAAAACTACAACAAAATTGGTTCGATAAATTCTAATTATATATATGTGTAATTATACTACTTTTATTTAAAAATTATTAAAATAATCCATTGTATAAATTATAATAATATGTTTTAAAAAATAAAATACTCACATTCTAAAATTTTATTCCAAAATCCATATAAAAAAATCAAATTTATTAACAAATAAAATTATATCAAAAAATTAAAAAAATAATTTAATTAGAAATTTAATAAGAAACAAATAATTGAATAAATAAATTTTAAATAATAAGAATAATATAATCAAATATATATATTGAAATAAAAATATAAAAATATATCATCTATATCCTATCACTATTAAACTATACGAAAAACTAAAAGAAAAATCAATACAAAACGCTTATTGAATTAACCTTTAATTTGTAAATTATTTTTTTAGATAATTAACAAAATAAATTACGTTTACTTGTTCCTTTTCCAATTTTATTTGTTTATAATTGAAATTTTTTATTTTTATATGACATTTAAGTATTATGACTCAAAAAATATATACGCATGTATATATAAATTTGATTGAAAAAAAAAAGATGAATTGATAATTTTTTTTTTTAATTCTCTTGCAAAAACGTATTGAATTTGAATTATTTTTTACAGGCCCCAGCAAGAATTTGAGAACATTCCAACTATCTTTCACAAGTTTTTAAATATTTATTTATTTTAAAAAAGTTCCTAATGTTGAAAAAAATTTGAATTATTCTTTGAAGTATATTACTTTTATTAGTGCATGTAATTTTTTTTTCTCTTTTTGGTTCGAAACACTAAAAAAAGAATTTTTTTTTTTTTTTTTGTGTGTAGATAGTTGGTGAAGTTTGGCCAGTACAACTGATAATGAAATTGAATAAAGAATAATGTACCTTCCAATATTTGTCACAATCAAACTAAAGATTTGAAAATCATTTCAAAGGGTTAAAAGAAGAAGAATGGAAGTTCATAGAGATCGTGCTCTCTATGGCTCTTTGTTTTATATTATTTTCTTCACCCTTTATATCAAAGACTTGACTCCCATAGCTCACATGCTATTGGGCGTGGTGGAGCACAATTGGGATTGTGAGGCCAAGCTAGCCTAGCAAGCTGAGGCCTACGTGTGTAGGCCTAAGCGCCAGGTCAAGGCTGCTCAGGCCTGCACGCTAGGGGAATCGAGCCTGCCTCTCCAAGCTTGAGCTTCTGGAGAGAAAGTAAAAGGAAAAAAAAATTTGCAACTTTCAACGAACCGAAAGTCGCTGGAATGTTCATTGAAAAATCAAGATCAAGTTTAAACCTCTAAAAATTTAATTTCGATATTTTTTTTTAAAAAAACATCTCTAAATGATCATAATAAAATCAATAACCACATTTAAAAATCATTTTAATGTACATCAAAACAAAACAAAAAGCATAATCAAATCAATTTTTTCTTTTTCTTTTTTTGGCTCCAATCTACCTCCTCTAATTATTTCGCTTAAAACCATCATGGATAAACTCATCTCATAAAAATAAAAAAATCTAATGGATTTTTATACGGCCAAAGTTGTCTAAATAAGCTTGGTTGATGATCTCTCTCTTCTCTCGTCTCTCTCTTCCTCTCTCCATTCTCTCTACACCCAAGGACCAAAATGGATTAGCAGATGAAGATGTAGATTGAAATATTCGTTTGAAAATATTAAGGACAAAAGTGTAAAAAGATGTATAATTTTTACCTACAAAATAGCGTTCTTTTAGATCAAGAGGATTGGAGCATTCTTTACAGGATGATTGAATTATGCAACTTCTTTAGCCATTATTTGACAAAAGTATCTTGATTGGTGTAGTCGACAATAAAAAAGATACTTCTTTCTCTTTACATCCTTGGGCATGGACTTATTTTTACTTAATAGAAATTAGTTAGTTATCTGCATTATGCTGCAAGTCGAACATAACAAAATTATTTAAAAAATTTATAGCTTTTTCACAAAAAAAAATTAGTTAATTTTTTTTATGTTTTTCATGAATTTTCTATTAAAAAATGATTTATTTTTTATGCATTGATTTTTAGATAAAAAAATTGTAAGTAGGTAAACTAGAATATTAATCAAGGACTAAAAAAATATATACTTTTAAAAAATATTTTCATAAAAATACATAAAAAAAAATAAAGTTATAATTAATGTATAGGTAATAGGCTTGTATAAAACATAACTCATAAAAAAATATTTTTATTTAATGTTGATAAGAAAATTATTTTTGAAAGTATATGCATTTGATACACACACACACACAAATAAAATAATCAATAATCTTAGCATAAAAAGTCGTATTTGAATAATTTGTTGGTTCTTTTAAAAAATTATTTTATTTTAAAGAAATTAGTTCTATAATATTAAAAAAAATGTTCATAGCAAATATTTGGTGTTATGGGTAAAGATGTACAATTAATTTTTAATAAAACTAATGATTTAATAGTTTTTTAAAATACATTTTGACCATACCAAGTGGATCGAGAAAAATTATTTGACAAATATTTTTAACATTTTAGATTAAAATAATTATTATATGCAACTAAAACTTAAAAATTCTAAGAATTCATAATATATATTATATCAATTTTTTTTAAAGCAATAATGTTTTAAAATTTTATTCTAAAATTCAAAATTAGTGAAAAATTAATCATATTTGTCGATAAATAAAATTTTATATTAAAAATTTTTAACTGAATGAGAATTTTAATAAAAAAAGAAAATTTTAAAGAATAAGTATTAAATAGTAAAAGTAATACAATCTAAAATTTATGTTAATTTTAAAATATAAAAAATTATTATATATATTTTATCCTTATTGTGCCGCATCAAAAACACAAATAATAACATTCGATGTTTCATAATTTTTGCCTAAAAATTCTTAATTAAAAAAAAAAGAAAAAAACAAGGGCCAAGCCCACTCGCTTGGGCTTGGGTAAAAAAATTTGACTAATTTACTATTCCATCAAACTCTATAGCTTTTAGTGAAGTCGATTTCGTTGGAAAGTCGGATTTCTTAATTTTTGACCTTTAAAAACTAGATTTAGTTTTTTTTTTTTTTTTGAAAAAACCTTAAAATCACATAAATAACATAAATAAACCTTTTTAGACCTCAAAACTCATTTTAATGCAAAAAAAAAAAAAAATTCAAATCAAAATAAAAAATCAAAATATTTTCGAATTATGATCTACCTCACACCATTTCATGGCTTGCCACCATCACAAATAGATTTTACTCTTTGAGGCGAACAAAGTGATGGTAAGATTGACCGTCGGAGTGGTCGAAATAGGCTTCGTCGTTCCTCTCTCTCCTCTCTTCTCTTTTCTTCGTTTCTCTCTCCTTCAAGCATGTAAGGAAAAAATTGCACATTTTTGGTCAAACAATATAAGTACATAATGAATAAATAATGATTTTAAAGACAATCTATAATAAATTAGTAGAGAAATGAGAGATAGTGAATAGTGCATGAACAATGATTTTGTTTTAGTTTTAGTTGTTTTAGTAATAGTAATAAATTCACCTTTTTTTAGATTTTTATTTATTTATTTTTTTTGGTAAATAATGATCCTTTGCTTTTAACTTATTTGATATTTATATATCAACACTTATTAGAGTTTTTCACGTACATTCCTAGATATCATTATTCTCACTTTGATAGTTTTAATGGTTTCTTTGCAATACCTTAAAAAAATTTATTTACATATTCAATCCAATAAAATTCATGAAATAATTTTAAATAATTCAATAAAAAAATTAAATTGTAAATAAAAAAATACATAAATTCAAAAAAATATGAAACATGAAACATGAATATTTTTAAACTAAATTCTTATAATACAATAATGAATACCCAAATATGTACCAAAATTAATAAAAAAAAATAGATTCTGTTTTGGGTAACCATATAAAATTATCTCATTAATTAACACAACTTTAAATCATGTTAACTATTGCAATATCTAATCTCTATTAAAAGATTTAATTTTTCCTGAATATATTTCAAATTAATCATATATAGTTAATGATCATTTTAAATATTTTGAATTAATAAAAAAGTTTAGATTCTATTTTGGGTAACCATACAATTAAAGTTATCTCATTAACTAATACAATTTTAAATCATGTTAACTATTGCAATATCCACATTTTGAAATTCAAGAAACCAAATAAAAACATACTTATAATGTAAGGACCAAAACAGAAAAGTAAAAATAACTAAACTCACACACAATATATGCATTCCAAAAAAAAAAAAAAATGGTGCAGCAGAAACATCGTGGTTGAGCTTTAATTGCTTTGTCCAAGTAAGGAGTAACTTACAAAAAAGGGTAAAAAAAAAAATGAGAAGGGAAAAAGGAAAGTAAGGGTAAGAATGTAACATGACACTACCACCGAGTGGCGTAATTAATTAAAAAAATAATATAAGGGTGTTAAATTGACAATGGAGTTAAAGCTAGGTGCAAGAGAAAAAGAAAAATGGACTTTTGCAACAGTATTGAGAAACCAACGAAGGAGATAAACAAAACAGAGAAGGAACAACTCAAATGCATGGAGAAATGTAGCACAAGTAAGATTGAGTCTTGGTCTATAGTAAATTTAGTGTAGGTGAATAGTCTATGAATAGGAAAAACCCCACTTGTTTTTGTAATGCATCTTTTAAAACTTCATTTTGAATAAAAACAAATCATAAATTAGAAGGAAATGTTTCAAATTATGAATACTAGCTATTTGAGGCTATAATAGTTACTTCTTTATAGGAATTCTACAGATCATCTTTTGAATCCATTTCATAATCATTAGCTTAAATGACATGAAAGACAATTTTTTTTTTTTTTTAAGAATTGTTAAAATAATTTTCTCTTCTTCTTATAACATTAGGATTTTAGAACCCAAAGTGGTGAATGCATATGGAAGCTTGTTGGAAGGGCTTGGAATGTGTTCACATTGGATAATCGAAATTTTCGATAAATGTAGAACCATAGATCTATATTGAGCAAGTGAGGACTCTTTTAAGGAAAAAAAATCTTTGTTAGTTTATTGGGATTGAAATTATGCAGTTTAATACTAAAGGCCAAAATTGTCAAATTACAATAAAATAGAGGCAAAAAATACCATTAAACCAATTTTCCTAAACAATTTTCAACAATCATAGCTTTATTAGAATTAGGAGTCGCCCAACGCACCAACGCGTTGTCTACCATTTTACCTAAAAAAAAAAAAATAGTTGACATGTGTGGGCTTACTTCTCCAAGCCAAAGGGTCAAGCCTCGCACGCACATGCCCTATATATATATATATTTTTTATCTTTTTTTTATTTGATTTTGTGCTTGAATTTTAGAAAACTCATAATTATTTTTGAAGTTTTCCACAACCTAGGGAGGAAGAAATATCAATGACATGTTTTAATATTTTAGACATAACATATATTTCATGCTATATTATTCTTATTATTTCAACTTTATCCCTTTAATTTGTCATTTAAAAAAAATTCTCATCTAATTGAATTTTACTTGTCTTTTTTAATTAAATTTTATTTATTTATGAATATGTTTTATTTTTCTCTTTTTTTGAATTTTGAAACAAATTTTTATAAACTTGATTGTTTTCTTTTATTAAAGATATATAGTTTATTTAGTAGATGCTTATAATTTTTAAATGAGACTATCATGATTGACTATATATAAATATGTGTGTGTGTGTGTGTGTGTGATTAAAAAAATAGAAGTGTATTGTAGAATTGTTTTCTCAAGTTAAAAAATTTAATTGATAATTAAAAATAAGAAGTGAAAAAAAAAGAGAGAAAGTGATTGTTATAATTGCAAGGGTTGTGCACGAGGACCAAGCACATATGGTTTAGAAATAAAAATATTGGTTAAGAAAGAAACAAAATGAAATCTACATATTTTATCTACTTTTTCCTTAGATAATCAAAATTTATTGAAATTTTATAGAGGGTTTTAAACATTTACTTTTTTTTTTTAAATGGATATTTTGAAATCACCTACAAATAAAATAATTAAAATTATGTTAAAAAAAACATGCATTGATACCATACTTTTTAAATAGAGTTTTTAATGTTAACATCATTGACTTTTTTGGGAATATATATATATATATAACACCTAATGTATATATATATATATTTTTTTAAAAAATCTTCTCATCAATATTCAATAAGAATAAAATTTTATTTTAAATTTTGAAATTTTTATGCAATATTTTTTACATTAATTATTTTTTATTCAATATTATGAAAAAAGTTATTAAATTTGTAAATAATCTTATTTTTTTTATATTTTCCATTAATTGAAACTTGCTTTTTATAGCATTACAAATATTTATTAAGAATTCATGCATAAAGAAAAACAAATCCTATTTGTTTTTGCTTTTTTAAAGAAAAAAATCTATTAAAAAGAACATATGAAAAATTAATTAAGTACAAAATTTTGATTAAAAATCAAAAAGTTTGGTGGGAAAGAAAACTGTTTTCGATTTCGATATGTTTAGTTGGACCTATAGCATGATTCTTTCAAATAATTTTATATGTTCTATCGGATCTAGAGTATAGTAAGGGCAATTAACTAGTTATCTTCTAAACTTTAACACAATCAATATCTAATCTACCTATTCATTTAATACTGATTTTAAAACGTGCACAAAAAAAAAAAAAAAATCAAAAAGTTTACTTTAATCCCATAATTTTGAAAAACTATTTTTGTCCTTAAATTTATTTTCTTACAATTTAGTCCTTTGATTAGAAGTTATGATCCTCAAAAGTTTTTAT
Source organism: Dovyalis caffra (assembly GCA_963924115.1). Lineage (NCBI taxonomy): Eukaryota > Viridiplantae > Streptophyta > Magnoliopsida > Malpighiales > Salicaceae > Dovyalis > Dovyalis caffra. The sequence goes on from CAWUPB010000030.1 coordinate 2,653,997, forward strand.
AAAACACAATTTGATCCCTTTGTAACGAAGTTTGTGCAATCAAATCCTAGAATGTTAAATTTTTATTGAAAAAAAGTTAGCCAACATCAGCAGAGTAAAAAATAAATACTCAACTCTAAAGCGATATTAACAAATATGTATTCTTTTTATTTTTTTTCTTTTTATCAATTTATATCTTAATATCTATTTTATATTTTTAATGAGTATTTATTAAATTAGGTAGAACATATACTCACTTCATATCCAATCCATTGCTATCCCTGACCCAAGCTTGCCATCCCTGACACAGGCTTCTTTTAGTTGTCCAATTACTGAATGAATTGTCTTCTGCTGCTCCTACTTGCTTACATAGCATAGCAATGAAGGAGCCTTCCTAATCTGTACTTCTGTAGTACTGGCTTTATTTCTATCTGATATCGGTTTTGTATTTAAAAAAAAAAAAAAAGACGGTCAATGGCGGAGTTATGAATGACAAGCACAAATATGAAAATAAAAACTGTGAATAAATAAAGTGCACATTCCGTGTTCTGCTAACATTTCAACGTTAAGAGAACTAGGATTTCTGTAGAAATGTTTCCTGCACAATACAATCCACCTATCTTTTTCATATCCAACCTCCTCAAGCCTAAATGCAAAATAAGGAGGGGAAAAGGAAAGTAAAAAGCGGAAAAAAAATAATAAATTTGAAAGAATTGTAAAAGGGCATTTATATAGCCTACGGTACTACTAGGCTAACCCCTTTCACAAAATATACAATGCTATGACTGCAAAATTTGTCTCCTGTAATCGTTGTATCTTTTGAATTCTCAGGACGGTCAACCAAAGTTGTGACTGTCATTCATGTTCTTCATCGACTAACATCCTCATCATCATCTCATGTTGCAGCACTGAGGCCTTCCCTGCTTTTGTAATTTTTCCCAAAGGCAGATCATTTGCTTGGGGGACTGGTAATGAGCTGTGTAATAACCTTCAACGCATCCGAACTGACAGAACTTCAAGCTGTGCACATACTCCACAGGTCTTGAGCTATTGAACTGCTCTACCCACATTCCCATACTCACATCTTCCATCTTGAACAGCTGCAGAAAGTGGGGCAAGCGAGTCAGTTAAATGGAAGGAAAACTCAGAGAGAGGACAAGATAAAAGGCATGATCAAATTACTTACCCTTAATTTATGACTCTCAAACTCAGAAACAATGAACCGCACAATGTCAGAAGACAAAATGTAGCCCGGCCCATTTGCATAGGGTGGATAGTCTTCTTCTGGCCATTCCTGAAACCACCAACAAATGAGAAGAGATGGCAAGATAATCTTATTATTTGAACTCCTTCACAAATTCCTTGACATTAAATGAGTACGGCCTATGGAAAATATGCATGAAGATACATTAAACCAAGTAGAAAAAAGAAGTTCAGCAACAGATTAAAGAACACCACACCTGGTACCAATCTCTCAGATTCTTCTCTCACATACTAAATTACCTCCTAGCTCTAATTCATTGCATTCAACACACAAGACTTCTAGAATGAATGTGATGCTATGCGACCGAGCAACATTTAACAGTGGCCTCACACATAGAGATAAATATACTGATCGAAAGCAAACTTTAGCTCAGCACAAGATTGAACAATTAATAGGTTCAGTCATACCTCATATGTCACAGCCCATTTACCATATCGCAAGGGCTTATGGTAGTAATTTATGTTTCCTATGTACAAGCTCCTACCAGCAGGAACTTTATTTACTTCATCAATAATGGAATCCACTCTCACAAATGTATCATCATCACCCTTCATAATATATTTTGCACGCACAGTGCGGACCTGTAAACAACCAAAGCTGTTTTTTAAATAACTATACCCAGAAATAAGTTATAATTTAAATCTCGAAATAGCTCATTACACACCCCATATTCACAGATGGCAACAGTTTTCAACACCACAAGGTCATAGTTATCCATGTAAGGCACTATAACAACATCACCAAAAAATTCAGCCTCTTTCTTTAACTCCAAATTCACTTCTTTTCGAGCATGCTGTCCAAACATCAATTCAAGAAGATAAGTCACTCCAACTCAAAATCATTTTGTTAAGCAATAACAATCAAAACAGGAGATTCGACAACAGTATTCATTCACATACCAGTGCTACAAAGAAACGTGCTACCACATTTGAAGATTTAATAAGCCTATGCTGCATCCAAGACTTCCTCACTGCCATTCGCTCAGCAAAATGGTTACCTGCAGAAAGAACACCAATAAAAAGTTCCACTGACCCCACAGGAAGAGGTGGTGCTTTCCATCTGCTAGACATCTCTAGATGCCTTTGAGGAGAAAAGCTAGGGTGATTTGAGGGCAAAGAAGCAGCAAATACAGAGTGAACATCTATGTCCCCAGTAACAGTTAGCCCTGTTGCATCCTCAAGAGTAAATCCCTGTCAACATTAAAATGAAAAATTACAAAAACTCCAAGATCCACATCCATCATGAGATTAATAAGCTATAGGATGTTACTCACAGTTCGATAAGGAAAAGAAGTGACATGCCTCCCATCAACAATAACATGATAACCCTCCAAACCAGCACTTAGAGTTAAGACAAACAGCTTCTCCTCTGCAAAAGGATATGGCCAGTCAAAAGTCACCTTTTTTGTTCGACCTATTAGCCGGTTCAGCCACCAAGTTGCCTTGGACTCCTCAGATTTATCATCATCATCACGGATCCACTTCTCACACTTCAATTGGCCATCGACTGCAGTCAATTAAAGGAATTACTCAATTTGGAGGAAACACAACAAGAAATGGATGAACTCGCAGAATAAATTACTTAAATGTAGAGCTAAAATTTTATTTACAACAATTTCAATAAATGACTTGGAAAGGAGAGAGGCTATTGTTTGTTCTTAACCTACTATCTAAATATATATTTAGTATCAATAATCTAGTTCTTATGTGCAAACATAATATTAAGCAGATGAAACTTAAGTATCCTTCAAAAGAACCAAACTTCTTACCCATAAAAGTCTCATAAACAACAACCCAACTACTTACATTTACTAGTCTACAAAATCAGGAAGAACTATAGATTCCTCTAAGAAAGGAGCCCAAATAACACAAGTAATCACCAAAAGAAACACTATAGAATCAATAACTCACCAGTCTCCTCATCAGCCTTAGACCCCCATCCCTCGCAGCGCAAAGCAGCCCCCCACTGCATTCTATAACAGGTATTCTGCTCAATTATAGGCTTCATACTCCAATCCCCTTTCAACCTGGGATTAAAATGAAGAATTCTCGGTGGGTCCTCAGCATCCACAGTCTTCAATCCCTGCAGTTCTATTATAAACTGCGAAACCATCACCGTCTCGCCTGCCTCCTTCACCAAGGCAATCTGGGGGTCCTTCTCTGCATGTGCTGCTCTTGGCTTACCCACCACCGTTATATGTGACCCCAAAGTGAGCCCACAAGGCAACTCCACCACCTTCATTCGCTTCAAAAACTCCGACCCAGATAGCGAAACCATATTGGGACAGGGTTCGGATTTATTCTTAGGCTTTCTAACCTCCAAAACTTGAATTTTACCCGATTCCACTTCATCCCATGTCTTCAACCCCTCCTCCCAAGCAGTCTTTGCAGCTTTATGAAGGTCGACCGAGCCGTCTTTCTTAGTGGGATCAAACGTTTTGGGGTCAAAGACCAAAGTGGACAAGATTTTGATTGTTTTTGTGGTGGGGCGAGCGGGTTTAGAGTGAGTAGGCTGGGCAGAATTATGAGAAACCCAGTTAAGAGGTCGAGTGGGAGCATCTTTATCTTGCAAATCTTGTTCGCTTTGAAGGTGAGAGTAGCGAGTGAGGGTGGTGTTGGTTGTGGTTTCAGAGGTGAAACGAGAGTTGAAAACAAAAGGGATTTCAAGAGTGACAAGGAGCATGTAGAGAACAGCAACAGCAATCAGGATTTGAATGGATCTTTGCCTGCTTAGTGACACAAACGTGTCCAATTTGTCCAATTTGGCATCCGATTTGCCTCTCTTCATCTCCAAATTTGAAATAAAAATAAAATAAAACTGGGATTTGATCAGTTTGACAAGAGAAGAGAAGAGAAGCTAGGAAGTTATATATAAGAGAGAAAGAGAGAGAGAGAGAGAGAGAGAGAGAGAGAGATAATTATGTGATCAAAATCAACATCAAAACATCGTCATCATCAAACTTAGAGAAGAAACACGTCGATACACAAGAAGGGATAGGGTGGGTCGGTGGGTTTATTTTTTCAAATTCGGAGAGAAATGAAAGGAAAGAGTGCCGTAAACAAGAGTGATAGAGAAGAGAATTTTGCTATTTATTTACGGAATTTCATTGCTTTTTCAAATTCGAAAATGATACTTTTTCCGTTGATTACAAAAATGGAGTTTCTTTCTTTTGTTTTTATTTTTGGCAAATAGAGTACCGTTACAGCTTTATTTTCTTCCGGCTTCGTTGAGGGACGGTCATGGTTTTTTATGTTTTTTGTTTTGGCGTTTAGTTAGATTGGAGTATAAAAACGAAATGTAATTAATTATTTTAAAAGAATCGTATTTCAGTTATTAATTATTAAATTTATTTCGCTAACGCATGCGAGTCTGTATTTAGAGTAACTGGTATAAAAGAGTGATCGTCGGAGAGAATAATACTAGGGGAACTCTTAATAACAGTGAATTTATTAGATGAAGCATTGTAAATTAATAGTTGAGTGATGTCTAGATTGTATTTATAATTATTGAGTTTTTATAATAATAATGGAACTTTAGAATGACAATATTTTCAAACAATTTTAATTATAGAATTTCCTACGTTAATTTGTACATATCAAGAGTCTATTTGTTTTATAGAAAATATTTATTTTTTATTATTTTATAGTACGAAACAAACATCGAAAAATAAATGATCAATAGAAGATATTTTTCAATCAATCTCTTAATACTTTTTATTTGGAAGAAAATATTTTAACTTCTACAAGTAGAAAAAAATACTTTCTTAAGAAAAATACAATTTAAATGTCCAAATTTTGTTTTTTTTTTTCTATTTTAAGTATAAAATAAGTAAACTTTTTTATTTGAGTGCCTATCTTTTGATTTTTTATTTATTTTATATTTGAATGTCTACAATCAATTGAAATTAGGAAATATTAAAGTTTTTGAAATGAACTATCGCCGATAATTTTTAACAAACATGTGACAAAAAGTTGATCATATTTGGATTATTTCGGAAAAAAATTCAAATTTTATTTAAAGAAAATTACAATTTGAGTGTTTAATTTTTGTTATTTTTCTCGTTTGTGTTCAACATTTCAATTTCATTTTATTTTTTTTCTATTTGAGCTCTTTCGAGTCACTTTAGATTAAAAAATATTGATGTGGTTGGGATTCAAAACTTATACGTCACAATCTTTAACTTACACATGACAAAAAAGTGGGTTCATTTGGATTGATTGAGAAAAAAATATAAAACTATTATAAAAAAAAATAGCTTGAAATAATTAAAAAAAAATCAAAATCAATTATTTTTTAAGAATGAACTCGGCAAGTTTGTCGATCAATTTTTTAAAACACTTTCAAAATATCATCATCTAAACATTTCCATTGCCTAATCAAAAACATTTAATCTTGGATCTTCTAAACAATTTGAGTTCATTCGACTAATAGTAATTTAATTTAATTTATTTTTTCCTCAATAAACGAGTTCGACCTATTTTTTTGACATGTATCAATTAAAAACTATCGTGTGTTAATGAATCCCGACCACAACAGTATTTTTCCGTCTTAGGTGATTGAAAAAAAAAAAAACTCAAATAGAAAAAAAATCAAAATTTGGGGACTCAAATAGAAAAATAATTAAATGTTAGACACTCAAATTGTATTTTTTTCCTAAATAATCCTAGTGGAACTCATTTTTTATCATATGTCGGTTAAAAGCTGTGATGTGCGATTCATTCTAGACACATCGGCATTTTTCAATCTTAGGTGATTATGAAAACTCAAAGAGGAAAAAAAATAAAAATCAAAACATAGGTACTCAAATAGAAAGATTTATCGATTGGGCACTTAAATAGGAAAAAAAATATTGAACATTTAAATCGTAGTTTTCTCTATTATTCTTGATACTAGCAACTTATAATATTCAACGAGCATTATAACTTAACCGCTTCAACAACCACTACTAACACCACCAACACCACCACCCTACCATTACTAACCATCACCATCAATATCATTACAACAACCATTTTATTACTAATGTAACCATCATATTATTGTTATCTCATCATAACCATCTGACACCACCACCACCTCCTCACCACCATAACAATTACGACCAACACCACCACTACCTCATCACCACTACCATAATTAGCACCACCACCAATTGTCATCACAACTTGGCTACCTATGTAACAACTATTTTATCATTATTTTTCAATCTCAAGCAATTATGAAAATGTAAATAGAAAAAAAAATCAAAACTTAGGCACTCAAATAGAAAGATTTATGTAATAACATGTCCTAAAAATAATATTTAAGATTAAAAAAATAGGCTAGGTGTGAAAGGGGACAACAGCTTGTCCCTCCTCTTTTTTTTTTTCTTTTCTCTTCTCTCTCATGCAGCTTTCTCTCTAATTTTCTTCCAATTCTCTCTTTTAAATCCTAAGCTAAAATCTTATTAGATTAACTAAGAAAAACCATAAACAAGTAGATTTAAGTGAGCTTAACTAGAATAAAGCTTGGAAAGCTTAGAGAGTAGGATTGAATTGGGGATTGAAGAGCAAATTATCAAAGGTAAGAAATTTCATCATTTGGTTTTTAAATTGAAATGTATATATGTAGTTATTGATAGTTTTGAATTTAGAGTGTATTGAGTTTGTCGTTTGAATGAAGAATTGAGTTAGATTGAGGTTAGGTTTTTGAGATCAATTTGAGAAAAAGTTGATTAAGTGATTCTAATTGATTAAATGATGTTTAATTACTTTGGATAAGTGATTTATGAAGTTAATTTGAATTGGAATGGAGTAAATTTGATTAATGGAGAGGTTGAAGATGATGAATCGTGGAAAATCCAAAATTGGGTTTTGAATTGAAAATAATTTGAGGAAAATAAAAAATTAAGTTATATGAATGCAATTAAAATTGAATGGAATGAGTATTGATTGAATTGGAATGAAATTAATGATTTAATTAAAAATTGATTGTTTAAAGGTTTGAATTGAATTTGAGAAAAGTTAATATGTATGAAGATTAATTGAATTTGAGGATTGATAATGGGATATAGTTAGACAATTGTTTAGAATTATTGGAGAGATTTTAGAGTTTAGCTAAAGTCATCATTTTGAGTCTTTTGATCAATTTTATTTGTAAAGATAATCTTGTGTTCCTATTTCTAGAATAATTCAATTATTTTTATGTATTGTTTGATATATGATATTGATGGTTGTTCCATCATCACGTGTTATTAGATTCTTTAGAGTGGGTGACTCTATCTTAGTAACCTTGATTCAATTCGATCCTTTGTTTGTATGGTGAGCGAATACTATATAGTATATTATGCTTTTTAAATTTCTTTGATTATGTCTATCATGCATCATTAGTTTAAGTACAATTTAATTGCATTCCTTAGAACTTAGATGAAAACGGACCCTATGTATATTTGAACTAATTTCGTATAAAAAATAGTTCGAATGGATTGGTATGATTTTAAAAGAGATTTGAGTATATGTTTGAGCAAATGTTTTATTTGGTTTGATATGTGATTATGAATTTGAATACAAATTTACTTGAAATTGTTATTTTGATTATCGTTATAATTTTTGTAAATATTTGTTTGATATGAGATTGTATCATTAAATATGATTTAAGCATGCATTATTTTTTATATACTATATTTAAATATGTATAAAGCTTATACAATTTTTGAAATGTTTTCGTTACCTTAAAGAACCTAGCTATGAAGGGCATAACCTTTGAGCTCAATGATATGAGGCTTTAGCTAATAGGAGAGGTAGAATGCTAGCTCATATGACGACTAACGTATGGAAACCTAGTCACGGAGGGTGTGACCTTTGGGTGTTCACATCCAATGATATGTTATATTCATCCTAAGGGTAGATAAAATCTAGTTATGTGGTTTGATTTGATTATAATACACACACACACACACACACGTTTCGATGATTTGATATGAATTAGTTCTAAACCAATTAAGTTACAATATACGATTTGATTTTATGATATGCATTTGTTTTGGAGAAACTAACCCTCTGTTTGGACAGGGGTAGAAAATGGGGGAGAGGAAAGAAAATAGGGAGGAAAGAAAAGGTTTCCTCCGTTTGGCTTGCGGAAGAAAGCTGGGGAAAGAAAAAAAAATTAAACAAGGCTAAAAAAGGTGGGACCCATTTTCCTCCCAAAATTGGGAGGAAATGGGGAGAAAAACGGAAGGAAACTCATTTACTCATTGTTCTTCCAGTTTCACCCTTGGTAGCCATCCCTTCTCTTCCTCTTCCTCGCACTCTCTCGCTCTCGCTTACCAATAGCCATCATAGAACTTCGCAAATCCACTCCTTCTCTCCTTCTCTCTCGCAAAACGGAAGGAAACTCATGTTCCGCCCTTGCTCGCCGTTCCCTGCTATTGCTCGGCCATCGCGCCTCTGCCTCGATTAATCATATGATATTTCCACCGTGTGCCCGATCCTAATGACGAGGATCCGAAGATTGCGAGTGCCAAAAACATTAATTAACGAAGCAAAAGAAAGTCTTCGGTCTCGGATTCATCATCTTTTTTCTCGACGAATCTATTTCAATTTCTTTCGAAATTCTAATAAAAAAAACTACCATTAAATAATTAAGAACACGTGATAAATAAATATTTCTCTCCTGTTTCCCGAGTGCCACTTCACTCGTCAAAAACATTGAAATCGAGAAAATATTAAGACATCCGCACCCTTTTTGATTTCTTCCTCTAAACAAACGAGATAAAATTTCAATCCCCGTAATCATTGTTCCCCAAATGGGCCATGTACAATGGATCTTTAATGGTTTTAATTAAGAACGGAAGAAAAAGATATACACTAACGAGTTGGTAGCAACATCCGACTAGACAAGAGATCTTAACGATTGTTCATAGTTGAGATATTTTCATATTAGCTACGTGTTTTTGTAGGATATTTCATTATCACATTTATTTAGTCATGATTGGAATGAACAATTAATTTTCCAATTTCGGACAACTTTAATTTCTCATACGGACGGTATTAATCCACGAAGCATGTGTGCCACTTAAAGGGTAGATGAAAGACAAACAAAAAAGACTCAACACCTATCTTATCATTTCGGATATATGCTATATGCTAGATTTTTTTTTTTTTTATCATCATTTGTGTTATTTTCATGATAAAAATATTCATACAAATTTATTATAAGTATTTAAATATATAAATATAATTACAAGGGTATTATAGTAAATATACAATCATATATTTTCTTTCATTCCTCTTCCAAACAAAGGAAATGTATTTTCTTTCCTTTTCTTTCCACTCTTATCCAAACAACAGGTGAAAAATAATTTTTTTTCCTCCCTCTTTTCTTTTCTCTCACTTTCTTTCCTCTCTTTTCTTTCCTCCCAAAAGGAATTATCCAAACATAGGGTAACATTGCATACCGAGTTGAATTTTAAGTTATCATTTTTAGTCCGCTTTCTTCTATTAGATATGTTATATAGTATCTATTCGAGTGAGCTATTGATTTACTTACCCTTCACTATTTTTAGTTTTATAAGGTTTATGAGGGTGTCCTTTTAGCTTCCATTCAACTAGCTTTCTTTTAATTACTTGTCTTGAAGTTGGCATATTGATCTTACTCGCTTATTTACTTATAATTTATTAGAACCTATGTTTGATTTTGTTGAAATTCTTAAAAGCTCTACAATTATAGCTTATGGGTGTTGCATTAGAAATCAATTATGGATATTGATTTAAGAAATGTAAGACTAACATTGAACTATAATATGTGTTAGAGTTATAAAGCAATGATTTTTAGGTTGGATTATTATGAAATGAAATGATGTTTGATGTAATATAAGTTTGAGTATTTAAGATTAGATAGTAGAGGCTTGCTTGAATAGAGTTGGGCCTTACGATTCCTTTGATTCTTGCATCGGTAATGACCCATTCCTAGGGCCATGACAAAATTAGTATTAGAGCATAGGTTTTAAAGCCTAGGATAAGCTGTAAAACATCAATTTTATTCTAATCCATTTCCTTGCATGAATTACATGGATCAATCAACAAGGGTATACCCTCGTTTCTATGTTTATAGTCTTAAATAGCATGTGAGAAATAAGGTTTTTCCATGCACGAGTCCCTCACATGGTTTGCTTAATTTTGACACATGGTCATGCTAATTTTTCTTTTCATTTCGTGTCTTTAAGCTATTGCTCATGTGGCTTTTTTTCTTCTTTAAGCAATTATATGGTGACACATAGTGGTGTAAATTTTTTCCTTCACCCCGTGTCTCTCGATTCATTGTCAGCATGACTTTTCTTTCTTCTTTGAATGACTCTATGGTGACATACGATCATGTACTTTTGTCCTTAATCTTGTGTCTTTGAGCTCTCACTCGTGTGGCTTTTCTTCCTTCCTTAGATACAACTTTATTGGTGAGACACGGGCATGTTAATTTTACTACATAAATTATGCTTATTCCTTCTACTCGTATCTCTTTTTATGCCAAACAAATGTATGAGCATGTTAAAAGTTTTATGCAAACCATGTTTATTCCTTATACTTGTGTCTCTCTTTGTAGTAAACACACGCATGGGTGTGTTAAAATTTTTGTATAAACTATGCTTATTCCTTTTATTCGCGTCTCTCATTGTGCCAAATACATGCATAAGCCTATCAAAATTTTGTGCAAACCATGTTTATTCTTTCTACTCGTATGTCTCTCTTTGTGCTAAACATACACGTGGGAGTGTTATTTTCTTGCATAAGCCGTGCTTGTCCCTAAAGGATCATGGATCCTATGAAAGTATTAAATAAAATAAAATTTTTTCTCTATCTAAGCTTTCCAAGATCATGTTGTTGAATCAACTAATCATATATTAAGATGAATATAAATATGGGTGAAAGATTACCTTTTGTAGCATAGAAAACAATGAAGCGAGAAAAGAAATCATCCAAGTGTCCGACCTCTATTGATAATCAATACGACTTAAACACCCACAAAGGAAGCCATAAAAATCGTAAAGTGCTAGCTTCAATCCTTCTATATAGTTAATTTTCTTTCTAAAGAAATCAATTAGAGTTTTTGTGATAACTCAAGCTTTTAGGGAGGGATACGGTAACTTAGGCTTTTTTTAGGAAGAGAAACATTTTCTCTATTTTTCTTTTCTTATCGTTATGTATGTGTGTTGCTTGCTTTTCTTACTTAACCTTACCTTGCCACCTCTCTCTCTTTTATTTATATAAGGGGGCGGTGTCTTTGCCCTCCAATGACAAGGATATGTAACATATATGGGCTTGTTTGATCTTATCCTTGTAAATTTTGAGTCTTATACAAAATGGCTCAAGTTTATCCTCTCATCAAAATATCTTACGGGCTTTTAAATTAAGCTTATTGGTCCAAACCTTTTGGCTCAATTAATTACCAATTAATTTAGACTATCCAAAGAAATTGGATTAAGTATTTTAGTGGAGCCCACACTAGGAAACAATTTCTCAAATTACCTTTAAACCTAAATTAGGAAACTAATTTTCTTTTTCGATAATTGACTTTCAAATTTGGAATTGACTTCTAAATTAAGAAACTAATTTCTAAAATAGAAAACTTTCTATTTGAGGAAACTTTTTGAAAACAAGAAACTTTGCATTTTCTAAAACCTTTTCCAAATTAGAAAACTAGAAAAATTAGAAAATTTTTTCTAAAATCTTTGCTTCTCTTTTATTATATGAATACTTAAACTTATGCGTGTGACTCAATAGGCTCCTAGATATGTTAATAATATATCAAAAATAAAAAACACCTTTTTTATCTCCTCATAGATAAATCGAGATTGGCCTCTAAAAAGATATCATAACTACCTAATTCTCTAGAAGGATTAACTAATCTGCAATTACCTTTCACGAGCATGGTTACCTTATAATTCAATCCTCATGTCAATATATCACAGTGTGATCTCAAACTTATTTTATAGTCTATTTGATTATGATCACTTCAGTTTTTTCGATTATTAAATGTCTTAGCTCTAGAGTAAACCAACAATGCTCTATTGGTATACTCCCACCATGGCCATAGATTCCTTGAGTGGACATTCATCGAAGTGCAATGTGATAACTCCTTTAGCATATAAGAAATGATATGTTCTATCTTAGTTATCCACCTATCTTTATTAGATTCCTAATGTACCCAACGAATCTCTCATATGTAACTCTTGACCGAGCCCATCAAAATGAGTGTCAAAGTACATAAATCCTCTAATAAGATAATTGTGATGACTTCAAGTCAAAAGATCAGTTGTACCCATCTCGTATAAGATTTCTATAGACTAAAACAAATGATTTCTCATGGTGAGTCACGTCTAGTGATATGTTCTCTAGTATTAATCACCTAAATGCTTATTTTTATATTACCATGTCAATAAGTGTAAGATCTCCTATTGTTATCTTATAGCATGAATATAGCACTTACAAGTCTCATCACATATGCTCAATATCCATTCTTAACAATGCTACGACTTGAGATATTTAATGGTATCATTTAAATGTATTAATATTTATCTCACATCTTTTGATCAATCATTAATGCAATGCATATCATATAGACTTTTATCTAATTCTATCAAAATATAGACAAAAGAAAATTAATAAGACTTATTTTATTAATTAAATAAAGAATGCAATATTACAATAAGTCAAACCATCTAAATAAGGTTAGATCTTGGGCATTACACTAACAATTTCTCACTTGTACAAGAGCCAACCAGCCATATCCTTTATGCTCGATGATCAAACAAGGGTCTCATGTTTTAGCTATAACGAGAGGCTTATTCGGGGGTTAGGTATGTTATTATCGGTATGGACCTTTTCTATCCTTATGTCACTATGATTGATAATCTCTCTAATCGAGTGGTAGCATCATAGTACATGCTTAGATCGTGGTGAGACCTTGGTTCCTTAGCTTGTGTTGTGGCTCTATTATTTTTATAATATAATACTATTGGATCAACAATGCTAGAGATAACTTTAGTCTAGATAAAAATTTACGAATCTAAACAACTTTCTTAGTTATTTCTATAGTTGTAATATATTTAACCTTGATTGTTGAGTCGACTACTATTTCTTGCTTAGAACTTGTCTAACTAATAACGATATCATTTAATTAGAAAATAAATCCTAATTATGACTTAAAGTCTTCATGATCGGTTTAAAATTAGCATCTATGAACCATTTCACCACTAGTTCTTCTCCTTCATAGACTAAAAAAACATCTTTAGTTCTTCTCAAGTACTTAAGAATGCTCTTTATAGCAATCTAGTATTTTTCCTCCGGATCGGTTTGATATCTACTACATATGTTCAAATCATATGAGACATCAAACTGCATCAATAACATATCTTACATTATAGATCCTATGGTCGACGCATAAAGAATGCGATTCATCCTTTCCCTTTCTTTTTATGTGTTAGGACACCCGACCTTAAAGAATTTTATACCATGTGACATTAGAATAATTCCTCTCTTAGATTCTTTCATACTTAATCTCTTTAATATTTTATCAATGTATGTGCTTTGGGAGAACCCTAACATTCTACGTGATTTATCTCTATACATCTTGATTCTTAAAATATAAGTTGCCTCTCCCATGTCTTTTATTAAGAAATTTTTTGATAACCAATCTTTTATAGGTTGGTACATGGTAATGTTATTGCTAATAAGTAGTATGTCAACTATATATAACACAATAAAGACAATTGAGCTCTCACTATCCTTTTTGTATACACAAGGTTTAATTTAAGTTTATGAAAAGTCAAACTCTTTGATCGTTTCATCAAAATGCCAACTCCTAAATGCTTGTTAAAGTCTAGAAATAGATCTTTGTAATTTGTAAATCTTATTTGCATGTTCTTTGGTGATAAAACCATCGGGTTATGTCATGTACATATCCTCGTTTAATTTTTTATTAAGGAAAGCGACGTTGACATGCATCTTCCATATCTTATAATCATGATATGCAGTAATTGTAAGTATAATTCAAATGGATTTAACCATGGCTAGTAGTAAAAAAAGTTTCATCATAATTAAAACCTTATTTTTATGATACCCTTTTACCACCAGTCTAGCTTTGTACGTATTTGTATTTCCATCCATGTTATTTTTTCTCTTTAAGACCCACTCGACACCCAATAAATTTGATACCTTTAAATGGATCAACCAAAATCTATACTTGGTTAGTGTACATGGATTCCATTTCGGACTACATGGCTCCATGCCTTTTTTTCGATGTCTAACATTGACTCTTCATAGGTATTAGGTTTATCATCCTTTATAATAGACATATCTCTATGTGTGGAGATAAAAAGGCCATATCCTTTTGGCTCATGATGATTTTTTTTTATACCTATAAAGTTTTTATGTATCAGCTTTATGGGATAGTTATAATGCTTTGTAACATATCTAATGGGGTTCGTCTAGTGGAGTGTTAATTTATGAGTATTCTCGAATCTCATTGAGTTCAACCTTCCTCCCATTGATTCTATCATCTATAAATTTCTTCTCAATGAATACAACATACCTAGCCACGAACACTTTTTGTTTTTGTGATTGGTAAAAGAAATATCCATTTGTTTTTTTTAGTATCCCATAAATTTATACTTTATTGATTTACGCTATATTTTTTCTCCATCCAAACATTTGACATATATTTCACAGCCCCAAATCTTAAGAAAAGATAAATTTGTTTTCTTTCCTTTCAATATCTAATATAGAGCTTAATCAACATCGTCCCGTTCCTCATTTCGGACACATAATTCATTTGTGGTGTTCCAAGTGGAATCCATTGAGATAGAATCTCATTCTCTTTTAAATAATCTAAAAATTCAATGCTCAAGTATTCATCACCTCAATCTAATCGAAGTGCCTTAATACTTTTGTCGGTTTGTTTCTCGACTTCAAACCTAAATTCTTGGAACTTTTCAAATGCTTCGATTTATGTCTCATCAAATATACATAACCAAAACATGATCTAACATAGATAAAGATTATAAAATAATCATTTTCTCCTCTTGTTTGGGTGGATAATTGTTTACATACATCACTATGTATAAGGCTTAACAAATTGATAGCTTTTTTACCTTTTCCACTAAAAGGGGATTTTATCATTTTATCAAGTAAACAAGATTCATAGACATCATAAGATCCATAATTACATAATTCTAGATATCTATTTTTATGTAGTTTAGATATGTAATTTTCATTTATATGGCCAAGTCAATAATGTCATAGATAGGTTTTGTTTATATCATTTGTTTTGAGTCTTTTTGTATTTACGTTATAAATGGATGTGTCTATGTTCAAAACATAAAAACCATTATTAATTTCAGTATTTTTATATAAAACATCATCTTTATAAAAGGAACAAAACCTTTGTTCTTAAATAAAAATGAAAACCATCTTGGTTTAAACAAGAAATGAAAATGATATTCCTAGTTATACTAAAAATGTAATAATAGTTTCGAGTGTAAGCAAAAGCCAAGATGGTATCGCTAACTTATAGGTGTCTACTACTAATGATACAACTCTTGAATCATTGCCCACACATAGGTCAATCTCCTCTAAAACAATCTTTCTTCTTCTTTTAGTCCTTGCACATTTGTAAAAATGTGTGCATCACATCAATATCAAATACCCATGATATGGGGCTAAAAGCGAAAAAGTTTACTTTAATAATATAAATACTTGAGGTGCTTGTTTGAACTCTTCTTTTGCACCTCTTTAAGATACTCCTTATCCTCTTTCGTATAGAGCATTTCCTCATGTTGAAGGACATTTGTCTTATTCGAGTTTTCGATTAAGAAAGTTTATGCCGCTCAAGGCATTACTTCTATTAATCATTGATCACATCGATGTGTTGCCAATCATAATATGAAATTTGACAAGATAGAAAAGCATACGGTTTAGTTAATTGATTTACATAAATAAAACAAAGCATAAATTAAGAAGTAAAATTTATATTCGCTCTTACTATTTTTTTCAAGTTCTATAACCTTTGATCTAGGACTCGAGAAAATTTTTTGATTTATTTTTCTTAGTGGGTTAGGATCCCATCCTCTAACATACATTAACCTTAAGTTATCTCAATAAGTCATACGAAGGATTAGGTAGGTAACCCTTTACCAATTACATCCAATGTAATTTTCAATCTCATTGGCATGATAACTCATTGTCATCTCACATCTTATGTGAATACCAATCTTTGCCTATAAATTTGATAAGCCTTGAGTTATCTCAACAAGTCCAATGATTCATCTCAATTTTGACCTAAATGTTCGGGCATATCACATGACCCATGATTTGATTCTCTCGTGAAAAAATGACCTTGAGTTATCTCAACAAGCCAATAATGATCATCGAGTTCTCTTCTTATAACATTAGAAGGTAATTAACTTGATATTAATTTAAAAAATTTAATATGGTGTGGTCTCATCAATGTGATCCTAGCATACATACTAGTTATCAATCGCATTAATCCTATTTGTATACTATCAATCGTACGATAATCACATACGTCTCATGCTTAACTTGAAGACCGATGAATGATATTGGATCTTTTCTACTAGTCCCCTTAAGCTACAAGAAGACTAGTAGGTCAAATACTTTGGTGAAAAATTATTACAAATTCTTTAAGATTGTCTTTTCTTCTTGGCATCTTTTTTTTACATCTATTATAATATCCTATCTTCTACTTTTACATTTCTTTGAATAAGAAATCTTAAGCTACATTCAAAGGGAGTAAGATGAGAAGAGAAATACATAAAAATATTAAAGAAGGTAGGACACACATTTCTTATTTAACTAAAAAATTACAAGCATACATTCTCAAAAACTAGGTCAACTCATCCATACCATTCACCCATGCTTCAATCACATTGATATATGGTATACAAATGAAACAATTTTATTTTAATAATAATTATAAAACTAAACTATGGTTTTAGTCATTTTATAAATAGTATTAAAATTTCTCTAATTTTAATTTTTAGACTTTTTGGGCTTTGGGTCCATAGGCTTTTAGGATTAGGAGGACCATGGCCTACCACGCCCTATTAGCTAGTGCCTAGCACTAGCTAGTAGCTACCATTAGCTTGGCACACTTATGCTCACTGGCTCGGTGTCGGGCAATACCCGGATATGATGAGGACTAGATCGGGTGTTCATAAAGGAGGTGCCGAGGTTAAGGCATTGTCCGAATTTCATGATCTTACTATAGGTCTAGGGTTGGGAAAGAAAAAGACCTTGATATGATGTCGCCGATTAACGTCATAGCTGGTTTTCATACTATGCAACTATTATAGAGATAATAACCGAGAGTGTTTTGTAAACTTTTCAAGCCATGACGGGATTAATGTTTACCAATCAAGCATTGGGTGAAGTAGGTACTTTTGTAGCTAGCACCCGATCAAGGTTAGCAGAGTTTGATCCCTATATGGCTGAATTTTTAAAATTAAAGTCGCCAACCTATTTGGGTGATAAGGACGACAAAGATCCAATGCATTTTATAGATAAGATAGAAAAAAAGGCTAGTTGTACTTTGATGCCTTGAGGAGAGAAAGGTTGAACTGAAAACATTTATGCTTGAAGGGAGTGCTAATGATTGGTGAAAATAGGATAAAAAAACTTGATTGGTCTTGGGAGTAATTTATGGAAGATTTTATAAAAGAGTAATTAACTAAGAGTATTAAGGAAGAAAGAGCTAAAGAGTTTGAGAGACTAATAAAGACTTCTAACATGATGATGATAGATTATAAGAGAAGGTTGCCAAGTTAAGTTGTTATGCCCAAGAAATGATACCGATCGAGGCAAAAGAGTTAAAAGATTTATGAATAGGCTAGTAGATCCATTCTTTACAACTGTATTTTCTTAAAGGTTTTAGAATTATTATGAAGTAGTAGATTGTGATGGTATGCTTGAGATAAGGAGGATGGAGAGTAGGTCAACCAAAGAGTAAAAAAGAAGGTCATGAGTGATGCCTCATCATCTAGTAAGCACAAATGCTATAGTAATGGATCTAGCTAAGATATGAGTTCGTTGAGTTATTATACACCCTAGAGAAGGTTTTTCTAGATAGAGTATTTATGGTGGACGAGTGTATGAGCACGATTCAAGGATCATCTAATTCGGTTCGTTAGGGTTTTAAAAGGGGGTACTTTATTTGTTAGGTATATGGTAAGACCCATTTGGGTATATGCTCTCGAACGACAAAAACATGTTTCTTTTACCATCAATAGGGATGTTTGATACATGATTGCCCTAGATATAAAATGGCATATAGTACTGCTTCGGAGGGAGTACGAGCTCCTTCTATGATCCATCCATCCCCAAGTCAATATGATGGCACGTTTGGTGATTAGACTGGCGAGGGTTTGGCGGTAGAGTGCAACAAGGTCAATGATAAGTTGGTAGGGGTCATAGAGGCTTAGCAAGTTAGGATTAGACGAGTACTAGTAGTGGTCAAGCTTAAGTTTTTGCCATCACCCAACGGAATACTTAGGCATCCAATTTAGTTGTATCAAGTATGCTCTAAGTCTTTTCTTATAATGCAAGGGTATTGTTTAATTCGGGAGCAACCCATTCATTTGTGTCATTATATTTTACTAAGATATTCTATGTGATTCCACGTGTGTTAGAGCAATCTTTGATAATGTCAACACCTATGAGAGAGTGCATAATAGTAGATTGGGTTTTTAGAAACTGTGATGTGTAGGTGATAGGTAAAAACTTACTTGTGGATTTGATACTATTAGATATGAATGATTTTGATGTGATGTTAGGAATGGACTAGTTAGTAAATTATCATGCTTCGTTAGACTACTACAATAAGGTGATGTATTTTATGAATTTACAAGAAGATGGGTTCTTTTTTCAAGAAAAATAAAGTGTAACACCCTCTAACTTAGTATCTATCATTAATGCAAGTAAGATGATGAGAAAAAAGATATGTAACTTATTTAACATATATGAAAGAGACAAATGAAAATATGATTAGTTTAGATCAAGTCCCAATTATTAGGGATTTTTCGATGTATTTTTATATAAATTACCTAGTTTACCTCCGGATAGAGAAATAGAGTTCGGTGTTAAATTGCTCTCGGACACTAAACCTATCTCTATATCTCCCTATCGGATGGTACCGAGTTGAATTGAAAGACTTGCAGATTTAACTTTAAGAATTATTAGATGATGGTTTTATCCGACCTAGCATTTCTTTATGGGGTGCTTCATTTTTATTAGGAAAAAGGATAGAAATTTGTAGTTATGTATTGATTATCGTAAGCTGAATAAAGTGAATGTGAAGAATAGATATCCATTATCAAGGATCGATGACTTGTTTGATTAGTTTTAGGGTGAAAAATAATTTTCCAAATTGATTTAAGGTCGGGACACCATCAGTTGAAGATTAAGATGGAGGATATTCCTAAAACTCGCTTCTAGGATAAGGTATGGCCATTATGAATTTTTTATGATGCCGTTTGGCCTTACTAATACTCTATTAGCTCTTATGGATTTGATAAATATGGTGCTTTATCGCTTCCTCAACAAGTTTGTGATAGTGTTCGCCGATGATATCTTGGTGTACTCTAAGAATAAGAAGGAGCATGAAAATCATCTAAGGTGAGTGTTGTAGATATTGATGGATCATGAATTGTATGTCAAGTTTTCAAAGTATAAATTTTGATTGAAGAGTGTGGAATTCCTAGGACACATTGAGTCAAAAGAAGGGATTATGGTTGACCCAAAGAAAGTTGAGGCGAGTAACTTATTGGTCGAGACCTACTTCGATGATAGAGATTTGTAGCATTTTGGGTTTAGTCGGGCATTACCAAAAGTTTATGCAAGACTTCTCAAGAATTGCAACACTCGTTGACTAAGTTGATCCGGAAGAGTGAAGTTTCAATGGTTAGAAAAATGTGAGGAGAGCTTTTAAAATCTAAAGATGTGTTTGACCATGACACTAGTCTTTATTTTACCCTAAAAAAATGATGGATTTTTTATATTTTGTGATGCTTTGAGAGTAAGGATAGGATGTGTATTGATATAGCATGGTAGGGTAGTAGCTTATACTTTGAGACAGTTCAAAAAACATGAACAGAACTACCCTATACAAGACTTAAAATTGATAGCAATGGTTTTTGCCTTAAAAATTTAGAGGCATTATTTATAGAAAGAGACTTATGAAGTCTATACATGTCATAAAAATTTGAAATACATATATGACAAGAAGAATTAGAATTTGAGACAGAGTAAGTGGATGGAGTTACTTAAAGAGTATGATTATACTATTTTATACCACTTGGGTAAAACTAATGTTGTAGCAGATACATTGAGTAAGAAGTCAATCAAAAGTTTGGCTTATTTATCAAAGGAGAAATGGCCATTGACATCAAAAATGAATAGACTGTGAGATTCTAGAGTGGTATGTAGGGTTAGTAAATTGAGTTTTCTTTTGGCCTATATTGAAATTAACTAGTTTTAGTGGATTAGATCCAAAAGGCTCGGGTGAATGATGGAGAAATTGTTAGTGTAGGTGCCTTAGATCCAATCTTATTTGGATAGGTTTAACTTATTGTAATATTATATTATTTATTATATTAATTAAAGAAATATTTTTATTAATTCTTATTGTTTATATTTATTGAATAAAATTAGATAGAAGTCCATATAATATCATTGCATTGATGATTAATCGAAATATATGAGATAAATATTAATGCACTTAAATGGTATTATTAAATGTCCCAAGTTCTAGTATTATCAAGAATGGACATTGACTATGTACAATAAGACTTGTGAATGCTATGTTCATACTATAAGATAAGAGTAGGAGATCTCACACCTATTGGCATTGTGATGCCAAAGTAAGCACTTAGGTGATTAATGTTAGAGAACATATCACTAGACTTGACTCGTTATGAGAACTCATTTGATTTAGTTTATGGGAATCTCATATGAGATTAGTACAATTGGTCTTTTGACTTGAAGTTATCATAGTTATCTCATTAGAGGATTTATGTACTTTGACACTTGTTTTTGATGGATCCGAGTAAAGGGTTGTAGTGGGTGATTCATTTAATGCATTAGAAATCTAATGAAAATAGATGAATGACAAAAATAGGACATGTCGGTCTTTTTATGCTAAAGGAGTAATCACATTGCACTTTGATAAATGTCCGTCGAGGAATCTATAGCCACGGTAGGAGTATACCAATAGAGCATAGTTGGTTTACTCTAAGAGTTAAGACATTTTGGAATAAAAAAAAACTTATGTGATTATAATCGAATAGAATAATAAGAAAGTTTGAGTCACACTATGATAAATCGATATGAGGATTAAATTGTATGATAACTATACCTATAAAAAGTAGTCATGATGCCTTACCGGAGACCAATCTTGATTTACGTATAAGAGATAAAATAGGTGTCTTTTTTTTTGGATATATTGTCAACATATTTAGGAGCCTATTGAGTCACACACATAAGTTTAAGCATTCACATAATAAAAGAGAAGCAAAGATTTTGAAAAAAATTTTCAATTTTGAAATTTTTCTAAAATGAAAAGTTTCCTATTTTAGAAATCGGTTTCTAAATTTGAAAGTCAATTCCAAATTTAAAATTTACCTAAAAAGAAAATTAGTTTCTTAATTTAGGTTTAAGGGTAATTTAGGAAATTATTTCTAAATGTGAGCTTTCTAAAAAGTATCTACCCCAATTTATTTAGATAGTCTAAATTAATTTATTAGTAATTGGACTAAAAGAGCTTCGATCAATATGTTTAATTTAAAAGCCCGTAAGATATTTTGGTGAGAGGATAAACATGAATCTTATTAAATAATGATAAATTTTTATAAAGATAAGATTAAAAAGCTCACATGCATTAAAACTTCTAATCCTTACAGGATTAAAAAACAACAACTTAGAGTTCTTTTTGAACTTATTGCCTCCACTTCCTTCTTCTTGGAGGACAAGGAAGACACACCTCCTATAAATAGAAATAAAGATGTGGTAAAGAAAAAGATAGTGCTAAGCAAACATGGAATTATATAGAAAAAGAAAAAATAGGTTTCTCCTCCTAAAAACATGCCACCTTTCTACCTTTCAATTAGGGTTGTCGTAAAATATCTTTGAATAGATTTCTAAAGAGAAAATACTAAATAAGGCGAGAAAAAGATAGAGCTAGCACTCTACAACTTCTAAGTGCTTCTTGTATTGGTGGTTAGACCGTATGGATTATCGATAGAGATCAAACACTTAGACAAATCTTTTTTTATGAAGGTTAAAATGTACACTACAAGAGGTATTCCTTTACTCATACTTTAATTCATAAATATATGATTAGTTGATTTGATGGATTGATCTTGGAAGCCTTAGATTAAGAAAATTTTTTGTTTATTCTACACGTCCATAGAATGCATGATCCTTAAAACATATAAGAGATTTTTATTATGATACAAGAAAGAAAAAGTTTGGGTTTTAGAGTGGATGGTAGAGGTACTTTATGGTTTCATTAGAGATTATGTGCGCTAAAGAATCCGGAGCTAAGAGAATAGAATTTGAGAGAGGCTCATAAGACGAACTCGTTTTGTACATCCTAGTTATGTTAAGATGTATAACAATCTTCATAAGCATTATTGATGGATTGAAATGAAGAAACATATCATGGATTTTGTTTCAAGATGTTTGAATTATCAACAAGTAAAGTATGAGTATTAGTGATAGTAGGAATGTTGTAGTAGTTTCCACTACCGGAGTGAAAGTAGAAGAGAGTGGCAATGGACTTTGTAATGGGTTTACCTAAAACCAAAAGGGGTATGATTCAATTTGGGTTAATATGGATAGATTAGCCAAGTTCATCCATTTTTTACCCGTAAAGACCACCTATGCGTATGCCTAATATGCCTAACTAAATATTGATCGGATAATGTACTTGCACAAAATCCTAGTTTTTATCATTTTAGACCAAGTTACTCGGTTTACTTCTCAATTTTTTAGAGAAAATTACAAAAGACACTCTGTATGAGATTAAAATTTAGTTTGACGTTTCATTCTCGGATAGATGGTTAATTAGAAAGGACGATTCATGCCTTAGAGGATATGCTTATAGCATATGTGATGGATCTAAAAAGTAGTTGTAATCATCATTTTCCATTGATTGAATTCTTATACAATAATAGTCATCACACCGAGTATCTATATGACATCGTATAAGGCTTGATATGGTTGCAAGCGTAGAGCATCAATATATCGAGCGAAGTCGGGGAAAAGAAACCTTTAGGGCCGAGTTGATTCGGTTCACTATCAAGAAAGTGAAATTGATCCAAGAACACCTTAAAACTACACATAGTAGAAAAAAACGTTATGCGAGATCCTAAGACGAGATATGTGAAGTTTCAAAATAGTGATTTTGTATTTCTTCGAGTTTCTCCAATGAAGGAAGTAATGTGGTTTGGTAAGAAGGAAAAGTTAAGCTTGAGATATATTGGATCGTTTGAGATTATTGGTCGAACTAAAGTTGTAGCTTATGAGTTGGCATTGCCAACATAATTTTTTAGTATACATTACGTGTTTCATGTTTTCATGCTAAGGAAATATTCACTCGACCTATCTTATATTTTAGAATCATAATTAATGGATTTAAATCCTAACTTGTCATATGAGAAGCAATTAGTGGCAATAATAGACCAACGAGTTAAGAAATTACACAATAAGGAGATTGTATCCAATAAGATCATTTGGAGAAACCATTCGATCGAAGAAATCACTTGGGAGGTCGAGCGAGAAATGAGGAGGAAAGTATCCTTACTTGTTCACCTACTAAGGTATGATTGAATTAAATTCAAGGATGAATTTTCTTAACGGGGGATAATGTAATAACCGAGTCTTAAAAATAATATTTAAGATTAAAACAACCTAGGTATGAAAGGGAATAACGAGTTGTCCCTCCCTATTTTTCTTTCTTCTTTATCTTCTCTCTCACATAGCTTTCTCTCTAATTTTTTTCCAATTTTCTCTTTCAAATCCTAAGCTAAAACCTTGTTAAATTAGCTTAGAAAAACTATAAACAAATAGATTTAAGTGAAGCTTAGCTAGATTGAAGCTTGGAAAGCTTGGAGAGTAGGATTGGATTAAGGATTTAAGATCAAATTATCAAAGGTTAGAAATTTCATCATTAGGTTTTTAAATTAGGATGTATATGTGTAGTTGTTGATGGCCATGAAGTTAGAATGTATTGGGTTTATTGTTTGAATGAAGAATTGAGTTAGATTAAGGTTAGGGTTTTGAAACCATTTAGGAAAAAATTGATTAAGTGATTCTAATTGATTAAATGATGTTAAATTACTTTGGGTAAGTGATTTATGAAGTTAATTTGAAGTGAAATAGAGTAAATTTGATTAATTGAGAAGTTGAAGATGATGAATAGTAAAAAATCCAAAATTGGGTTTGAATTGAGAAGAATTTGAGGATAATGAAGGATAAAGTTATATAAATGCAATTAAAGATGAATAAAATGAGTATTAGGTGAATTAGAATGGAATTAATGATTTAATTAAAAATTGATTGTTTAAAAGTTTGAATTGAATTTGAGAAAAGATGATATGAATGCAGATTGATCAAATTGAGGATTGATCATAAGATATAGTTTGGCAATTGTTTAGAACTATTATAGAGATTTTATAGTTTAGTTAAAGTTATCATTTTGAGTCTTCGATCAAATCCATTTGTAAAGATAATCTTGTGTTTTATTTCTAGAATAATTCAATTTTTTTGAATTATTCTTTGATAAATGATACCGATGGTTGTTCCATCATCACATGTTTTAGATTCTTCAAAATGAGCGAGTCCATCTTAGCAACCTTAATTCGGTTCAATCTTTCATTTGTACCGTGAGTGGATATTATATAGCATATTATGCTTTTTAAATTCCTTTGATTATGCCTATCATACATCATTGGTTTAAGTACAATTTAATCATATTCCTTAAAATTTAGATGGAAAAGGACCATATTTGTATTAAAACTAATTCGTATCAAAAATGGTTGGAATGAATTAGTATGATTTTAAAAGAGATTTGAGTATATGTTTGAGCAAATTTTTTATTTGGTTTAATATACAATAATGAATTTGAATATAAATTTACTTGAAATTGTTATTTTGATTATCCGTATAATTTTTGTAAATGCTTATTTGATATGGGATTGTACCATCAAATATGACTTGAGCATGTATTATTTTTTATGTACAAGATTTGAATATGTATAAAGCTTATACAATTTTCAAAATACTTTTGTTATCTTGCAGAACTTAGCTACGGCGAGTGTAGCCTTTGAGCTCGATGATACGAGGCTCCAACTAGTAAGAAAGGTAGAGTGTTAGCTCGTGTGTTGACCAACATACGAAACCTAGTCACGGAGGGGTTTGACCTTTGGGTGTTCACGACCAATGATACGTTATAATCACCCCGAGGGTAAATAAAACCTAGATATGTGGTGTGGGTGTGTGTGTATGTTTCAATGATTTGATATAAATTGATTTTAAACCAATTAAGTTACGATGGACGATTTGGTTTTATGATATATGTTTGCTTTGAAAAAACTAACATTGTATCTTAAGTTGAATTTTAAGTTATCATCCTCGATCTATTCCCCCTTTTTATATGTGTTATATAGTATCTATTCATTGAGCCATTGATTTGCTCACCTTCTACTATTTTTAGCTTTGTAGGGTTTGTGAGGGTGTCCTTTTAGCTTCCATTCGGCTTCTTGTCTTAAAGTCGACATATTGATTGTGCAACTTATTTACTTGTAATCTTTTAGAACTCGTGTTTGATTTTGTTAAAATTCTTAAAAGCTCTGTAATTATAGCTTATGGGTGTTGTATTAGAAATCAATTATGGATATTGATTTAAGAAATACAAGAATAGTATTGAATTATAATATGTGTTAGAGCTATAAAGTAACGATTGTTAGGTTGGATTATTGTAAAATGAAATAATATTTGATATAATATAAGTTTGAGGATTTAAGATTAAATATTCGAGGATTTCTTGAGTCAAGGTGGGTCTCATGGTTCTCTCAATTTTGTGTCGATCATGGCCCATCTTGGAGTTTTGACAATTTATCGGTTGACCTCTCAAATAGAAAAAAAAAAAAAACAAATGTTGAACATTTAAATTGTAGTTTCTCTATTTTTCTTGATACTAACAATTTACAATATTCAATAACATCATAACTTAATTACTTCAACGAGTCATTACGAGACCACCAACACCACCATCAATGCCACTACAATAACCGAGTTTATTACTAATGTGACCATTATATTATCGTCATCCCATTATAACCATCCAATAGCACCACCACCTCCTCACCACCGCCATAATTACCACTAACGAGCACCACTACCTCCTCACCACGACTACGAACGCCACTCGTCATTACAACTTGTTTATCTATGTAACAACTACTTTATCATTACTTCTACCATCATTATCATAACTTTTACACTATTATTACCACAACATCAATCATCATCACTACTTGCAACTACCATCATCACCACCACCGTCATCTTTATCTTGTAATTAAAGTAACAATCATTACAACCATCATTTTATCATCAATTCAAATTGAATGTTTGAATATTCGTTTGAACTGAAGGTTTTCTAAATCGAAACTTTTTTTTATTTAATTTTGACATACAAACCTCCCCTCCCCCTCAAGATTTTTGAAAGATTACAAAATTGGTTGACTAGTTTTTAGAATTTGACATGGACTTGTCTTCATTATAAATTTTGATAAGAATAGTAAATTAAATTTGGTGCATTCCACGTGCACAAAAACGACGAGACACTTATTTTGTTATTCCGCAATTTCATACTTCTATATGGTTGTACCATGTATTATTGACCTTTAAACGTCAATCGACCAGGTTGAAACAAAAAATAAATAAAAATCCTCTCTCTCTCCCTCTCATAGATATATATATATATATATGTCCCTGCCCTTTTTATCCCTTTTCTTTGTCTACAAATTGGGTTTTCTTCTGATGAAAGGTCAGGGCCAGACGACAGGATTTAAATACAATCCAGCAAGAGATCCACTTAAGGATCCGAGAAATAAAAGGGCATTCGGCCTTGCATAACCGCACAAGAGGATGCGAAATAAAAAAGTATTGATTTCATTTTACCTCCTGAAGATATATGAATTCTATCCATTTCTTTTTAAAAAAATGTGTACAAAATCGTTTTCCGTAAGTCAAATCAAATAGAATCTAAATTAAAGTTATATATAATTTATTAGTGACTTTGTTTGATTTTTGTGCAGGTGCTAGAAGGGAAGGCAATACCACTTTTTTTTAAAATGGTTCTATCACTGTATACATTTATGAGTTTTTTTTTTTACCTTATCCTTCCTTAGATTCCAATCCGAAGTAGTAACTTCTGAAAGCAAATCTACAGCACACATTAATTAGACCAATGCAAGGGAGTTTACAAATAAAAAATAAAAAAAGAGTTACTTTTAATTAAAAAAAAGAATAGTAATTTTGTTTATGTTTGGCTTTTACGGGTTTGATTAACTAAAAATCGAATCAAAATTTAAAAAATCAAATAAGAAAACTAAATTATCAGCTCTAAATATAGCAAGATTAATTTTTTATGAGTGGCGGGAATTGTACAAAACTATTGAATACCAATGCGAGTCTTTTTTTTCCTTGTGTATCCACTTCTAATTAAAAAAACCTACGACCATTGTACATCCTTGCATTCGATCCAATTGGATGGGATCAAGGGAAGGGTTATCATCATTTGTTGGATATCCATTGAAAGAGTAGAATCCAGGTCAAGAGTTTAATAAAGAAATTCATTGTTAGAAATCACATAAAATCTTTTTTTTTTTTTTAAATAAAGAATGAAAATGAGTAGATTTGCATCTATAAATCACAACATAATGGGATAAAATATTATTATAAAACTATAAAACAAGGTCCAAAGTATAAATTCATTTAAGAAAAAAAGAAGAAGAATGAATGAATGAATGAATGGACAAAATTGAGACAATTTAAAAAGATTGAGGGTAAAAAAAATGCTGAACCAACCTCATGTTCGCTCTCTCTCAGGTTCTTTTGTCCTTTTAGTTAAGACAAACAACATGCCTCTCGCTTCCTTATGTTTGTACCTAAATTTGTAGCAATAACAATGCTGAAAAACTTGTTAAGCACCTCCAAAATAACACAAAAAAGATATGTACCTTCATTTTTCATGCGGCAACTAGAGAACGAGATGTCCAACTAACTTAATGAAGTAAAGGGTCAACATTAACCTTACGAGAAAAAATCGCTCGGGGTGAAACCTTGATGATTGAAGCATTATAAAAAGAACAAAGCAAGTTCGACCATCGAAAGGACGAAAGAAAAACAAAGAGTAAAACACAAAATAAAATAAACTAAAGATAAATAAGAAAAAAAGGAAAAAAAAAGGGTGAGGGAGACTTGGAGAGAGCTTTGGTTAATTTAGATGGAAAACAGAAAGTGTTAGTTTAGGTATCAGAAATTCAACACAAGAAAAATAGGGTAAGACACCAAGGTTATTTTTTTTTAAGAGTAAATCACTGCCCAAAATATCACTTTCAAAGGCTCCATCCTTTGCTAGTTGTTTCAAAGGCTCATTATTCTTGTTGTTTCTTTCTGCTCAGTTTTATGGCTGCTTTTTTTTTTTTTTTTTACCTCTAATACTGTCAAAATATAGTAGTTTGCATACCTTTTCTATCACCTAAGATAGTTTGTTATTGTTGTTCCAAATGTAAAGGAAAATCAGTAATAGATAGTAATAAAGAGGTTAACAAGGAGAAGAACAAGGACAATTTGGTTAAACAAACAGAATGCTATCTTTAAAATTTATCCTTTTTATCAGTACAATCTCTTCTTTGTTTGCTTGGTTTGCTTTTTAGTTTTGTAATTTAGTGTCATTTCAATTGTGTCCGTTGTTTCACTATAATAAGGGTTGAATTGATAGTTTTCTTGAGACAAATTGTTCTGGTTTGTGAGAGATTTAGGTGGATTTTTTTATTTGAATTTTGTCTAAATTTCTAATATGTTCTAAATTCATGTGTCTTTATGCTATGTTTTAGATTTTACTAGCCAGTTGCTCACACTAACTACCAATTTGGTAGAATAAAATTATTTCAAAATTTAAAATTTTTTTAATTATAATGTTTTATTTAATTAATTTTTTCTAATGTTTTTATAAATTTTCTGCTTAAAAAAAAAATAAATCATGCTTCTTTATGGATTGATTTTAAAATTAAAAATTGTAATAATTTTAACTAAAATATTAATCTAGAATTAAAAAAACTTTAAAAATATAATTTTCATAATATTTTATTTCATAAAATAAATTTATAATTAATGGATAGCCTTTTATAAAAATTAACAAATGAAAAAAAATCGTATTGAATACCGATGAGAAGATTAATTTTTGAAATTATCCGCGTAATACTATGAGTAGATAAAACAAAATCATTTCAAAATGTTATAATTTTTTTAATTAATTTTTATTTAATTATTACTATTTTTTGGGTATTTTTCATGACATTTCTAATTAAAAAAAAACATGATTTATTCTTCTTTGTTCGGGGATTCTTAAATAAAAATTTGTTATAATTTAAACCTAAAATATTAATTATGAATTCAAAAATGAATACTGTAAAATTATTATTTTTTTATAAGAATGTATCCAAAAAATGAATTTATAATTAATTTATAGAGTTACATAAAAATTAAGCAATGAAACAATAAAATTTTATTCTTATTTAATGTTGGTGAGAAGATTATTGTTTTTTAAAGTATATGCATTTGATATATATATATATATATATATATATATATATATATATATATATATTCAAAATAATAAATAAAATTAGCATAAAAAACAGTATTTGAATAATTGATTAGTTCCTTTAAAAATTATTTTAATTATTTTATTTTAAATAAATTGTTTTTATAATGTTAAAAAAATATTCATAATAAATAATTTGTATTATGCTTGGAAGATGTAGTTAATTTTTAATAAAATCAATGATTCAATAGTTTTTTTATACGTCTTAACCATACTTAGTGAACTGAGATAAATTATTTGAAATACAGCTTTTAACCTTTTAGAATAAAATAACCTTTTAGGAAAAAACCAAAAGAAAAAAAAGGCAAGTGTAGTGCATCATATAGCGGATTAAAATTTTTATTTTAACCAAAATGAAACAACTTGAAAAAAAAAAAAAACCTAAGCTATAGTCATAAATAGTGATTTGTGAGGCGGTGAACAATGATTTCCACTTGTTCAAAAACTTTGATGTTTTAGTTGTATAGTAAATAATTTTTTAGTATTGTTTGGTATCTTATTCTGATTTTCTTTAGCTTATGCTGCATATGTGATGTTTTAGAATACATTCATCAGTTCACGAGTGGGTAGGTTTTGGATGTGATTTTTCCATTTTGAAATTTGATGTTATGTCATCACATATCTTATTTTTAGAGATCCAAAGTGGCCTATAAGATTTTTTAATCATTTCAAAAAAATAACAATAGCATGTATTATAAGTTCTTTTTTTAATCTATAGCCTAATTTTTAATTAGTAGGTCTCTAACTTCGGGATCCAATGTTAAATTCATACGACTTCTAATTTCAAGGTCCAATGATAATTTAATATAATTTCATCATAAGTCTTACTTAATTTAAGGTGTCTTGATTTGTTGGTCTATTCCCGGCATGATTTCGGTATCGAACTTAATCGGACTTGATATTAAATTGATGCGACTTCTAATTTTAGGATCCAACAACAATTTAATATGATTTTAAAATAAATTATAATAATTTAATGCGCTTGTAAATGATCCCTATGAATAAAATGTAAAGAATTAATTTCCAAAATTAATTTCAAATTTACGTTATCCAATTACTTAGCAATAAAGAAATAGTTTGGTGAATTAATTTTATAGAAAATGACTTATGAATAGAAACACATTTAGTAATCTTTCTTAGAAAAGAATGTTTTTGAATGATTTTTATCTTTTGATAAACATAAATCTTCACCCATTCTCTAAAACTAGTGTTATTTTAAGTTTTTTCTATTTTTTTTTAATATTAAGTGACAATTCTATATTTTTAACTTTTTAAAAGTTTCATATATCGGTAGCAATAACAATCATAACTACCGAGCACCACCATTATTCTATCACCAACATCATAACGTTTCCTCTTATTATCATCATTCAAAACCATCAATGAAAAATAATTTATTTTACGGAAAAATATTTTTCTTGATACATCCAAACAATGAAAAATAACTCATTTTCTAGTGTGTGTGTGTGTGTCATATATATATTGCAGAACAAACATACTCTAACATACATAAGATAATAATTGTAGTAACAAAAGTTATTGGAATTAAGCGAGTCTTTTTCGCTTTACTCTAGCTTAAGAAATTTTTATTTTTCTATATGGTTAGTTATTGTTGGTGGAAAACTACTTACCGATAGTCGTACTATTTCTCACTAAATCATATTTTCTAATTGTTTTTTTTTTTTAACTAATCTTAAAACTAGTGGCTATACTTGGTAAATTTGATGGTTGTTTTATTAGTTTATCCGTGTTTTTACTCGTTTGAGAGGTTTTTATTTTATTTAGTTGTCTTTGTATTTTGTATTTTGTTTTTTTTTTTGTACCCTTTAGGGTGTTTATTATGTTGTCGTGGTTATTTATTCAAGATTTTGGTGGTTTTGAAATATAGATAATTTGGATGAAAGCAAATAGAAAGAGAGAGATTTTCTAAGATGGCAGAGTTGTTTAGTGGATTGCTAAGGAAAAAAAAAGCATCCATTTCTCTTAAACTATGGTTTTGAGGCTATTTTTATTTTTTATTTTTTTACATAATTTCTTTCATAATGTTTTTAGATGCCAACATAGTGATATGTAATTACAATATTTTTAATACCATGGTGTAATTTGGTTTGGTTTCAATTTGAAATGCAAAATTCTCACTCACTTTTCTTATCAATGAAAAAGTCTACCTTTAGCCAAAAATAAATTGTTAAATTTATTATTATTATTTCGATAAACGTAGAAGAATCGAGTTTATTATTCTAAAAAAGACAAAAAAAAAAAAAAAGCATATGCAATCATGAAAAAATTAGAAAGTCCAATGACGAGTTATTTAGTAATGTGATTGATTAACGATCATTTTTTTAATATTATAATATATTATTAATGGTTTTCTTTTTTATCATTCATAACAAGAAAATTATATATAAAAAAAACTTCAAAATTAAGAAATAACTTTTTTTTTCATAATACCAACATAAAAGGAATACATAATTATTAAATTTAAAAGAGAAAAAAACTTATTTATAATTTTTTTAAAGAATAATTATCATTTTTTTTTTGTAGCTTTCTACTTTACACACACTGTTTAATGTGTTATTAATTATATTTATTTTTAGGGAATTCATATTGTATTTTAAAACAAATTATTATATCTTTATATATAATTTATTTGCTATATCAATGTACATAATATAGGTGTGACACAATTTTAAAACTTGTTTGGCATTATTGCTTTATTATAGTTTTTAAAATCTTGCAAACATTAAAAACCAAAAAATAATTAAAGAATGATAGCATTTAAAAGAACTAATAATTAGAAACATAAAAGGAAAAAATTAATGTATACGTTAATTTTTTTAAAAAAAGGGGGAAAAAAACAACAAACCTAGTAGAAAAAAGATGAAATAAAAAAAGTTTCGATTTGATGAAACGAGACTTTCATACAATTGAAGGGTGGATTGTCTTGTGTACATAAGCGAGTAAGGATAAGAAAATAGGAGTTTATATATATATATATATATATATCCTTTTTGTTTATATTGGTATTAGAGCCTAGTAGGATTAAGATCTGTTTTGAAATCTATATTTTAATTCACATTAATTCGAGATATTCCTACGTTGTTTTGGAAGAGTGATCCTGGTCATAAGTCCTAGAGAGGTCGTTAATCCGTTGATTTAGCTCCTCCTGTTTAAGATAATTTTTTCAAGTAATAATTTTAAAATGTCGATTTATTTTTTAGAATGCAATCTATCTTCGACTCTTCTACCTCTGGAATGGAGGAGAAGATAGTGAATAGTGAAGAATTAATAATTGAAAGTTTTGAGAAAACAATTGATAAATGGGAAATCCCTAAGGTACAAAGAGACCAAATTTATAAACAAAGAAAATTTAATTTATACTCAAAAATAGCTTATGCATTTAAAACTAATGAAAGAGATATACATTTAACAAAACCTTTCAAAACAATTAAACATTTCTTGCAAACATCCTTTAACAAACATAAGTAAGAAATATAATTACATTCACATTGGGTTAGTTTAAGTGAGTATAAAATCCCTTATAAAAAAAGGATTAAATACATCAATCCTTACTGTTCATAAAAATGCCTAATTCTATGAGTTTCAAGATTCTTTACTTAGTTTTGTAGAATTTAGTCTTCATAATGGTTCAATTTCCTTTGATTGCTATCCAAATTTAACAATTTCTTTAAAAGACAAAAATATTTTTGATTGTCTTGCCCTACAAATAAAACCCATAGCTAACAAATGAATGTAGGATCTATACTAGTTACTATAATTTACAAA
The DNA here is from genome assembly GCA_963924115.1 of Dovyalis caffra. Lineage (NCBI taxonomy): Eukaryota > Viridiplantae > Streptophyta > Magnoliopsida > Malpighiales > Salicaceae > Dovyalis > Dovyalis caffra. The sequence goes on from CAWUPB010000030.1 coordinate 2,687,964, forward strand.
CTCTACTATAAAACTATGGTTACGACTTTTGCCTCTAAAGCCCTCATCCAAAGCCAAAAAGGAGAAACCACGCTTCTATAAACCGATCTAACTAGATCTAATGTTGTGATTCCTAAACCCATCAAATGAAGAGACATTTCTCTCCCAAAAGAATGGATCCTTGAACGAGCCACAAGATTCGAACCACCATATTGTACAAGCTCGAACACAAAACTAAAAGAAATCACCTAATATCCTTATGGAAAAGTTAAACTTTTATTTGCTAGAAAATCCACGAGCTTTAGATGTTCGACAATGCTTCTTCTTCCTACATCATGGACCTAGGGAAAATTTCAAAATTGCCTTCTACTATATACCCTTCTTATCATCCACATAGACACTCTACTTCGAAAGTCCAACCATACTATCAAATGTTAATTATAGAAACACTATTCATAGACTCGTTTAGACAACACAACATGAAAAAAGCCCTTCACCACCCATATCTTCATCTTTTTCTTCTATAACTGAAAACATCAATGTTGAATTGAATGTTTTAGAAAAAGACTTTGAACTAGGTAAAACCTACTTACACAAAGATTTTTATTCCCCTTATAATGAAAAGAAGTGAACATAGTTTTTTTAAATATTTTCTTGAACAAAAACAACATATCCAAAAAATTTTTTATGATTTTATTCAAAATCATCATGTCTACATTCTGTTTTTTTTTTTTTTAATTGATTTGAGATCTATGCTTTTGAAAATAACATTCATTACTCCTTTCACACTATCCAAACCAATAACAAACTGAATATTTAGAAAACAACATAAGGTGAACAAATAGAGTTTGAACAACCCCACCTTTAAGACAATTAAAACTCTCACATCATTAACGTGCAATCCTTGCAACACCTTTTAAAGTCCGTGAAGAAATTGATCATGTATCTCCCAAATATATTAAAAATATTATTAAACAAAATAATTATACCAATAACTATCTCCATACCATAAGTAATATAGTTACTAGAATTGAACAAAATGTCAAAAACCCAATTATGATTACTCAAAAATCCCTCGAACCAAAGATTAAAAATCTCATCTTCAAGCCTTATGAGGTTTCCAATATTAGTAAAAATCAATTCCAAAAGGCCAATAAATTAGAATTTTTCCAAGCCACATAAAAAAAAAAAAAACTCAATAAAATAGAAGAAACACAATCAACCCTTCTTGCACCAAAAATTCCTCGAGGTTCCCACAATATAAAAGCCCTTGAAACCACATCGAGAGGATGAAAATATCTTTCAAGAAGAAACTCCTTCCTTAAAAATAAACAAACTACATTGGAAAAATATCCAAAAGTCTTATTATCCTATGATTACTACGCCGGACATTGACATTGAGCGAAAGCCAAACATTCTTTCACGACAGACCGTTACAATGCTACTTTTGTCTATGAATGGAATATAGATGGAATGTCCGAATATAATATCCGCATTTTTTTTATAAGAAATGACCATGGATTCTATTGCTTATATAACATAATCTTCCATTTCTAACCAAGCCATTACGGATCTACTTATAGCGATTTCATTAGCTAACTCAAAGGATGGTGGGATTACCATCGTACACCTCAACAACAACTTGACATCCTAAAATCTATTTGTCTAGATGAAAATGAACAACCCATCCTTAATGAGAATGGCTCTAATACCAATATAAATAAAATGGATCATAATATGAATTATGAATAATAATAAAAGAAAATAAAAAATCAATTGATGAGTGGTTAATATTAATGAAATGTAACAAAATAAATATGTAAAAAAATGCAATAAAAATATGTAATTGAAACAATATAAATATGTACAAGAAATGCAATGCAAATATGTAATTGAAAAAATAATATAAAAATTAGAATATAAACAATGTAAATGATATAAAATTAAAACATATGAGTGGTAGAGCTATCCAAAATTAATGCAATGTAATTAAAATAAAATAAAGATGAGTGGCAAAGCCGACTATTGAATAATGTAAAAATGAAATTATAAATAAAACTTTTGTTTAAAGAAAATACTTACAAGAGAGTTTTACAAAATCTTGATTATTGAGAGTTATAAATTCTAGGGTTTTGTGGAGTGGTTGCTCAACACATGAGCTTTCTAATTATCTAAAGGAGAGATGATGGTCTTGTAGAGAGCTTTTGTGGTATGGAGAGCTTCTTTGTCTTGAACTTCCAAAAGCTTTCCTTTGAAAGTGATGGGGTGGTCTATTTATAGGCCTTTGGAGTGGCATTGATGTAAAATAAAAACATTATCCTTCAACGTTATGATGATTACTTTCTTGAAATGGAACTTGTTGTTGTAAGAAATGATGTAAATGGATGTGATGTAAATGTGACATAATTTTTTATTGGGGGAAGAATCCTGAAATAATCATCTTCATTGTCATCTCCAAGATCAATTAAAAACTTGGAACTAGTTTTGCTTTGTGATTCATCGAATTGTTCCTAAGCAATTGCTACATGATAGAGAAATATTCTTCCTTTGTTTTGGCTTTGATTAGGAGAGCATTGACTTAAGGCTTTTGAGCTAGGAAATTTGTATGCATGTCAATGACAATCTCTTTTTCTTTATTTTGTGGCCTTTGTAAGGATATCCATGTTTTCATTATTGCTTTGTTTATTTTGCGTGATTAAGCAAATTTATCCCATCATTTTACCTTGAAGGTTTTGATAAGAATGGGAATAACCACATCATGATCATTGCTGATTGTACCATTTATCATGAATGAATATTCTTCGAAAAAGAACAAATGAGGCATAGAATTTTATCATATATAAACAAAGAGGAGAAAAGGCTTACTCAAATTTTGTAAGGATATATTTATCTTTCAAGGTTATATATCCACGGTAACTACTAGCTTGCAAAATTTATTGAATGGCATCGAACCATTTCTACCGGGAAATGAACTAGAAGAGTAGATGGTATTGGGTTTTAGTATTGAAGAAAATTAACAAAGAGTGTTTTATTTAGTTTTTTTTTATAAGAAAAGTATTATAATAGGCTTATTGGTAGTCCTAATAGGTGTATGTAGGTTAAAAGGTCGATTTTATAAAAATCTAGCTTGGAATTGTTTTGGGATATTGAGGTCTTCACCCTAGTCTATTGGTTGGATAACATTTTGGATCTTAGAAGTGGAGTATGTTGGGGTAGTTTTGTCTTGGCCAATGCAAAAATGTTTAATTTTCATGGATTTTGTCTCCATGAGTATGAATTCATAGTAGGCTTGTGGTTTGCAGAGGTCTCATGGCTTGTAACGCCGAGTTTTGAAGGAATAAGTTTTAAGTTGCGGATAAAGGATTAGCATCGTCAATCGTCAAACTTATTTGATAAAAATCTTTTGCCATGTATTGAGAAGAAGAATTTTGGGAAGAAGTCATATTTGAAATAACATTTTTAGAAATCAATCTTGAAGGAGAACTTTTTGAAATACTTGTTTTGAGGAACATTTAGAGAAACATTTTGTAAACTTGCTTGAGAAAGTGGTTTTGAAAATTTTGGTTTGTGAAGAATAATTTCTTTTTGGGAATTTTTTCAAGCAATCTAGAAATTGCTTTGCTAAGCGGTTCAAAGGCCAAAAAGTCTTGGAGACTAAGCAAAACCTCTTGGTGTTGTGGGATAGCAACTACCCATTTCTGGACATCCTTATTGTTTTCTTATGGCTTTGAGTACGTTGCATTGTCCTTCATATTCGTCTTGAAATATTTGTTTCCGGACTCGGTTTGTATTGAGGAGATAATGGTTTTGTTGAGCATTGTTGGGTTTGTTTGCATTTGTCAACTCGGGGTTTTCTAGGAATCATTGTGATCTATTACACAAAAATTCTCAAGTGAGAAAATCAAAAATGAAAATTGCTTCTCCCTTAATATACTCAATATCATAACAAAAAAAACTTAAAATAGCTTGTGATCCGGTGAAAATATATTTTAATGCAATGTTTTGAACAATTTTTTATAAAATCTCTTGTATAGATTTACAATCTATTCGTAAAAGAAATTTTTGATTTAGTAAATTGTTTTAAATTTTATAATGCAAAGAACAATAGAAATAATTTCTTTTTTAATGGTTGAATAATTTTTTTTTATGTGTCATTCTAATGAGATGATGTATATCGAGCTATATGCTTGTTTATTATCTTTTTTTTAAAAAAGATTCCTCTTTATCTAATGTCGAAGCATCCGTGTCAACGATTTTAAATGCGAAGGGTCATCTAAATGTAAAGGGATATTAATTTGCTTGACAATATTAGTACGATGTTACGTCCAAAGGATATGGTTTTTTTTTTTTTTTTAATCTATCATGTTAGAGCCTGCATAAAAGATTTAGATTTGGATAAAAATATAATACATAATTTAGGCTTTCTAAAAATCTTTGTATTTTTGTTTTATTAGTGATTTTATTGAGAAAATTATTTCTAAAAGATAAAGATCTTTCAATAGGAGTGATAGTTCATTGTGATATATAATGTCCTAAAAAACGAATTTTTGTTTGGAAAAGACTAATTTTGGATTTTGAAACAACTAATCCATTTTTCTTTGTGATATAAGGAAATGTATTTAGATGTTTGAATTGTTGTTCTATTGAAGAAGAAAATATTAAAACATCATCGATGTAAACAATGCAAAATTGAGAATACAACTAAAAATATCATTCATTATTCTTTGAAATTCAGATAGGGAATTTTTTAATCCGAATAGCATTCCATTTCATTCATACTATCCAAACGTGACGATAAAAATAGTTTTATAACGATCTTTAGGTGTAATCTATACTGTCCATGTTCTAAAAATTTATTCCAAAATCCATAAATATAGAAAAATAAATTAAAACTATCAATAAATATAATTTTGAATTAATTGGATAAGAATTTAAAAAATTAAAAAAGTAAAATAGTAAATTTTAAATAATAATAACAAAAAATACTAAAACGAAATGGGACCAAATCACAATATAATTAAAGTTTAAAATTGAACAAGAGAGAGAGAGAGAGAGAGAGAGAGAGAGAGAGTTTAAAAAAAATGACAAATTAAAGTTGTAAATTTTAAATAATAAAAATAATTAAAAAATGCTAAAAAAATGGTATCAAATCACAATACAATTAAAGTTTGAAATTGAAAAAGAAAAGTATAGAAGAATTTTAAATAGTAAAAATATTTAATAAAAAATATTGAAATAAAATGGGACCAAATCACAATATAATTAATGTTTGAAATTAAAAAAAAAAAAGAAGAGAATTTTAAAAAATAAAAAATTAAAGTAGTAAATTTTAAATAATAAAAATAATTAACAAAAAACACAAACAAAATGGGATCAAATAAAAATACAATTAAAGTTTGAGATTGAAATACAAATATAGAAAAATTGAGGACCAAGGTGTTACAAAAATATTTGAATAGTGATTTGTGAAAAAAGTATAGAAAAATTGAGGACCCAAGTGTTACAAAAATATTTGAATAATGATTTGTGATTGTGTGAATAGTAATTTGTGAGTGTGTGAATAATGTTTCAAATAGTGAATGAATAGTGAATAATGATTTTTATTTTAGTTTTATTGATAATTTGTGCAAAAGGATGAACAAGAGGAAAGTGGTTGTGAAGAAATATCAAATTGTTAACAAAATGATCCTAATTCCTTTTAGTTTTGTACATTTCCCATTTTAGTTGTTTTTGTATTTTTAAATCTTGACCAATTTTTAATCCTTCTTTTTGTGTAAAGCTAATAAGTTGGCCATAAGTTAAATTATGGTATGGAATTTGGTCATCAAATTTTTTCCTAATTTTGTTTCTAACTTTTTCCCCTAAAAGAGGAGGAAGACACTAAAAAATTCTTTTCAAAATGGTTGGTTTGAATCCTCTCTCAACATAATTCTAATAAGAAAGGTGTGTTTATACCATTTGAAATTGCTAAGTTTTTTTACATCTAAGGTTCGATAATAGTTCAACATTTTATCTTTGAGATGAGAAGGATCTCCTATCTCCTATGAAATGTGAGAAAAATAGCTAAGATGAGTGTAGCTACAATGTTTTGTATGGGTTCACCATTCGATCAAGGATGGGTTGTTTCATCAAGGATGAGTTGTTCATTTTCATCTAAACGAACAGATTTTAGGATTCCAAGGTGTGTGTGTATATATATATTGTCTTTGGACATGCATGGTAAGATATAAAAGAAGTTATAGTTTTAACTAGTCGGTTGCCCACCCTATGCCACATATTCGAGTAGAACAAAATTATTTAAAATTTTTTTAATTATAATATTATATTTAATTAATTTTTTCTGAATTTTTTAATAAATTTTTTGATTTAAAAAACATAAATCACTCTTCTTTATGGATTGATTTTAAAATTAAAAATTGCAATAATTTTAACTAAAATATTAATCGAGAATTGAAAAAAAAACTTTAAAAATACTATTTTCACACTATTGTATTCAAAAAAATAAAGTTATAATCAATGGAAAAACTTTTATAAAAATTAACAAATGAAAAAAAAATCTTATTTAATGCCGATAAGAAGATTAATTTTTGAAATTATTCGCGCAACGCTATCTGTTAAATAGAACAAAATCATTTTATAATTTTATAATTTTATAATTTTTTCATTAATTTTTTATTTAATTATTACTACTTTTTGTGTGTTTTTCATAAATGTTTTTCTTAAAAAACATGATTTATTTTTCTTTATTCGGGGATTCTTAAATAACAAATTGTAATAATTTAAACCTGAAATATTAATTAAGAATTCAAAAAAAAAATTAAAATTATATAAATTATATATATATATAAGAATGTATCTAAAAAATAAAGTTAAAATTAATATATAGACTTGTATAAAAACTAACCAATGAAAAAATAAAAATTTATTGTTATTTAATGTTAGTGAGAAGATTCTTGTTTTCTTGATGTATATGCATTTGATCTATATATATTTATTTACAAATAATCGATAAAATTAGCATAAAAAATATTATTTAAATAATTGGTTGGTTCTTTTGAAAAATTACTTTAATTATTTTATTTTAGATGAATTGATTCTATAATATGAAAAATATATTTATAGTAAATAATTTGTATTATGTTGGAAGATGTATAATTCATTTTTAATAAAATCAATAATTCAATAATTTTTTGATACGTCTTGATCATATCTAGTGAACTGAGATAAATTATTTGAAATTCACTTCTAACCTTTTAGAATAAAATAATTATATATTTATATATATGCAACTATCATTTAAATATTCAAAGAATTCATGATATATATTATACCAATTTAGTTTCTAAAAAAGAGAAAACAATCATGTTTTAAAATTTTATTCTAAAATTCAAAAATAGAGAAAAATAAATTATATAATATCAGCAAATAAAATTTCATATAATTGGATTAGAATTTCCATAAGAAAAAATGATAAATTTAAAGAATGAAATTTAAATAATAAGATTAATTTTATAAGATAAAGTATATGTTAATATTAAAATATAAAAAGATATATTATATAACCGTTAGTTTGTGTGAAAAAAAAATCAAGATTGATTTTTTAAAATTTTAACACCCAATTAAATAAAAAAAAGAACATAAATTGATTGAAAAAAATAAAGAAAAAATTAATTTTTCAAAGTTTTAATACCCAATTAAATAAGAAAGAGCATAAATTGATGAAAAAAGAAATTGAAAAAGCCAAAGAAAAAAAAAGACATATTTAGTGCATCGGTTAAAAGATTAAAATTTTTATTGTAAAATTTTAGGGACCACAATGAAATAAATTGAAAATGATAAAAAAAAAAAAGGACATTGTTGAATGAACAATGATTTTACTGTTCAGAAAATTATAAAAAAAAAAAAAATTGGTGACAACAATAAACTCCTCACTTCTTTTAGTTTTTATTTAGTAGAATATTTCGAAGAAATTGAGACCGTAAGAAACGAAATAATTGAGATTCCTTTTAGATTACTAACCATCGGGACCATAAGAAAAGAAATAAATAAAGAGTTGAGTTTTACTTTGGAGAGAGAGAGAGAGAGAGAGAGAGTTGAATTGACAAATTTTAGCATTAATTATGATAAACCAACATCTGTTGACATCAATTGTTTTAACTCTCTTTTTCTTTTCCTTTCAGTAAATAAAGGGGCTAATTAAGCCCAAAAAAAAAAAAAAGGTGATATTAAATACGTCTCATTCCTGGTAAAACTATCCTAATTATAAAGAATATAAAAATCAATAAATACCCACATCAATTTTCTTCTGTGAAAACGTGACTAATGCAAACGTCTCGATTAATTTTTTTTTTAAAACAATTTTGCATTTATTAGTTGAGAATCTATTAAATTCAAAAATTAAGAACAAGTGGTCATACATATTTAAGATAAGATAAGTTGGTCCATATGTAGTTATATGGTGCACCCTACCACCTACACAAATTGCATAATATTAATTGAATTGAATCAACCAGTGATTTTAATATCCACAAGTAAACGAAGACTTATTAGTATAATTTCTAAACTAATTAATTAAAATATTAACGACGTTTGTTGATAAATACATAGGCGGAATTCCAACCCTTATTGGCCAATGGATTACTTGCGAAGTAAATATGTGGTTGTCTTTCCTTGTCCCTGCACTAGTAAGAACGAAAACGTATCAAAATACAATAATGTGTAAATTCTATAAATTAAATTCTCGTATTTTGAATGTGTTATTATAAATATATATAGTTTTTAATCTATTTATTATTCATATATATAAAGATGTAAATAGTAAATGTTAGAATTATATAGATATTAATTTAAGATATGAAAAAAATTACGTATTTTTTGAATAATATCTATAATATATAACAATGTCAAATTAGTCACGGTTTTTATTTTCCTTCACAATATTATTATTTAATTTTTTAGAAGTTATTATTATTATTATTATTTCGATATGTTTTTAAAACATGTGATAAGTATGGAAATTATTTGTAAAGTGTAAAATGACTATCAATATCATATGGATACGTAAAAATTTTGAAGTATTATACTTCATATATGTATAGGTTGTGAGTAATGAAAAAATATCTTAAATTTCTCATCGAAAAATTTCCTGGTCCTTTTTTTTTGGAAAAAGTGAGTACTGTATAAATAGATTGTTCATACATTTACTAGAAAACATTATGCATTTTAGGTCCATACATCTTTAGAATGATTCCCACCTTATCTATATATATCCATCGAATTAAACTTTGCATTAGGTATATTCATTAATGATTTTAATTAAATATAGATATATGAACATTCCAAATATTCAATGGATTGCTCAAACTAAATGAGTCTTTCCTTGAGATGCCATATTTTTCTACGCTAGATACCCTCCTAAAGACTGAAAAAATCAAAGGAAAGCTAGCAGGAAAAAAAAAAAAAAAGAAGATACATATAATTAAATAATAAACATAAACTAGTTTATCAAATATAGGGTTGTTAGTTTTTCATAACACAATTAAATCAAAAATAAATTCACAGATTTGGCAAATAATCTGTAGTGCAAAGTTAGTGGGCAATGCATTATGAAAATACTTGTAATTTATAAATTTTTTTATTTGAGTATATATTTTTTATATTGGATTTCTATTTATAAAATTTGATCAATCAAGTAATTGCATTAGTTTATATATATATATATATATGTGGCACTTATCCTTCTATCAAATGGGTTTATGCGTAGAAAATTAATTTAGTTTTTTTTTTTTATATATATATCTATTTGAGTGCATACTGATTATTATTATTATTATTATTATTATTATTATTATTATTAGAGTACATTTACTAATAAAATTTGATCAATCCAAGTATTTCCGTTAACTTCTATTGCAAATCAATTAAGGTATTACTTATTTCTATAGAAGGTGGACCGTGTAATAGAAACAGCCAAAATTTCGTCATTTGATCAAGAATTTGAAAAAAAAAATATATTGAAAGTAAAAAAAATAAAAAAATAAAAAAAATAAAACTGAAAAATAAATTAATTAGGTGAGTTCATATTTTTTCAACTTTATCCACCGATTATCTAACAATACATCAAATTAAATGAAAACTAGACTCAATGTGGACTCGATGTATAGTTGGATAATCGGTGGATCGAAGTTATATTATTATCAAGTTTACCTTACACTTAATCCTTATATAGTTTGTATTTTTTTCATTGAGATTCTCTATGATTTTTTAGTTTGATTGAAATCTTCTACTCTTACAAATTTGTTGAGTCGGACCCTCCATTATAACATTATTAAATATTCATCTTATGTGGTAAGTTAAAACTAACGGTATTTAATCAGTATAAACATATGACGATATAGGTCTAAAGTAATAGTGTTTGAGTTCGAAAAAAAAAGAATTAAAAACTTTTTTTTATAATAAACTAATGTTTAGAATTTAAAAATGAATCAAAAAGACAAATTTACCCCGTCCTATTATCCCAAAATTCTTGATTTAACCCCATCATTTTATAGTATTGCAAATAGAATTCAGATGCTTCATCCGAGTTTTGATTTATGATGCCACTCTCACATTCAAATTTACAAATAGAATCATAAAATTGAAAATTAACCCTTAATTCTACTTTCATTAGCCAATATTTCAATAATATGCCCAAATATGACATAAATTCCATTCTTTGTTTTTTGAAAAAAAAAAACCAAAACTTCAAAATCGCATACTCGTATAAATCAAAAGGGGAAATGCTTATGATTTAATTTTGGGCAAATTGTGTTTCTTTATATCCGATTTATCTCTACTTGCTCTTTGAATTTCATGTAATTCTTCTATTAAACAATTCTTATTCTTCTTGTTAGAAAATTTTGAACTCCCAATCTCTAGCTCATAGTTGCCAATCTCCACCCCATATCTAAACCAAGTAGACTCGTAAGTTCCAATCAAATTGATGATTATGGATTATTTTATGGGTCTCGATCGATGCTCAAACCTCCCCTTACTCTATCACCTACCAAAGAAGACATCATCAAAATATGGCCCCCACTATAGTCATGCCAAGTATATGTGTATTGATCAAATTCCTTGTTTTAGTTCACACCCATATTTTAGTGATATTAACTTAGTGTGTGTGTGTGTGTATGCTTACTCATTTTACATGTTCTATATGTTTTACATAGTTGGGACCCATAAAGAAAGAGATAATGAGCGAATGGGAGGAAGGTGATCAAAGAAAAGGAATGATAAGGTAATGTGAGCGATAGCAAAAGGGATGCACCTCTCGCTTCATCCATTGCATCCTCTTCCTTGTCAATGGGGACTTGGATGGCTCTAGTTACTTTTAACTCTAAGCCTTCCTTATAGCACAAATATAAAAGAGGTTAAATGTTATAAATTAATAATAGTAGTATTGGAGGAGATGTTGTGTGGTTGCGAAAAGGATGAGGGGGAGGAGTTGTTTTGGTTAGGAAAAAGGGGAAGGGGGACGTAAGTGAGGGATTGGAAGATTTTGGAAATTAAGGGTTTCAATTGAAGGAGATGGTTTTGAGAGGATGAAACTGGAGGAGCGAGATATTATGGTTGTGAAGGAGGGGAAGGTGTTTTTTGGTTGTGAAGAAAGAGAAAAGGGAGGTAAGTAAGGGATTAGAAGATTTAGGAAATTAAGGGTTTCGATTGGAGGAGATGGTTTCAAGAGGATGAAATCGAAGGAGTAGGGGAGGTTAGGGAGGGATTAGAAGATTTAGGAAATTAAGGGTTTCAATCGGAGGAGATGATTTCGAGAGAATGAAATCGAGAGGAGAAGATGTTCTAGTTGTGAAGAAGGAGGAGGGGAAGGTGTTGTTCGGTTGTGAAGAAGGAGAAAGGGGAGGTAAGTGAGGGATTGGAAGATTTAGGAAATTAAGGGTTTTGATCGAAGGAGATGGTTTTGAGAGGATGAAATCAAATGAGAAAATGTTCTAGTTGTGAATAAGGAGAAATGGGAGTTAAGTGAGGGAGTATTTACGAAATTTAAGGTTTTGATTGGAGGAGGAGGAGAAGAAGAAGCGGAGTTCTGTGTTTAGAAAGAGATAGTGAGAGACCGTAAGTTTTTGATATTTTCTATGGATTTTTGGATAATATGGTGAGGCAAATTTGTCTTTTCCATTTATTTTTAAATTCTAAACATTAGTTTATTGTTTAAAATATATATATATATATATTTTTTTGGACTCAAACACTATTATTTTAGACCTACTATATCACGTGCTCATGCTTGATTGATTGCTCGTTAGTTATAATGTGAAATGTCAAATGCATAGTTAATAGAGGGTTCGAATTAATAAATTTATAAAAATAGAGAGTTTTAATCAAATTGAAAATTGTAAAGGATCTTAATAATAATAATAATAATAATAATAAAATGAACTGTACAAGGACCAAATTTGAGGTAAACCTTATTATTATCCTCTTTTTTTTTCGAGTACAAGTTGAACTCAATTTATAACTGAACTTAGGCATGGATTCAACCCCATTATCCATTCCATAGTAATCTAATTATTTTATAAATTTTATTTTTGCCGATTTCTAGAATTTTTAAAACCTTATTATAAAACAACTTAAGCATCAATTTTTTACTTTGTAAATAAAGTTTATTTTATAAATCAATAATTTTAATTTTTTTAATAAAATATTTATTAGAAAACGTATAAAAGGCAATCTAACCTTTACTTTTATAAAGTAAAGTTTACTTTACAAATATGAATATATGATACAAACTTAGAATATAAGTTAGTATTGTTTAATGTCACATACTATATATATATACACACATAGAATGTATCTATCATTTAACAAATAATAATCACATAATACAATTATATATTTACACATAATTTTTAAGTACAATTATTTGCGCTGTAAGCTGCTGTCATCACATTTTGCACAACTGTTCGTGTGGAGAGGACTTTGGCGTACAGACTTTAGCAAGATCATACCATATGGTAATTTGAGAAATACTTCATTCATCTGTTCTTATATATGTTTCCTAATTTGATTTTAATTATCTCTTTCTCTTGTATTGTTTACTTGCATTCCCTGGAAAAATCAAAACTGATCATGTAAGTTTTTCCATGGAAAATACGTGGATGATTACTAAGTAAATTAAATTATGACTATTATACCCAAATTTGAATTTATATGTGCGTCCAGATTTCTAGCCCTCTATTCTTATCGCACTACGAATTTCTTACATGTATAAATGTCAGCTTGGTTTGGCTTTAATTAAGGTCAAAATCAAACATTAATTAAGATGATGTCGATTGTCAGTCCCTTTCTTTAGAAAATGTGATAGTATTTTATTATTATTTGCACTGGGCTTAATTCGTTTCCTGCCAAAACATTGTGACATTGTTTTTGATTTATTCCATCATAATGGAAGAGTCTATATGCATTTAAGATTATATTTCAATAAAAATAAGGATTTTTTTTTTTTTTTTTTTTTTTACCGATTTTAAAAACATATCTCAACATTGGTGTGATGCATTAAAATTAATTTTAATAAAACTTTTTAAACACTGTCATAAGGTCTAAATGAAAAAAAAAAAGAAGAGCAAATCTTTTTAACAATCAAACCAACTCCTTAAAATTAATATTGTCACATTCTTCTGTAACTAGTTTTCTCCTTCATGCACAAATGACAAAAACAAAATAAAAGTTAATTAGCAATTCAAACGGTAAACTTGTCTGGTGAAGACTCATCAAACACCCTTTTAAAAACATGATTAAAATAATAATTATAACTTGGTTACTTTTATAGTGCTTGTATGAATAATTTAGAAGCATCCATTGGGAGCATCATTCGATGGACCAAGGAAAAGGACTATATTTTGGCCTGACATACCTGTCTCTTGCCTGGAAACTAAAAACGTGAAAATTTAAAAACATAACCATTAGCTGTGTGACACATGTTGTACGCTGTCTTCGTAGAAAGCAAACGCAAAATCTTATTATTGAAACAATTCTTGTGCTAGGAGTCCATGACATGCAGTTCCTCTATAACTTCATTAATTACGTATATATTTATATATTAAGCACATAACTATAGTATCCTAACAATTGTGCTCATTCTGAGAGAGAGAGAGAGGCAATGATTCTTGTTCTAATACATGCATGGTTGGCATTTGGCAAAAGTCATTTACTCTCGGCCGTCAATGATCAGTTCAGCATTTGTTGGAGGCTGGAATATTTTACAATGGAATCTTAAATAATTTGGAAGGATAGTTCTTTTCATATTTTTAATTGAATATATTATCCAAAGTAATTGTACAGTCTACCTGCATTATTTAAATATAGATTATGGAAGTTCATGTTAGTTATAGAATCACTTGTACATTTGGCAGTTTGATATAGATATCACTAGTTTGGCTCTCGCGCTATGCTACGCGAGGGGCATTGATACGTGTGCAAAGAGAAGACGAGTATTTTGTGTTTATATGACCGATAATTTCTTTTTAATTTTTTTTTATATAGTGTATTAAAAGCAATGCTCATCATTGTAATAAGTGAAGAAAAAATATATATATATATATATATTTTACAATAACAATATGATTTTCTTTTTTCTTTTTTTAAATATATATGTAGGCCTGTTCATGAAAACATCAAAGGTTGATTATTTTTGTGTATGGGTTTTGATTAAAAAAAAAGAAAAGAAAAGAAAAAAAGAAAGAAGCTAAAGTTATATTCAATTGTTTGCTAGTCTTTTGTGGCAAGCAAAATATTCATGTAGAGTTCGTATTAAAAGTTGTTGAAACCTTTGCAATTTACTTTGATGAATGAAATATGAGTCTTTTGAAGCATCGTAGTGGGAATTGATTCAAATAACCATCTAAGAGATTCATGAGTTTCATTATAGAGCATTGTTGCACAAAATGTAATTGTTTATTTATGATTACTCAATTTATGGAGCAAATGGTCAAACATTGACATTTTTTTTATAAATCATGTCAAAGCAAACATCTTCTAAATGTTATAATCAACCATTGATCAAGAATATGTCTAAAAGATATTGTTGATGAGATCATCATTATGATGGTTTACAAAATAAGAGCATTTGGATTTTAGAAAAATATTAACGCATGTCGAGTGGTGGATGGAAAAATATGGATACAAAAAATTGAATAAGGATTGCTACAATCGAAGCTAATTTGTAAACATTAACAATTTAACATATACATCAATGATGGTGGCTGAATGCAATTGTCTATAAAAGCATCTATAGCCACATGGTTTTTTAAAACAACAAATGGCTAAAGTATTTTTCCTAGTGTTATGAACAAACTGAAATATTAGCTCAAAACAATGAGAGGCAAGCAATGGAGCTTAACAAAAAGAATGCCAAATTAGGCCAAAAAGTGGTACCGATGTGATCAATATATTCCTTAAAAGGTGGATGTTGATGTAATTTACTAAATAGATTGTAATACATATAGTTTCTACTAGCAATGTCGCTACATCTTTTTATCGAGCAATGAGGTTGCCATAAAAAACCAATTAGTTTAAACAAGTTGTTGTCATAGATGAATTATGGTGTTATTATTAGTTATTCACCTTTTTAGAAGGCGTAGCAACAACTTGCAATTTTTTTTTTTAAAGAGGCGAAGAAGTGTTAAGATTCGTTATATCCGTAGATTGTTCGGTTATCTACACCGACTTAGAACCTCTAATCTGGTTCAACCGAAAAAAGTTACAATGTGTGAAAAGGTTCAAAAATATAGGACACACAACAAAATTATTTATGAGTAGGGTGAAAGCTTTAGTATTAGCAAACCATGTATAGAGGGCGTGGTTTAAAAATTTTCTTTGGCGATGTAGATACAATGCTTGATATACTACTTGTGAAAATGATAAATTTAAAAAAGGAGAAAGAAGTATATAAACAAATTCTATTTGTGAGAGAAAGTCATAATCATTTAAAGAAAAATTTTTAAAAGCACAAAAATCCAATGCTTCACAATTGTACTAAGGTTGATAACATATTAAATTAATTGTGAATCTGTAAAATGAAATATGTATTATAATAAATGAAAAAAGAAATTGAAAAACAACAAAGATAAAAATATATTAAATGATGTGTCAATAGTAGAACCACCTCAAATACCTTTCACTATCACTAAATTCACTAGCACAAAACATGGAGATAACGATCATTTAGTTGTTTGCTAGACAAGTACCAAAAAGGAATCCAATCCATAACAATTGATGAAGAAATAACAATAGAACTGTAAAAAACCTAACAACCGATAAAAAAGAATACATGGAAGTATCTAAAACAAATAATCCAAAAAATAGAAAAGCCCAAAAATAGGGCTATTTTCAAGAGTTTTAGGAAAATTATGAAAACAAAAGCACAAAACACAACATACAAACGAAGACAATAAAAAAGGACATTATGCTTAAAAAAAAAAACAATAGACATAATCCACTAAGACAGAGTGTAACAACAAATAACAAATACATAGTCAGCAACAAAAACTAAGGAAATAAGAAAACGAAAAACAAATAAAAATAGTTGATCAACAAAAAAAGGAAAAACAAACAAAGAATCTTTGCAAGAAGAAGAAAAATAGGAGACAAATTGTTCAACAAAGAATCCACAAAAGACTTTTTTGAAAAAAAAATAATTTTTTTATCACATGGTTCATATAATTAAAAAATGCAAACCTTCGGTTTTCACCGGACAACGGTGCTTGATTCATCTAACTCGGGTTTAGGCTACCCACTCACTTTTTTTTGCATTATCTAAAAAACACAAAAATAATTTTTTCAAAATGAGCCAAACAACATAGTGAAAATTGAATCCATCAAAATGAAGTCTAATTGCTAGTCAATCGCAATTAGAGATCCGAGAGAGCAAGGAAAAAAAAAAAAACTAAAGCAAATATAATAGTCACAATTATTGAATTTCAATTTTAAAATTAAAAAAATTAAAGCAAATAGAATTAGAGTGATGTAGTTAATGCAAAATAGAGAAATGATTTGATTAGAGAGATTTTATTACCTTTCTTATTTGGTTAGAAAGAGAAATATCAAATATTTGAGATCTAGAAAGGGAAAAAGCTGAGAAAATTGGCGGAAAAATCACATGTTGCCATTTCTAATTCTATAGAAGAGAATAAATAGTTAGTCACTGAATTTCAATGTTAAAATAAAAAAATAAAGTAGATCGAATAAGAGAATGTATGGTTGAGGTGAAATAAAGAAATAATTTTATTAAAAAGGTTTCTTACCTTTTTTATTTGATTAGGGAGAGAGATCACAAATATTTTGAGATCTAAAAATGAAGAAGCTCATAAAATTGACCCGGATTTGATTCACGGGAAAAAGAAAAACACTATATGTGAGGAGAAAGGCATTATGAGTTTTAATGGATTATAAATTTTTAGAGATAAAGACAAAAGTTGTGGAAATCATTCATCGGTTAATAAAGATTACATTATCCCCAACTAACAAATAAAAATCCAGTAATAAGGAGCAAACCAACGACCAAGAAGATTATGCGCATGAAAGAAGAAAATAGAGGAAAATAAAAGGAAATGAGGAATGGATTTTTTAAATAGATCGAAGGAAGAGCTAGAACATCTCTCAACACTAAGGAACGTGGGCCACTCACATTGCCAAAGAAAGAGTTAGATTAACTAAAAAAGGGAAAAAAATTAAAGATATGTCCCAAAAGAAAGAATAAAATAAAGGTAGAAATGGGAAAACAATGTATGTGGGTGACAATCCACGAGTCCTCTTAGTTTTTGTGAATAGTATATCAATAATAAATAACCCACCTCTTTTAGTTTCTTTTAATTGGCATTTAAATTTCTATATTCTTAGCATATTATCTTTTTGTTAAGTCAAGTAACCCCTTAAGGTAATTTGTTGTAACACCCTTAACCTAACCCAACCTAGGACCTCTTAGGTTGAGATATTAGTATCGTTGATTTATATTTGAAGTGTAATGAATACGGACCAACAAGGTACTATGTCTTTACCATGGTATTCTAGGTATGGACATAGCTATAAAAATCTAATAATGATGGATACGTCCTAAATTTTAGTCCGAAATACACTATAACTTTTTCACGTTTTATTATTTTATTTAAATTATTTGGAATAAAATGACTGGATCCATGACACTAGGTTTTCCCAAATTCCTTTTCGGTTAGTACTCGATAAACTAGTTTACTTTTTTAGTATGGCTTCATCCCTTCCCTCTCACTTTATGTTTTAGGACACTCGATCTTAGAGAGTTTTATTTCATGTGATATTAAAAGAATTTCTCTATTTGACTTTTCCATACTAAAAATTTTTAGTACCTTATCAATATACATGCTTTGAGAGAGTCTTAACATTCTACGTGATCTATCTCTATAGATTTTAATTCCTAAAATATAGGCTACTTTCCCATGTCTTTTATGGAGAAATTCTTTTATAGCCAATCTTTTATAGATTGCAACATGATAATGTTATTTCTTGTAAGTATGTCATCTATACATAGCTCAATAAAGAGCACTAAGCTCCCACCAACCTTTTTATATGTACAAGGTCCATCTTTTTCGAAAAATCAAATTTTTAGATTGTTTCATCAAAATGTTGATTCCAAATCGTAAATGCTTACTTTAGTCCATAAATGGATTTTTGTAATTTGTAAATCTTATTCACATGTTCTTTGGTGATAAAACCATCAAGTTATGTCATGTACATATTCTCATTTAAATTTCTATTAAAAAAAGCAATTTTGACATCCATTTTCCATATATCACAGCCATGATATGCAGTGATTGCAAGCATAATCTAAATAGATTTAACCATAGCCATTAGTGAAAAGGTCTCGTCATAATCAATGCCTTGCTTTTTATGATAGCCTTTCACAACTATTTGGCTTTGTATGCATATACATTACCATCTATATCAGTCTTTCTCTTAAAGACCCACTTACACCCAATAGGTTTGATACCTTCAAGTGGATCAACCAAAGTCCATATTTGGTTAGTATATAAGGACTTCATTTCGGATTGTATGACCTCGTGCCATTTATTGAAGTCAATGTCTAACATTGTGTCCTTATAGGTATTAGGTTTATCATCTTTAATAGGAGACACATCACCATGTGTAAAGCTAAAAAGACCATATCTTTAATAGGAGACACATCACTATGTGTAAAGGTAAAAAGACCATATCTTTTTGGCTCTTGAAGAACTCGTTTAGATCTATAAAGTTCTTATGTATTAGTTTATAGGTTAGTTATAGTACTTTATAACCTATCTACTTGGAGTTTCATTAATGGAATGTAGATCTCGTGACCCTTCTCGAATCTCATCGAGTTTAACTTTTTTCTCATTGGTTCTAGCATCTATGAATTTTTTTAAGGACTACGAGCATGCCTAGCTATGAACACTTTTTGCTCTTGTGGTTGGTAAAAGTAATATCTATTTATTTTTTGGATATCTTATAAATTTACACTTTATTGATTTGGGCTCTAAATTGTCTCCATCTAAATATTTGACATATGTATCACAACCCTAAATCTTAAGAAAAGATAAATTTATATTCTTTTCTTTCATATCTCATATGAAGTTTAATCAATAGATTTTGTTGGAAACCTGTTCGATATAAAGGTTGCGGTAAGGAGTGCATATCTCCAAAATGAAATAAGGATAGTAATAAGACTCATCATGGACCGGACCTTGTCAACGGTATCCTCTTCATTCTTTAGGACATACCATTCATTTGTAGTGTTCCGAGTGGAGTCTATTGATAGAGAATCTCATTCTTTTTTAAATGATCTAAAAATTCAATGCTCAAGCATTCACCACCTCGATCGGATCAAAGTGCCTTAATATTTTTGCTAGTTTGTTTCTCAACTTTATATCTAAATTCTTTGAACCTTTCAAATGCTTTAGATATGTGTCTCATTAAATACATAAGTGATGTATCATTAGTAAAGATTTTGAAATAATCATGTTTTCCTCTTATTTGGATGGACATAAGCCCACATATATCACTATGTTGTAAGGCCTAAAAAATCGGTAACCCTTTCTCCTTTTCCAAAAAAGAAAAAGGTGATTTTGTCATTTTAACAAGTAGACAAGATTTGCGGACATCATAAGATTCATAATCAAATAATTCTAGATATTCATTTTTATATAGTTTGGATATTCAATTCTCATTTATATGGCCAAGTCGATAAGTCCTTAAATATATTTTATTTAGATCATTCATTTTGAGCCTTTTTGCATTTATGTTATTTACGGGAGTTTCAATGTTCAAAACATATAAACATTATGAATAACATCATTTTCATATAAAATATCATTTTTATAAAAAGAACAACTATTATTCTTTAAAAAAAATGAAAAACCTTCTTGGTCTAAATAAGAAACGAAAATAATGTTTCTAGTAATACTAAGGATATAATAATATTTTCTAAGTATAAGTACAAGCCTAGATGACGAGTGCTAACTCATAAGTTCATACATCTAATGGTATAACTCTTGATCCATTGACAACACCGATGGCGTCTTGTACTACCAATAAATTAGTATTTTATAATATCTTTATGAAACCTTAAGCAAAATAGTGTAATTAAGGCAAGTAATGGTCGAAGCCACAAGGAAGGAGGCTTAATTGATTGTTTCTTTGGTGAAGTGTTCTTGTAGTGTAAACGTAATAAAGGGAAAGGTTTTGTATTGAGAGTGTTTGGAAGCAATTAAATAAATTTAAATAACAATAATAAAGAAAACCTTGGTCGAACTTTAGTATCCACTTTTAGTTTGATCACTAATCATGATTTAATAATTAATTCATCCTAAACATGAATATTCACGGTAAGACAATAATAAGTATGTTGGCTCTAGCCTTTCCTTAGTAATTTACTGAATATACGATACCTAATTAATTTCCTAGTTACTGAATAACCTACTAAGCATTAGATATATTTAATCCAATAACACCATTATGATGAGAAAAACGAGTGAAGCTAAGCCACCTTTCTAAGCGTTAGAGAAAATATAACCTAGTTCTATGTTTTTTAAGGAATTGAATGAAAACATCATTAATCATCAACCCCTAGTTACTATCACAAACAAGTTTGACAAGTAATTACATAGACTTGAAAACTTAGCTAGCAATAAGCAATATGAATAAACAACTAGCGTGCACTCTAATTGAATTAATCATACAATTATGAACCAGTCATGTAGAAAAACATAAAATACCCAATAGAAATGAGTTTAGAAATGAAAACCGATAATCTCACGATGATTAACTAAAAGCTTCAACTTGATTTAACTAAGAAAGGAGTTTAGTTGTTCATGATACAAAGAGAGAATTCTATTCATTGTGGTCGTAGGAAAGCTAGCTAGAGAGAGAGAATAAATAATATCCTAACTTTGTTATTTATACCCAAAAATTAGGTTACTTCACTTTTTGTGTCAATATTACATCGTCACACGGCTTAATGTATAAAGTTACATAATTTTCTACTTGATATCACATGATTTGGAGCTTTGGAAATTAGGTTGCACATGACTGTGTAACTTTGTTCACAAACTATGTATCCATGCCACTATCCGTGTAGATTTCTCTCCCTTAGTCACATGGACGTGTGGTTTTATGTTGCAAACCATGTAAAGAGCTCACTCGCCTATGTACAACTCCTCTTCTTTAGTCACGTGATCATGTGAAATTCTTCTTCAAATCGTATGAAAATGGTCCTATCCATGTGGCTTGCCATGCTTGGGATTTCACATTGTTTCCTCTTTTAAGTCACATGGTCATGTGACTTTTTTAAGCCTCTTATGTGAATTCTCTCTTCCTTGTTTTGGTTTTGGGTTTCCTTACTTTGATTTATCATTTTTCCTATAAAATTTAAAACCATCATCTTGATCTTAATTGTCATAATATAATACAATAAACACTAAGAAGCTCAATGCATTAGAGCTTAAAAATCATGTTAATTATACACTTATCAAATACCCCCACACTTAAGCGTTACTAATCCTCAAGCAAAACAAATAAAATATAAATCTAACTTAGTTTCTTAGGAATCATGATTTTTTTTAGCATATGCAACAAGCCTTTAAACCTCCGAGTTACCCCTAGTGGACGAGTTATGTCTTTTAAGAGTTTTCGGATGATAAACCCACAAAATCATTCAAACAAATGTAATACTAGTAAGATTGTTCTTTAAACATTGATGCTTGATTCAAAATTCAAAAAAATTCAATAGTTAACTCAATTATGTTCAAGATATTATCATCATATCAATGTATATCTCCAAATTGATTTATGTATCTTCATAACTAAACATAATTCGGGCATACAATACTAACTCCACTTTTACTCCTTTTTTACCACTATAAGAAAAGCAATAAATAGAGATTTTCCTTAATCAACATTTTTCCATTTTAAACATCCCAAATTCTTTTTCATTTCAAGGCTTTAATAGCTTTTTCCTAAGTGGTCACTTACCTTTTTATGCGACTTGTCGACATTTGTGATGCGAGTAATCGGTTACTTAGCAATTTATCAACCTAGAGTGCTTTGCATAATCATAATTTGAATAACTCGTTTGACATAAAAGTAAACATTTATGATGAATACTCCTAGTTACTAAGAAAATCAAAGCATCATAGTAGAATTTTTACTTAATTAGGCTACATTCCTAAGGGAATGTTTTTCATATTTTTTTCTTAAATAAACATTAGAAAATCTTATTTATTTAAACCGTGCTTAATTCTAATTTTCAAAGGGTTTGCTTTTCTTTCAAAGTCAGTATCAATATCTAAATTATGTTGCATCAAGAAGACACATAAAGCTCTCTAAAATGCATACACTTTTATAACAATAATATCTCAAACATTTTCATTCATGTCATCAAATTTTTCTAAATTCATCATTACATATCAATCAAGAAGAACATCATACTAAACATGGCATTTGTTTCATTTTTTTTATATAGGGGTATAAAATAAACATAAATTACATAAAAAAAACTAAATAAACCTAAATGCTAAATTCACCCCCACAATTGAATTGGACATTATCCTTAATATTCAACAATCTTGTTAAATGTAAATAATATTAAAAAGGTAAAGGTTAAGAGAAAAAATTTGGGATGGCGGTAGTTAAAGGAGAGGTGGTTTGAAAGAAAGGGTTGAAACTCATGGCACGTGCCCATGCCCCATTTAGAGCATAAACCGTGTCTCTTTTTTTTGCCGTGTCACTCTTTTTTCTCTCTTGACATTGCAGAGGTTGAGTCTCCATACGAGCATGTAGATTCCTCTTACAAACCGTATGGATAACCTTCTGCCCATGTAACTTAATTCCATTCAACTCACATGACCATGTATATATCTTCATAAACCATCTATACCATGTTCTGCTCATGTAATAACTTTTAATTTACTATTTCACGATCATGCAAAATTGCACACAAACCATATAAAAACACTATTACCCATGTGTCTTTCTCTCTAATTGCACTTTCCATCTTCTTTTGATGCGGACAGGCATGTGATTTTCTTCTTTAAACCGTGTATTTTTACCACTCGCCTATATGTCTCTCCTTTTTCTTTGGAAATTCAATCAAATTCACTTACCCAATTACCCATGCTGCATGTTTTGTCAAGCAAGTCCAGTGTAGGTGAACATTAAATATAAAATCAAGCACTAACTAAAAATTGAAATCAAAACAAGAAATTTACATAAATCATTGGGTTGCCTCTCAATAAGTTCTTTTTTTTAATGTCTTTGGCTCGACTTTAGTACCATTCATTCCTTATAACAACGATCTAGTCCCGTCAAGCTTGACACCCAAAGTACACTTCCAAGCATCTCCATAAATGGCTTTTCAATTTTAGTCCCAATTGACACATCGCTTTTATATAATTAGAGAAAACCCTTCCTCTAATCTAGAAAAAAATGAAGAATAAAAAGTGACAATGACATAAACAAGACCTATAAAATCAAAGCAATGATGGCAAGAAAAACTAAATTTTGTTAGCATCATTATTGAACTCATTTGGAAGGAAAAATTCAATAGTGGACACATCAAAAATATTGTCTAAGTCCATTTACTCAAAATCATTTTCTTGCTTCGTTGGTTCATTAACAACCATAATCTTGTTCAACTCTTCATTACAAATTGGCTATATTTCAAAATTTTCTATAACTTGCTCCTCATCTAGCACATCCTCTCCGTCCTTTGTTGTACTTGAATGTTCTTTCGAACTCATTTTTATTTTGGAGTGAAAGTTGCTTGATGCTTATACTTTTACCTCTCTCACACTTTGCAATATTACGTCACTCATATTTTCTTGCTAGTTTACCTTTACGAGAGGGTTGGAATGTACCCGAATTTTAGAGTTTCAATCCATTTCTTGTGGTGGTGAGTTGACTCTCTTGAGTTTTTGACTTCTAAAAGTTGGTTATTGTTTGTCGTTGGAATTGTAGGGTGTTAGTTTGAAACCGTGTAGTATTCTAAATTAGTACTTTCATCATGTCTTCTAAGGATGAGTTAGAACCCAAAATGGGAGCTTGTTGCTCTTGAAACGAGTGGTTGATAAGGCCTTTATTGTGCACAACATGGATTATTATAGTAGGGTGTATCTCTCAAGCCATGATAGACATCATATCTTCTTTGTTGTGACCACCCTAAGAGATCACTTATAGCATTGCGTTATTCAATACAACCCTCTTGTAAGGTGGAGCACACATAATTGGTGTGCCCTACTCGTTAAGTAAATCTTATATGCTCTAACTTGTTGTATGCTATTTACTACTATTTGTTTTACCAATGATACCAATTTTTCCATTTGTTGCATAAGTTTGGAGATACAATTTTCCTATTCGAATCTCTCATGTTATAAGTCATATTGAGAGCAAAACTACTAAGAACACCAAGTCGTGTTGAATATATATATATATATACACACACACATAAAAAACTAGAATATTAAGAAAAATCAACTTAGAATAATCTTTCTCGACAATGATGCCAAAATTTGATGGGGGTTGTCTAAATTCCTCGACAACTTAACGTAATCTTCCTCGATGACGATACCAAAATTTGAGTTTTTCAAGTATAACCCTCTTGTAAGGTGGAGCACATATAAGTGGTGTGCCCTATTCTTAAGCAAATCTTACATGCTCTAACTTGCTACATGCTATTTACTACCATTTATTTTACCAACGATACCAATTCTGTCATTTGTTGCTTAAGTTTGGAGATACAGTCTTCCTATTCGAATATCTCGAATTGTAAGTCATATTGAGAGCCAAAATACCGAGAATACCACGTCATGTTGAATATCTATATACATAAATGACTATAATATTAAGAAACAATCATATTAGCCTAATCTTCCTCAACGAACGATGCCAAAATTTGATGGGGTGTCGTATCACTAATAAATTGGTAAGTTATAATATCCTCATGGAACCTTAACCATAATAGTCTAATTAAGGTAAGTAAGGGTCAAACCACAAGGAAGAAGGCTTAATTAATCATTTCTTTTGGTGAAGTGTTCTTTTAGTGTAAAAACAATAAAAACGGGTTTGGTGTTGAGAGTGTTCGAAGCAATTACATAAATTAAAATAAAAATAATAAAGAAAACCTTGGTTGAACTTCAATATCCCTTTTTAGTTTGGTCATTGATCAATAATTAAATAATTAACTTATCCTAAACATAAATATTCATCGTAAGACAATAACATATATGTTAACTCTAGCCTTTCCTTACTTAGTTATTAACTGAATATACGATACCTAATTAATTTTTTAGTTATTGAACAACCTATTATGTGCTAGATAGATTTAATCTAATAACAAAATTAAGATGAGAAAGACAGGTAAAACTAAGTCACCTTCTTAAATGCTAGAAAAGATGTAACCTAGTTCTATATTTTCTAAGGAATTGAATGAAAACATCACTAATCATCAATCCTTAGTTACTACAACATATAAGTTTAGACAAGCTATTACATAGACTTGAATACTTAGCTAGTAATATGAAATATGAATAAATAACTAGCATGCACTCTAATTGAATTAATCATACAATTATGAACCAATCATATAAAAAAGCATAAAATACCCTATAGAGATAAGTTTAGAAATAAAAACTCGTAATCTCACAGCGATTAACCAAAAGCTTCAACTTGATTCAACCAAGAAGAGAGTTTAGTTGTTCATGATACAAAGAGAGAATTCTATTGATGGTGGCTGTAGAAAAGCTAGCTAGAGAGAGAATGAATAATACCCTACCTTTTCTATTTATACCCAAAAATAGGTTTACATCATTTTTTGTGTCATTATTACATTGTCACATGGCTTAATGTATAAAGTTACATGGTTTGTTACTTGATATCACACGAGTTTGGAGCTTTGGAAATTAGGTTGCACACAACCATGTAACTTTGTTCACAAACCATGTGTCCAAGCATCCGTCCTTATAGAGTTTCTCTTCTTTAGCCACACGGACATGTGGTTTTATAGTATAAACCATGTAAAAAGCTAATTTCCCATGTATAACTCTTCTTCTTTAGTCACACGATGGTGTGCAATGCTTCTTCAAATCGTGTGGAAATGGTTCTACCCATATGGCTTGCCATACTTGAGATTCCATATGGTTTTCTCCTTTAAGTCACACGGTCATGTGACTCTTTTAAACCTCTTTGGACTTTTCTTTTCCTTGTTTTGATTTTGGGTTTTTTTTTGCTTTGATTCATTATTTTTCCTATAAAATCCAAAACCATCATCATAGAAAGTTTAATGTATTAAAATATAAAAATTATGCTAATTATGTAGCATCTTTAACCTAATTCCTTACAAAAACTTCATATAACTTAGCAATTTTAGTTCTAGAAAACTCAATTAATCATAAAATATCACTTAGGACCGTTAAAACCTCATATTAGAAAGATTAGGAATTTTTTTTTTTGGGCGATAGGTTACACGGCCTCCAACAGGTTGTGTACTTGCCCGTCTAACTTAAAACTCACTTTTCCTTGAAAATAGAAGGTTACACGGCCTTCCACATGAGTGTGTACCTTTCCGTGTACATTTACTGCCCAAAACAAGGGTTTTTCAGCCATAACACTTCAAAACCTAATCAACAACATTCTTTCCACTTATAACCCTTGGATATTCAATCAAAACCACTTTTTCTTTGTTCATAAACACGTCTCAAAACACTTCTAGGAGATTATATTTACATAGTTACATATACAATTCAAAAATCTCCTAGGATGCATATGCTCGGCATAATGAGAGAGAGGAGAAGGAGATCGCCGATCGACTCGTCACTTATGACATGAATTCAACAACAAAAGATGACTTTAACTTTCACTTCTTGCTTCTTAGTACCTAAAAAGATAATTGCATTTTTAATGAGATGCTACTCAATGAGAGAACAATAATCCATTGAAACCATAACATGCAATCACGTCATCCAAGTATCATCACATATAAACAATACGGGTAGTTCATATGACTCTAAGATTACATGTCTTTCTTTTTCTTATCGGTTATAACTTGGACATGTCAAGTTTCGCCCCGAGTACTTGTAACTTATAAACTTGTACACATGTATTACTAGCCAGCTTTTATAACTTGTAGTTGACCCGTTGGGCCCTTGTAAACTTGTAATTGCGAAACTTGGACAAGCCGGTCATAAGCTTAACCTCTTAGTCTTGCATATATCATGAATGTTTCACATATAGCATATACAACATCCATAGCTTACACCATGGTACATATCCATTATAACATCAATAAACATAACATTTGCGTCAATTAGCAAACGGCACATCATTCACATCATAGTATCAATATCAATAAATATAACATTACACTCAATAGCAATAACACATCATGGCACAACTATTATTATTCAACTCACAAAAATGACGTCTTCGTCGTTTATCAATGCGTCGCGTCTAGCACCTCATGCTCCTCGGCGTCTATAAACACATACACATATACTTTTATAAGTCATTTTATCATGATCAAACTTCTAAATATGCTCAAGGTACAAAATATGACTTTAGGGTTAACTTATTCCTTTATGGGTACTTGACCCCTTTTCACTTTTTCTACCATAAGTCCCAAAATACAGATTCAAATGATGCAATTCTAGTTTCATATGAAACTAGATTCATAGGGCTCTAAAATATCCAAACATCAAGTCTAGGTACGAAATATACAACTCATGATGATTTTCTAAAAATCGAGTTGCTGCCATTTGATTATGGGTACTTGACCCTTTGACGAGTTCACACTCTTTGTACTATAAATCCTAAAATACAGGTTAAAATGACAAAATTCTAGTTTTACATGAAACTAGACTCAAAGGGGTCTAACATATCCAAAACTCAGCCCAATATTCCATATACATGATTTATTCTAGATTTTCAAACTCTAACTAGTGTCCAAGCACCCTTGTTACCGAGCGAGTCTCCAAACAAACAACAATAAATCTAGATTGGGACATGATAAAGACCTAATTATTTTTTAAAAATAACTAGACATATCAATATAAAACATATCCAAAAATCAGATCGAAATACTCAACATCCAAAGAATACCATATTTTTAAATTTTGAACACTAATCTGCCAAGCATCGGATCACCTAGAACAACATGTGTTCAAACTATCATAACCCGAAATTTAAATCACTAAATACAAAACCCTTTCACAGAGACCTAGATAAGACAAAAACCAAAAATTTTTATTCTTACAACGTGTTCCACATCGGACCCTAAAGTCTCGAAATCAAGAGTGCAAAACAGAGCTAGAGATGAACTTACCTAGATTTCCAGCTTGATCATCCGAATTTGACAAGGAAATGGGTTTTTCCTCTCTTTCTCTCTCTCAAAACGGGAAACCGGATGGGATAAGAAGAGATAATGATCGGGTAAGTAATCTTGATCGGGTAAATATGCGTGTATGCATGAACGAGTGTATGTTTTTGGGACGGGGTTATTACAATTCTCCCCTCCTTAAAAGAATTTCATCCTCGAAATTCCTTTACTCGTATCGGGAAACAAGTGAGGATAATGGTTGCGCATATATTCTTCGGTCTCCCAAGTTGCCTCTTCCTTAGCATGGTTTCTTCATAAAACCTTCACCATAGGCATTTCTCTTTTCCTTAACCTGTCTTAACTTTCGATCAAGAATTTGTACTAGTTCCTCCATATAACTCAAGTTGTCGGATATCTCTATTTCATCGGCTTGAACCACATGTGAAGGATCGGATCGATATCTTCTTAACATACTTACATGGAAGACGTCATGTAGGCTGCGCTAACTCTTGGGGCAAAGCCAATCTATATGCAAGTGGACCAATCCGTTCCACTATTTCATATGGTCCAATATAACGAGGACTCAATTTACCTTTCTTACCAAACCGTAACACCCCTTTCCAAGGTGAAAATCTAAGAAAAACCTTATCCCCTACATTGTATTCCATATCTCGTCTATGTTGGTCCATATATCTCTTTTGTCGATCTTGTGCAATCTTTAACTTGCTCCGAATCACATTTACTTTATCAACAGTTTCTTGTATCAATTCTAGACCCTCAAGTATTCTTATTCCTTCTTCATCCCAATATACGGGACATCGACACTTTCTACCATATAAAGCTTCATACGGTGCCATGCCTATACTGCTCGTGGAAATGATTATTATAAGCAAATTCAATAAAATTCACATAATCATCCTAAGATCCCTTAAACTCGAGCACACAAGCTCTAAGCATATCTTCAAGCGTCCGGATGGTTCTCTCCGATCGTCCATCGATTTGAGGATGAAAAGCGAGTACTAAAATGTAGTTTAGTCCCCATGGCTTGCTCGTAAAATACCCCAAAATCTATAAGTAAATCTTGGATCTCCGTCCGACACGATAGATAAGGGCACACCATGGAGTCTCACAATTTCATCTACATACTTCTGGCCAATTGATCCGCAGTACACCCTCATCCGATCGGTAAAAAGTGAGCCGACTTTGTCAATCTATCAACAATAACCCAAATAGCATCATTTTTCTTTTGAGTTCGAGGCAATCCCGTAACAAAATCCATAGTGATCCTTTCCCATTTCCACTCCGAAATCGGCATAGGATGTAATTTTCTTGTCGAAGCTCGATGCTATATCTTTATTTGCTCGACATGTCATACATCTTGAAACAAATTCAACTACCTACTTTTTCACATTCGGCCACCAAAAATGAACCTTCATTGTTTGATACATCTTAGTACTTCCTGGATGCATGGCATAAGGAGCATTATGGGCTTCATCTAAGATCTCTCTTCTTAAATCATCGACATCCGGAACATATATCCGATTCCCGTACATTAAAGCTCCATCGGCATGAATCACAAATTCCTTGCCCCTTCCTTGATCCATCTTCTTTTTAAGCTCAACAATGTAATCATCTCGTTTTTGTGCTTCTCGGATTCTCTCATGTAGCACGAGTCTTACTTTAAAAGTAGCAAGTAAGATTCCACTCGCTGGCATTTGTAACTCCACATTCATTTCTCTTAAAGCAATCAAGTTAGCAATTCTTCCACTTGCTTTTCGACTCAAGGCATCGGTGACTACATTTGCTTTTCCCGAATGGTACTCAATAGTACAATCATAATCTTTCAATAACTCTAGCCAGCGTCTTTGTCTCATATTCGATTGTTTTTGACTCGGTAGGTACTTCAAACTTTTATGATTTGTAAAAATCGAAAAGTATCTCCATACAAGTAATGTCACCATATTTTTAAAGCAAAAACCACTGCTCGCCGGTTCCGGATCATGTATCGGATAAGAAACTTCATATGGCCTTAACTCGTCCGGAGGCATAAGCAATAACTTGGCCATGTTGCATTAGGACACAACCCAAACCTTGGTAGGAAGCATCGTCGTAAATGACAAAACCACCGGTACCACTTGGACTTGCTAACACCGGAGCCGATGTTAACTTGGCTTTTAATTCATCAAAACTTTGTTGACATGCTTCAATCCACTTATATTCAACTCCGCTTCCGAAGTAATTTAGTCAATGGTGCAGCAATACTAGAGAAATTCTCTACAAATCGCCGATAATAACCGAGCTAAACCTAAGAAACTGCGTACTTCGCACATTCTCGAGCGGTTCCCAATTCAAGCATCGCTTCAATCTTTTTTGGATCCACCTTTATACCTTCACTCGATACTATATGACCAAGAAATACAACTTGATTAAGCCAAAATTCACATTTATTGAATTTGGCATACAACTGTTTTTCTCTCAATATCCGCAATACAATTCTCGATTGCTCAAGCATGCTCCTCCTCATTACGGGAATACATCAAAATATCATCAATAAACACTATAACAAACTTGTCTAAATAGGGTTGGAACACCTTATTCATCAAGGTCATAAATGCTACTGGTGCATTCGTCAAGCCAAAAGGCATTACAAGAAATTCATAATGCCCATAGCGAGTCCGAATGCGGTCTTCGGTACATCCTTACTTGCTATTTTCAACCGATGATACCCGGATCTCAAATCAATCTTACCGAACACCCGAGCACCTTACAACCGATCAAACAAGTCATCGACTCTTGGGAGAGGATATTTGTTCTTGATGGTCACTCGATTTAACTCGTCGATAATCAATACACAATCTCGATGTGCCGTCTTTCTTTTTCACAAAAATACCGGAGCTCCCCAT
Source organism: Dovyalis caffra (assembly GCA_963924115.1). Classification (NCBI taxonomy): domain Eukaryota; kingdom Viridiplantae; phylum Streptophyta; class Magnoliopsida; order Malpighiales; family Salicaceae; genus Dovyalis; species Dovyalis caffra. The sequence goes on from CAWUPB010000030.1 coordinate 2,719,710, forward strand.
GGTGATGTACTCGGTCGGATATACCTTTTATCCAAGCAATTCCCGTAATCGAGTCTTTAACTCTTTTAACTCAGTAGGAGCCATCATGTACGACGTCATAGAGATAGGAGTCGTGCCGGACAATAACTCAATGGTAAACTCCATATCTCTATTTGGTGGTAATCCCGGTAATTCTATCGAAACACATCTAAAAATTCATTCACAACGTGTATGTCTTCTAACTTAACCCTTGTCCGTTTAGCATCAATCACATGAGCTAAATATGCTTCGACCCTTTCGAATCATCTTACATGCTTTAATTGTAGATACTAAACAAGTAGGTAAAATTTTTCGATCTCCTCGGAAAATTAGTCTTGCTTGATTTGGCAAATCAAATTCAACTTCTTTAGTAAAACAGATTCACTATAGCATGATGCTTTGTCAACCAATCCATCCCCAAAATGACATCAAAATCATGGAAGAACATGAGTAATAAATCAGCATCTAATTCGGTATCTCCTATCCGTACCACACAATCCCGACATACCCTATTAACCTCAAGTAATTCTCCTAAGGGCGTACTAACATGCAGATCATATTCAAGGGGTTCAAGCACATTTATGGATTCGGGATGTAAATGCAAGTGTCATGAATGAATACGTGGCTCCGGGATCAATTAAAACATAAGCTTCAATATTAGAGACAAGTAATTTACCCGTCATCACTTTTGGTGCAACCACTACTTCTTGTCGAGAAATTGCATAAACCCGTGCTTGAGCTTGAGATCGGCTACTTTGAGCCTCGGCTCTAGCTCCACCTTATGTCATTGTGACATTTCCCGGTCTACCTCGACCTCTACCTCTTCCATACTCGGACATTCACATTACTCGACCTTGGCCCCCGAATAGTGGACTCGGATGCGGTACCGCTCACTCCGCTTCTCTTCGAGCAATCTCGAATCATGTGATCTAGAGACCCATAGTGGAAACATCCACCGATCAATCTTCGACATTCCCCCTCATGTCGTCTATTACAATACGTACATACGGGTCTCGGATCCATAGAGTCACGTCCTCGGCCTCGGCCTCCGGTAGTCCGGGTACCACTCCAAGTTTGCTTACTTCTTGAATAGCCACCCTTAAACTTTCCCGGAGCGAACTTTGATGGAGTAGGGAGACTTGGTTCTTTTCTTTTACCCAAAAACCTCGCACTTTCGGCTTCGTTTCTTTGTTCGACCTTTCAGCTCGGATAGCTGCAGGCTCTCAACCGGACATAGCTATCTAGATCTCCGGATGAGATCTTGCTTCGATGGCATATGACAACCCTTCTTCAAACTTTCGGCATTTATCTCGTTCGGTAGCTATCATGAATGATGCATACCGGACAACTGGTTAAACCGTACCTCATAATCCACCACGGACATATTATTTTGCTTCAAATTCAGAAATTCTTTTCTTTTCTCATCTTGATAAATCTCCGGCATGTAATTATCTCGAAATTCCCGAAGAAAATCTACCCATTGAAGGACGGAGAGGCTGCACTGTAGCATTTGGGATTGTCTCCTACCAGCTCATACGCATTTCCTTGGAGAAGAGACACAAGCATAATCAAATCTTTCATCCGGAGTGCATTGCATCATATTTAAAATCCTCTCTGTTCTTTTTAACCAGTTCTCGGCTTCAATCGGATCCGTAGACCCCATGAAATCAACTCGCTCCATATTTTCGTAGTTTGTCATATCTTCGTTCTCTCGATCTATTTTCAAAACCATGTTGATGTAATGCATGTGTATGAGGTATCCGTTGTCCAACCCGAGTCGCGAGTGGTTCCATATGTACCGAGAGGTATATGAAGCCTCTACGGCATGCTGATCGAGTCGCTCCCTCTCTCTCTAGTGCCTTATGGTTAGAACCATGATCACCTACTTTTTCCATCCTATATATATGAAATTATGTCATGTCATGTGCATTTATGTGATATCATGCATGCATGTATGCCCTATGCCCATATGAATCATATCCCCGCTTCCGATACAAAAATTGTAGTGTCCTTAACCTAATTCCTTATAAAAACTTCATATAACTTAGCAATTTTAGTTATAGAAAACTCAATTAATCACAAAATATCACTTAGGATCGTTAAAACCTCATATTAGAAAGATTATGAATTTTTGTTTTTGGGCAATAGGTTACATGGCCTCCAACACGGTCGTGTACTTGCTCGTGTAACTTAAAACTCACTTTTCCTTGAAAATAGAAGGTTACACGGCCTTCCACACGGGTGTGTACCTTTCCGTGTATATTTCTACCTAAAACAAGGGTTTTCAGCTATAACACTTCAAAACCTAATCAACAACATTTTTTCCACTTATAACCCTTTGATATTTAATCAAAACCACTTTTTCTTTATTCATAAACACGTCTCAAAACACCTCCAAGAGATTATATTTACATAGTTACATATACAATTCAAAAATCTCCTAAGATGCATATGCTCGGCATAATGAGAGAGAGGAGAGGGAGATCGCCAGCCGACTTCGTCACTTATGACGTGAATTGAACAACAAAAGATGACTTTAACTTTCACTTCTTGCTTCTTAGTACCTAAAAAGATAATTGCATTTTTAATGAGATGCTACTCAATGAGAGAACAATAATCCATTGAAACCATAACATGCAATCACGTCATCCAAGCATCATCACATATAAACAATACAGGTAGTTCATATGACTCTAAGATTACATGTTTTTCTTTTTCTTATCGGTTATAACTTGGACATGTCAAGTTTCACCCCGGTACTTGTAACTTGTAAACTTGTACACATGTATTGCTGGCCGACTTTTATAACTTGTAGTTGACTCGTTGGGCCCTTGTAAACTTGTAATTGCGAAACTTGGACAAGCCGAGTCATAACCTTAACCTCTTAGTCTTGCATATATCATGAATGTTTCACATATAGCATATACAACATCCATAGCTTACACCATGGTACATATCCATTATAACATCAATAAACATAACATTTGCGTCAACTAGCAAACGGCTCATCATTCACATCATAGTATCAATATCAATAAATATAATATTAGCACTCAATAGCAATAACACATCATGGCACAACTATTATTATTCAACTCACAAAAATGACGTCTTGGCCGTTTATCAATACGTCACGTCTTGCACCTCACGCTCCTCGACGTCTATAAACACATACACATATACTTTTATAAGTCATTTTATCATGATCAAACTTCTAAATATGCTCAAGGTACAAAATATGACTTTAGGGTTAACTTATTCCTTTATGGGTACTTGACCCCTTTTTACTCTTTCTACCATAAGTCCCAAAATACAGATTAAAATTATGCAATTCTAGTTTCATATGAAACTAGATTCATAGGGCTCTAACATATCCAAAAATCAAGTCTAGGTACGAAATATACAACTCATGATGATTTTCTAAAAATCGAGTTCCCGCCATTTGTTTATGGGTACTTGACCCCTTGACGAGTTCACACTCTTTGTACTATAAATCCTAAAATATAGGGTAAAATGACAAAATTCTAATTTTACATGAAACTAGACTTAAAGGGGTCTAACATATCCAAAAATTAGCCCAATATTCCATATACATGATTTATTCTAGATTTTCAAACTCTAACTAGTGTCTAGCACCCTTGTTACCGAAGCAGTCTCCAAACAAACAACAATAAATCTACATTGGGACATGATAAAGACCTAATTATTTTTTTAAAAAAGAACTAGACATATCAATATAAAAAATATCCAAAAATCAGATCGAAATACTCAACACCCAAAGAATACCATAAATTTAAAATTTGCACACTAATCTGCCAGACATCGGATCACCTAGAACAGACATGTGTTCAAACTATCATAACCCAAAATATAAATCAATAAATACAAAAACCTTTGACAGAGACCTAGATAAGACACAAATCAACAATTTTTATTCTTACAACTTATTCCAGATCGGACCCTAAAGTCTCGAAATCAAGAGTGCAAAACAGAAGTGGAGATGAACTTACCTAGATTTCCAGCTTGATCATCCGAATTTGACAAGGAAATTGGTTTTTCCTCTCTTTCTCTCTCTTAAAACGGGAAACCAGATGGGATAAGAAGAGATAATGATCAGGTAAGTAATCTTGATAAGGTTGTGAAGATATTTTGGCCAAGTTCATTTTGGTCTCTCAAGTTTTGGATTGTTTTTATTCTAGTCCCCCAACTTAGATTACATTCAATTAAGCCCCTAATTCTTCCTATTATTCCAAATACTTATTATCCGATACCCCACTAACATGTAATATGTAGGTATAATTATATGCATGTAATTCCTAAGTATCCGTGTATGCATGAACGAGTGTATGTTTTTGGGACGGGGTTATTACAAATTATGTGCTCATCAAACATGTAGGTCAAACTCCCTAAAAGTAATCTTGCTTGATTCTCTAAGCCCATGTATATTTGTATAAATGTAAGTATCATGTCCAGTATCAAATACCCATAAGGTGGGATTAGAGGAAGAAAAATTAACTTCAACAACATAAATAATCGAGGTGACAATATAACTCTTCTTTTGCACTTTTACCAAGTACTCCTTGTAGTTGTACTTCTAATGCCCTTATTATAATAAAAGCGGATCGCTTCCTTTTAGTTATCTTGAGCCATGAGTTTTTTAAACCTTCTTTTGGGCACTAAAGAAGGCTTCCTTTAGTGCTTAGGCCTTTTCTTACCCTTCACCTTACCTTTGCCCTTGTTAACAGAAGCATAATACTCTTATTTTTTTATTAATCTCGGGTTAAGTTTCTCTTAATATGGACAATAATTCTTCAAGAGTCTTTTTTATGTGCATCATGTCAAAATTCATAATGAACTATCTAAAGTTTTTTGACAATGATTGCAATACTAAGTCAATGAATAATTCAGCATCCATTCTAACTTGAAGCTCAACTAATCTATCGATATAACCTATCATCTCGGTGATATGCTTTTCAATGTTGGATCCTTCATCCATTTTGTCTCTAAAGAGCTTCTTGGCTATCTCATAGTGCTTATACCTAATATTCTCCTTCAATAAAATTTTAAGCTTTGGTATGATATCAAAGACATTTGTGCCCTTATTTTTCTTTCTATGCTTTAACATCATAAATGCTAATATGATGCTCCGAACAGATGATCGCATCATCTTTATGCTTAAGTCATGCTGCATAAGCTTCATCTTGAACTTGAGGAGGCTTAGCTAGGAAAGGTATCTATATCATATAAAGAATCTTCTCATGTTAGAGAACTATCCTCAAATTCATTTTCTAGTCAAGAAAGTTAGTGCCATTGAAGGCATTACTTCTATCAATTAATAATCATATTGATGCATTGCTAGTCATACTATGCAAGTCGACTCGATAGAAAAGTATATAGTTTGGTTAACTAAATTGTATTTATAAAAATAAAGCATAAATTAAGAAGTAAAATGTATGTTGGCTCCTACTAGTTTTTTCAAGTTCTATAATCTTCAATATAATACTCAAGAAAACTTTTTAAGTATCCCATCCTCTCGACATGCATTAACCTAGATTTATCTCAATAAGTCACACATGAAGGATTAGGTAGGTAACTCCTTACTAATTGTATCCAATGTAACTCCTAATCTCATTGGCGGGACAACTCCTTATAATCTTATATCTTATATAAATATCAATCTATGCCTACAAATTCATTGGACCTCGAGCACATCCAACAAACCTAACAATTCATTTTAAATTAGACCTAAATATTTAAGGACATCATTTGATTCCCTCAAGGAAGAAATAACCTTGAGTTATCTTAATAAGTCAACAATGAGCAAGAGAGTTCTTTCCTCGTAACATTGAAAGACATATAACTTGATATTTATTTAAAAGATTTAATATGGCATGGTCTCATCATTTTAATCTTAGCATGCATACTAGAGTTTAATCTCACTAATATCATCTTATCATGCATACTAGATATCAATCGCATTGTAATCATATACATTACTCAAGGATTAGTGAATGGTAACGGATATTTACTACTAGTCCCCTTCAGTAGTAAGGAGACTATTGGGTCAAATACCTAGATGAAAAATTATGATAAATTTTTTAAGATTGTCTTCTCTTCTCGACTCTTGCTTCTTGCATCTATTCTAATAATCTATCTTCTATTTTTACATTTTTTTTGAATAAGAAAACTTGATTTACATTCAAAGGGAGTAAGATGAGAAGAGAAATATAATAAAATAATAGTAAAGGTAGGACACGTATCCCTATTTAATCAAAAATTTATAAGCACACATTCTCAAAAACTAGGTTGACTCATTCATACCATTTACTCATGTTTCAATCACATTCATACATGATATATAAACAAATAAACATATTTTATTTTAATCAAAATTATAAATCTATGGTTTTGGTCATTTTATAAAAATGTTAAAATTTTTCTAAATTTTATTTTTTTAGACTTTTGGGCATTAGGTACATAGGTTTTTGGGCCTAAGAGGCCCACTGGTTATCATGCCCCAACTGGTCGGTGCTTAGCACTAGCCGTAGCTATCGCTAGCTCGGCATAGTAGTTGACCAATGGGCAAATGCCTCAACCGGCTCGTGCCTTGCATTGGCTTGGCATGCGTGAGGAATGCCTACCCTACCATTGGCCTAGCATGCTCATGCATGCGTTTAGCCTTGCTCGGTTTAATGCCCGGCGTGCTTGGCTTGGGTATGCCTAGTGAGCACAAGGCATGTCTAGGCCGGCGTATGCCCAACACATGTCCGGCCTTGCCATAGCTCCGGCATGTGTGAGGTATGCCTAGGCCGACACGTGCTTGGCCTAGCTCGTTGGCGCATACAACCTTTATCTTTAACCCAAAATCAGTTTCAAAAGCATTATAAAATACTAGAAACCCTAGATTTATAATCAAAAAATAATAATTCATATAGTTAATCATAATTAATGTAACATATAATTAAAGATTCAATAGAGGCTCTAGTACCAATTGAAGGATCATGCATCACACGGAGGTGCGAATAAACAAAAAAAATTCCTCAATCTAGAGTTTCTAAGATCATTCTATTGAATCAACTAATTATACATAAGCATGAATAAGATTAAAGTGAGTGATTATCTCTTATAGAGTAAAAACAATCTATGTAGAGAGGAGTCATCCAAGTGTCCAGCCTCTATTGATTATCCATATAACTCAAACATCCACTTAAGAAACAATAAAAATCATCATGTGCTAGCTCTAATTATTTTGTATAGTGAATATTTCTTTAGAAATCCTTTAGGGTATTTTGTGCCAACACTAAAAGAGAGAGAGGGTGTCCGAATTTTTTAAGGGAGAGTGCTTTTGCTTTTTCTTTTTCCGATATGTTATGCCACCTTTCTCTTGCTTTTTTACTTATAGGGGTGGCAACTTCTCCTTATAAGTCAAGACAATGTTGTTTGTATGGGCTATGTCTAACCTTTAGAGGTGTGCACTATTCGATTTCAATCAAAAAATCAAATTAAACCGAGCTAAATGAGTAATTTCATATTGGTTTTGTACCAAAAATTTCAAGAAAAAATCAAAATAAAAACTAAAATTATTTCGAGTTCGGTTCATTTTTAAAACAATTTGGTTTCCATTGAAAATCACATTAGCGTTTTTTATAGAAAGCTAAGCAAAGAAAAAAACAAAAAATGATGTCATTTATGGAAGCACCACTTGGCGATGCTAAAATCGAAGAGAAGACTTTTAGGAATAAGTATGCTCGGTGTCTTACCATTAACAAAAGTGCTATTCATAACTCACAAACAAAGACCCAATCTAAATGGCTTGTTTAGAAGGCGATCAAGAACAACTCTTGGGTACTCATACTCTACTACTAGCAAGAACATGGTTATCATTTGGGAGGAGAAGATTACTTACTTAACCCCAATAAGTATCTCCCCGGAACAAAGATGGTTTTCCTTGGATTGAAGAAGCCATAGAACCGTGTTAATCCCATTGCATACTTGAGCTAGTCTATCGCATCTTAAGCTTTTTGCACTTTTGGCCTCCCTATTTTATAGTTATTGGAGATTGCTTCCCACGAGTAGATAATAGTTTTTGCTAATAATGTAGACTATGTTATACAATGAGCATTGCTAGTCATTGCTCTTTCGGAAGAGTTGCCATAATTGGCAAACTTTACATTCAATTCTTTTAACTAATTATGTCTATCTTTCGAATGTTTGGCGGATTACCAATGGACCAGTTTGCTAATTATAATTAAAAAAAAAAAAAAGAGCTTAGTCCAAGAGAAAATTTTAAAATTAAAAAAAAAAAAGATGTAAAAAAAAATACTAGTTTTTAACTAAAAACCAAAAAGCTAAACCAAAAAATTTAGTTTTTTAACCAAAAAGCAAACCTCAATTTAGTTCTATTTCAGCTTTTAGTTTAATCAATTCAATTAATCATAGACCAAAAAAAAAAAATTGAAATCAAATTTAAAAATTGAATCATCACCCCTACTAACCTTATCCGTGTAAACCCTAAGCCTTATTCAATAGTGCTCACGTTTGTCCTTCCACTAAAACACCTTGTATGCTTTTAAATTGCACCTATTGGTCCAAACTTCTTTAGCCTAATTTATTATTAATTAATTTGGACCTTCCAAATAAATTGGGTCAAGTTATTTTAGTGAAGCCCACATTAGGAAATAATTTTTCAAATTACCCTTAAACCTAAATTAGAAATTAATTTTCTTTTTTAGTAACTCGTCTTTCAAATTTAGAACTAGCTTCCAAATTAGTAAATTGATTTCCGAAATAGAAAACTCGACTTTCTAAAATTAGAAATGTTCTAAAATAGGAAATTTTTTCCAATAATCTTTGCTTCTCTTTTGTTTTATGAATATTTAAACTTAATGCGTGTGACTCAATAAGCTCCTAAATATGTTGACAATGTATAAAGAAGATAAAAAACACTTCTTTTATCTCTTGATATATAAATCAAGATTGACATCCGGTAAGGCATGATAACTACCCAATACTTTAGAAGGATTAATGAATTCATAATTATCTTTCACGAGAATGGTTTTCATATAATTCAATCCTCATATCAATTTATCATAGTGTGATCTCGAGCTTGGTTTATAATTCTTTTTTATTTTGATCACACAAGTTTTCTTTGATCCTTAAATGTCTTAGCTCATAAGTAAACCATTTATACTTTATTGATATACTTTTACTATGGCCACAGATTCATTGAGCGGACATTGATTGAAGTGCAATATGATAACTCCTTTAGCATATAAGGAATGACATGTCCTATCTCAATCATTCATATATCTCTATTAGATTCCTAGTGCACCCAACGAATCACCCATGTGGAGCTCTTTACAGAGCTCATCAAAACGAATGTCAAAGTACACCAATCCTCTAATGAGATATCTATGATGATTTTAAGTCAAAGGACCAATTATACCCATCTTGTATAAGATTCCTGTAGACTAAACAAAATTGATTCTCATAGCGAGTCATGCCCGAGTGATATATGTTCTCTAATATTATTCACTTAAGTGCTTGCTTTGGCATTACCATGCTAGTAGGTGTGAGATCTCCTACTACTATCTAATAGTAAGAGCATAACACTCACAAATCTTACCACATGTTGTCAATGTCCAATCTTAATAATGCTATAACTCAAAATATTTAATGATATCATTTAAATGCATCAATGTTTGTCTTATATCAATTGATCAATCATTAATTCAATGCATATCATATAGACTTCTATCTAATTTTTTCAAATTTTAAATAATAAGAATTAATAGAAAGTATTCTTATATTAATATAAAAATATAATAAATCAAACCGTCCAAACAGGTTGGATCTTAAACACCTACATTAATAAGGCATTGAGCCCATATCCATTTGTCATACCACTTCCAAATTAATAAAATTTGCTAGACTTAAGGCCCAACATCTAATTGAAGAATAAAACTGTAAGAGAACAAAATAAGTAGCATTCAAAAAATACAATGATGGTGACAACAAAGATAATAAAAGAGCCTTGTCCTTGGAATAAAATTGGTCTCATGTTTTAAACCTATTCCGTCTAGATTGACCAAGATTTACACAGGAACAAATAAATATGAGTGCAAAATATAATAAAATGAAACATTCAAAGACCGAAAATCATGCAAAGATGGCTTCATAAAAAATAAGATGGTTAATTGGCCTCCACAAAGTCCTAGGCCTTTTTTAATTCGTATTGGCCTATTTTATTTTCCCATCATAAAAAAATTGCTAAGCCATTACTAGCTTCATCATTGACCAATGATTTCTCAAGAATCCTATATACAAAAAATAAAAATTATATCATATATTAAATTAATTTCCTTACTCCTTAGTTTTTAAGAAAATAATTATGATAACAAATATATATTTTAAAAAAAAAGATAAACTCTAAAAATATTAAATACTCTCTACTCTAATAAAATTATATTTTAAACACATATAAACAACAAAGAATCTAAATTTAAAGTCTTTGAAATCTATTGAGTAACATCAAAAGATTTTAAATTCAAATCTTTTCAATTAAATAAAAATTAAAGGATTTTTATTTTGACTAATCATCCAAATCCTATGTTAGTCACATTTAAATATTTCCCGAATATGAAATAATATAATCACACAACTCATAAAAAGTTCGGATTAAAATTAAACCAAAATAATATATTAAAATAAAAGGTTATAATTATCAAATAAAAAATTCAAGGACTAAACCGGACAAAAACGAGACAAAATTTCATTTAATTTTTTAGTCCGAAAACAATTTAATAAGATTTTATAAATAATCCAATAGATTTTATTATCCTTTTTCATCTATTTGCCAACTCATTGAGGTTGCAATTTTCATAACCATTTTATAATAAGTAATTTGTATCCTTTGAATGGAAAAAATCGTCAAAAACATTTAATTTGACAAGTAATGGTAAAAACTCAAAGGCCTAATTCTTAGACCTTACCTAAAAATAAATAAATAAATAAATAGACCTTTGCACCCATTCTATGAACTATACTAGTTTTGAATTTCAAAGTTTGAACAAATAAATATGAAGAATTCCTCAAGTTAATTTCAAATTTACATTGAGTTGACTTCAAAGTAAACTCAAATTTAGACTTAAAAAATAATTAGGCAAACAATGACTTACAAGAAATAAACTTTGAAATAGAAACAAGCAAGGTAACCTTTCTTTGAAAATGTTAATTTTGGCTAATTATCATCTTTTCTTAAAAATAATATCTCTTTATCTATTTATCTAGAACCAAGTGCATTTTTAAAATTTTTAGTCTTCGTTAATGAACTAAGTGACGACTCTATTTTTTTTTTTTAACTCTTTTAGTTTAAAAGTCCATATATTAGGTGACAACATACACCTATTTTAAACAAAACTAAAAGAATAAGCATTGTGATGATTCACTTATACTATTAATTCACACTCGGTTATACTATTCACTTATCGTACACGTTTTTTTCCCCTTTTTGAAAACATCCCAAAGCTGATACATGAAATTAAAATGGATAGAGATACAGCTCAACACCATTAATTCTCGGTATGCTCTCTTACTCTATGGATCCCACACCATACCCGTAAAAATATCCCACACAATCATTGGTGGGGAACCAACAATTAGGCAAGCATATAAAAATAGTAACAAATAAGGATAGGAGGTTAGTTCTTAAAAAAATAAAGGAAAAAAAAAGAAACGACAATAAGAAAACGAAACTAAAAAAAAGAAACGAAACTAAAAAAAAACAGAGGAAAGAAAATGATTTACCTATTTAATTGCAATAGCAACGAACTCTCACTATCATCCTCAATTCGAATTGCTTAGGTAAATTCAGGCAGTTTTTGGTTTCGGAATTTGAGGATTTTTGAGTTTGGATTGAAATTGGGTTTGAATAATTGAAAAAAAAGACTAATTAAAGGTATTTGAGTTAAAACCCTATATTTAGGTTGAATTGAACTAGATTAAACCTAGGGTTTTTGGATTTTATTAATAGTAATAAAATTTAGGGGTTTTCAAGAAATTGGGTTCTAAGAGGTGAATTGACTTGATCTCAAGAGAGATCAAGACAAATAAGGCTAATTGAAAACAAAAAATTGAAATCTAGGGTTTGGTCAATTTTGGAATATTTTGGATAAATGATTGAATGAGGGGTTTTTTATTTTGATGGAGAATCAATATAAAAAGTGAAAGGTTAAAGGAGGATTAAAGGAGAGAGAGTGAACTAGAGATGACATTTGGTTCATTCTTCCATGGAGATTGAGCGAGAGAGAGGGAAGAAGAAGACGAGGTGAGGCGAAGGAATGAGGAGAAGAGGAGAGGAAGATAATGAGAAAGTGACGAAGGAAGGAGAGAGAGAAAGATATTGAACCGGAGACTTTCTTTTAAAGAACTGGAAAGAGAGGGGAAAAAGAAGAAGATAGGAGGAGGGAGAAAGAAATCAGGTGAGAGGAAGAATCAAAAAAGAAAGAGAAGGTTTGATTCGAAAAAAAAGAAAAAAAAAGGCTTAATTGGTGTTTGTAAGCTTGGGTCCGGTTAAAATTAAAATGGGTTGGGCGTAATAATAAATTAGCTAAACGAACTTACCAGCGCTTCTCTCACTGTTAGACTTCGAACTGTAAATACACCCATCAAATTGCATAAATGGAAATAAGTACCAATTCAACACGGTACATAGGGTATAAAGTGAAAGAGAAAAGCTAAAATTTAAAAGAGAAACATATCATAGCATATCAATGACTCAATAACAAATATATATATATATATATATATATATATATATATATATATATATATATATATATATAATCATTTGTGCCAGTTTGTTTGCACGATGTCCCTTCAAAATAATACATAAATATCGTGTGCTAATCTTAGCCCAATCAAGTAAAAAAAAAAAAAAAAGAAGACAAATTGAATTGGAAAGTATTACTTATTTATATGTTTTTATACTATAAACATATATGTTTATGTGTTTTTGTCAATAATTAAAACTTTTATACTTATAAATCAGTCTATTTATGTTTCTTAGTCAATAATTAAAATTTTTACACTATGTAAACTTCAACATGCAATAATATTCATAAATTTTATAATACTAAATTAAAAAAAAATAATAGCTAAAAGAAAACGCACATCAAATAAAAAATTATACTTAATAAAAAAATTATCGCGATGAAACGTGATCTCGAAATGAAGCCCGGGCACCCACACTAGTTATATAGCTAAATTCATAAGGTGTTTGAAAAAAAAAAAAAGACATTTCTCAATACAAGTTGTTCAATTTACGTACGTGTCATCAGTTTAGAAATGAAAGCTAATAAAATATCTTAAGGAAAACTTTAAAGCTACTACCTAATTATAAAAATAGCCTTAATGTTACTACCAAATAATTTATTTTTTTTATCAATTTTACCATCAAATTTTAAAAAGTTCTCAATGAAGAATTTTCATCTATTTTAAAAAAATTTCGTTCATATTTTTATTTAAATTACAATTTTTGTGATAAACAATGTAATTTTATAGGATATTTGACATTTTTTAAAGTTATTCTATCAAAAATTCTAATTGAAAATTTAAAACTATTTAGTGGTAAAATTGTTAAAAAAAAAATAGTTTGAGTGCAAAATTGATAATAGCTCCAAAAGTTTGGAGGTATATATGATGTTTACCTAAGATATTAATTGATCAAAATATTTCACTAGAAATCTTTACATGGAAAAACTAATTACGCAGACATGAATTAAAAACTAAGCTAGTATAGACCAATTTTGTGGATATCTCTTTCTAGAAATCTAAGGGTAAGGTTGGACAAGGCACCCCGACCCATCCTGCCAATTACCATCAACAATGTTAGTGGTTTTTCAAATAAATTACTCTTTTCCTATTGTAATTTGACAATTTTAAACCTTTATTATTAATTTGCATAATTTGAATCCCAATATATCGATTTTTGAGCAAATCTTATCCAAATTCGTTAATTGTTAGCTATTAAATTTTTTCTTCTATTATTTTTTTTGCTATTAATTTTAAAACAAAAAAATGTTAAAAATGCTTTTCTTCCATTTTTCAAGAGATGTTTTTTCCACATGTTTACCTATAAATAAAAAAAAATTCATTAAATTTATCACTAAACTTTTTTTTTGTTCTCCCTCAAAAAAACTTTTACCTATTTTGAGTCCTTTTATGAGCTTTTCCTTGATTTTGGATGTAATAGAAGCATTGTGATATGCTATTGTGTGTTGAACCCAAGAGTCGAAGAGTGTCTAGAGGCTTGATGAGTTATTAGGATGGAATCAAAATTCTATAATGAAGTTAGAAGGATGGATTTGGATTCTATTTTGAATATTATCTCAAATAAGTATCAATCTTGAAATTTTTTTTAAAACCGTTGTCAGTTTATTTTTGTTCATTTCAAGCAATTCCTTAAAGTTGGTTTTAAAACCATTATCAGTTTGTTTTACTCATTTAGATCAAATTCTTAAAATGATTTCAAAATTAGTGGTTCTGGTATAGATTTTTATGATATAATGTGTTTGCGATGTGATTGTTGTGTCGAATGATATTTTATGTGATTTTAAATGATGTTTGTGCTCTTACATTTTCATGAAATAATAATATTTTGGTTGTTTTCCTTTGTGCATCCATCTTGTTTTCATGCATAAATGATTTTGAATTTTAAATCGTATAAGCATGTAAGTGTTTATTTCATTCCTACAAATTGATTTTGAGTTTTAAATCGGGTCACCCATTAGCGGTTTGCCTCATCGATTATTTCCAAAATGTTTTGGATTTTATGTTGTTTTCATGCATAAAATGATTTTTAGTTAAAAAATTTCTTGTGATTTGACTGTTCAATTCACATCTAAATTATGAGTCATTAACCGAATCAATCATTAGTGATTTGTTTTTTTGATTTCGTTTTCCAAAATGATTTTAGCTTTCAATTCATCTTAATATGCAAAATGATTTTGAATCATTCTTTTGATATATGTAAGTGTTTATTTTATGCTTTAAAAAACAATATTTTGAGTAAGTGATTATTCATTTTATGTTTGTTTTAAAGGTAACTTTTCAAATATGTGTGTGTTCGTTTCACTTTTTAAAAAAAAAATCTAACTTTCGAGCATGTTTAGTGTTCATTTCATGTTAGAAAATTAATTTTGAGTTTTAAAATTGATTAGTTCTACAATAAATTTTAGCTAATTTAGCATGCTTAAAATTACATTTTTTTCTTTAAAATGTTTACAACATTTCACACCATGCTTGCATGAATTGGCATTTTGAGCTTTGTATCATTATTTAGCATATTTTTCGCATATAATTTTGTATGAAAAACTAATTGAATCTAATATTGGATTCACGAGACTTCTAATTTTAGAGTCCGATGACAATTTAATAAGATTTAATAAGTAATCCAACATATTTTATTTTCCATTTTCAGGTATTTGACAATTCATTTAGGTTGTGATTTTCATAGTTTTTTTTTTAAATGGAAAAAAGCATTAAAAAAACATTTAATTGAAAAGATGATGCTAAAAACTCGAAGGCCTAATTCTTAGACCTTACCTAAAAATAAATAGAAATAGACCTTTGAACCCATTCTATAGACTCTACTAGTTTCGAATTTCAAAGTCCGAACAAATAAATATGAAGAATTAATTCCTCAGGTTAATTCCAAATTTACATTGACTTGACTTAAAAATAAACTCATAATTAGACTTATAAAATAATTGTGCAAATAATGACTGATAGGAAATAAATTTAGAAACAGAAACAAACAAGGTAACCTTTCTTTGAAAATAATATTTTTGATTGATTGTCATTTTTTCTTAAAAATAATCATCTTTTTAAAATTTTTAGTCTTCTTTAATGAATGAAGTGACGACTCTGTTTTTATTTTATTTTTTTTAACTCTTTTAGTTTAAAAGTCCATATATCGATCGACAACAAACACCTATTATATAGTTAAATTCATAAGGTATGTAAAAAAATAAAAATGCATTTCTCAGTACTAGTTGTCCAATTTACGTACATGTCATCAATTTAGAAATGAAAGCTAATAAAAAGATCTTAGGACAAACTTCAAAACTACTATCAAGTTAGAAAAATAATCTCAATGTTACTACCAAAATAATTTTTTACATCAATTTTACCATCAAATTTTCAAAAACTCTCAATCAAGAATTTTCATCTATTTTAAAAAATTTTCATCCATATTTTTATTTAAATTACCCTTTTTTAACAAATGTTGTAATTTCGTAAGATATTTCACATTTTTATAAGTTATTCCTAATTGGAAAGCTAAAACAATTTAGTAGTAAAATTGATACAAAAAATAGTTTGAGTGCAAAATTGATAATAGCTCCAAAAGTTTGGTGGTATATTTGATGTTTGCCCAAGATATTAATTGATCAAAAGCTTTCACTACAAATCTTTACATGGAAAAATTGAGTACGCACCCTCAATAAAAAAACTAAGCTAGTATAAACCAATTTTATGGATATCTCTTTCTAGAAATTTAAGGGTAAGGTTGGAAGAGGCACCCTGACCCATCCTACCTATGAACAATAACAACATTAGTGGTTTTATGAAAACAATTACCCTTATTCTATTGTAATTTAATAATTTAAAGCTTTTATTATCAATTTATATAATTTGAATTCTAAAATATCGATTCTTTAGCAAATCTTATCCAAATTTGTTAATTGTTGACCATCAATTTTTTATAATCTTATTTTTTTATTATTAATTTAAAAAAATATTAAAAAAGCTTTTCTTTCATTTGTCAAGAGAGATTTTTTTTTCCACCCATTTACCTATAAATAAAAAAATAGTTCATTAAATTTATCACAAAACTTCTTCTTTTTTTTTTTTTTTAGTTCTCCCTTAAAAAAAAATTTCACTTTTTAAACCTATCTTTAAAAAAATAAAAATAATATAAAATTAGAAAAGTTATAAAAAAAATGATTTTCTAACTCTAAAAATTTTAAATGTATATTATATTATTTGAATCAATTATGAGGAAAAAAATCATATAAAACATGTGAAGATAAAAAAAAATATTAAATAAATAAAGCTATATTTAAAATTTAATGATTCACAATCACAAGAATAAATTTATTAGCTTGACAAAAGAAATTTGATAATT
The DNA here is from genome assembly GCA_963924115.1 of Dovyalis caffra. Taxonomy (NCBI): domain Eukaryota; kingdom Viridiplantae; phylum Streptophyta; class Magnoliopsida; order Malpighiales; family Salicaceae; genus Dovyalis; species Dovyalis caffra. The sequence goes on from CAWUPB010000030.1 coordinate 2,736,913, forward strand.
TCTAGTTAAAATTAATTATTTGATAATTTCAATTGATCAAATTCAACCAATAGAAGTTTATTATTTTAATAGATAATGATACTAAATAAAATTTATTTTTTCAAATTGAAAAAAAAATTATATATAAATAACAATTTAATTGAATATAAAAAATCAAAGAGATTAATACGTAGACATTTAAATAGAAAGAATCTCTCTTGAAAATGGAGGAAAATATTTAACATTTTTTTTTTAAATTAACAATAGAAAAACATTAACGGTAAACTTGGATTGACCATTACAATTAACGAATTTGGATAAGATTTGTCTAAAAATTTATATTTGAGGATTCAAATTATGCAAATTGGTAATAAAGACTTGAAATTGTCAAATTGTAATAGAACGAAGATAATTTTTTGCCATTAAACCAAATATTAGCGTATCTATCTTTTATATTATATTTGAAACTATTTTTTATAAGCACTTCCAAATTTAGTTACTATAATCTTAATAGATTTTATTGTAAAAATAAAATCCTATGTCAATAATCATTTTTATTTTATGTTTGTTTCTTATATAAATGTTTGATTCTAAATGGTTGAGGTAGCTTAGTTACTAATCATAACTTCTCTCTAAAATAGTCGTTCTAAGTTCAACTTTTTAGTTCCTATATCACTGAAATTTTGAGACACAAAATTTCAAATGTCTTTATATATTAGATTAATCATCAAAATTGAAAAATATATATTGTTTTTCAATATATTTTGATAGAGCATGTTTATGTATGGATTGCATAAACCACCACTTTGGAGTGAAAGATTGTTGTTCATGGCATTTCGGAAAAGGATGATTGTTAAGTACTTCTAGCTTGAAAGGTAAGATCAAAAACTAGCTATAATAAAAAATGATACTATAACATAAGATCATGTACCATAATAACCTTTAGGTGTTAAATCAAACTCATATGTTGTTGTTTTTAAATTTCTTATATACAATTTGCTTCTTTTTCTAAGTTATATCCAGTTGAGTTATCATGGACTCAAACTTTTGTTCATGTAAGAAAAATACCAAGAACAATATAATGAGCGTGCACACACACACACACACACATATATATATATATATATATATATATATATAACTTTGTATTCATTTTAGTAATTGAGAATATATGGATCACAATTTCGGGGAAGAGACGAGTACAAAATAATAGAGAAGAAAAGGAAAAAAGAGAGAAGATTGCGGATAATGGTACAAAGTCGATGTACAAAAATATTTGAAGTTCGAAGATTCAAAAACCGAGTCCCTACCAATGATTCATGCCCAGTATGAGAGTGGTAAACTTTCAAGGGTCGTGATCCACTATTAATGAGGATTTCAAATCAGGAATCTTCATCTAGGATCATATATAAATATCACAATATGGTGGATCTTCTCTCTTAATAAAGAATACATGGCATTATGCTAAGGTTGGTAGTGTAATATCATAGAAAACCATCAAAAAATCATGGTTCAAGATCTCTAGTGAAAAAAGTTTTTTTTTTTTTAAGGATTTATGAGAAGAATAGAGAAAGTTCATTTTGAGATGAAAAATGAAAAAAGACTTGGCTAGCTTAATTCCAAAAGCAATCATCTTTTTCCCTATTAAATTGGATTGATTCTAGATTTTAAACGACTTCCGAACATAACTATGATGTGGTGGAAATGCTTGAAGAGAACAATAATAGAGATAGAAATGAATGTTTCCTCAATTACATTAATGGTGCATGTCACACTAACACTCTTATCTTCTATAAATCTTCAAGTAGAGCTAAGAATGGATTGAATTAAATTTCTAAAAGATAACAACTCAATAATAATAATAATAATAATAGCAAAAAAGAGTTTAATACGTCCAATGATCCAATACTTTAGCAAAACTATCATCACAGACTCTATACTAAGATATGGTCTATAACGGACCGTATACTATTAGAAGTTAGAGTAAAATAACCTCATCGTTATCTTTTTTCATTATTTTGACTAACTTCCATTAGTTGACCAATAAATTACTAATACAATATCAACACTCGTTAATTTAAGGGTAAAAACATAATTTTGTTTGTCATTTTCATTTTCCTAACTCGATTAGTAGTTAAAATCATTTAAAATAATTTTAAAATGATTTTAAATTGAAAAAAAAGTCCTAACTATGGTTTTCTCTAATAGTTAGTTGAACTTAGACAAAAAATAAATCGATGAAAACTAAAAAATTATCCTAAAAATAATTAATTTTTTCATCTCCTTCATCAATGAGCGCTCTTTGTCCGTCCCTTTATCTCTCTTTGTCTTCTTTATGAAGTTGGTCTTCCAATCTTCCTAATCATCACCGTGTTTTTTATGTTCTCTTTTTCTTCTTTGTATTCTTCATTTGTCTCTTTGTCTTCCACCGTCTTTCACTCTCTCTTCATTTATCTTTCTTTCATTGTCTTTCTACAACTTGTTTGACTTCGACTTGTTGTTAGTCTTCATCTATTGAAACATGGTTTTTTTGTTGTAGCATGTTGTTCCCTAAAAAAATTGAAGGGTTTAAATTTCTCTTCGACTTTCTATTAGTCTTTATTTCTTCATCTCTCTCATCTCTCAAAAATTGTTCTATACTCTATGATCAAGCATTATCTAAGGGATTTTATACAAGTTTGACCACTAGGAACAGGATAGAACATTGACTTTTTATTTGGGATTTATCGTTAAGGTAACCTAGTCATACTTTTTTTCAGCATATATTTCCTTTTTTTAATTACATGTGGTCCATTCATACTAATATTATTATTTTTCTTTGTGTAGGGTTTGCTTAAAGGTGTTAAGCATTTTAACTTTTTATATTAGAAGGGAGTTCAATAAGGCCAATGTTTTAGAACATATTAGAAGTGATGTAGTAGAAAAAGTAATTGACCTAGACAAACTATGTTTTAGGATCTTATTGGGATCGTGCGTGGATATAGGGTATTCTAATATTGGTAAATTATATTATATAGTAGTAGAAAGTGGTTCCACAATAGACCATGACGTAAGGACAATTAGTGGTCGGATGATTCTTGTATTATAGAGATTATAATTTACTTATTTGAGGGTAAACAAGTTCAAATTTATATCAAACACGAGTGAGATGGACCACCTATTTTTTATCTAATTAAAGGCCAAGTGTTGTGTGTGCTAGGTTAGGTATTAATGATAAGGGTCGGAGGGTTAGTTCATACGATCTATGAGATAGTAATTATAGTATTGAGACTAAGGTTGTTGTGACTCTAGAATATGATGCTAGTGATAGTGATGTTATGGGTGTTTTAGGTGAGGGTAATAAGAGTGATGGATTAGGTGATATAAGAGGAAACATGGCTAGTGATGGTGATGCAAAGGACAAAGTGGGCAACGATGGTCCTATCGAGGGTAATATGACCGGTATTGGTGATATAGAGATTAATATGGGAAGTGGCAATCCTACTAAGGGCCATATGGCTAATGGTGGTGATGCGAGAGGTCAATATAGGCAATGACGATCTTACAAAGGGCAATGTGGCCGGTGGTGGTGCTTATGAGGGCAATATGGACAATGATGGTGCTACCGAGACCAATATGGGCATTAGTGTAGCTACTAAAGGCAATGTGGTTGGTTGCAATGTTTATGAGGGCAATATGGGTAGTGGTGGTGCTCGTTAAGGGCAATATGGCCGGTGGTGATAATGTTGAGCCCAATGTGGATAGTGGTGGACGTGGTGCAAACAATTTAAGCAATGATGATGATAAAATAAAGGTAAATGAAAAAGTTATTAAGGAGGTAAAGTATTGGGTCAATCTTGATTATTTAAGTGATGATAAAGATGAAGAGTACATATAGATAAAGAAGCGAGAAAACTATGTTTTTACAAGGAATGATGGTCGGTAAAGAGGGAATTATATAAGGTCGGGGATAGAGGCGATGATATAGGAGGGAATGCATTAACTACTGATTTAGAAATAGATGAAAAGGAAGGTGAACAAAAATAATAAAATGATGATGAGTGCAGTACTATTCATGTAGAAAAAAAAGCTAAAATGAAGAGAAAAGATAAATAGAAGATGAAAAAAAAAAAGGAAACAAAAGAGAAAAGGCAAAGATGTAGTTGATGATGATGATGATGATGAAGGTGATTATGATTATGTTGTCAATATAAAGGATAAGAAGACATATTACAAATCTAATGATACTTTCAGTTACATTAATATCGAAGATGAGAGTGATGTAGAAACTAGTAGGAGAGAGTGAAATCAAAGAAAATTTATTTCAATCCTAATGAAGAGAAATCCTTCTTTTAGTTAGGAATGATTTTTTCAAATAAGAGGACATTTAGAGATACGGTTATAAAGCATGGTATAACAAACTATCGAAACCTAAAATTTGAGAAGGGAGATCCATATAGATGTAGGGCTATATGTAAAGATGATAATTGAAAGAGGATGGTTTTATGTTCCCCCTATTTGGATACTAAAATTAGTTTGTAAAAATTTATAGTGGTGAGCACACATGTATTCAAACCTTACATAATAGGTTGGTCAATTATAAGGTAATTGCTAAGCACTTCAAAAAAAAAAAAAAAAAGGGATGAGCTGTCACAAAATGCATGCTTTTGAATTAGTAGAGGAAACTTTAAAATTACATCGTATAGTTAGTCTTTCTAAATGCAAGAATAGTTTAAGGTTGTTAAAAAGTATGTTATTTGGTGAAGTCTGGTGATGAATTTCAAAGATTGGAGGATTATGTGTAGAAATTATAAAAACCAATAAAGGCGAGTGTTGTTGTAATATAAATAAATGATGATACATATTTCAAACGAATATATGTTGGCTTTAATGCACTGATTAGGGGGTTTAAGCATAGATGTAGAAAAGTAATTGGGTTTGATGGTTGTTTCCTAAAAGGTCCTCTTGAAGATTTTAAGTGCTATTGGTTAAGATGCTAATAAAAAAACATTTTCTATTGCTTGGGCTATTATGAGATGAGAAAGTATGGACACTTGAAAGTGCTTTGTCCTTTAGTTGATGGTTGATTTTGGAATTATCATGGGAACTAGACAAGGATATACCTTCATTTCTAATGGTCACAAAGTATTAATATTGTCTTTTTTTTTTAACAAATGATGGTGTTTGTTTACTCGCTTTGATTGTTTGTTTAGTACTTTGTTTTAGCTTTTCATTTTTTCGGGTTGAATTAGATAAATTCATGAGCTATTCCCATATGCTAAGTATCATAGAGCGATGTCAAGGCATAGATGATAATTTTAGGAACGGGGAATGGGCTGAAAATGGAGTCACCACCTAGTATTAAAGTTACTAGAAAACCATATGGTTGATCTGTTTAGAGTTCTAGGAAAAGGTTTGGTTACATATAAAGAAGATTAAAAATCACCCTATCTCATCCTATCTAAGACAAATTACATTGCATACAAATTCTAAATTGATTTCTAATTCTTTATGATGAAAATTTGACTATTTTCTAAAAAACTTTCAACCGGATGAGTGATTTGGGATTTAGCGAGTTAGGGACCTCGTCCTCACTCCGAAATGAATAGGTATGAAAGTGAAATGAAAAGAACATGATGAATACGCAAGAATATGTGGCTAGGTTTAACTTGGTGGCATGCATAAAAATGTGTGGCTTAAATGGCATGCATGGAACACATGACTTAATGATATCCGTGAAGGTGCATAGCTTTAAAATAGGAAAAATAAGCAATAACATTAAAAATTATGAATTAGAAAAAGTAGAGAAAATGGCAAAAAAAAGTCCTAATTAAGGTTCGGATCAACATGACTTTGAGCATCATGATCTTCAAGCGAACATGAACAATCGGGTAAAATAAGCATAAACAAAAGATTTTAGGACTTGAATTGATACGTTTCAAGCCTTATGATTTTCAATCATAAGCAAGACATACACGATAAAATTTAGCAAAAGAAAAATTAGCCAAAGGAAAAATTGAAAAAAAGTGGTTTGAATTCTATTATTTTGATTTTCAAACACAAATGAGGAAATGACAAAATTGGCAAGCAAGTTGGCATACGTGGTAAGACTCAATCAGTCATAATCAAAACAATTCACTTAAATAATAATTTTTTCAACACTCATAATTAATTATAAAATATTTTCAAACTATTACACCTTATTAATTATGTTTTCCTATGTTTCCCGAGATAATTATCACGAGATTATTTACAAAGGCATAACATTGATATTATGACTAGAGTAATACTAACTATAGGGACCATATTATATTAATGTACTTCGTATATTAACAAAGAATAGACACAAATTGAAATTTGAAGTTCCAGTAGCTCACTTGGCAATCAAAAGACTATGACGGTTCACTGAAATGTTAGTGGACTTTGAAATTACCGAAACACACTTTGAGGTCCGCTCTACTTTCTTCAACTCGATGAAGATTGACTCATTTTAGTCGGCCATAGAGGAGAAATGGCTATCCATTAAAAATTTGAGGTGATTATGAAAAGTCCAAATCACCCTTGAAGGTGAAAATTATGAAAATGCCTATGTACATGTACTACACATGCCATCATTGTTTAGCCATCATTGGGAAAGAGGTCATTATTGCATCAATTATTAAAACCAAAGAGGCGAGACCAAAAAACACTTAGGTTAGAGAATAATGAATGCCTTCTTCTAGAACACGGTTATCCAAGAAATAAAGAGTTATGAGATGCACAAAATTCCATATAATTCCATATAAAAAGACACAATAATATATCATGTATTCAAAACGTAAACATATTTGATAAATTATTATTGCTTCAATTATATCTATATTGTATTGAGTTTGTTTATATCTTATTCATGTAGAATAATAAAAATAGTGATGGTAGCTTAGTTGGAGATGTTCTCGTCGATTATGATATTAATATGGTTGATGATGTCGAGAATGTAGTTGGTGGTGGAGATATAGGTAGTGGACATGATGATGCTCTCTATAGTGGTGTTACTGCCAATGTAAGTAGTGGACATGATGTTGTTGATACTGTTGCTAGAGATGTGGGTCGAAGGGGTAATGGATATGATGATGTTGTTGATACTACTATTGGAGATGTGGGCGGACATGGTAATGGACATGATGATGTTGTCCATGTAGTTGTTGTTAGAAATGTGGGCGGTGACATTATGTTATTGATACTACTATTGGAGATATGGGTCAATCAACACTTTCTCACATTGTTAGTGGAGAAGTTACACCAATTACCGGAAACAAGAAAAGGTACATAATGCTACTCGTTGTAACTACCAAATTACCTATAAGAGTTAAACGGAGAAATGCAATAGCTCAATCGAAGTATCTAAAAGAGTAATAAGGTGAAATGCTAATTAAACACCATTTATGTTGTATTTATTTATTTGTTTATTTTGTTTACATTAGGTTAGATACTATGAATTACCTTTATTGGAAGTTGGACATCTTTTGTACTTGAAACTTTCTTTATGAAGAAAGATCTATGAAGTCCGATCCATTGTTTTTGTGAAATTAATCTATTTATTTCAACATTTTGTTAAATTTATTGGAACCATATCAATAAGCGGGAACTTCACTGTAATTTCAAATTCAACAAAATAACATAATAATTTTAATTATAATTTAGAAGCATCACATCAACCCTTAACTATAATTCAGAACCATGACATCAATCCTTCACTTCATGAAAAAAAAAAAACCATATCGAAACAATATACATAAATTTATTCATATGTTTAGTAATTTCGACTTCTAGAAACCTTCAAAGTCTGAAATTTCTAACTCTTACTCTTCAATTTTATTAACTAGCTCTTCTTTTTCTTTCTCATAGCACAATTTTATAAAATTATGTTCAGTAAACAATAACTCATACTCTTCTTCTTCTTTCTTCAACTTATCTCTCAATCTCCGATTGGTAACATGCGATTCTCTTTCACATATTATGAACCCATTAATGAATTCTCTACCTCTTTCTGTTTTTATAATTTTAGGATCAATAAACTCATAAAAACTAGATTGATTTTTTTCTTTTGGATAAACATGAAATCACAATTTCATCCATCCATGATGTCCATCTTGGTAACTTCAAACCATAATAGGACCTTATTTCTGGACATCCATAATTCCACATGGGTTTTTGATGAATAAAAGAGCATAATTTCTTATATCTTCATCGGTTTGATGTTGTCAAGGAAGAAGAAAAAGATGAGAAAGATGAGAAAGATGAGTAAGATGAATGAGAAGAGGAATGACCCAACATAAGTGATGAATTGTATCAACAAACAAATTAGTCAAGATTTGTTTGCTCAATTGCAACAAGAGAAGAAAAAATTTAGGGTTAATCAATTTGGGGATTTAGGTTTGCTCAAGAAATTTAATTATGTACAATTATAAATATATACTACAAAGTTTGAGCAAAGCTAAACCACAATTAGTTGTAAATTTTTTTTATCTTTTTTTTAACATTTTAAATGATTTTAACTAGTAACCAAGTTAGAAAAAAGAAATTGACAAGAAAAATTATGTTTTCACTCCTAAATTGACAATTGTCGACATTATATTGGTCATTCATTTGACAACTAAAGAAAATTAGTCAAACTAATAAACAAAGATAATCGAGTAGTTAATTTATACCAACTTTCACTAGTATAAGGTTTGTTTTGGACTATATCCGAATACGAGAGTGTAATGATAATTTTCTTAAAGTATAAAGGTATTAGGTGTATTAAACCCTAAAAAAAAAAAAAAAAAGTTGTAATTGCCACTTACCACCTCAAATATGGAGGGACTAGTTTGTAATTCATTATTTAGCTTAAAATTTTATTTTTTAAGTATCTAAAAGTAACATAGCTCTTAATTTTTTTCCCGACATTCAACATATGTAATTCATATTTTTTTTTATAATTTTTTTATGATATCACATATTTAAATAAATACAATATTTTTGTAAAAAAAAACAGCTTCTTTCTAAAGTTTGATAACATGTCTAGATATCAGCGAAATGACATGAGAATGGCATGAGAACTTCCAAGTCTTAATTTTTTTTCTTTGGTTTAGATATGCATTGGATTCTTTTATTGGATTTGGGTTTTTGGATATTGACGCATAATTTATTTGGAGTGTTATTTGAAATCCATGGCTCCTTAATTTCATATTATTCCAAATATGCCTATGGACTCTTAAATTTGATTTTAGGTTGCAAGGTTCTTGGTTTTGGTTAAAAGGTTTTGAATTTGGATTTTGTTTTTTTTTTAAGATTGATGAATATGATTGTTTGGGTTTGGTTTTAATTTTTAACTTGGATTTTATTCTTTTTTCTCTCGAAGTTTTATTTTATTATGTTATTTGCTTGTGATTATGGGTAAGTGTGTGTGTAAATTTTTTAATTTAACATGTTTTTTTACATATAGTTTATACTAGTAAACTTCTAGTGCTATGCTATAGGCCGAACAAATTAAATTTATTTTAGTTTACCGATACTGTACTATATTGTTGATCAACTAAAATATATAAAATTAAAGGCAAAACAAAAAACTTCATCTAATTCCATAATTATTAACTAAAATATATACATGAGATTTGATGTGGGTTTCTTGGTTTGATAGTTAAAGATAGTTTTTGGCAAAAATTTTCATAATTATTAGGTCGATTATGTGTGTATTTGATAATGCAATTAAAAGTGTTTTTTTTTTCATTATTTCTTTTTTCTTCTCCTTTTCTTTTCATTATTTTCTTCTTTTTTTTTTTTTGATTTTTTTTTTGTATTTTTAGATAAGCAAAAATAAAATGACAATAGTAGCAATGCGTATCGCTTACTCGCATAAGCTTCATCTCTGTTTGCCCGATATACGTGAAGAAGCATAGCTTTAAAATAGGCAAAATAAGTAGTAACAACAAAAATGGAAAATTAGAAAAAGTAGAAAAAATGGCAAAAAGGTCCCAATCAAGGTTCGAAATGATGTGACTTTAAGCATCGGAATTTTCAAGCGAACATGCACAATCAAGCAAAAAAAAGCATAAAAAATCCATTTTAGGCCTCGAATTGATGAATTTCAGGCCTTGTAATTTTCAATCATAAGTTAGCCATGGACGATGAAATTTGACGAAAGGCAAAATTAGCCAAATGAAAATCAGTAAAAAGTGGTTCGAACCTAAAATTTAAGAAGAGTGATCCAAATAGATGTAGGGTTATATGCAAAAATGATAATTATAAGTGGTTGATGTTATGTTCTACCCATTTGGATGCTGAAAATTAGGGTGTGAAAACTTATAGTGGTGAGCACACATTTATTCAAACCTTACACAATATGCTTGGTCAATTACTAGGTAATTGCTGAGCACTTCAAAAAAATGAAGGATTAATGTCACAAGAATGAATGCTTCTAAATTGATGGATGAAACTTTGAAGGAGTTACACTATACTATCGGTCTTTCTAAATGCAAGAACAGTTTAAGGTTGTTGAAAAGTATGTTATTTGGTGAAGCTAGTGATGAACTTCAAAGATTGGTGGATTATGTTGTAGAAATTAAACAAAACCAATAAAGGTAGTGTTGTTGTTACATAAATAGATGATGATACATATTTTAAAAGAATATATGTCGGTTTTGATGCATCGATGAGGGGATTTAAGTATGGATGTAGAAAAGTAATTGGGTTTGATGGTTGTTTCCTAAAAAGTCCTCTTAAAAGAGAGTTTATGAACTGTTGGTCCGGATGCTAATAATCAAATATTTCCTATTGCTTGGGATATTATGAGATGGATAGTATAGACACTTGGAAGTTCTTTATCCTTCGGGTGATAGTTGATTTAAGAATTAACATGGGAAAAGGAAAAGGATATACCTTAATTTTTTATGGTCACTAGGTATTAATATTATCTTTTTGTTTACAAATGATGGTGTTTGCTTACTCGCTTTTATTGTTTGTTTAATATATTTTTTTTTTTGGCTTTTTATTTTGCGGGGTTTAATTGTAGCAATTCATGAGCTAATGCCTTATGTTGAGTCTTAGAAGGCGACACTAGGGCATAGGTAATAATTTTAGGAATAGGGAATGGACTAAAAATAGAATCATCACCTAGTATTATAGTTACTAAAAAACCATATGAATGGTTTGATTAAAGTTCTAGTTAATGGGCTGGTTACATGCAAGGAAGATTAAAAAATCACCATAACCTATCTTGCCAAAGGAAACCTGCATTTTATACAAATTCCGACTTGATTTTTTATTCTTTATGATGAAAATCTATGCCTATTTTTCAAACATTTTCCAACCGGACGAGTGACTTGGGACTTGACTAGTCAAGGACCTCATCCTCACTCCGAAACGAATAAGTACAAAAGCAAAATGAAAAGAATATGATGAATGTGCAAGAATACGTGGCTAAGTTTAATATGCATGAAAATATGACTTGACGACATGAATAAGAAATGTGTGGCTTGAATTACATGTATGGAAACACAACTTAATGATATGCATGAAGGTGCATAGCTTTAAAATAGGGAAATAGGAAAAATAAACAACAACAAAAAAAGGTGGATTAGAAAAAGTAGATAAAAATGGCAAAAACAATCCTAATCAAGGTTCGAATCGACGCAACTCTAAGCATCGTGATTTTCATGTGAACATGCACAATCAGCCAAAACGAGCATAAACAATCCATTTTCGAACTTGTATCAATATAATTTCAAGCCTCGTCATTTTCAATCATAAGCAAGACATACATGATGAAATTTGTTAAAAGGAAAAATTGGCTAAAGGAAAATCAATAAAAAGGAGTTTGAATCAAAATTTGGACGAGATAGGAATTCGGTATTTTGATTTTCAAACACAAATAAGGAAATGATAAAATTGTCAAGCAAGTTGGCATACTTGGTAAGACTCAATCAATCACAATCAAAATCATTCACTTAAATAATAATTTTTCAACACTCACAATTAATTCGAAAATATTCCCAAATGACTCAAATTGAAATTCTAAATTTCAAAAACTTACATAGCAATCAAAACACTATGATAGGCCACTAAAATGTCAGTCAAATATAAAATTACTAAAATGCCCTTTAAGGTTAGCTTTGGTTTCTTCAACTCGATAAAGACCGATTTATTTTTAGCCATCTAGAGAGGAGAAATAGCTATCCATTAAATCCCTAAGGAGGTAATTATGAAATGACTAAAATACCTATAGAATTGAAAATTACAAAAATGTTAATGTATGTGTACTACATGTGCAACAACTGTTCACTCATCATTGGCAAGTCCCCCGACCACCTTCGGGTATGTGGACTATCTTGCAAGCTAGAGGAGGTCCTCTTCGATCTTTTTTGGTGGTCTCATTGGTCATCATTGATGATGGAGTTAGATTGACGGTGGTAAAGATTTAATTTCTCTCTTCTTTCTTCTTCAATCCAATTCTAGTGATAATGGATAATTTCAAAGGATAATATCAATAGAGAACAACCTCTAGGACTCGATTTATTTTTAGTGACCTAGAGAGAAGAAATGGCTATCCATTGAAAACTTAAGGAGGTCATCGTGAAATGACTAAAATACATATAGAACCGAAAATTACAAAAAAGCTAATGTGTGTGTACTACATGTGCAACAACTTTTCGGACATCATTGGCGGCTCCTCCGACCACCTTTAGGCATGTGGACTATCTCGTCGGCTAAAGGAGGTCCTCCTCGATCGTTTTTTGGTGGTCTCATTGGTCATCATTAATGATAGAGTTAGATCGACGACGATAAATATTCAGTTTCTCTCTTCTTTCTTCTTCAATCTAATTCCGGTGATAATGGATAATTTCAAAGGATAATTTCAATGGAGAACAACCTCTAGGACCTTAAGGAACTTTAATTTGGCCTTAAAATGGTGTAATTTGACAAGAAAATGAAGGATTTAAATGGGTTGAGTCGTCATATGTCTGGGTTTGATTCATTAATCAATCGATGATTATTCACTCATTTTCTTCAATAATTTCAAGAAGGGAATGGTCTGTTAGAGGCTTGAGAATGATTTTTTGTGATGGTGACGAGTTGTAATTTGGCTAAAAATATCAAAATGCGAAAGAAATCAAATAGGTTGGTTGTGGGTTCTCTTGTCGATTTCGACGATTTAAGGTGTTTTTTTGGTATGTTTTTGGCATGGTTTTTCTCAAAATTTAGAGATCAACATGTCTCACTAGTTTTGGGTGCTCAATTTTGCAAAAAATTGGTCGATTGTTTAGAAGAACACAAACGAGTCGGGTGTCACCTAGGTTAACGGGTTGGTAGGTCTCATGGTCTTTCCGTATGGGTACTTGGCTATTTTGTTTAGAGACTAATTAGAGGCTAGTGACGGTAGTTGGTTGGGAGGTAAATGAGATGGTCGTGGGGGTTTGTGATCGATGAGATTTTTTTTTGGAGAGGGATTATTATTTTTAGGGTTTTTTACCTCTAGGATTTTTCTTTATGTTCTCTATCTCTCGAATTTTTTTGTCTAATGTTTTTACTGCAATGAAAGAGTGTTTTTATAGTGGGCTTTTAGGGCTTGATGGCAAAAGTTTGTTTTGATCTCTTATCTTATAGCTCATTTTATTTTACTCATTCATTTCCTCATTTCTTTCAAATTGTCTACTCAATTGAATTTATTTGGTCTTTATTTCACTTGAGTTTTTCAATCAACCCCTAAAATGTTATTTTTCTTTTCTTTTTTTTATAAAATTCAAATGAGTTTTTGCAAATGGGGTAAAAAGTAGGGTAAAAATTCGGTGCTCACACCGAGCACAAAAGGCATATCTTTGCTAAGTGGAGAAAAACCAACAAATATACTACTTTATATATGTAATTTTTGGCAACGTGTAGAGAAAACACACCAGGAGACTTTAAAAAATCATTAAAGAAACTTGGTGGGACTATAAAATAATAATTTATGGAAATAGACTCAATTTTTTGGTGCAAAGCTTTTTTCAAAACGCATAACCGAGCCTAACATAACTAATAACTTATGTGAGACTTTCAATGCTTTTATAATGGAATCGAGATTCAAAAGTATTATTTCATGTCTTGAAACCATTAGATATTAGTAATGGTCATAAATGTTGAGAGTAGGAATAAGTATGCGAGAGAAGTTTAAAAAGTGGATTGGTTTGAGAATATGAGTGAAGATAAAAAATGTACAGGATGAATTACGGAGATTCAAGATATTACATAACGATCAAAATAGATACGAAGTAATGGATTTAAGAACATTTATGTTGTTAACTTTGAAGAACATCAATGCACCTATAGAAAATAGGACCTAGTCGGGGTACCATGTGGTCATGCAATGTCCGTTATCAAAGATTTGAAACTAAATGAGGTTGATTATGTTATCAAATACTATAGGTTAGAGAAATTCAAGAAGATTTATGAACATTGCATATAGTCAATATAGAGTGAGAAATTCTAGCATAAAAGTGGGAAGAAGGCTATTCTTGCACCAATTATAGAAACCAAAAATGGCAAACCAAAGAAACTTAGGATTAGAGAATAATGAGAGCCTTCTTCTAGAACACAACTATCTAGGAAATGAAGAGTTATAAGATGTATGTACTTGCCATAGAAAGAGACATAATAATAGATCATGTATTCAAAAGGTAAACATATTTGATAAATTATTGTTACTTTAATTATATTTGTATTGTATTGAGTTTGTTTATATCTTGTTCATGTAGAAAAATAAAAACGAGTGATGGTAGCTTAGCTAAAGATGTTTTAGCTAATCATGATACTAATGTGGTTGATGATGTTGAGAATGTTGTTGGTAGTGGAGTTATGGGTAATGGACATGACGATGTTATCCATGATGGTGCTGCTGCCAATATGGGTAGTTAAATAAACTTGGTTGGATCAAAAAAAGGATAATTTATGGAAATAGACTCAACTTTTTAGCATAAACCTTTTTTCAAAATGCATTACAAGTCTAACGTAATTGATAACAACTTATATGAGACTTTCAATGGTTTTATAATGGAATCAAGGTTCAAAAGTATTATTTCATATCTCAAAACCATTAGACATCTACTAATGGTCATAAATGTTGAGAGGACGAATAAGTATACAGAGAAGTTTAAAAAAGGGACCGGTCTAAGAATATTGATAAGATCGAAATGTACAAGATGAATCATGGAGATACAAGATATTACACAAGGGCCAAAATGGATATGAAGTAATGACTCACAGAACACTAATGTTGTTAACTTTGAAAAACATTAGTGCACCTATAGAAAATAGGACCTAAATGGGATACCATGTGGTCATGCAATGGCTATTATCAAAGCCTTGAAACTGAATAAGGTTGATTATTTTATCAAATACTATAGGTTAGATAAATTGAAAAAGAGTTATAAGCTTTGCATTCAATCGATGTAGAGTAAGAAATTCTAGCATAAAAGTGGGAAGGAGGTTGTTCTTACACCAATTATTGAAACCAAAAATGGCGGACTAAAAAAACTTAGGATTAAAGACTAATGAGAGCCTTCTTCTAAAACACAACTATCTAGGAAATGAAGAGTTATAAGATGCACATATTTCAATAGAAAATGACATAATAATAGATCATGTATTCAAAAGGCAAACATATTTGATAAATTGTCATTGCTTCAATTATATCTATATTGTATTGAGTTTGTTTATGTCTTGTTCATGTAGAAAAATAAAAATAGTGATAGTAGCTTAGCTAGAGATGTTTCAACTGGTGATGATACTGATGTGGTTGATGATGTTGAGAATGTAGTTGGTAGTGGAGTTATGGGTAATGGACATGACGATATTATCCATGATGGTGCTTCTGCCAATATGGGTAGTTAAATAAACTTGGTTGGATCAAAAAAAGGATAATTTATGGAAATAGACTCAACTTTTTAGCACAAACCTTTTTTCAAAATGCATTACAAGTCTAACGTAATTGATAACAACTTATATGAGACTTTCAATGGTTTTATAATGGAATCAAGGTTCAAAAGTATTATTTCATATCTCAAAACCATTAGAAATCTACTAATGGTCATAAATGTTGAGAGGACGAATAAGTATACGAGAGAAGTTTAAAAAAGGGACTGGTCTAAGAATATTGATAAGATCGAAATGTACAAGATGAATCATGGAGATACAAGATATTACACAAGGGCCAAAATGGATATGAAGTAATGACTCACAGAACACTAATGTTGTTAACTTTGAAAAACATTAGTGCACCTATAGAAAATAAGACCTAAATGGGATACCATGTGGTCATGCAATGGCTATTATCAAAGCCTTGAAACTGAATAAGGTTGATTATTTTATCAAATACTATAGGTTAGATAAATTGAAAAAGAGTTATAAGCTTTGCATTCAATCGATGTAGAGTAAGAAATTCTAGCATAAAAGTGGGAAGGAGGTCGTTCTTACACCAATTATTGAAACCAAAAATGGCGAGACTAAAAAAACTTAGGATTAAAGACTAATGAGAGCCTTCTTCTAAAACATAGCTATCTAGGAAATGAAGAGTTATAAGATGCACATATTTCAATAGAAAATGACATAATAATAGATCATGTATTCAAAAGGCAAACATATTTGATAAATTGTCATTGCTTCAATTATATCTATATTGTATTGAGTTTGTTTGTCTTGTTCATGTAGAAAAATAAAAATAGTGATAGTAGCTTAGCTAGAGATGTTTCAACTGGTGATGATACTAATGTGGTTGATGATGTTAAGAATGTAGTTAATGGTGGAGATGTGGATAATGGACATGATGATGTTGTCCATGATGGTGCTGCTCGCTAATGTGGGAAGTTAAAGAAACTTGGTGGGACTGTACAAGAATAATTTATGGAAATATACTCAACTTTTTTATGCAAACCTTTTTTCAAAATGCATTACAAGTCCGACATAGTTGATAATAACTTATGTGAGACTTTCAATGCTTTTATAATGGAATCAAGGTTTAAAAGTATTATTTCATGTCTTAAAATCATTGGACATCTAGTAATGATCAAAAATGTTAAGAAGAGAAATAGGCATGCAAAAAAGTTTTAAAAGGGGATTGGTCTAAGAATTTGAGAGAAGAACGAAATACACGAGCATGAATTCCGAAAATACAAGATATTACACAACAACCAGAATAGATATAAAGTAATGACTTAGAGAAACTTATGTTGTTAACTTTGATAAACATCGAGTGCACTTGCAGAAAATAGGACTTAAATAGGATACCATGTGGTCATGCAATGGGTATTATCAAAGCCTTGAAATTGAATGAGGTTGATTATGTTGTCAAATACTATAGGTTACAAAAATTCAAGAAGAGTTATGAGCATTGCATTTAGTTGATGCAGAGTAAGAAATTCTAGCATAAAAGTGGGAAGAAAGTTGTTCTTGCACCAATTATTGGAACCAAAAAAGGTAGACCAAAAAAACTTAGGATTAAAGAACAATGAGAGCCTTCTTCCGGAACAACTATCTAGGAAATGAAGAGCTATGATATGCGGATATTTCTATTAAAAAAAGATATAATAATAGATCATGTATTCAAAAGGTAAACATATTTGATAAACCGTTATTGCTTCGATTATATCTATATTATATTAAGTTTATTTATGTCTTGTTCATGCGGAAAAATAAAAACGGTGATGGTAGATTAGTTGGAGATGCTCTAGCTGGTCATGATACTAATGTGGTTGATGATGTCGATACTTGCTATTGGAGATGTGGGCAAACATGGTATTTGGATATGATGTCCATGTAGTTGTTGCTGAAAATATGGATAAAGGATAAGATGTTATTGATATTGCTGCTAGAGATGTGGGTCAATCAACACTTTTTCATATTGTTAGTGAAGAAGTTGCACCAATTGCCAAAAATAAGAAGAAAAAAGTACATAATGTTATTGTTACTACCGCCAAATTATCTAAAAGAGTTACACGAAGAAATACAACGACTCAATCGAAGTATCTAGAATAGTAACAAGGAGAAATTCTAGTTGAATACCATTTATATTGTATTTATTTATTTATTTTATTTGCATAAGGTTAGATATTATGAATTGCCTTTATTAGAAGTTGAATATCTTATGTGTTAGAAACTTTGTTTATGAAGAAAGATCTATAAAATTCCAATCCACTTTGAGAATTAATTTGTTTATTTCAACATTTTGTTAAATTCACTAGAACGACATCAACAAACAAGAACTTCATATAAAAAAAAAACCAAATAATACACTACAATTTGAAATTCAATAAAATAAAATGCTTTTAATTGTAATTCAGAACCAATTCATCAAACCTTAATTATAATTCAGAACCATAACATTAATCCTTCACTTCATGAAAAACAAACCATATTAGAAATAATAAACAAAAGTTATTCCTATGTTTAGTAATTTTTGACTTCTAAAAACCTTCCGAGTTTGAAATTTTGTACTCCAACTCTTCAATTTTGTTAACCAGTTCTTCCTTTTCTTTCTCATAACACAACTTCATAAAATTATGTTCAACATACAATACTCATACTCTTCTTCTTCTTTCTTTAACTCAACTCTTAATCTCTAATTGATAACATGCAATTCTTTTTCATATATTATCATCCCATTAATGACATCTCTAGCTCTTTATGTTTCTCTAATTTTAGGATCAATAAACTAATAAAAACCACATTAATTTTTTTTCTTTCGGACAAACATGAAATCTCAAACCTAGATTTTCATCAATCATTGATGTCCATATTGGTGTCTTCAAACCACAATAGGAATGTATTTATGGACACCTATAATCTCACATAGGTTTTTGATGAACAAGAGATCATATTTACCTTGCTTTATTTGATGTTGTCGAGAAAAGAAGATGAGAAAGTAGAGTAGGATGACTACGAAGAGGAATGACCCAACATAAGTGATGAATTGTATCAATAAATAAATTAGTCAAAATTTATTACTCAATTGCAAAAAGAGAAGAAAAAATTTAGGGTTAATCGATTTAGGGATTTACATTTGCTCAAGAAATTTAGCGAGTTATGTACAATTGGAAATATATATCGCAAAGTGTTAGCCAAGCCAAACCGTAATTATTTGTAATTTTTTAATCTTTTTTTAATTATTTTAAATGATTTTAACTACTAACCAAGTCGGAAAAAGAAAATGACAGGTAAAATTATGTTTTCATTCCTTAATTTATAAGTGTCTTTTGTTGGTCAATTAATGAAAGTTAGCTAAAGTAACAAATATATATATATATAACATGGCGGTTATTTTATACCAACTTCCAATAGTATAAGGTCTATTTTGGTCTATATCCGAGTACAAAAGCTATAATGATAATTTCGTTAAAGTACAAGAATACTGGGTGCATTAAAAAAAAAAGTTGTAATTGCCATTTACCACCTCAAATATGGAGGGACTAGTTTGTAATTCATTCTTTAGTCTAAAATTTTATTTCTCGAGTATCTAAAAGTAACATAGCTCTCTTTTTTTTTTTCTAACACTTAACATATGTAATTCATTTTTTATAATTTTTTTTATGATATCACTTATTTAAATAAATACAATATTTTTGTATAAGAGACTATGTTTTTCCAAAGTTTGATAACATGTCTAAATATCAGCAAGTGATATGATAAAGGCATGCGAACTTCAAAGTCTTAATTTTTTCTCATGTTTAGATATGCATTAGAATCTTTTATTAGATTTTGGGCTTTTGAATATTGACTCACAATTTATTTGGAGTGTTATTTGAAATCCATAGCTCCTTAGTTTTGTATTATTCCAAAAATGCCCTTACACTCTTCAATTTGATTTTGGGTTGCAAGGTTCTTGGTTTTGGTTAAAAGGTTTTGAATTTGAATTTGTTTTCTTTAATGAATTATGAATATCATTGTTTCGGATTTGGTTTTAATATTTAAACTTGGATTTTTTTTTTTTTCTTTTAAGGTTTATTTTATGGTGCTATTTTCTTGTGATTGTGTGTGTGTCCGTGTGTGTGAATTTTTTAATTTAACATGTTTCTATATATATATAGTTTATACTAGTCAACTTCCAATGCTACGTTGCGGGTCAAACAAATAATATTAGTTTGCTAGTCTCTACTATATTGTCAATCAACTAAAATATATAAAATTAAAGATAAAAAAATTCATCTAATTCCATTATTTGTAACTATAATATATACATGAGATTTGACACGGGTTTATTGGTTTGACAACTCAAGATAGTTTTGGAACTTTTTATTTTGTAATTATTCGGTAGATTAAGTGTGTATTTGATAATGCAATTAAAAGTGTTTTTTTTTTCTTTTTCCTTTTTCTTGCTTTCTTTTCTCTATTTTTCTTTTTCATTTTTTTTTATATATTTTCATAGGGATAAAAATAGAGTGATGATAGTAGCGATGCGTGCGACTTACTAGCATAAGCTTCCTCTTTGCTTGTCTTTGATTTTTTAAATACTTTGATCCATTCCTTACACTTTTACCCATTTTGAGTACTTTTGTGAGCTTTGCTTTGATGTTGGATGTAATAAAAGTGTTGTGACGTACTATTGTGTGTTGAACCCAAGAGTCGAAGAGTGTCTCAGAGGCTTTACGAGTTATTAGGATGGAATCAAAACTCTATAATGAAGTTTGAAGGATGGGTTTGGATTCTATTTTGAATATTATTCGATATAAGTATTAGTCTTGAAATGTTTTTAAAGCTGTTGTCGGTTTGTTTTTGTTCATTTCAAGCAAGTCCTTAAAGTTGGTTTTAAAACCATTATTGGTTTGTTTTACTTGTTTTGAACAAATTCTTAAAAAGATTTCAAAATTAGTGGTTTTGGCATAGATTTTTATGATATAGTGTGTTTGTGATGTGATTGTTGTGTTAAATGATGTTTTATGTGATTTTAAATGATATTTGTGTTCATGCATTTTCATGCAATAATAATCTATTGAATGTTTTTTTTTTTTTTGTGCTTTCATTTTGTTTTCATGAATAAATGATTTTGAATCTTAAATATTATAACTATGTAAGTTTTTGTTTCATTCCTACAAATTGATTTTGAGTTTTAAATCGGATCATCCATTAGTGGTTTTCTTAATAAAAGATCTTTGGGAAAACTTCAAAACTACTGCCTAATTATAAAAATAGTCTCAATGTTACTACCAAATAATTTTTTATATCAATTTTACTATCAAATTTTCAAAAACTCTCAATCAAGAATTTTCATCTATTTTTAAAAAATTTTATCCATATTTTTATTTAAATTACACTTGTTGTAATAAACGATGCAATTTCGTAGGATATTTCACATTTTTTAAGTTATTCTATTAGAAGTCCTAATTGAAAAGTTAAAGTAATTTAGTGGTAAAATTTATATATAAAAAAAATAGTTTGAGTACAAAATTGATAATAGCCCTAAAAGTTTGGTGGTATATTTGATGTTTGCCTAAGATATTAATTGATCAAAAATCTTTCACTACAAATTGTTACATGGAAAAGCCGAGTATGCACCCTCAAATAAAAAACTAAGCTAGTATAGACCAATTTTGTGGGTATCTCTTTCTAGAAATCTAAGGGTAAGGTTGGAAGAGGCACCCCCTAACCCATCCTAGATATCGCCATTAACAACATTAGTAGTTTTATGAGAAAACAAAAATTGCCTTCATTCTATTATAATTTGACAATTTCAATCCTTTATTATCAATTTATATAATTTGAATTCTAAATTATTGATTTTTGGGCAAATCTTATTCGAATTCGTTAATTATTGACCGTCAATTTTTTTCTTGTCAATTTTTTTTTCTTGTTAATTTTAAAACAAAAAATGTTAAAAATGCTTTTCTTCCATTTTTCAAGAGGGATTTTTTTTTCCACCTATTTACCTATAAATAAAAAAAAATTCATTAAATTTATCACTAATTTTTTAAACAAATTTCACTTTTTTAACCTATCTTTAAAAAACTAAAAATAATATAAAATTTAAACATTTTAAAAAAAATAGTTTTCTAACTCTACCAATTTTAAATGTATATTATATTATTTGAATCAATTGTGAGGAAAAAATCGTATAAAACATGTGAAGATAAAAAAAATATTAAAGAAATACAACTATATTTAAAATTTAATGATTGACAATCACAAGAATATATTTATTAGCATGACAAAAGAAAATTTTTAGTTAAAATTAATTATTTGATAATTTCAATTGATCAAATTCAACCAATAGATATTTGCATTTTATTAACTCTAGATGTTGATTATTTTAATAGATAATGATACTACATAAAAGTTTGTTTTTTTCAAATTAAAAAAATTATATATAGATAACAATTTAATTGACTTTGAAAAATCAAAGAGATTAATATATAGACATTTTTAAATAGAAAGAATCTCTTGAAAAATGGAGGAAAAACTTTTTTAACATTTTTTTAAAAATTAAGAGTAAAAACAAATTAATAGTAAAATAGGCTAACCATTACAATTAATGAATTTGGATAAGATTTGCTCAAAAATCAATATTTGGGGATTCAAATTATGCAAATTGGTAATAAAGGCTTGAAATTATCAAATTGTAATAGAATTGAGATAATTTTTGCCGTTGAACCCAATATTAGCATATCTATCTTTTATATTATATTTGAAACTATTTTTTTATAGGCACTTCCAAATTTAGTTACTATAATCTTAATAGATTTTATTGTAAATATAAAATCCTAATTCAATAATCATTTTTATTTGATGCTTGTTTCTTATATAAATGTTTGATTCTAAATGGTTGAGGTAGCTTATTTATAATTATAACTTCTCTCTAAAATAGAGGTTGTAAGTTCAACTTTTTCTTTCATAAATCACCGAAATTCTGAGACACAAAATTTCAAATGTCTTTATATATCAGATTAATCATCAAAATTGAAAAATATATATTGTTTTTCAATATATTTTGATAGGCATGTTTATGTATGAATTGCATAAACTATCAATTTGGAGTGAAAGATTGTTGTTCATGGCATTTCAGAAAAGGATGATTGTTTAGTACTTCCAGCTTGAAAGGTAAAATCAAAACCTTGCTACAATAAAGAATGATACTATAACATAAGCTCATGCACCATAATAACCTTTAGGTGTTAAATCAAATTTATATGTTGGTGTTCTCAAATTTCTTATATAGAATTTGCTTCATTTTCTAAGTTACTCCCAGTTAAGTTGTCACGGACTCAAAAACTTTTGTTCATTTAAGAAAAATACCAAGAACAATATAATAAGCATATATATATATAAATATAAATATATATATATATATATATATATATATATATATATATATATATATATATATATATATATATATATATATATATATATATATATAATTCATTTTAGTAATTGACAATATATGGATCACAATTTCAGGAAAGAGGCGATTCCGAAAAAATAGAGAAGAAAGGGAAAAAAGGAGAGAAGGTTGTGGATAATGGCATGAAGTTGAAGTACAAAAATATTTGAAGTTCGAAGATACAAAAATCAGAGTCCCTACCAATGATTTATGCCCAATGTGCGAGTGGTAAACTTTCAAGGGCTGTGATCCACTATTAATGAGGATTTCAAATCAAGAATCTTCGTCAAGGATCACATATAAATATCACAATATGGCGGATCTCCTCTCTTAATAAAGAATACATGGCATTATGATAAGGTCGGTAGTGTAATATCACAGAAAACCATCAAAAAATCATGGTTCAAGATCTCTGGTGAAAAAGGTTTTCTGCTCTAAGGATTCATGAGAAGAATAGAGAAAGTTCATTTTGAGACGAAAAGTGAAGGAAGACTTAGCTAGCTTAATTCCAAAAGCAATCATCTTTTGCCCTATTAAATTGGATTGATTCTGGATTTTAAAAGACTACTAGAACATAAATATGATGCGGTGGAAATGCTTGAAAAGAATAGCAATCGAGATAGAAATGAATGTTTCCTACTAACATTCTTATCTTCTGTAAATCTTCGAGTGGAGCTAAGATTGGATTGAATTAGATTTTCGAAACATAATAACTCCAAAGTAAT
Source organism: Dovyalis caffra (assembly GCA_963924115.1). Classification (NCBI taxonomy): domain Eukaryota; kingdom Viridiplantae; phylum Streptophyta; class Magnoliopsida; order Malpighiales; family Salicaceae; genus Dovyalis; species Dovyalis caffra. The sequence goes on from CAWUPB010000030.1 coordinate 2,760,955, forward strand.
GATAATAATGATAATAAAGAGAGTTGTAATTGTCACTTACCATCCTCAAATATGGAGGAACTAGTTTGTAATTCAATCTTTATTTTTTGCATATCAAAAAGTAGCATAGTTCTATACATTTTAATTTTTTTTTCTAACATTCAACATATGTAATTCATTTTTTTATGAAAAAAATTTACGATATCACTTATTAAAATAAACATAATATTTTTGTACAAGAGACTGTGTTTTTCCAAAGTTTGATAATGATAATATTAGCAAGTGAAATGAGAATGGTATGTGAACTTCAAAGTCCTCTTTTTTTTTTTTCCCTTGTGCTAAGATATGCATTGGATTCTTTTATTGGATTTTGATACTGACTCATAATTTATTCGGTGTTATCTGAAATTCATACCACCTTAATTTTGTATTATTCCAAAAATGCCTTCGCACTCTCCAATTTGATTTTAGGTTGCAAGGTTCTTCGTTTTTGTTAAACGGTTTTGAATTTGAATTTTTTTTTTTTTTTTTAAGGTTTTATGAATATGATCGTTTTGGGTAATCCTAGTCATACTATATATATAATCATCCCTCTAATTAAGGTTTATGAGTATGATCGTTTTGGGTAATCCTAGTCATACGATTGATAAGTTGATCCTCTTTTAGTTTTAAGAATTGATATTCAATGTCCAAAACTTGATAAAATATTAGATCTCATATACCAATGTTTATATTATAATAGTTGTGTATTAATCTTGTCTAATAGAGTTATTCATTCAATTAAACTTTATGCATAACTCAAATGCATAATGTGTGAACGAAAACTTTATTCAAAACTCCATTAGCTTTTAACATTATAATAATATTATTATAGTTTTTATGAATCCTATTTTTTTTAGAGTGTTTTTTAAAATTATGTGTTAGATAATTATTACAGATATAGACAAAAAAAAAATTGCTACTTTTTTTTTCTTATTACTAGTAGAATTTCTCAAAAGGTGTTGATCTTTCCATCTAATGAATTCAAAGATAACATAAGACTATAACCCATGGCCCACTAATAAAAAATAACTACGGTCTGTTAAATTTTTATGTCATTTTTTTATTTTTGGATTTTAATTATAAATGGATTTAATAGAAATTAAAAGTGCATGCAATTTTACAAAACGTTTTGTTTGAATGAGACTTTTTTAATATTAGTAGCCATTGTAAAAAGAAAAAACAAAAATTTATGGAGCTAGCTAGCATTCTCACATATATATACATCATCCCAAGATGCTTTACATCATGCAATTTAATAAAATGTGAGCTACCTTCATGCTTTTCTTGTTTCCACACTAGTTGTACCTTTAAACCCACATTCTTTCTCATCTCGACCTTTCAAAAAAAGCGTTTTTTTCTGTAGAACTTAAGTTTCAAGTTGAATGATATCAATATCAATTATACCTCGATTAACCTTCTTTATTTTTTTTTCTCCCTCTTTTAGCTTGTTTTATTTTGTAATATCATCTTTTGATTTGTTACTTTGCATAAAACAGATAATTACGATGGTTAGACCTCCTTGCTGTGACAAGTTGAATGTGAATAAGGGTCTTTGGATCGATTGCAGAGGATGTTACCGGTTACAGTTCCAGTGAAAAAGAATTCAAGAAAGAATTGAATAAATTATAGTTTTATTCATGTAAATGCAGAAAATACATGCAGTGAAGTCGAAATACAGGAGCTGTAAAGAATGCAAGAAATGTTTTACAGAGAGAAATTTTAGAGAAGAAAAACAGAAAGAATTGATTCTACAAATAATCCAAGATGATCCTTCTTCTCTGTAATCTCTCCTTATATACAGCTATTTTACTAGCTAATTAATTTATTTTTTAAAACTAGAGGGACTAATTTATAATTTACTCATACACACACTACATGACAAATATGATTGTATAAAGAATTAAAAATGGGTGACCTTATGATGGATTATTATTGCTTTCTCATTAAAAAAAAAAAAAAAAAAAGGAAAATTTTATTTGCATATAGACACCTCTAACACATTGAATTAGCTAGGAATGCATGGGAAGAATAATGTTGTTTCAATTCATTCTTATCATTTTTTTTTTCTCTTCGATTTGTTTTTAAGAGAAAATTGTAAAGCAGAATACCATTAAAAAAAAAAAAAATGGCAAGTAAAGTAATTAAAAAAAAAAAGTATTTCTCGCTTATTAAAGCAGATTAATATATATACACATTTTTGTTGCTATAATTTTGAATTTTCCTGTCAACCTGCTTGATTTACATAGATGAGCATGTTTTGCAGGACTTCAAAGATGTGGAAAGAGTTGTAGACTTAGGTGGACTAATTAGCTGAGGCCTGAACTCAAGCATGACAGCTTCACACCTGATGAAGGGGAGATGATTATTAGGCTTCATGCAGCCATAGGTAGGAGGTACTGAGTTTCGTTACATGTTATATATGTTGCTCATAGAAAAAACTTTCTTTTTACCTTCTTCCGTTTTTCTCAATTGATCAACGCAGTTTTGCAACCTCGAGATTTAAATTGATAATTAGGTACACTATGAAGCAAACTTTATGTTCATTAATTTCCCCCTCGAGTTTGTTTTGTATATATATATATATATATACACTTTGAAACTATACATAGTTATCAATATATCGTCTTGTCTCCATTTTAAAGCCTTTTTTCAGTTTTCCTGCCTACTCTCAACCATTTCACACCTCAACTGATTATAAGTTACAAGTCCAGCTTTCTACTATCCTAAAGTTACAGTTTATTCTTACCAAAATCTGAAGTCATTTTATCAAATTAAATGTTTGAGGATCATTGTTGGTAGCAACAGTGCCAAACATGTAGTGGTATACTGGTGCATTACATTAGCATCTAATCAATATTTTGCTTAATTAATTAGAAGAAAAAATGATGATGATAGGATTTGAACTCATTACCATTTGGTAATTAAGACTCGATAGAATATCAAAGGACTATCTCATTAAAAAAATTAAGCTATTACCTAGGATATAATTTATATTATTCTTTAATAGGTATTACATTGGTATAAAAAAAAAAAAATTCAAGCATTTATTTATTAACTGTAAAGTTAAAATACTATTTTGAGAATTAGTACTTTCATACTAAAACTGTGAAAACAATACTGCATGCTATATAGTATCTCTTCAATGGACCAGTGACCAGATTGTGTCTTTGTATGCTTTTTTGGACGCAAAAAAGAAAGAAACAGTTAGATGGTTGACCTGACAAACAACCATATATAAGTTTATGAAATAAAATAAAGGAGTCGATTGGACCAAATATGAATATTTGAGGGACTAATGCATTATTAAGCCAACGACAAGTGGTTTCTTTGAGTAAGCCAAGTAGCTTTTGTTCTGATCTAAAGAGGGAGAGAGCGGAGGAGAGATATGGTGGCGATATCGCTGTACAGAGGGAATTTACACAACGTAGCGGACGTACCACGTCGATGGCTAATGCCTACTCCCAAAATTTCTCTCAAAGATTTCAAATCCCTTTTCCACCGCCGTTCCAAAGCCCTCTCTTGCCTCCGCTCCACCACCACCTCAAACCCTAATTCAAATCACAACGAGAAACCCCCATTTGAACCTAATTTGGAACCAGTACAAGAAGAGATTACTACAAATAATAATGGTAAAGAAGAAGAAGAGGAAGAAGATTTTAAAGGTGGAGGAGCTTCTAGTTCTAGGGAGGATGTCAAAGATGATGGAGGGTTGGACGGCGCTGATTGCTCCTTGAAGCCCGCTGGTGATGCAGTTAATGGTGGCGATCCGAATGCAAGTAATTTGCAAAAACCTGACGACTTAGTTAACCCTAATATTGAGGTATTCATTTTACTCTCGGTTTTTGATGATTTATTATTTAAACCATGATCAACATTTCTCAATTTTATTTTCTTACTTTTTAGACGATGAGTAATGCAAATGAGTTAGACAAAAAAGAGAATAGGAAAAGAGAAATCGAGGACAAGTTACAAGTTCTAAATGCAAAGAAGCATAGCCTTGTACAAGCGTTGAAGCAGGTAGCCTTTTTCTTCTCTCTGGGCCTGATTAAGGAATGTGATTGGTGCTGTTTTTGTGCTCGAGTTACTATTTCTTTCTTTTAAATTATTGATGAACTTGGAATGACTGACAGATCTTGAATGTGGAGGAAGAATTAAAGAGGAGAAATGGTACCCAAGGAATGGCGGTTCGCCCTTCTGTTCAACTTCAAGTGGATGTATCAAATGACTCAGGGTCGATGACTAGGCATCCTACTCCTAGGATTGGCGCTGAGGCAAATCCTGGTGGTGATATAGAAGGGGGAGAAGCTGAAGATATTTCAAATCATAACACACACTCTCGTCATATATATAGAATGAGCAGTACTTCTCCTTCTCCCTCATCAGAGTCTCCTCTTAGAAGGCCTTCCTATATTCAGCACAATGTGGTAAAGTATATGTACTTTGCTACAACTGCAATTTGTCTTTTTGTACTTCCTATATTTCAAATCATAACACTCACTCAGGGTCGATGACTATTGATATGCCTGTTTGTGTTGCAGTTCATCCAAATTAAATTTCCTTTCTTGCCCTTTTAATTTTTTATGGTCTGGTTGTTGGATATTAGTGAACTCTCTTTAGAGATATTCGAGCACTAAGGTAGATAAAGGGCCCAACCTGGATTGCTATTCTAATTCTCACGCCAGTATCGCTTGAGCTTGCCCCAGTTTGCTCTGAATTTTATGGCGACTCTAGGCAAACATAAAACTCAGAGCAGCCTTGGCTTTTTAAACAGATGTTTATAAACACTATCACAGAGTAATTGGACAGTGGGCTATACACTAAAATGATTACTCGTTTGCACATTAAGGGATGTTACAGAATTTGAAATAGCTTAGAGTTGGAGTTTAGCTTGACGGATCTTGCTTGAACAAGCAATTATTCAGTTAAGCTTCCTAATAAATGAATTATATGGATATTGTGGAACTTGAAATGGCTTAGAGTTGCCATTTAAGTTAACAACAATCATTTAACTAGGCTTCCTTGAAATTAATTGGCAGACTTCGTTATACATACAGAGGCCAATACGTTCTGCATTGAGTCAAATCAAGATGCATGATTGTTAGTATGTATTTGTGATGGATTATCTGAAGACTTCCTAGGGCAGCTTTTTATTTTGCTATACCTTCTCTACCTTCAGTGTCGTTTATTGATGCGTAAGGCTTGCTATTTATTTTCTATTGCTGAAATTATTTGCAGGTTCCACACTCCTCTCGATCTGGTTTGGGAACTTCTGGTAGTCCATCACGGTTTGCTCCAATGGGGAACCATGGACATCCTGCAAACCTCCCTACAATGGCTGTCTCAGGTACAAATTATGTCGCATCCTCTCCCTCCCCAGCAGCATCTGGTGGTACTTCAGCTTTTAAAGATGCTAGGCATCCAAGTCCTTGGAATTAGAACCTTCACAAGGACATGCTTTTACACAAGCTCTGTTTGACATCGGGCATATTCAGCTTAGTGAAGGTTGCCATCCTCTGTGGCCCCCATTGTTTTTTCATGAGGTCAAGACGCTAGCTTGAAACCTGAAGCCTTCTGAAATGGTCCATTCATGTAATGAAGTCCTGTTTTGTCTGCCAATCTACTTAGTCGAAGGTGACAAGAATCCAATCTTCCTGGCGTGTATATGTGTGTGTGTCTGTGATCATCATTTCTTGTAGATGGAGCCCCAACTTTTGGTTCCTGGTTTCAGGTGATGGGCAGCATTAGTAGTATTTGATAGGAGTTTCTTGTAGCTTGTTAGTATTGGTACAAGTACATAACTTTATAGTATTTCTTTCTCCTCACCACATAAGGATTCAAATAGCAGAAATAGATAAAGAGATCGTGTGCTTCACTCATTAATCAACTTAACTCTGATCTCCGAGTCTTAGAGGAGCTATTAGGGTTGAAATTAATGGGTGAAATCACTAGGTGCTCTTCTACTATCAATTTTTAGTCATGCTATCCAATTTTAGTCCAAACAAACCCTTTTACCCAATTATTAATATTGTTGATTACGTAATTCTTAGGATGGAAGGCTTAGCATATCCAATATTTTGACTAAAAAATGATAGTGCAGGGAATTGGGTGATTCTCACCCTAAAATTAATTAAAGTATAGCTGTATTTGTTTAAATTTATTTTTTTTGGACCGCCCTTGAGGCGTTATTGGGCATTCATTGTTGAGCTTTTGTTTTTGATTGATCTCCACTAAAAGGACTTAAGTTGATACCTTGTTATTTATATATTGCTTTCTTTCTTCTTTTCCCACCTTGTGGTAACTTCCAAGACTATCAGAACCCTGCGTCAGCCAGATACAAGGAATTTACACGAGGAATGTTTCTAAAAAATCTAAGGAAGTATCGAGGAAATTGCAAGATGTTACCAAATCTTCTACTCAAGTTCTTTTTTGATTGTCGAGTTCGAGTCTTACCGCAAGTATCATGCATAAGTTGTTCCGATTCGAAAGAAACGTAAGCTTATCCTAACAGTTGAGCTTAGGCCCTGACGTTTGTACGTTTATTTCTCTTCTTGGACCCATGATGTGCTAGCCTTGAGCCTTAATTAATGAAGAATTTCTGTTTAATTTGGCCTCTTTTCTGCATTTCGAACTCTTAATCATTTCACTTAGTAAGTAAAACATTATTTATCACCGCACATGTTATGAAATAAGGTTTCCTTGAGATTAGATGACATAACAGAATGAAAAACATTTTATGAACAACATGAGGCTCCATTATGAAGCCTTGTCAACAAAATTATGGACAAGTCAGTCCAAACAGAACTGGTCAACGGTCAACATCTCCATCTCCTCCGTCCCCGGCGCATGTTAGAAAAAGACAATACCAGATCTGTCTCACCGCACATGTCCCCATCCATGGAAACCCCACCCCACCCTATAACTCAACAACCAGTTTAATGTTAACTTTTCAGTTCAAGAACTTAATGAAACTATTTGTTAGTCCTCTTAGTTTTATAATTTATATATTTAATCCCTTTACTTTCAGATATGCATCTAACTTTGTCTGTTTCGTAATTTTTTTCAAACAAAAAAGAAAAGAAAGAAAGAAAAGGAGATTTAGGTAATATGGGAAAGTTTAATCAGAAAAGGAGTTGTTTTGAAGCAAAAAATTACTAATTAAAGATGGCGAACGCTTGCCAAAGGACAATTTAGATAGCTTTGATGCTAGAGGGACTAACTTATTAGTTTTGATAAACTACAGGATCTAAGTTATTTTCCTACAACAACAAAACAATACATTCCCCACCTCCTCATTTCCTTATCCCCCTAACCTAGCAACCCCAAGGACAAAAGAAAACACCCTACACCACCATTCAATCGAATAAAATAGGAATAACATAACATGGCACACCACACCAACACAAGCGCATCTTAGCATCATCCCTACACTTAGACTCCCCCATTAATCATCATCATCTATCATCAACATCCATGGATCCCACTCTCAAAAACAAAAAGCACCCCAAACCCGCAAATCCAGATCCCATTATACCCTCTTCCAAACCGTTTTACATGTCCAAAACAACCCAAAAATCCACCAAGCACCCACCATCTAATTGCAAAGATATCCACTTGCAAGCCAAAGCCATGACTGTCTCTGCTGATTTTGGTGCTTCTAGGTTCTCAATCATCAAACCGAAACATCAGCAACAGCCCAAGAAGAAGACTGTTGAAGCGAGAGAAGTGGAAAAATCGGAGAGCAAAACAGCAACTGCAAAGGAAGATGTTCATAAGGTCAAGAAATTGTCATCTAAAGATCAGTTGCAGCAGCAGCTGGAGAACAGGAAGAAAGTTGAAGAATTTGTAGGAGCGAATGAAAACAAAGCCAAGGAAATAGTGACTTGTACAGTGAAGGATGGTGACCTACTTGAATGGAATGATATGAATAAGAGGATGTCATCAGTTTCATTAATAGAAAGGAGGAGATCCTTTTGTGGGTCACAAGCAGAGCTAGCAGATTTTCTTGCAAGCAATGGTGCTAAAATTGTTTCAGTTGATATGCCACCATTTATGCAGATCCATGCTATTGGTTGTGCTAGGAAGACTTGTGACAGTCTTGAAAAGTTCACCTCCAAGACCCTTGCACTGACTCTCAAGAAGGTAAATTAAATTAAATTAATTACTCCAGTTGTGAGGTTACTTAATTGAGCTTTTTTGTGATGTGGGTTTCCGAGGTAAGCATAGGTAAAAATTGATTGATGAATCATGTAGGTGGTAGGGTTGTGAGTAATTTTCCTCATTTACTTTGTTCGTATGCAGGAGTTTGATGGGATTTACGGGCCGGCTTGGCACTGCATTGTGGGGACAAGTTTTGGATCTTTTGTGACACATTCTGTTGGGGGGTTTCTATATTTCTCCATGGATCAAAAGTTGTACATCCTGTTGTTCAAGACTACAGTACAAAGGGCAGATTAAGAGTTCAATGGAATCATTGGTGGGAATGGTTTGGAAGCACAAGCATTTCTAGTATAGATAGTTAGGAAGCCAAAAGTTACAAAGAAAAAGCATTCTTGTCTCCTTTCTCCTTTTGCAGATTGTATATTTATTATTATTATTATTATTATTATTATATATATGATATGGAAACTTCACTTTTTGGTTTTTAATCAAATTGTTCGAGTTCTCTTTTTTCAGTGGCCTGATTATTATTATTATCATTAGTTTTTTAGGGCAACTTTCAATTCACTTATCTGTTTTGTCGATTTCACTTTAAAAAAAAAACATGGTTTCTTTTAATAATGCACTTTTCATTATTGTTTCTCTGCTCTCTTCGTATCGTCAGCAATGGTGTGTAAATTTCAATTTCTATGGTTGAAATTTATGGAATATCTTAATATAACCTAAAAAATAAGAATTAAAAAATTGAAATTAAAAAAAAATCATTAAGGAAAAAAATAAATTCAGTAGAAAAAATATAATTTTTTTTTTCGTTTTTATCATCACTGTCTACCAATCATTTGACAACATACTAGATTGTTGATTGGTTATATCCATGTTAGGCTTGGAAATTGATTACTATACTATATTCTTGCGGATTGATATTTACTATTTTTTGTTTTTTATTTTTTTATTTTTTATTTTTTTTGGTTGAAGAGAAAAATCTATCAGGCTCTTTTGTACTGTTGATCAAAAGCATAAATAGAGTCTCTACAAATTATTCAATACAAGTAGTTCTGAGGCAAAATTAGAGGTAAAATTTAGTCATTATGTTAAGTGCCATTGGTTTTCCATCCAATTTTTTTTTTTTTTTAAGATAAAAGGTGTGAAGCCCCTATGGGTTAAAGCACAAATAGTTATTAAATAAATTATTCAACGTAAATTGGATGGAAACCTATCTCCGTTTAAAAGCAGGACTTGTTACCCTCAATTTTGTTAGTGATTGTTTGAGCTTTACCCAATATTACAGGGGATCCAGATACATTTCACTTTATTTTAGATTTCAAGCATTTGATACTTGATTTTAAATCTCACATTTTGGGTTGATTTTGCGTCTAAAAAAAATATATTCCGCTAAAGATAAAATAAGAATGTTTCAGTATATCACTTTAATGGTTTTAGACTTCTTAATGGATTTCACAATCACAATATATTTAACTAACAAGCCTAAGCACACACATACGCAAAATTGGTATAATAATTGTGTATCTAGTAGTTTTTTCTAATAAACAAAATTCGAGTTATAGTGTCTATAGAATGTAATGGTAAAAAGTCTATCCTTCATTATGTAGCTCAGCCTTCCAATGAATTAAAAATAATAAGAAAAAAATCAAATAAACTAAGTTTATTTTCTTCTATATGATTTATTGTGTTTATCACACAATAACTTCTTGGTGATCTGTAAAGAGATATGATTCGAACTGTAGAGTCACTACTAAATTTTTTAAAAAGGTGAAAAAAAACTAAAAGACTAGTTCTAAGAGTTTTGGATAAAAAAATTGGTTACACAAATAAAGAATACCATAGTCATCATAATGTGCTTTTATAATGAGGTTATTGTTTAATTCTAAACTATGGATTTTCTTTATATGCAAAGTCCAATTATGTGGCTATTTTTCTATTTTAATTTGTGAGCTTATTATTGAGCCATTCCTTCAGCTTTTAAATGAGGTGATTTGAAAATTGAAAAAAGACTCAATTTCTCACCTAAATTGTCATCAAGCAATTGGAACTCAATTAGAACGATAGAAATTAATGTTTTAAAATCTTTTTAGCAAATTAAACAACTCTAGTCCAAACAAAAAGCACAAAAAATAAAGCGACACAAGTTTGGATTTAGGCTCAAATTTATCTTGTCATTTAAAAACAATAAGAACACGTGCCTTGAGACCATATCACATATCATGTCATTTAAAAACAATAGTAAAACTAGCTAGCAAGACTTGATTCTAAATTTAGAATAGAATCTGCAAAAAAAAAAAAAAAAAAAAAAAAGAAGCAAAGTTAGTTGTACTAAAATAAACAAAAAATCAAATAAACAACAAAAACAACAAGAAGAAAAAGTTTTCATTGGAATAAAATTGATCTCAACTTCTAAACCTAATCATTTAGATCGACTTAGAATGATCTAGATTAAGGATGGCAATTTGCCACTGTCCCAATAGAGCCCGCCCTACCTCGATCAACGTAGGAATTCCTCGAGTTGATTAGAAACGGGCGGGATGCCCTACCCAAAATTTATTTTAAACAAGGAGGGGTGGGGATAGTATTTGCCCGTCCCACTCCGTTTGCCCCACTACATCCCCGAAATTATAATTATACCTTATATAAAATCTATGACTATTGACTCTTAGGGTTTATTTTCTATATAAATTATAATTTTTTTGCTATATTTTGAAATTTGATAGTAGAATAGAGTGAGACGGGACGAAAATAAAAAATTAAACATGGTACAAGTGCCCTTCGGGGATCCCCATCCCCGTTTGAGATGAGGATGGTATGAGAAGTATTGCCCTGTATGAGGCACGGGACAAGAAAAGAGTAAAATTTTCAAAGGCATGGTGGGGGTGCGGATGGCCTCATTGCCATTCCTAATCTAGACTCGCCTCACATTATATCAAATAACTAATTGGCTTTCACAAGGCTTTGACCTATTGATTTGTATTAGCTTATTTTAATTTTTTAATTTTTTAAAAAAAAGTGATATCCTATTGCTAGCTTTATCATTAACAAAAAGTTTCTTAGAGGTTTTTATGCCAAAAAATAAAATTATATACTATAATATGTCAACTACCCTTAATCCTAATTTTTTAAAAAAATAATAAAAAATAAAAAAATATTATATACTCTCAACTATATTCAAATCAGATTTTAGACATACAAATAAAAATAAAAAAAATTGAAGCGTTATTAAATATATTAAATGAAATCAAGGATTCTAAATTCAATTATTTCCAATTAAATAAAAAATTAAGTAAATGGAATTCAATAAATCATCCAAATCTTATATTAATTACATAATTAATATTACTAGAACATTAACCTTCAAAATAATCACGCCACATAAAATTTAGATAAAAATTTAAAACTCAGGATTGTAAATACAAAATCAGAAATTTAGGGAGCAAAATGGATAAAAGGTGCAAATTAGAAGACATATACCTGGCGCATGAGTCCAGGCTGGCAGAAAGTTACTCGCGCGTGTGAGTAGGATTCTCGCATTGGAATGGAGGCAGGCTGTTGGTATTGGATTCGTCTTCACCAACTGATCGTGATGGTGTGACCCGTGTTAGACGCAAAGTTGGAGTTAGCGAACGGCAAAGCTATTTCCTTATACCTTTGTTTATGTTTTTCCCTCCTCCTGTTCTGTCAGCTTGGTTTTTCTTTCTTTTTTTGCTTTTTTATTTTTTTATGTTTTAGTATGTCTGTGTTTGTTTTTTTTGTATGCACATGTCTATTTATATGGGTCTTTTTAGAATTGGACTAGAGTTTTTTCTCTTTTATTTTTTCTGTTGTATTATATTTATATATATATATATATTTCTCTTTTTGTGATTTTTTTTTTTTGATGGGTCAAAAATGATATGATGTCAGTGTTTACTATCAAGTTTTTCTTTGAGATACTAATCAAATAGAACACCAAAAGAATCAAGTGCCATAAAACCCATAATATCATCAGGGCTTCCTAGTATCCTATTTCATAATTTCTAGGAGGTTTTTTTTATTATTATTGAAATTAAAGGTGTTTATGTTTTGGTATTCTAGATCATTATCCAAGAACCTTGGATGTAAACCTAACAATTAAAGGATTGATTAACCTAGATTTAGGTTTGGTTTCGAGTTAACTTGATGATATTTCTAAAGATATACAATTATTCAAATAAGAAATTAAAAATCAAATAACTTTAAACAATAAGCCAAAATTTTGTTATCTTTTTTATTTAAAGGTTTCTATAAATATCACAATTTGGCATCAAGTTATGTTTTTCCACACCTTATAATGTTTATAATTAACTTATCAACCGTATGCTCGATTACTTTTCACTCATACTATACTTGAACAAGTGTTTGCTCAACCACTTTCTATTCAACATCCCAAACAACTTTAAGTTTCTCATACTTAAACTTCTTAGTTCTTTAATTCAATCTTGCCAAACTAATACTTTCAAGGATGCATTCGATCATACTTGGGGAGGGGGGCCTTGTGTCCGATTAGTCTCGAAGGAAATCTTACACTCATGTAAGTAAAATTATTCAACTCATTAAATGATCAAGACGAGCTATATGGAGCAAAAAAAAAAAAAAAAAAGTGGTCATGCTAATCACTATATATGCCTCATCTTTAACTATTACCTCAAGAAAAACCAATTCAAATTTCTTAACAAGATTCAATCACTACGACCAATAGAAAATATTGAATCAAAATGTTTGACTATTTCAACTATGATTGTGAAAAGATATTGTGCCCAAAGTGATAGAAAACTCGACCGCGACCATAAACAACATTATGTTAGAAGTTTTGGTTACTTGAATTATGGTCGTGGAAATTATTTTTTAAAATTTTTTGATTAATTCGACCTTTATCATGTTCGACATTTTGCATGAGGATGTGAAAAATTCAATCACAACCATGATGATCATTATGTTGGAATTCTTAACCACATTTGAGACTATCATCGTCCAAAAAATTTAGCTAACTCGAACATCTTCGAGCCAAAAAATTTGGCTAGTTCAATTATAGTTGAAGAAACCTTTGTGCCCAAAGATATAATGAATTCAAACGGAGATGAAATTCATTGCCACTAAGATTAAGAAAAAATTAGTCCAAAAATTTCTACTTGGTTGTATCACCTATATATATTTACTATATCATGTTCGTGATGCTTTTTATTAATCAAAGATACTTTTCGGTACTCTCTACTAACCAAAAATTATTTTTTGAAGATCTTTTGATGTGTTTTTTTGTAACTTTTGCATGATTTTGGGTTGCGAGTTGGACTAATAATACTTGATCGATTGAGATATCGAATAAATTTCGATCGATACTGATTTATTCATATTTGAAACACCACTTCTTGTTAGACTTGACCATGAAGAAAAGGTTTATGACTTATATATGTCGAATGGCAATGTTTCTTCATCTTTCTTTAGCGAGTTAGCTAAAGAAATATGGAGGGCATTGTGATTGTAATTCCATAACATATAAATTCTAATAATTTATCTCTCAAGTCCTCTATTTTAATGCTTTGCAATTTATTTATTTATTTATTTTACAATTTTATATTTTATTTTTCTTGCCATTTATTTTCATAAGTTTATGGTTTTTTTTTTTTTTTTTTTTTTTTTGCTATTTTTCTTAGTCTACTTAAGAGTTTTCTTAGATTCTCTCTATCAAAAAACCTTTAATAGTTTATAAGGTTTTTATTTTATTTCAAAATTACTTGTTTTGCTAGGATTTTCTTCAAATCCTATTTTTTTATTTGATCTTTTTAGACCTCTACTATCCTTACTCTAACTATATATCCGTAAAACTTTTGTCTAATTTTGATTACAAAGTATTTACCGTCTCTACACAAAATCCATCTAAAGAAGAAGAATTAACTAGGAACACCTCTATAAATGGAGTTAATGATTTTGATGGTTGAATTGTGAAAATGACTACAATGACTTATATTAATAGCATTCATATTACGAGACATGTTGTCATTCTCTCTCTCTCTCTCTAGCTTCATTTCTCTCTCTTTGACGAGTAGTAAAGAAATATGAAATCAAGCCTAATCTAAGCCAAGTTCAATCCATTCATCCTAAAAATGCGATTAAAGGTCCTTTGAAACCTATTCGCTTGAATCAAAATCATGTAGTCAACATCTCTTTTTGGTAAAAGAACCTTAATTCTAATTCTATTTACTTGAATTTGGAAAGACCGTCACATTTGTCCATATGTTTGTATCAATTTAATAAATTAGCCTCTACGAAACATTTTGGTCAAAATTTATTTTGTTTGTAAAATTTAGTCAATTATGATATTAATACTAATTAAAATTTTGAAAATTTCACGAAATAAAAAAATATTATTTTCAAAAAATAAAATAAAATTGAAATGATTATCGAATAAAAGAACTAACATGTAAAAACTTACTTAAATCAACAAAACAAACACTTCCATTTTTTCTATATAATCACCTATGAACAAGATCGAGTTTTCTACTACCAACTTAAGATTTTTTTTTTACATTTCTATCTCTTTTCTCTCTTACACATTCCAAAACATTATATCACTTTTATACTCACAAAATCATCACATCTTCATCTTACACTTTATCATAGGATGACATCGGAGCAAGATGATGATTTTGGGAAATAAGGAATGGGCAAAAATGATGGAGTCGCCACCGGTATTATGGTTACTAAGAAACTATATGGGCGACTTATTCAAAGTTCTAGGTAAGGGGTTTGTTACGTGGAGGGAAGATTAAAAACCACTCTATCCCATCTTGCCTAAGGCAAGCTGCATTGCATATAAATTCTAACTTGATTTTTAAATTTTTTATGATGAAAACCTATGCCTATTCCTAAATTTTTTCCAGACGGAGAGTGATTTGAAACTTGACCAGGTTAAAAGTCTTATCCTTACTCGACACATAATAAATCTAAATTTAGGACAACTAAATTAAAACTCACACAATAGAGAAGGCAAAAGCATATAAAAATTTTGATAAAGATAGTATAAAAACGTGGCTCGGACTTACGCGACTTCGCATTTTAAATTTTTTAGAAAAATTGGCAAAATCATTGAAATTGAAAAAAATGATCCGAAAAACACGACATTAAATGTCATCATTTTCAAACACATGACAAATAAATTTGGCAAATGAAATTGACATATTAGGTAATGTTGGCATGAATAGTCCGAACCAAGGTTTGGTCCAACATGACTTTAAAGTCGTTATTTTTAAAAATAAATGCTTTAGAAAAATCGACAAAAATGGTTTGGGTTAATACCAATGCAACTCCAAATGTCACATTTTTCATAAAAGTAACCACAAGATTGATTTAATCATTACCATCGGTAAAAATGGTCCAAAAATAGGGTTCGGACCAACATGATTATAAACACCACGACTTTCATAAAAAAATAATGATCGAGTAAATGGTGCATTCAATTAATAATTATCAAGCGATAAATACATCTTTGATCAAACAACATAATCGAGTATACTCAATCCAATCACAAATAGGCAACCATAAAAATAATTACAAAATATTGAATCCCCTTATTCCGTCTTAATATTACTAGGGGTTTTCAACCACTTTCGCGAGCTCGATACACTTCGAGTGTATCTTAAACACTTCGATCAATATCAACCACTCAAATCACCACACAATTAGTTTACATTAATTCACAATCACATAAATTAAATTTAAAGATTAAGATAATTTACTTGCTAAAAAAATGTGAAAAGGTCGAAAGAATTTTGATGGTAAAAATAGGGTCAATTATGACCTTTTCAACTCTAATGGATATTGATTATTCGATCAATCAAGAGGAGGAATGGCTTCTCATTATCGGATCCGGATCCGTTGTCAAGGTGAGCTAGCTACTAGTGGTTATCGGTGGTGGCCAAAGTTCCTATTGTTGTTGGCAAAGGAGGAGATGTGGTTGGATCAAATAATGTTAGTAACTTGAAGCAAATCGAGGCTACAAATAAGGTTGATCGGTGACTGATTATTAGTGTAGGTCAATTTGGATAGTAACGAACAATCGGCTGCTACTTAGTTACGGTGATCAATGATAATGGATGGAAGTGATCAAATTTAGTATGCAACACCAATTTGAATGGCTAGAGTAATGGCTCGTTTCATCGGATAGATGATGCACAGTGAGAAAGAACAAACGATCGTGCTTTATGGATGAATGAGCTGCATGGGAGCTTGCTAGAGAGGATCGATGTCAATGGGTACGGGTATAAATCAAGCGGCTTAGATGGTGCTTGTCATGTCCGGTGTAGACAAATGGTGAAATCGATGAGATCGACGATAAGCTATGGATGGACGAGTGATCTAGTGGTTGGTGGTGTGTTCGATAGTGGTGATCGAATCGAATATCATCGATAATCGACTGAATTTTAGAGAGAGGCTATGGCTGAAATATTTTTAACGAAAGAGTGGTTGGCCATGGTTTTAGAAAAAAGAGGGTTTTTTATACTAATTTTTTAGGGTTTTGAGGCCAAAATCTAACTTGGTCCCGATCTTGTGTACCTATTTTATTTTGGTCTTTTTCCATTAATTTTTTTCAATTACATCCCTTAATTATTTTCTCATTTTTTATTTTTTTTGAAAAATAAAGAAAAATGGATAGGTAAATTTTATATTCTAACAGTTGCCCCCTCTTTACAATACTTATGACATAAAACCATTAAAAATGAAATCTTTTTTTTATTTTACATTGTAAACTTATAAAGAAAATCACAAAAGAATGGCAAACAAACAAAACGCGAACGATATCAAAACAAAACAAGTCAATTGGCAAGATTGAATGATGAATGATTATCCCTAAATCATCCATCAATTATGGGTAACCTCTTCAAAACATAGGTTAATACGGATAACCATCCTCGAGGTAAAAATATGACCTTTCCTTAGCAATTGGTTAATATAGGTGACCATCTCCAAAGTAAAAAAAAAAAAAAAAAAAAAGAGGTGATCTTCCTTTGGTAGTTGGTTAATACGAGTAACCATCTCTAAGGTCAAACAGGTGACCTTTGCTTGTTAATTGGTTAATATAGGTAACCATCCTTGAGGTCAACATAGGTGACCTTTCATTGGCAATTGTTTAATACAAGTAACCATCCTCGAGGTCAAGCAAGTCCCTTAGCACTTGGTTAATACGGATAACTATCCTTGAGGTTAAAAAAATAACCTTTCCTTGGTAATTGGTTAATACGGATAACCATTCATGAGGTTAAAAAAGTGACCTTTTCTCGATAATTGATTAATACGAATAGCTATCCTCGAGTTCAAACAGATGACCTCTCTTGGCAATGCACCGGAGCACAAGTGACATATCTTACTTGTCATCGAAGAAACATACGTTTTCGCGACCAAAACATTAACTTTTTCCTCTTTTCATCATTTGTAAGCCATTACCATTTGAGTAGGATAGAGGTTTTAAGCTAGCTAATCTTATTGATTTTTGTTTGTTTAATCACATGTCCTTTGATTAAATCTTTTTTTTTCAACCAATTTATCGCTCATATAGCACTGGATGGAATCTATTTTCATGCTTGAATAGACATCCACTTATCCTTTATAGCTCCGGATCGTTGCTCCTAAGTACTCGGATTCTTGTCGGTGTGTGGTAGCCTACCCGATAGGCTTGGCGTGCACGAGGCATGCACGGCATGTCACGTGCCTTGAACGTGAGCGGCCTTGGCCAAAAGGCTTGCATGCGCGAGGAACACCTGGCACGTTGTATGCCCGACATGCGATTGGCTTAACTAGTAGGCCTAGCATGTGCGAGGCATACACGGCTCATCATATGCCCGGTGCACGTAACCGGCCTTCCATCTTTATTGCACGTTCGAGCGTCGACGTTTAATGTTAGGCTTGCACACCCTATTCCTTTTAAGCCCAAAAAATTAGTTTTAAAACTTATATAAAATACCAAAACATCGGATATATAATTAAGAATTGATAATTCATATAGTTAATCATAATTAGCAAAGTATATAATTAAATATTCAATGAAGACTACGATACTAATTGAAGGATCATGCATCATTAAACAAAAAAAATTTCTTTATCCAAGACTCCCAAGATCAAGCCATTGAATCAACTAATCATATATACACGAATTAAAGTATAAGTAAAGGATTACCTCTTGTAGCATAGATTTAGCCTTAGCAAAAAATAACCGTCCAAGTGTCCAACCTCTATCAATAATTCATGCGGTTCAAACACCTACACAAGAAGCACTCAAAAGTTATTGATTGCTAGCTTTATCCTTTTTTTACTTGTTTAATATTTTCTCTTTAAAAATATATTTAAAGACATTTTATAATAACCTTAATTGAGAGGGAGAGAGTTAACATGTTTTTGCGAGGAAGATAACTATTTTCTTTTTTTCTTATAATGTCGTGTATGCCTATCAATAAAAAAATCCCCTCTTTATCGTACCTCTCCTTCTATTTATAAGGAAAATGGCTTCCTTATCCTCCAAGGTTAAGGAAGTGGTGGTAACAAGTCCAAAAAGGACTCTCGGATGTTGCTTCCTAGTCCTTCACGGATTAGGAGTTGTAATGCACGTGGGTTTTTTTATCTTATCGTTATAATGCTTGATTCTTGTCCAATAAGATTTAAATTTATCCTTCCACCAAAATATCATACGAGCTTTTAAATTAAACCTATTAACTTAAACTTTTTTGGCTCAGTTAATTACCAATTAATTTAGACAATCTAAATAAATTGGGTTAGATAATTTTTAGAAGGCTCAAATTAGACTAATCACCCTTAAATCTAAGTTAAGAAACTAATTTCTTTTTTAGGTAACTTACTTTCAAATTTAAAACTGACTTTCAAATTAGGAAACTGATTTCTAAAATAGAAAACTTTTTATTTTAGGAAACTTTTTTCAAAACAGGAAACTTTTCATTTTCAAAAACTTTTTCCAAACTAGAAAACTTTCAAAATTGGAAATCTTTTTCAAAATCTTTGCTTCTCTTTTATTATATGAATGCTTAAATTTATATGTATGACTTAGTAGGCTTCTAGATATGTTGACAATGTATCAATAATAAAAGACAAATCTTTTATCTCTTAATACATAAATCAAGATTAGACTCTAACAAGCCATTATAACTACTTCATTCTCTAGGAGGATTAATTAATCCACGAGTTATCTTTCGGGACCATGGTTACTATATAATTCATTTCTCATACCAATTTATTACAATATGATCTCGAACTTGGTAATTAGTCTATTCAATTATTA
Source organism: Dovyalis caffra (assembly GCA_963924115.1). Classification (NCBI taxonomy): domain Eukaryota; kingdom Viridiplantae; phylum Streptophyta; class Magnoliopsida; order Malpighiales; family Salicaceae; genus Dovyalis; species Dovyalis caffra. The sequence goes on from CAWUPB010000030.1 coordinate 2,780,441, forward strand.
TCACATAAGTTTTTTTCGATTCCTAAATATCTTAGCTCTATAGTAAATCAACTATGCTTTATTGGTGTACTCCTACCGTGGTGATAAATTCCTTGAGTAGACATTTATCGAATTACAATGTGATAACTCATTTAGCATATAAGTAATGACATGTCCTATCTTAGTCATCCACTTATCTCCGTTAAATTCCTAGTGCACTCAATGAATCACCCACATGCAACCCTTTACTCGGGTCCATCAAAATAAATGTCAAAGTATATAAAATCCTCTAATGAGATAACCATGATGAGTTCAAGTTAAAGGACCGGTTGTACCCATCTCGTATGAGATTCCAATAAACTAAACCAAATAGGTTATTATGGCAAGTCAAGTTTATCGATATGTTCTCTAACATTAATCATCTAAGTGCTTGTTTTGGCATCGCCATACCAATAGGTGTGAGATCTCATACTACTATTTTATAGCATAAGCATAACACTCACAAGTCTTACTACATATAGTCAATGTTCATTCTTGATAATGCTACGATTTAGGATATTTAATAATATCATTCAAGTGAATTAATGTTTATCTCATATTTTTTAATCAATCATTAATGCAATACATATCATATGGACTTTTATCTAATTTTATTCATAAATATAAAGAACAAAAATTAATAAAACGACTTCTTTTATTAATAAAATAAAGAATGCAATATTACAATAAGTCAAACCTATCCAAACATGGTTAGATCTTAGGCACCTACACTAACACTGCAACTAAAAGGGATGTTGGCTATGGCTAAACTACCACTAGAATTAACACTAGATAACATTTGTTTGATTGTTGAAACCACTACTTGGGAAATGGTTGTTTAGCTATTGAAAATGCTACTAGATAGTGAGGAATAGGCTGCTAGAATTATTAGTAAACATGGAGAAAGTTGTTGCTAGAACACCACTAAATAGTAAGAAAATTATCGAAACCACTGCTTGGTTTTGTTGTGTTTAACTCGTTTATTCTATTATGTTTAGTCGTTGATTGGTCCACAAGCAAAGAAGGTCGTGACTAGTACTTGTTGGATTTTAGAGTGGGGGAACCATGGTTGTTGGTTCTTCATTAAGAGAGGGGGTTTGTGACTATTGTGGTCTGCTGCGAGCCTATGGCAACAACGATAGCATCGAGGTGAGGAAGATGATCGATGGCTTTTTTGGTTTTTTTTCTTGGTTTTTTTGCTAGATTATGGGTGGTTTTTAGGGGTTTTTATATGGCTTAGGTTGTGGTTGACATGGATGATGAGTGAGATGCTTTTTTATGGTTGATGATGGTGGTTTTTTAAGAGAGAGTTTGTTATTCTCTTTAGGTTTTTTTTCTCTCAAAGAAAAAATGAATGGCTTCCTTTTTTGTGAAAGAGAAGAAATGCTTTTTTTATAGCCACCATTGGATCAGTCTTGCCTATAAACTCTTTTAGACTGAATTTTTGAAATCACTCCACTATATCAATCCTCTACAATGACCTAGGCTCGGTTCATGATTGTTACATAGACATCAAGACTTATATCTACTCATCATGCCTCTGCTATTGCTACCACAATAGTTTAAAGACAAGCTCTGTCAATATTTTATTATTCGTAAGTTCATTATTCCCCTCACGATGGCTAGCCTTATGACTTAACCCTTCATAGTTATGATTTTTTGTAGTAACACCTTTGTCATTATGATTTTTCTTCATCATGCTATTTGAGTATAACCGAGTTCCATATAGTCATCATGATGCACAATGTAACACATAAATACATTCAACAATATTAACAACATCAAAGCATGTCAAGTAATTCATCAAGTAAATAAGTTATGAATTCATCAAGTATCCAAACATATCGCATATTGCATTATGAGAGAAATAATCATACTTGCTAAGCAAAAATCACAATTTCATATCCAATGAAAATTAAGCACTTACACGTTGACATCATTGTTGGAGCTAAAGTTTATGTGTACTTTCTTAACCTACTAGATCGACTTGCTGTGATACCATTCTGTAGTGCCTCGAGCCTTGAAAGGGAGGATGAAGTGCTCCAATAGTGTCAAACATTCATGGAGTATTGGACATAGCTACGGCGCACGTAGCCAATTGTGGTTGGGTGCATCGCGACCACCTCTCTCTCTTATCGAATACGCATCGACACCCTATGACCTAAAACCATACATGGGATATACAAATGCACAATGGAAGATATTTTGTTTGTAAGCTTACTTAAAAAAATCATTTCGTATCTAGAATTTTTTTATCAACGTAAAAACTTATGTCGTGACTCGGAATTTTATTGATGCAAAACTATGTCTAGGCGACCAGGCATCCGCGGCAACCTAAATCCGTCGCGTATCATGATAGCCTACTTGTCATGTGACTTCACGACAGAAAACTAAGGTTTTAGTTGCATGAACACTTTACATAAGATACCAAAATATTAAAGGCAAAGTAAAAATAAGGAACACATGCTTTAGATAAAATACTTTCATTTCATTCAAAAAAAACTTTATACATACTTGTGTTGGCCATAAGGCTAATTTCATTCAACATTTACAAATAAAACATGTTACAACATGTAAACATGAGCTAGACCGATGACCTAAAAGCCTAGAAAAAAGTACACCTTTTAGGAAACTCCAAAAGCATCTAGCAACACTATCTTTGCGACATCCTACTCATAAGCTTCGTTGCGATCACTTACACCACAAGACATATAGAATGAGCTAATGCTCGGAAAATCCAACCATCTATGAGTTTATTAAAACCTATTTTCATGAAGAAATTCATTTTTTTCCTTTCAAACATGCCCTATCAAATGTCTAATTCAGCCTTCTTTTAAAACTTTGATGAAAACCTTAAAATTAGATAACGTCTAGTCAAAGACCAACCCTTGGGTATACACTAGATCATTCGCATGGGTGGCCTCTTTATGTTCATGCACATGATTTTTTTTTTTTTTGCTTAAAACGTGAACCATGAAAACCAATGTCATGCCATGAATACATCTTTCAATGTTTGTGTAATCAAATATCATCAATGAATTCAAAACAACGTAAGCTGCACCAAGCCAACATATCAAACATATCTAATTGCACCTCAAGCTACTAAAATTAAAAATTAATTCAAGCATAACATGGCAACCACAAAATTAATATTTCAATAGAATCACAAGTCAAGCAATTTTGACGGATTACAATCAAGCAATTCAAGCATTCCATTTAAGCACAAAAGGCATACTAAATTCAGCCCACATTTGTCTAGGGTTTACATAGCAATTCTAGTCTTAGTGGCTAGTCCTAAGTCCATCAAGGTTTAACCTATTTCTATTCAACACATAACCATAGTAAAAATCAACTCAACATATCAAGAATACTCGAACCTAGATCTTATAGAGTAGTTGAATGAATTACACTTACTTGGTCTAGAGATATGAGATTGGAAAATGCTTCAATAGACTAAAAGAGACTTTCCTTGTACTTGGTCCAACCCTTAGAAAAAATTGACAGCAACTTTCTTAATTACGGTAGCTCCTACTTAAGAAACTCTCCATTTCCTCTTGTAGAATTTTCAAATGGTAAAAAAAAATCAAGTTATAGCCTCACTCTCTCTTTATATAGGCTAGCCATGCATTAGAAAAATACTTAAAATTCGGAGGACGACACCTCATTGGCCAAATCACACGAGTAAGGCATGGTGGTGACACCTAGATTCCCACTCACTTAAGGAGAAAGTAAGCCCCTCTCAAATGTTCAATCTATGCTATTAAGTCTTTTAATTCAAGCACAAATCATAATTAATGTGCTTTTATATGATTTTCATAATAAAGGGACTAATATATCACTATATATGGATGGACATAAAATTCATAAATGAAAAAAATGATGTTACGATAGTGATAGTTTTGTTAACATAAATTGGAATGTTTGGACACGAGCATTTTTTGTTAACGAAAAATGACATGTCCGAGCTTAGTCATTTTCGACGACATTTTCACATAGCATATAGTATAAGTTAGCGGGAATGAGTCGTATTCTTTCCTATTTCCTATCATGTATATTTCCTATATAGTTTTTTCTTAAATTAGGAATATACACACGATTATAGGTTTGATCTATTTACCACGTATAGGTCCTTGTATCTTGTATATATATGATTAGAATATATGAAAGAAAGGTATTTCGTATATTAACAATTTGGTATCGAGCCTTGTACCCTAGCTGCAATGCTTCTTTTTCCTTTTTTTCAAAACCCTAGCTGCAATTGTTGCTCATTTCTTCCCTAAAACACTAGCCACACCTCGGTATGTCTACCAAACTTGAGGTTGCAAATGCGACGACGAGAAAACCTTCACCATAATCGATCACGATGCTCCTTCATCCATCCATATTAAATTGGATGGTGCTAACTATCCGAGTCCGGTCTAAGATCTTGAAGATGTATATTGCTTGGAAGAAAAAGAAGGGCTATATCAATGGAAAGAAGGCTACACCGGTAGAAGATGATCCAGGCTATGATGAATGGGAGGTCGAAGATGCACTTGTCAAATCTTGGCTCATTAATTCAATGAGCGATAATCTAATGTCACACTTTGTGCGGTGTGGCACAGCAAAAGGAGTCCGGGATGCTGTGAAAAGAAGTTACCTTGATGCATCCGATTCTTCTCAAGTTTATGAACTCATGAAGAAGTCTTTCCAATCACGTCAAGGTGGCCGACCTCTAGTTGAATATTACAATGAATTAAACTCAATTTTTATGGAGATTGATTATCGAAGGCCCAATGATATGGCATGTGCTTGCTAATATAGAAAAATACAACAAATGTATGGTAGAAGATAGGGTCTATATCTTTCTTGTAGGTCTTGATAATAATTTAGATCAAGTTAGTAGTCGTGTTCTAGCTACTTCTCCTTTACTAAGATTAGAAGAAGCCTACTCCTTGGTTCATCGAGAAGTTCAACGACGAGTTACCATAGGGGCATAAATCCACTCGAAGCTTTAGCTCTAACTCGTCCAAAATAACATTTTTACAACTTCTCAATCTCGATTTTGCACCCATCGTCATAAGAATACACATACGAGTTGATGTTTGCTTGAAAAAAGCATGGCTATCCGGAATGGTATAAACTCGAAGCAAGTCGAGAGGAAAAATAGAAGTTCTACTCGGAATGCTACTGCCATAGATATTACTTCATCTTCTCGCTTCTCATGTATCTCGGACATCTTCCCAAGAAGGTAATTTTAGTTTATCCATTATTTTTACTTATCCTACTACTTGGATTATTGATTCGAGGGCCACCGATCATATGACTAGTAACTCTGCTATCCTTGATTCCCTAACATCTCCACTAATTAAGTCCGTATAAGTTGCTCATGGGAACTCTATGCCAATCACAAGTGGCTGGAAATGTCTCTTTCTTCGATATTTTCTATGTCCTGCTGTTCTACTTGCACCTAGACTTTCAAACAACCTTCTTTCCATTAGCAAGATAACAAAAAATCTAAATTGTTCTATCATTTTTTACCCTACTCATTGTGTGTTTTAGGACAATCTTACGAAGATTACGATTGGCATTAGTAAAGAGAGGGATGGTCCGTATTATTTGGAGGAAAATCGAGGCATAGTAGCACCTCCTCGTGGCTTTCAAAAACAAAGAGAGAAAAATCTAATAGAGAGAGAATTATGCTTTGGCATTGTCGGTTGGGACATCCATCTTTTTCTTATTTAGAGCGATTGTTTCCTCAATTATTTTTCAACATTTATATTTCTAGTTTAAAGTGTGAACAATGCATTTATGCTAAAAACCATCGTGTTTCTTTTAAAGTCAGTTTTAATAAAAGCACTATTCCTTTTTCATGTGTTCATACTCGATGTATAGGGTCCTTTCACTACTTCTACTTCGGGACATAAGTATTTTGTCTTTTTTATTGATGATCGTACTAGGGTCGGTTGGGTATATTTGATAAAATTTAAGAGTGATGTTTCCCATATTATTCCTCAATTTTACAACATGATTCTCACCTAATTTAACACTAAAATTAAAGTTTTTCATTTTGACAATGGTCGTGAGTTTGTGAATCAATCTCTTGCTAATTTTATGACACAACATAGAATTCTTTCCCGGAAAACTTGTGTTTACACACCTCAACAAAATGACATAGCGAGAATGTAAGAATCGCCATCTTCTTGAAGTGGCTCGAGCCTTATGTTTTACTATACGTGTTTCAAAAGGTTTTTGAAGTCGAAGTTGTCATGACTCGTCGTTTTTCTTATCAATCGAATGCCTCGCTAGGATTCTTGATTTTCAAACTCCTTTAAGAATGTTATCTAGATTTCATCCTATTCTATCTCGCTCTTAATATTTATCCTAAGATTTTGGTCGTGTATGCTATGTTCATATTCATTCTCTTCATAGAGATAAACTTGATCCCTATGCTATCAAAAGTGTGTTCTTTGGCTATTCTAATTCATAAAAAGGATATAAATGTTTTCAACCTCCTACAGGAACCTATTATGTGTCAATGGATGTTCAATTTTGTGAAAATGAGTCCTATTTTTCCGGCGATATATCTATGGTTCCTCTTCGGGGGAGATTGATAGTAAAGAAGAGGAACAACTATGGTTGAGAGAAAAACACATATGGACCTCGAGTACGGATAACATTAAGAAAAATAGGGAATCCTTAGTTTTAGATGATCCTTTTATTGAGGAAAATAAAATTGAACCCGATGATGAGAGACACGAGAGACCAGCACATTTCTTTGAGAAGGGATATTCTAGGAGAAAGGAATATATCATTGTTCCGCCTCCTAATTCTAGTGCCTCCCTTGATGATACTACCATGTCATCGGATGAATCTTCTAAGACCGACATCGAGGTATGCATTTATTCTTTCGAATCTCCCGAAAATTCTAATCTCAATTCTAATATTGATCGGAATATGAGATATCCTCTTTGTGAAAGAAAAGCAACCGATAGATTCTGTTTCTCAAAAACCTCTAATGTTGTTTACCTAATCTCCGACTTTATATCCTATCATCGTTTGTCTAAAACTAACTTAACATTAGCTCTTCGATTGTCTTATATACCTATTCCTAGTCATTTTCGAGAAGCCCTCAAAAATCCTAAGTGGAAGGATGCAATGGTAGTTGAAATGATGACTCTCTAAAAGAATTCTACTTGGGAAATGGTTGATTTACCACTGGGAAAAAAGACTATGGGGTGCAAATGGGTATACACTCGTTAAATACAAGCCAAATGGGACGGTGGAAAGATACAAAAGTAGAGTCTGGTCGCAAGAGGCTATACCCAAACCTATGGTATTGACTATCAAGAGACTTTTGCACCAATTACCAAGATGAATACTGTTCGCGTCATACTCTCACTTGCAGTTAATTTGGACTGGCCTCTACGATAGTTTGATGTGAAAAATGCTTTCCTTCATGGTGATCGACGGAGGAAGTATTTATGGATCCACCCTCGGGATTTACACTAGAAGAAGGAAAGGTATGCAAACTAAAAAAAGCATTGTATGGATTAAAGTAATCACCAAGGGCATGGTTTGGGAGGTTAAGTCATGCAATGAAGGAGTATGGATTCAAGCAAGCCTTGGCGAGATCATACCTTGTTCTATAAACGGGATCATAATGATATTACCTTGCTTCTTGTTTATGTTGTTGATATGATTATAATAGAAAATAACGGAGATGAGATTGAGAAACTTCGAAGCTATTTAACCAAAGAATTCGAGATAAAGGATTTAGGGCTTCTCAAATACTTCCTAGGCATTGAAGTCTCTTGATGTAAGCAATGTACTGTTTCTTTCCTAAAGGAAGTATACTCTAGATCTCCTTGCTGAAGCTGGTAACTCTGCTTATGAGCCTATAAATACTCCTATTGAGGTAAATCATGGCTTGTCTATTTATACTGATCAAATTCCAGCAAACAAGGAAAGATATCAAAGGATAGTGGGAAAGTTGATCTATTTAACTCACACAAGGCCGATTTAGCATATGCGATTAATGTTGTGAGTCGGTTTATGCATAATCCAAGTGATTAACACATGAATGCTTGTGAATCGAATTCGGCTTATTTAAAATCAGCTCCGGGTAAAGGTGTCTTATTTTTCAAGCATGGACATCTTGATGTTGTGGGTTATACGGACTCGATTTTCTTGGTGGTAGATTGGATAGAAAATTTACTTTCGGATATTTATCGTTTGTTGGTGGCAACTTGGTGAGTTGGAGAAGTAAAAAATAGAATGTGATTTCATTATCAAGTGCGAAGTTCGAATATCGTGTTATGCATCATGCAATCACTGAACTTTCTTGGTTGAAAATCCTCTTAGAAGAACTCGGGTTTGGTCCAAAGAAGCCTATGGTGTTGTTTTGTGATAACAAAGCGGCTATTGAGATTGCTAATAATCCAATGCAACATGATCGAACTAAGCATGTTGAACTTGACGAAACTATATCAAAGATAATCTCGATTCTAGCACAATAGAGATTCCTTATGCCGAAGTTTGGATCGGTTGGTTGATATTATGACTTATGGTGTCGCTAGTGGGCCATTCTATACTTCGCTATCCAAGTTGGGCATGTGTGATATCTACGCCCCAAATTGAGAGGGAGAGTTAGCGGGAATGAGCTATATTCTTTCCTATTTCCTATCATGTATATTTCCTATATAGTTTTCTCTTAAATTAGGAATATACACACGGTTGTAGGTTTGATCTATTTACCATGTATAGGTCCTTGTATCTTATATATATATGATTAGAATATATGAACGAAAGGTATTCCGCACATTAACAATTGTATAGCATGACATTTGGTAGCAAACATATGTTAAAACATAAAACTCATCGGTGAGAGCGACAAATCTTAATGTCTGCAGTTTCGTCAACGAATAACGGTTGTCTTGGCATGGCGGTTTCGACAGTGAACCGACGCATCGAGACACTATTATTTTCGATAGCGAATCGACATGTCTTGATGCATAGCAAAATTTAAGCAACGACATCAAGCAAATTAATTTAGGCATTATGTTAAACACACATAAGCATGCATATGTTACGTTTCCACGGTTTCGGTCATTACAAAAAGGGGTCAAAATTTTGATGGTGATAATAAACTGATTCTTGTATTGTTTAAAACATCTCTAAATTTGCTAAATTTACCTTATTATTTCATCTATCTTAAGAGCATGTATGCCTCTCTTAAATTCCTACATGAATAATCATAGTTGTAAAACCAAAGCTGTTATACCAACTTGACATCGGGATGATAGGAATAAGGCATTACAATGTCCCGCACAACACACTCATACAAATGATAGTTTATGCTCACTACTATAAGGCTCAAAATCAAAGAGATATAGATGCAAATAATCCACCACTCTAAAGATACAAACTAAATCACCATTTTAGAGATATAGAGTTAATAGATAATAGTTCATCACTCACAAGGAGATAGATAAGCTGAATAAAGTGCCAAAAAGGCCAAGTCAAAGATTTTCAATTTAATTTCGACATAAAGATGCAAAAATACATGGTTGAATGATTAATATATACTAGGAAAAACTCTTGAAGTCTAGAAAATAACCAAAATGATAATATTTGGGCCAAAATAAATGACTTTGACATAAAACTAGACTCATAATATATAGTCAATACACATTTTTTAGTTACGGAGAACACAAACAAACACCTAAGAAGTTTATACAATTTACACAGTAAAACTAAAGCAGCCATAACTTCTTGCTAGTAACTCCAAAACCTGCATAGTTGTACGATTTGAACATATCACATTTTGAACTTGAAAACGACATTTGATAATTAAAATTTACCATCAACTGGAGAGAGATAAATTTGAACTTAAAGTTGGCCCACAGGCTGGTGGTAGATGGCAATCTACAACTTCACCCGTTTGCCTTGCAAGCCCAAATTCAAGTTGCCTAATATCTCTGGGTACATTTGAAGACAATCCGGGGTCATGCAAGTCAAGTGATTTTTCTGTTAATTTGGATAGAAAAAATAAATAGAACAACATATTAGGGAAATATCGTTTACACAATGGTTAAATTAATACGATTAGAGATGTAAAGACATATTAGAAAATTTTCACAGGACAAATTGAGTTATTACTCTCTCTCTCTCTATATATATATATTAGCATTAGTGAGGAAGGGTATTATGGCTTGATAGATAAACACAGAACTTGATTACCAACAATGACAAATAATAATAATTAATTAATTAATTAATTCTAATAGGAATTTAACTCATTACATTCAGAATTATCATCACAAATACATTGAAAATCTTAATGCCCAACACCAGGAACAGTCAAGTGGTGGGTAACCATGTATTTATCTATTAATAATTAAAATTTAGGGTTTGTACGGCGTATGAACAAAAGTGAGAAAATGAGCCGTTTATCTAAGTTTTTAAATGCACCTAGATTTGCATAATTTAGATGCAAAGACAGATAATTGAAAACAAAGGTAAACATTCAAGAGATTGAAAATATAGTAAATTTATTTTTTCCCTAAAAAGACATATTGAAAATAAGTAAATGTTTAGAGATAAATTGGAAATTAATATATAAAACTAAAAGAAATGAGACAATGAACAGTAAATACTGTTCATTTGCCTTGGTTCATTGTTCATCATGTGGCATGTTTGTAATTTTTTTGCAACTTTTTTTTTAGAGATGCTAAAAGGAATGGTCTACCCTTTCTCAAAGGTTGCTGACTTATGGAAAGAGATGACATAGAAACGGAAACTACTTTCCATGAGTTAGGAATAATTAATCAAACTGTCGCATTATATATATTTAGGTACAGTTATTTGAGTCGTTATTTTGTAGGTTTTTTATTTTATGATTTTTCCCTTTTAAATTACTATTATTATTATTATTATTATCACCATCATATGTATTTCAAAAATAAATTATTTATTGATTTATACTTGATAAAAAGGGTCTATTGATGTTATGATTCTATACCAATTTTGGATAAATTACAATAATCCTGTTAAAATAACATAAAATAATGACTTGAAATAGTATGAATCGCTGATTAAAAAAGAATCTTTCCATTAAATAATGGATTTGTGAAATTAAAAAATAACCTTTTACTAAAAAAAAAAAAAAGAAGAAAGTGAATAAAAGAAAGATTTTATAAAAACAACTAGATAAATCAAATTAAATCCTAATAGTAGATCTATTGTTGTTAAAAGAAGCTATCTATATTTCTTTCAAGATATTATAATTATAGCGTTTTCAAGTTACAAATCATTCGAGTAACAACTTATCTTAATATTCACTAATTTAATTAATTAGTCCATATTAGTAATACTCTAAAAGGCTTGGGGGTTGAACAATATTCGCTTCGTGTTTTTTTTTTTTTTTTTTTGTAATTTTTAGATTATTTTGTTTTATTGTATATATATATATATATATATATATATATATATTTGTAATATTTACTCTTAGTTTTATCACTCAATTTTTTTTTATAATTTTTAAATTATTTCGTTTTGATCCCTAAACTTTTAAAATAAAAATTTTAATCCCTACCTAATGCGCTACATGCTTTTTCTTTTCTTTGCCTTTTTTTTAATCAATTTATGTTCTCTTTTTATTTAATTAGGTGTTAAAATTTTTAAAAATTGTTCGTTATTTTTTTCATCGAAGTTAATGATTATATATATATATATATCACTCCCTCACAATGTACTATTCACTCCTTTTTTTTCTTTTTCTTTTTTTCTTTACCCTCACAATGTCCTATTCACTTTTATTTTTTATTTTTATTTTTAACTCTTAGTTTTTTTTATATAAAAAAAAATTTCTATCTTAGTTTTTTTTTTTTTTGTGATTTTCAAATTATTTTGTCTTGATTCATAAAATTTTAAATTAAAAATTTTGATCCCTATACGATGCACTACATGCATTTTCTTCTTCTTCTTTTCATTAATTTGTGTTTTTTTTTAATTGGGTGTTAAAATTTTTTAAAAATCAATCGTTACTTTTTTCATATAAGCTGATGATTATATATATATATATATACTTTTTGTAAAAAAAGCTGTTTTCATCAATAGTAAACAAGAATAAATTATTATTCTTTCATTTGTTAATTTTTATGCAAGTCTATACATTAACTATAACTGTATTTTTTTGATATATTCTTTTAAAACAATATATTCTTAAAGTATTTTTCTTATGACAATACTTGTTCTCCCCCTCATAATAAACTATTCACTCCTTTTTTCTCTCTCACAATTCACTCTTGGTTTTTTTTTTTTTTTTAATTTTCACCCTTACTTTTTTTTTCTTAGTTTTTTTTATATAATTTTCTAATCATTTCGTTTTGATCCTTGAAATTTAATCCCTAGGCTGATGCACTACATGTCTTTTCTTTTTTCTTTGGTTTTTTTGTTTGATTTTTTCCATCAATTTATATTCTTTTTTTATTTAATTAGGTGTTAAAATTTTTAAAAAGCAATAGTTTTTTTTTCACACAAGCTGACGATTATATAATATGTATAGATCAAATGTATATATTTTTAAAAAATAATCTTTTCATTAACATTAAATAAGAATAAATTTTTATTTTTTCATTGGTTAATTTTTATGCAAGCTTATACATTAATTGTAACTTTATTTTTTAGATATATTCTTATAAAAAATATATTTTTAAAGTATTTATTTTTAAATTATTAATTAATATTTCAAGTTTAAATTATATATTACAAGTTTTTATTTAGGAATCCATAAATAAAGAAAAATAAATCATATTTTTTTAAGCATAAATTATATGAAAAACAAGAAAAATAGTAATAATTAAATAAAAAATTAATGAAAAAATTATAAAATTATTGCAATGATTTTGTTGTATCCATCCGTAGTATTGTGTGGATAATTTTAAAAATTAATCTTTTCATCAGCATTAAATAAGAAGTTTTTTTCTATTTGTTTATTTTTATAAAAGTCTATCTATTAATTATAACTTTATTTTTTAGAATATAATATTATGAAAAATATATTTTTATTTTTTATTCTTGATTAATATTTTAGTTAAAATTAATCTAGAAAAAGAATAATTTATAAAAAACAACATAAAAAAATTAATTAAATAAAAAATTATAATTAAAAATTTTAAAATGATTTTATTCAATCAAACCAACAGTATAGCGTGGGGATCCGACTAGTAATCTCTAAAATACAAAAACCGATGGAGTCATTTTCTGAGGAGATCAAAAAAGAAAAAAAACTAGAAGGGATGAATAAAAGGCACAGGGAGCATAATGCGCATCCCTTCACTTCACCCCAACCTCCAGTTAAAAACATCTCTCTCTCTCTCAATCACTTGAAAACCCCACTGTCACTCCTCTGTCTGACCTTAAAGAACCATAAAATTATAGTCCACAGGCACGCGCTGACGCTGTCTTCTTTCTAGTGAATCCAATCTAATCTAATCCAATCCATTATGGATCCTCCATTGGTAAGCGAGACCTCTTTTTCTGCAGCCAACCCATCTTCCTACACGTTAACTGAGATTTGGCCTTTTCCACCTTCTTCTTCAACTGCTTTGGGCCTCCGGATGGGTAATTTGGCCGACCGAGATGGGTCCATTGAGGAATCCACTGTGACAGAGCAGAGCGGTGGAAATGGAAATGGAACTAGGAAGACTAGAGATTTGAGTTCCGAGGAGGATTATTCCTCTAAAATAGTTTCTACTACCACTAGTGCCAATGATTTGGTTTGTTTCTACTTCATTTTCTTGCCTCTGCCTCTTTTTTTTTCTTTTTTTTAAATCCCTTTTGTTTGGTTGCTCAGAAAATAAAAGAGAATTGGAGAAATTTTATTTGTCAATATATCTTTTTCTCCCGGAATCGTTATTTTTAACCATGAAATGATTAAGGTTCAAAATTTTGCTGATAAAAGGAAGGAAAAAGAGAATATATATAATGAACATAATAACTCCTGAAAAAAGTTAGATTTGGAGTGTGGGTTCTGTCAAATGGGATTAAATTTTCTTCTATTTATACTTGCTTCGCAATTGAATTGGTTTGTTGGGTTTTATTTGAATGCAATTTAAATGTTTTTCTTCCCTATATAAACCTTTGATCTGTACAAGTTTTGTTTGTGCTTCTATTTCTTTTTTCCGAATGGAGTTTGGGTTGTTCCTTTATGGATTGAAATTTTCAGCTTTTTGGACTGAAGATGTTAGGTTAGCTGATAGACATGAGCTATTCCTTGAATTGAAAATGATGTATTTCTATACCTTTCTTTTCTTTGTATTTGTGATAGAATGATTCGAATGGTAAGCGGAGGAAAATATCTGGATCAAGGAGTGAAAACAACAATTCAAGAGCTGAAATAGAAGCAAGTTCTGGTGCTAATAACAAGCCAGCTGAACAAAGCAGTAAACCATTGGAGCCGCCTAAGCAAGACTACATTCATGTCAGAGCAAGAAGGGGCCAAGCGACTGATAGCCACAGTTTAGCGGAGAGAGTAATTTACTTCTGCCCTCTTAAATTTGCCAATTCTTAAATCTTTTCTCAATTTAAAAAGAATGAACTAGGACTTTTCGTTTCTTCATGTAAAATGGATTCTGGTTGATATGAAATTGTAATCATTTTGCTGGATTGTTGAGTTCATCTGTTTGAGCCTTCGGAGTTTTAAATGGTAATCATTTTTTTTAACCTGCTGCTTACTATAGACTTGCTTTTGGCAGGCTCGGAGAGAAAAGATTAGTGAGAGGATGAAGATACTCCAAGATTTGGTCCCCGGGTGTAATAAGGTGCTCATTTTTCTTGCTTGTCTTATATTAGTTCTTTTACTGTAGTTATGCAAAATTTTTGCCAAGGAAAATTTAAACAGAAGGTCTAGGTAGACTTAGGATGAATCTGTCACCTCGTCTCTGTTGTATACTATACTTCATGCCTCATAATTTAGCTATCCCATAACAGACATTTTGGTATATCCAAGATAAGTTCCTAATTCAGTGTCATCTGAATCGCAATAATTTCCTAACACAATACATATATGCATTATTTTTTTAACTAGGTTATCGGTAAAGCAATTGTCCTTGATGAGATAATTAATTACATCCAGTCACTCCAACGTCAGGTTGAGGTAGTATCCCCATCTTACAATTCTTATTGCCATTTCAAGACTATTTATTTTCTTTAGATTCTGTTGAAGCTGAACCTGGACCTATGCTTTTTTAATTTGATTTTATAGTTCCTCTCAATGAAGCTAGAAGCAGTAAATTCAAGTACGAACTCAAGCCCCATGATTGAAGGCCTTCATCTGAAAGACGTAAGTTGACATAACTTGATTGAGCACTTGACTTTACATCATCATAGAATTTATTTACTATAGTATGGGAGGTAGTTTCTGGCATCTTTCTTATGAATGCTCTGCCATTGTTGGTATCCATGTACCGCCAAGAAAATTAGAGCGATATTGATACTGCTGAATGGAAAGTTAATTGGCTGAGTGGTTGTCAAATGTGGCGATTGACCCAGATTGCACCATTACAATTTTAAACACTTACAAGCTGATTTCTCTCTCATCTCTTGGTTAGGATCCCTGTTATTGTGGAGGGATGAGCCTACAGATTATATACAAAAACTGCTTTGTTTTTATTTTTCATTTGTTACTAAATCTCAAATAAAGGGGTCTCTTTGTGTAGTAGTTCTGAAAGCCTTCCCAGAATTCTGATTGTTAGGCAATGCTGCCCTTCTGCCAACATTCAGTAGCTTGCACAGAATCTGAACAAGTTAGCATCTTCTAGTATTCAGTATTTCTGATGTTTAAGAACCAGTATCTGGAATTAAGGTTTTGTATTTATTGCAAATAGAAAAAATTGCCCTAAAGAAATACTGAATTCCAACTGCTGTTGCCTCAGTTTTGGAGTGCAGGTTGAGAGATTTATACGATCATCCAAAAAGCAGCCAGAGAGGTTGCTTGATTTAAGAGCAATCTAACCTCATCATTACTTGTATTTTTCAATCTCCTATTGTATTCTTCCAATTGCTTATGTCTTGAATGAGCAAACAAATGAAATACCTGATGTATTCATAATCCAGTCAAGGGCTCCATAGCTTTGTGGGTGTGGGGGGGTTGTTTGAATCCTGCTAACTTTAGGAGCTGTTTTTCTCATGAAGAGAATATAACTGTACCAATAAAAACATCTGTTAGTTTTTTCTGTCGTGATTTTTTTCAACCACTTGATTGCTTGTTGTAGCTTGGTGCGCAGCCACTTGATGCTACTGGAATGGTATTTGGCCCACAACAAACAAGAGAATATGTTCAAGGATCCCAATCTGAATGGCTACATATGCAGGTTGGCGGAAGTTTTGAAAGAGCAACGTAATCAAGGAGCTAGATTTCTTTAGTTTCTTGAGGGAAAATTTGTTATTTGGTTCCATATTAAATGCAGAAATGAGTTTATGATATCTGTGACCATAACTGAAGTTGTACTAATCTCATTCGTAGAAAATACATCTAATCTTTAATTGTATCATATCTGTTAAGATATATATTAGCTGTAAATATTATTATTATTATTATTATCTTCTAGATATTAGGTGTGTTAATGTTATCCCTTAATTTAAGGGACTCTAGTTATGTTTATCTTTATCCCTAGATTAGGTAGTTTCCTACTCGACTCTAGGACTCATTGTATATAGATTCGATGCATTGTAACCTACATAAGAGTGAATATATAATTTTTCCTCATAATTTTCTTCAACATGGTATCGAGCTTTAGGGTTCTTTGCTGAAATTCTGTACAGCCTTCATTGCTGTCAGTTTTCTTCTGTTTTTTTTTTCCACAGCCTTAATTGCTGTAATTTTTCCATAGTTCTTTTGTTTCTAAACCTTTTATTCCTTTACTATGTCTACAACTGAAACTTCCATCTCGGAGGAAGTAAATTCTATCCAAAAACCCGGTGAGTTACAAAACATTAGGGCCTCCTATCGACTCAATGGAAAAAACTATCCGAAGTGGTCTCAATTCATTCGCACATACACGAAGGGTAAAGGAAGACTTAGCCATATCATAGGAAAGGGACCGGAAAAGAAAAACCCGGCATTTGACGCATGGGATGAAGAGGATTCAATGATTATGTCATGGCTTTGGGACTCGATGGATCCTACCATTAGTGACACCTGCATGTTTTTTGCTTCGCAAAGGAGATTTGGGAGTTCATCCGGCGTACCTACTCGAAAGGATCGTGATGCGGTCGGAATTTATGAGGTAAAAATCAAAGCTGGGGTAGCAAAACAAGGAGATAAAATTGTTACATAATATGCCAATATCCTACGGAATTTATGGCGGGAACTTGATCATTATCGCGTATTTGAGATGAAGTGTGCGAGAGGATGTTGCAATCTTAAAGAATTTTATTGAGAAAGATCGGGTGTATGATTTTTTGGTTGGTTTGAACTCGGAATTTGACCAAGAGTCCGGATTATTGGCAAAGAAGAGATGCCATCATTGGAAGAGACAATTTCGTTGATTAGAGCGAGGAAACTAGAAAAAACATTATGCTCGAAGTTCCAACAACGAAGGGTTTGCATTAGCAACAAAAGGAGATCAACGGGAGAGAAGGAGGATTGACAAATATCCTCGGTTGAAGGATAACGGAGACAACATGTGGTGTACATATTGTAAGAAGTCGAGACATACCAAAGAAAGATGCTTGGAAATTAAATGGTAAACCACCAAGTCATGAGTGGGGAAACCGTGGAGGGCAACCAAGGTTCCAGCAAAAATCTCAACATGAAGCTCACTCGGCAGAACAAGTCAATGAGGAAGTAAAGATGGATAATGGTGGATTCAATAGTGTGGAGATAGAAAAGCTGAAAAACTAATTAGGTTCTCTTGAAAAACCATCCGGGGCTTGTTCATTGGCTCTTTCGGGTAAGTCTTCATTCTCCACTTGCATGTATGTCTCAAATACAACCTATACCAATTCATGGATAATTGATTCGGAGCCACAGACCACATGACTCATTCATCACGGCTTTTCCATACCTATAACCCCCGCCCTAGTAATAGGAAGATCATAGTGGCAAATGGATCTTTGGCTACTCATTGCGAGTGTAGGAAACATCATGGTTACACCTACTCTCACTCTTAAAAATGTACTCCATGTGCTAAAATTATCAATCAACCTAGTGTCAATCAAAAAACTTACTCATGATCTTAAATGCTTTGTAATTTTTTCTCCTTCTTATTGTGTTTTGCGGGATCGGGGCTCGGGGAGGAAGATTGGAATTGCTAAGGAAAGGAATGGCCTCTATCATCTTGATTCTTTTTGGAGTATTATGAATAATTTGTCCGTGTCTTTGTTTAGTTCTTCCAATAAAGAGACCATTTGGCTCTATCACCTTCGTCTTGGTCATCCTACGTTTAGAGTCCTTAAATTCATGTTTCCTAACTTGTTTAAAGGATTAGACATTTCGGATTTTCATTGTGAAATTTGTGAGTTGGCAAAACACACTCGTATATCTTTTCCTATCGGTAATCAAAGAAGTTCTAAACCTTTTCATTTGATCCATAGTGACATATGAGGCCACTTCTCCTGTTTCAAATATCTCTCGGTGCTAGATGGTTTGTTACCTTGATAGATGATTGTACTCGAGTTACTTGGCTTTATTTACTCAAACAAAAATCGATGTTAGCATTGTTATCCCTAATTTTCTTTCTATGATTCACAATCAATTTGGGGTCAAAATGAAGAATTTTAGGTCGGACAATGCTAGGGACTACTTCAACCATACATCGACTCCATACTTTCAACAACAAGGAATCATTCATGACTCCTCTTGCGTTGACACACCACAACAAAACGGGGTGGCCGAACGCAAGAATGGGCACTTACTCAATTTGGCTAGGGCCTTACTTTTTCAAGGAAATGTTCTAAAATCTTATTGGGGGAGGTCGTCCTCACAGCCACTCATATGATCAATAAATCGCCCTCTTAAGTTTTATCCCATAAAAGTCCCATGGAAGTCCTCAATACCTTCTATCCGGAGTTTCGAATTTCTAATGGACTCATTCCTAGGGTATTTGGTTGCACGACCTTTGTTCACATTCATAGTCATCAAAGAGAAAAGTTAGATCCCCGAGCACACAAGTGTGTTTTCCTTGGTTATTCTTTTACACAAAAAGGCTATAAGTGCTATAATCCTCTCACTAAAAAATTTTATGTTTCAAGTCGATGTCACTTTCACGGAAAACCAGCCATACTTCAAAAAGTCCTATCTTCGGGGGAGACTACATCACTACTAGAAGATAGTACTTTTGATAGTACTTGTACTCTTGATCTCCCTAATCGTCCGGTAGAGTCGGTTCCATCTCCCGTTCTTGGTTCTCCATTAGAGTCTGTTCCTAATCCAAAACAGAGACAATTATCAATTCCTAATCCTACAAAATCTAATCCGAATCCAACCCGGGTTATTCATAATGATCCGAGATTTTCATAGGTATATACTAGAAGGATCTGTTCCGGACACACAACAAGTTCAAGAATCCTACCCGGACTCGATAAAAACCCCATGGTAAGATCCGATCCAACCCTAAGCACACAATCAATAGAAACACTCGGTGACCTTCCCATAGCTATCGAAAAGGCGATAGAGAATGCATCAAAAGACCTATGTACCCATTGTCTCACTATGTGTCACTTAAAAACCTATCACCAAACCATAGACAATTCATTACCGGCCTCAACATCATTTGTATCCTCACTACCTGTATCCGAGGTATTGTCAAAAAGAGAATGGAGAAATGCCATGAAAGAGGATATGGCGGCTACTGAAAAGAATCAAACATGGGAGATTGTGGATAAACCAAAGGGGAAGAACATAGTCAATTGTAAGTGGATTTTTACACTTAAGTATAAGGTCGATGGATCACTTGAGAGGTATAAAGCAAGGTTGGTGGCTAAGGGATATACTCGGACTTATGGGGTAGACTATCGGGAGACATTTGCACCTGTGGCAAAGATGAACACCGTTAGGATTCTGTTATCCCTAACAAGCACATTTTGATTGGTAGTCGTTACAATACGATGTGAAGAATGCATTTCTTCATATAGACCTAGATGAAGAAATTTACATGGATGTTCCTCCAAGATTTGAAGAAGAAACAAGGAATAAAGTTTGCGAGGTTGAAGAAGGCCCTTTATGGACTAAAACAATCACCAAGAGCATGGTTTGGAAGGTTTACTAAAGTTATGAAAGCTTTTGGATACCAACAGAGTCGGGGTGATCATACCCTTTTCATAAAGCACTCATCAACAAGGGAAGTGACAAGCACTTCTAGTGTATGTAGATGACATCATCATCATTGGGAATGATGAAAAGGAAAAACTAGAACCGAAACAACGATTGGTCAAGGAATTCAAGATAAAGGAGCTTGGGAGATTGAAGTACTTCCTAGGTATTGAGGTGGCATACTCTAGAAAGGGGATTTTCATATCCCAACAAAAATATGTGATTGATTTATTAAAGGAGACAAGAAAAATTGGATGTAAGCCAATATCTACACCCATTGAAGCTAATCAAAAACTCGGAGAAGCCAAAGAAGAACCTTCGAGTGGATAGAAAAATGTATCGGAGGCTAGTAGGGAGGCTCATCTACCTTGCACATACTCGACTAGACATAGCATACTCTGTAAGTGTGATCGATCGGTTCATGCATGATTCGAGGAAGTCACATTTACAAGTCGCTTATAGAGTGTTACGGTATTTGAAAGGAAATCCGGGAAAAGGAATCATGTTCAAAAGACAAAGGGATCTTGCCGTTGAAGTCTACATCGATGCAGATTATGGAGAATCTATAATGGATAGAAAATCAACTACCGGGTATTGTATGTTCCTTGGAGGTAATCTTATAACATGGAGGAGTAAAAAACAAAATGTTGTGGCTAGATCATCTGCTGAATCGAATTCAAAGCAATTGCTCAAGGTTTGTGTGAAATGTTGTGGTTGAAGATTATCCTAGATGACTTGAGAATCAAGTGGGAAGGTCCTATGAAACTCTACTCGTGATAACAAATCTGCTATCAACATTGCTCATAATCCTATACAACATGATAGGACTAAGCATATTGAGATTGACGAGCATTTTATCAAAGAAAAGCTAGAGGAGGGATTAGTATGCTTATCTTATGTTCCTACGGGATACCAACTTGCGGATGTTCTTACCAAAGGGTTGAATAGCTCCAATTTTCATGATAATATTTCCAAGTCGGGAATGGAAGATATCTATTCCTCGACTTGAGGGGAGTGTTAAGATATATATTAGTCGTAAATATTATTATTATTATTATTATCTTCTAGATATTATGGGTGTTAATGTTATCCCTTAATTTAAGGGACTCTAGTTATGTTTATCTTTATCCCTAGGTTAGGTAGTTTCCTACTCGACTCTAGAACTCATTGTATATATATTCGATGCATTGTAACCTACATAAGAGTGAATATATAATTTTTCCTCTCAATTTTCTTCAACAATATCATCCGATCTGGATTCGCCTCTGCTTTTGTATCTAATCCGAATCTCCTAGAGCGAATTCGGTTCGGATAACTGTACCAAAAGCGTTGTGCTTCTAATTTGTAAGTCGTTACGTCCCGTTGTCGGAATATGTTGTTAAGGTGCAAAATCCCGTTTTGAAACGGGTGATTTTGACAAGGGAAAACTGATGCGAATTCACATATTGTGTAAACCTTTCCCTTAAGATTTGCGAATTTTCATTGATTTTGGAAATGTGAAAACCTGTGTTATTGCAATCTAAAACCTAACGGAAGGAGGAAACGAAATTTGAAAGGACAGGAGAAAAAAAAAAAAAAAACAAAGAAGCTAATAAGGATTAACAGAACATGGGAACAATAACCTCAATCAGGTGATTTGAGTTGTGAAGGATATGGGAAAGGCGCAGAGGCAAGCGCAAGTATCACCTTATAAAAGTGATAATTCTTAAGACCCAACATTGATTTTATGTTATCGATCACATCATTTCCTACTTGGAAGGCCTTGGTTAACACATCATCGGGGATTGAAGGTGTTGAAGCAAAGAGAGTTGTTGGTACGATGGCAGACCCAGGCAAGTGACTGTTGAAAGCTGTGAAAAGGAGGGCCTTCCCTTCTCCAACATTTAGCTGAAAGTGAACAAGACCCCTAGGAACAACAAACATCTGCCCAGCAGCCAATGCTTTGGAGCGAAACACATTGCTAGTTGATATAAATCCTACAAGTAGCTTCCTTTCAATGACCACACCAGTCTCTGTTGCACGAGGATGGGAGCAAAGTCTACTCGGTTCATGGAAATTCCAAGAGTATTGCGGCTTGGAAAAGAAAGGACATTTGCTGCAACCAAATATGTTTGTTGTGTTTCCCTCTTCGCTTAACCCATCAAAGAAAAAATCATCTGAAGTTACTTCTGCCTCAGGTTTACAAGGGAAGCCATTTACAGATATGGGGGCTTCTAAGTATGTAACACAGAAGTCCTGCAGTGGATAAGGGTCAGCTGAATTGATATGCAAGGGAAGAAGCAACAAGGTGCATATAATCTTGCAGGTAACCATCATTGTTGGGCCTAGTAATAGTTATTGACTCGAAAATTAGCTCTATTGACCTTGGGACTTCCTTCCCAGTAAAGGTCTTCTTTTTCTTTTTTCTTTTTTATGATTTTTCCCTGGTACTTCAGAGAGAGCTGAATAAAAAGACTTTAGCGACCAAGTCCCTTGTCAATCGGCACACGAGTCTATTAATTGGTTTCCACTCTCTGCGAAGAGCCAAACATCAACTGTTGGATAGCAGCGTCACACCCTCCCATATGGGATTCCAAAAGAACAACCAACTCCATGAGCAAACGAAAATGTGACCACTTAAAAAGTGATCACCACTACTTGTAAGAATTGCATTTACTTCAATTTGAGACAGCAACATGTACGTCAAAAAACTTTGGAAATACAAAGTATCATTAAAGATGGTTATTATTATTCCAATACAGATTTCCAGCATCTTAAGTTTGTTATTTGCACTCGGGAAATACAGATCATCCCAACCCATTTACATCAAGCACTACTTTCAAGTGCCAAATATCATGTTCCTTGGACAACTAATCATGGCTTCTCATTGATGGCTTATCAGAAGTCAGAACGTTTAATCCCTAGCATTTGCAAGCCTCAAAAGAAAAAAAAATCATCATCATGTTATAGGCCAACAGAATTAATTTCTTGAAGGCTTTGAAGAAAATTGATGTGTGGTTTCAAAGTCCAACGTCAAATCTGCATTCTGTAAATGTACACTAATCACACTACTAGAAAGCTTAATCCAACTCATTAATACAAGAATGGAAGAATATAGTCAATGAAACCTGTTTAAAGCAGCTTGGCTAATGGGAATCACACCAGCTGGAGACACAAGAGCATCCACCGGTACATCATTCAAAGTTACTGGTATAACTCCATCATCAATGATTTGCAGAGAATATGAAAGGGCAACTACAAAACAAGAGCACATAGTTTAAATTTGAAACACTGAAAAAAAAAAAAAGGAGCTGCCAGATGCTTGTATCTATAAAGGAAGCCAACATGTTTCCACATCATACTAAAAGAGGTGAACAAGTGAATACCAAAGAGAGGTCGCATCCAATTCCTCTCCTCTGCAAGCTCTTGATACTTCCTCAGGAAAGCGTCATAATAACTTCAAGTTTTCAATACACATGTCAACAAGAACGTGCAAAAAAAATTTAAGAAAGATGTAATTTGATTGGTTATATGACATTAGCAATATGTAGATAGTATGCATTGGGAAACTGTGCAGGCTACGAAAACATGAGATTATTTGCAGTCGGATGTCCACACTAGGTTAAAATGATGATAACTGCTCTAATAGCCACATAAGTGGATTGCTGCAGACCAATAGTAATGCCTAAAATCTTGTGTGGAAGCATAACCTAGTTGATTGCTGCAGCTCTCCTCAAGAAGAGATTTAAATTGGATCCCTTCCCCTAAAACTGTCCAAAATAATACCCAGATCCATGTATTATGAAGTTAAGACCTTGCAACTTCCACGCTGTCTACTTTTAGGGAGTATGGTTAAGGCTCCCATTTCTCTGCCACGTGCTTAGTCGCTTCTCACAACATGTAACTTGATAATCATCCTACTATCATGACTGATTTTATCCACAGGAAAAAAAAAAAGGAGGTTAAGTCTTACAACATCTAGAGCAAGGTTTTTGAAGAAATCTGGCTTCATGCCAAGCCTTTAAGTCACAGATTGAAGGCGAAAAAAAAAAGTTGGTGTAATAAGTAGATAAGCCATCCGAACAATTTAGGTCACACTACTTCATACCAAAATAGAAGCATAAGGCTCAGATGCGTGAACTCACCCTCCACCACGGCCCAAGCGTCTTCCAGATTTGTCAAATGCAAGTCCTGGCAACATAAAAGGGATATATATTATCTAATAGGATTTTGTTTTCTAAAATTTCTGGTGCATATTTGCAGAGGGAGGCAGAGACAAAAAAAGAAAGAAAAAAAAATATACCAGGCACAATGAACAAATCAACTGGGTCGTTTGCCTGCAAGACTGCAGCAAGAAGGATCTTGAATATGTGTTGGTATCAGACATAAAGCAAGAATAATTATATATGAATAAATGTGTCAGCATTCTTATTTCTAGAGGCAATGCATACAATTTAACACCGGCCAAGACATGGATGGATGCCATACAAATTATATGATGAGGTTTTCAGGACTGAAATTCTTCACCTGCTGCTGTATACCTCTCCCCCGACCCTCCCCAAACCCAAAAACAAAAGGAAAAAACCATTATCCAGAAAATTTTTAGTCTAATGCTCACAGCAAAATGTATTAAAACATAGCAAAAAGTGCACACTTCCACAGTATCTTGCCTCCTTTGATCCTCAAACCCCAGAAAGCATGTTAGAAGCAACTTATCCAAGGTATCTGGATGCACTCACGCTTGCCAAAGATCAAAAAAGCCTGGTCCAAAGCCTCCCCATTTGGCTTTTTTTTTTTTTTTCTAATATAATTAAACTAAACAACTTTCAATGGTTTCCAACTTGGCCAACTCCTTGAAGAACGAAGGAAACCGGCTGGCAGGGAAAAGCCTAGCTGCAAAAGGTAAGGTTTTTATAGCCTCTCTCACCACAGAGGATAAGTTTATGAATTATTGCTACATATCAGACATCTATATTTGGTGCTAATAAACGAACTGCAAACTGATGTCCTTTTCTATAAATTTCACAAAAATTAATTGAAGGGAATCTCTAGATTTGAGGAGGCAATAGTTGGAAATCAAAATTTAAGAGGTTCTAATTCTCTGCTCTAAACTAGTAAAAAACTGAGGAGCAAATACAAATTTCCAAAGCACACGGTCTTAAACAATAAGAACTCCAACCCTGCCGTTCCCTCAGAAAGAAGCAAGGGCTTAAAAATTAATCATGATAATAAGGAAAAAAGAGAGAGAGAGAGGGAGATCTTATTTATTCCTTTTCTCTTATATCCAACCAAAGAAGGGGGAAAAAATCTATCTACAGACAATCTGTAACCCAGGAAAGTCGGGGTTTTTTTTTGGGACAGGAAAAGGATAGATCTTGTGTACCATACGTACCATCTTCCCGTGCATTTCCATGATGATCTACCGGAGCTGGTTCTAGAATATCCATAGAGTTTGCAATTAAATCATCCATACTTGAAATGTTGAGCATTCGCATGTGACTATTCTTGTTCTCCACACGCGGAACATAAAGCTTTTTTGCACTTTGCGTTGACCTATCTAGAGTTCAAGAAAGCATATAATAAGCACACTCACAAGAGCAGCACCCAACAAAGGTTAGGAGGAAACAAATCTCAGCTACCGAACAAGTTTGCTGTACAAGAGGGATTTTCTCACATACATAGAGCATAAACCAAGAAATTGTTTCTTCTACTAACCCTAGCTTATAGCATTCTTGAATTTATATATCTATGATGATCATTACATTCACAAATCATTGTATTGACGTTTTTGAGAAATTACCTTTGGTTGGATTTTGCAGAATTTGAGACAACAATTTTGAAGTATCGACTTCATGGAGAGCACTACAAGTTATATAAGCACACAACCTCTGACTAGATTTAAACCATGGAGCTTCCAAAACAAGACTCTGAATTGCGTCATCTGATAAAAACCCAGATGAGAATTAGTCAAGAATGTAACAAAAAGAAATCATTTTTATTATGATATGATTGAAAAGATGAATGGAAAGATGGAATTTTTAATGGTACCTTCTTGGGATCTGAGGGAAGGGTCCATAGACTTGAGGGACTTGCGGACTTTGGATCGAAGGACCCGTTTCTGCTTGAATATTTCGTCGAGATTGGTGGTGGTGGTGGTGCTCATGGTGACAGGTGAACACGGAGCAGCGTTGGCTAGGCCTAGTAGCAATGGCTTCTTGGCGAAGGGCAATGGTGGTGAAGGTGAAGTTGGTAAAAATGAGCGAGGTTGGATGGTCATGAGCAACTCCTTAACTCTTTGTCGAAGCCCACTTCTACACATTATTATTTCGCACTACTTGGTCAGTCCTGTTGTCGTTGTTCTTATTTTATTATGCATATACGCCACATAAGCCTTTCTGCCTCTCTTTCTCTCTCTCTTTGCCTACCACTATGTGGCAGTATGCCATGTTTTTCTTTTTTCTATATGAAAATTGTGGATATTTAATAAATTTTGCACTGGATTCAATATAAGATGACATATCGGATAAAAGTGAGACTCTCAACCGATTAGGTTTCGATTGTTTGCTAGTAAATCTGGATTTGGTTTATTTAATAAAATAGGTTAGATATTATAAATTTAAATTAGATTTTTAAAATGTAAATTCGGATCCGAATCCTAATGGATGGGATCGAATTTGAAATTCTATTAGATTTACTATTTGATTTTTTTTTATAAAATTTATACTTACTATACTTAATATATTAATTCAATATAAATATATTCCTATCATTATACGTATAAGAAAATATATTAAGATAATATTTTATTTTATTTTGTAAAAAATTAAAATACCACACAATTTAAAACTATAAAATCAAATAATTCTAATAAAAATTTATCTTGAATCACGTCAAAAGTACAATAAAATTGAAAGAAAATAATAGTAAATAATCTTTATTTCTTATTCATTTAGTAGCAAAAAGAATATTTATTAATTTAAATTCCAAAATAATAGTGCTACAAATCAAGTTGCAAAGAAAGGAAAAAAAATCTATTAGTATTATCTTATATTTGTAACAAGTTACTCAACAAAAATTTATAAGTACATGTTACTTTACCAATATTAATAATATTACATAAGTAAATATGTGCTAATATTGTATTTTTTTTAACTTTTTTTTTAAAAAATCCAATCCTTATGACTCTCTCAATAAGTAAAATGATATATATATATATATATATATATATATATATATATATATATATATATATATATAATCTAAAATTTCAATTGTTATAAAAGAACTCATGCAAAAATTGGTTTGAGCTATACTTTCATGTATAATATTGAAATACTAAAATGGACTCCAATTTATAAAAAATTGGTTCAACATTTTATGATTCTTGCCATCAAGTTTAAAACAAATGAAATAATTATTTTTTTTTAATATATTCATTGCTCAACCCCACAACACTTCTTATCATAAAACAAAAATATAAGCACATTAAAAAAAAAAAGACAAACAATAATTTTCATAATTGGTTAATGCATAAAGAGTAGAAATGTAATGAGTTTAAGTAAATAAACTATCATACTTTTTTGTTTTGATTTGTAAGCCAATCATTTGTAGTAGTTATTGCCTCCAAAACTTCGAAAGTAAAGATGCACGATAATCATCAATTACTCTATCTTCTATACTAAATTCGAGCTTCGAAAGGAACAATGGTTGCTAGAACAACTAGAACATAACAAGCAATTTTTGCAAGGACAAAGAATATATCATAATTAGTTTTCTATCATTATAAAATATTAAACTTGTTTGTTGTAGAATAAACTCACCCCTCCAAGTACTCGTTCTAGTTCTTATTTCTTTGGAGTACGGAGATTAGAGATTGAACTTGTGTATAATATCGATCAAAGCCACTCGATCAATTATCTTAAAAAGTAACCAAAGTATTATTGTTATTTGACATATCTTCTAAAGATTTTAGTGAAGAGGAATTACTCTTGGATTCAAGTAAAAGATAGAAAATAACACGATGAACTCTATGGACATATTTGTAAGCACTACACCATGAATTTTTTCATAATGATACCGTACTAAATCTAGCTTAAATCTTAGATCAAGAACCCAACAATAGCCAATACCAAGCTACATTCTTCCCAACATTTGATGAATTTTTCTTTCATTAGTTTAGCTATTAAATGCATAAATCCATGCTTACTATTTTTCCATTCACAAATTCTAATCTCCAAATATTGATTTTTATATATTCTCTCAAGGCACGTTCACACACACTGCCTAAGATCGGCCACTAGTTTTAGCTAGCCGAGTGGCCGATGCCCAACATCGGCCTGCCGCCCACAAGCCAATGCCAAACACTAGCTCGGTGTCTAAGCATGCTTATGTGCCTCGCTCGTCGCTCGGCACGTGTGAGCCTAGCCTAGCTTAGACTTAGCATACGTCCAACGTACACTGTCCTTGCCACATGTTTAAGCATGCGCCCAACATGCGTCTTAACTAAGCAATAAGCCTAGTGTGTGCCCGGCACGACGTTCGGCATATCACGTGCCCATTACATGACCGGAATGGGCACGTGACGAGCCGAGCTAAAACGCCTCACGTGCGTGAGGCATGCCCGGCTTGTTGCCCACTCGTGGCGCATACGAGCACCAACGCCCAACATTGGCTTTAGCCTCACACACCCACTATATTCTTAACCCAAAATCAGCTTTTAAATATTTATAAAATACCAAAAATATCATATTCATAATAAAAAAATTGATAATCCATGTGATTAATCATAATTAACAAAGTATATAATTAGAGATTTAAAGAAGGCTTTGATACTAATCGAAGGATCATGCATCCTATGGAGGTGTAGAATAAAACAAAATTTTTCCTCCATCTAAAGCTCTCAAGATCAAGTTATTGAATCAACTAATCATACACACATGAATTAAATTTGTGAGTAAAATATTTACCTCTTTTAGCATATTTTAACCTTTGTAAAAAAGAGTCATCCAAGTGTCCGGCCTCTATTGATAATCCATGTAGCTAAAACACTCGGAAAAAAGCCATAAAAATCACATGAGTGCCGACTTCAATCCTTTTGTACAATTGATTTACTTTCTAAAGAAATTAGTTAGGGATTTTTTACGACAACTCGGGCTTTTAACGAGGGATACAATAACTCAAGATTTTTAGGAAAGAAACACTTTCTCTCTTTTTCTTTCTCTTTTACCCCGTGTGTGTATATATATTGTTCTCTCTCCTTTATCGCCTCTCTCCCTATTATTCATATAGGGGCAATGATGTGAACTCGCCAAGTTCGATGGCTAAAGAACCTACGAACAAGAAAGAAGAAATCTCGGAAAGTCAAATCAAATTGAAAGGACATGGATGTCATACTCTATAAAGGATAAAAAAAGAAGTGATAAATCACTCGAACACTACAAAAATCAAATTAGACTCTCGATAAGTTCGAAATTCAATTCTAAAAAGAACTAAAATGTGAATTTTCTCACAAAGGTTGATTTGATTCAAAGATTGATTAAAACAAAAATTACATATTGTTTTTACCTAAATAAACCGTTAGAAATTCGAAATGCAAAGTTGAATTAAATTTGCGTAGGATCTAATAATTAGAAATATTGGATTTAACAAAGTTTTGAATAAGACTCATTTGAAATTAGAAGAAACTCATTGCATTCAACAACCATTATGTGGACCAAATCTTGATGAATGTTGACTAAAAAATAGGTGTAAGATGCTAACTTTGGAAAGGCTTGGAAATGGGCTAAATCAATAGCTTTAGCTTTGTTAATATTGGCCCAAAACACCAACATAAGATGGTTTGACCAAATTAGACTTTCAAGTTTAAAAATTTTAACCTTAAAAGCTTAAATCGATTCACAAGGCCCATCTAAAGTTCTTTAAGCCTAGTGATAACAAAATCAACCCACTAAAGTTGAATAAACCCATTTAAGGATTCATGGATCTTCTTAGCCCTAACCCATGTGATTGGGCCTACTCGGAACGGTTAATGAATCAGCCTCCTCAAGCTCAAGCCCACAACCAGATTATGAATCATTTAGAAATTCACGGTCGACCTTTTGATTAGTCGTTGGAAGCCCATGGCCGAAGGTTATTTAGCCTTTGGAAACACACAATCAACCTCTTTAGCACTTGGCTCATTCGGCCCAAAACTCGTTAACTTCAATTCGGTTATAGATCAAGCATTTTTAGCCCAAATGCTTGCTTTGACTCATCTTCAAGCCTATATCTTTGTTTGTCGACCTATTGAGTAGTTTATGTACCAATCGGTCTATTGGACATTGAATAGTCCATATTATTTAGCTTCCCATCATACATACACTCTTCAAAAAGATTCATCCTCGAATCTTCACTTTTATGCTCGAATTCAAACTCCTACCATAAAGATATAACAAGATCTTAGGCAAAGCAGAATCAAGCTCATTAATGTTAAAATAAGCCTTCTTGTACAAATGTACAAGCATCGGCTTTAATGAAAAATAAGCTCTCTTAATGTCACTCTCTGTTGCAAAGA
The DNA here is from genome assembly GCA_963924115.1 of Dovyalis caffra. NCBI lineage: Eukaryota > Viridiplantae > Streptophyta > Magnoliopsida > Malpighiales > Salicaceae > Dovyalis > Dovyalis caffra. Next base: position 2,811,286 of record CAWUPB010000030.1, read on the forward strand.
AACGCTCTTTCTTTTTCTCTTTTTCTTTCGATTTTTCTTTTCTTTTTCACTCTTTTTTCTTTTCTTTTTTCTCTCATTTTGCTCTCGACCTCAACTCTTTTTCTCTCAATTTCTTTTTTCAAACTCATTTGATCCTTATAAACTTATCGAGGTGACAAAAGAACAAGTGTTACATTTCTCTCTTCCATTATAAAAGAGTATTTATTATAAAATCCATCACGTTTCACCCTCCTATTAGATTGTCATGGTCTATCCAACGGAATATGACCCACATGCATTGGCACAACATCACATAAAATTTCATCCTTGTATCTCCTAATAGAAAGTGACACAAGAACTTGCATACTCATTTTAATTTTCTTATAATCATTCAATCATTATAACTTATAAGGCCTAGGATGTTTAAGTACGAGCAATCCTAGGTTCTCAAATAATTTTGTACTTGCAACATTAACATAACTCTCCATATTTATTATCAAGCTACAAACTTTATTATTCATATGACAATAGGTATGAAAAATGTTATCTCTTTGTGTATCACCCTCATCTTTCACTTGCGTGCTCAAAATGCAAATAATAACTAAGGATTTAATAACCATGGGATACTCATCTCCCTCACTCTCATTTTCGAATTAGCCTCTTTTTTTAACTCGACTTCAAACTCTATATCCTCATTTCCTTTTAACACCATTACCCATCTTATTTGGATATTAAAAAGAAATTTGACCTTTATTTATATATTTAAAGCATCTACTATCCTTATTTTAATTAGTTTAGGAATCAAAATTATCTCTTTCTCGATTGGCAATCACCTTATTGCCTTTGAATCTTTCAATTTTGGACTTAAAATTAGTCATTTCGTATTTACCTCAAAGTGATTCTGTTTTAGGCTTGTGACTAAGCGTTTCCTTTTTTCCACTCCATATTGATTTCCATGGTAAAGTAGAACTTGCAGATCGTCCTAGTTGAGAAAGATTTCTCATCTTGATTTGTCTTTCTACTTTCATTGCCATATGGACTAAATCCTCCAACTCTATTTAGCGTTACGGCTCCACTATGTTAGGAATTTCTCAATTTAAACCATGTAAAAACCATGCCATTACGAACTTCCGATCCTCATCCATATTAGCCTTTATCAATGCTACTTTTATTTTTTTATGATAATCCTCCACACTTCTTGAACCTTAAGAAAGCCCCTATAATTTCGGTATATATCTTTTTGATAATAACTCGGGATAAATCTCTTCCTCATGACGACCTTCATTTCATACCATATACTAATTGACCTCTCTTGATTTCTCCTCCTAGTAATTACCAACCGGTTCCACTAAATGATTACATAATTCGAAAATTTAATAGCATTTATTTTTACCTTATTTTCCTCCGAATAATTGTAAAAATCAAACTATAATTTTATCTTTTTTTCTCACTTTAAAGAAACATTCAGATCATTCCTATCCTAAAACAAAGGGATATTCATTTTAATACTATCCAAATCTCGATCCACATTATCACTTCTTATAAATTTTTTAGGACCCCATCTCGTTTATTCTCATTCTACCTAAATCTTCCCGAACACCAAACTCATCATCCACTACTCCCTCATCTACTAGTTCTTGACCTATTATTCCTCCTAGATTGGGATTTCCACACCTCCGTAATTCATTCAATTTAGTATCATGCACATCCAAACTCTCTCAACCCACTTATAAGATTATTACATGGCTTGATATTATAATTGACCAATCCGATCGTTATTTCCTTTCATGGAATCTTTATCTTTCGACATGAATGTGCTTACACAAGAAGATTTTAGTAGCAAAAAAATCCTCACAAACACTCCCTCATATGTTCCCCTTGATTTAATGGCACTCAACACTTATATTTGCTCTATCTTAGGTTTTTTCTTTAATATGCTCATAAACTCTAGCTTTTTATCACTCTAACTCACTCCTTTGGTTCTTTCACAAACTAATACAAACCACAAAAGAACTAACCAACTATAAGTGATAAACATGTGCTTGAATCGATTCACTTTCTAAGGATTAGATTTCGGACAGATTTGGAATAAGGAATTGACAAACCAATTCAACAAGAATTTTAAGTTTTTTTTTAGTGTGCGTCCCAAGAGAGAGAAGAGAAAGATGCTCTCATCCTATGGAGTCCTTTCCCTCAAGCTCGGTCGATGCCTCCTCTAAAATCGCCGCCTTAGCCCCTCCAGACCTCCTTCCTCGCTCGCCCTCTCTTCTTCTCCATCTTCGTCCTTGCCCTTTTCCTCCTCCCTTCTCATCTCTCCTCCTCGCTCCTCCCATTTCTTTCGGTTTTCTCTCTCCTCGACATTCTTCCTGTCCCCTCCTCCCTCCTCTTCCCGACTCTAATGGCTAAGAAGAAGAAGAAAGCCGATTCACCTACGAAGGAGAACAAACGATTAGACGCTCCAGGTGGTACCTCCGCTTGCGTCCATGGCCGCTCCTCCTTCGGTTCGAGTTTGGTTGCGGTACACTATTCATCGAAAACCTTCTACCGAAATGTGGCTTATGGGTCCAAATCCAATGCTCCTCCTACTCCTTCGCCGAAGAGGAGGTCGGAATCGGCTCCAATGAAGTAGAATCGGAATCAAAAGCTGAACTTTTGAAGGAAGAAGATGATTCGGATTTTAGAGAAAATTTGGGGAAAATTTTGGATTCTCGTCAAAAATTTTCGAGTCAAATTTGGCTTTTCGTCGAAAATTTTCGCAGTCAAAATTTTCGGATTTTGGAGACAAATTCGGTTCCCGTCGAAATTTTCCACTCGCTATCATTCTCGTCTAGCCGGTTCCGGAGGCCTTTTCTCTCCTCGTTTCGGTCCTAGCCCATTCCCTCTCAATCCGTTGGGTCTATTTCGAAGATATACCAAGCGAGTGGGCCTAGAAAAGCTCGCTTTTCCTCTCTTGAGCTCTACTGGCCCTCCAACGACTGCTTGCCCTAACACTCGGCTTACATCGGGCCTAGGTATTTCTCACAACCCTACTTCAAAATGGAGAGATTTTTTGCCACTAATCGCAGATCCGGCTTTATGCCCTAAGCTCACAAACTTCACTCGCTATTACCAAAAGTAAATCCCGTGTTTTGCTTGAGGATGACCCACGGTATGAATTATGGGAATGCTCGCCTTATCGGGTATATTGTGGGAAAATCTCCGGGTTTTCGAGCTCTCAATGGTATTATTGCTAGTACTTGAAAATGTTAGGCCACCCTCTTAATTCATGATTCGGGTTGGCTTGTTTATAAATTTGATTCGAAGGAAGCTCGGTCTTCGGTTCTAAATGAGGGCCCCTACTTGATCTATGGTAGGCCTTTGTTGTTGTGGCCCATGCCCGAGTTCTTTGATTTTTCGACTATGGAATAACATTGGTTCCAATTTGGGTGAAGCTTCCAAATCTTCCACTTAAGTGCCGATCTCCGATGTGTTTATCGAAAGTGGCCGACCTCCTTGGTAAGCCCATTCAATATGATCGGCTCACTACCTCAATGGAACGGATCTCGTATGCCCGAGTGTTGATTGAGCTTAACATTATGAAGGAGCCGCCGAGGGTTATTAATATCGAGTTACCAAATGGATCCACTCTTTTACAATAAGTGGTTTACGAAACTCTCCTACCCACTCGTAAAAAGTGTCGCATTATGGGCCATTCCACAACCACTTGTGTGGCGCCACTAGTATCGAGCGGTCCGGCCTCATGCAAGAGTGTGAATGGGGCGGTGACGGTGAGTCGGGCTAGGCCTAGTGATGCCGGACGCAAGGGTCCTACTCGTTGTTGAAGCGTAGGCGCGAGGCTCCGTCGGCCGAGGCTCGAGTCGGACCCTATGTTTTTTGAGGCCGCGATAACTTCGGGGGAATGGTAGATAGTTACTCGCAAAGCCATCGCCAAAACAAGGTTGGCTCCTCGTATGCAATCTCGGCTATTGGAGTCCGCTCAATCGATGTCAAAAGCTCAAACGCAAGCCCGTCGAGAGGATCAAATGGCCACGGAGTCGAATTGGCTCTTCGGTATTCAAAGGGTAAAGCTACTACGACGAGCCCAAGTAGTGCACCTCCGACGCTCGATGCCGAGCCTCGGTTAGTCCAGCAGTCCGGGACGATCAAGGGGCGAGGGCGGTGAGGCTCTAGAGTCCGCGGGTTAGGTGGCATGATAGTGAAATCTTTGACGAGGATACGGTTTTGGGGAGGTTTCGACGAGTGCTTGTTATCTCCACAGGCCCACTTGCCGATGGCCTTCTTAAGCACCCGCTAGAGCGATCCGTTCGATAGAAGAGTTGTAAGGTTAAACGCAGTACCGAGGGGTCGTCACCTCCTCGACTCGCCATATGATTATTCTCAACCGGAATGTGATGGGTCTCAATAATCCGCTCAAGCAACATGAAGTTCCGAGCCTCATGCGATAGAAAAAGATTGATGTTTGCGCTTTGGTAGAGACCAAGCTCACTCTCGTCAAGATTTCTCAAATGCATCGTTTTCGATTTCGAAAGTGACGGATTGCCTTCAATGGTTCGAAGGACACCATGGCTCGAATTGTCCTCCTATGAAATCCTAATACTGCGAAAGTGGATCTCTTTGTCGCTACTCCACAAGCTCTCAATGTTAGCATTCGCGACCTCGTCCAACATAAGGTTTTTCAAGCTATCTTCGTGTATGGTCACAAGATGATTATTCAGCGTCAAGAGTTATGGGAAAACTCGTGTTCTTGGTCTTCCTATTGTCCGTGGCTTGTGCTTGGCAACTTTAATTCCATTCTCTCGCAGGTCGACAAGCACAACGACGTCGCGAGCACTACTTATGCGACGAATGGATTTTCGATCTTGCTGCCTTGATCCGGGTCTCGCCGATCCGCCATATTCGAGGAGCCACTTTACTTGGAACGGTGATACTATCCGGACCAAGATTGATCAAGTCCTTGCGAATCCACTATGGTCCTTGCTTCATCTTTTAGCCTCGGTCCGTTTTAGCCCTCCCGGTAGTTTTTTCAATCATGCTCAAGCATGGGTTTACCTTGACAGTCAAACTCCTGCCGGTCGACGAGCATTTCTAATTCTTTAACATGTGGGCTCACCATGCTCATTTTTTCTCGTTGGTGGATCGAGACTGGCAATGTAACGCCTTGGGTAGTCCCATGTTTGCACTCGTGCCGTAAGCTCAAAGCTCTTAAAGGCCCATTAAAGTCGTTCAATCAACTCCACTTTAGTCATATTTCGAAGCGGGTTAGTCGAGCCTCCGAGGCCATAAAGACTCTTCAACATGCACTTTAGAATGACCGTGATAACCATGATCTCCCGGATCGAGAACGACGATTGTGGCTGAAATTGGTTAATCTTAAGTCCGTCAAAAAATATTCTTCGATCGAAGCTTAAATGCCAATACTTAGAAGAGAGTAACAAGGGCGGTCGATTTTTTCATACACTCATGAGTCAAAGTCACAAGGAGAACTTTATAGCAGACTCTTACGGACACAAATGGGTAGCCTACTACCTCACTAGCCGCGAGTGAGGGGCCTCTTTGTTGATTACTTCAAAACTCTGCTGGGCACGGCTAAGGCTACCGACCTTATTGAGGCCGTCGTTATCTCCCGAGGGCCATGCTTAGCGGCTAGCGTGCATGGCATGCTCCTCGTCTCGATTTTTGATGAGACTATTAGGGTCACGTTATTTGGGATTGATAATAACAAAGCTCCTAGTCCGGATGGCTACTCTTCGTTGTTCTTCAAACGAGGCTCGAGGTGTAGTGGGGAAGGACTTTTGTGAGGCGGTGAAGAATTTCTTTAGCTCGAGTCGGCTCCTCGAGTAAGTCAACCACTCGGTGATTGCCTTGATCCCTAAATCGGCTAATGTATTGTCGCGGTGGATTATCGTCGATATCGTATCGCAATGTGGTGTACAAAGTTATTTTCAAGATTATCTCCTCTTGGCTAGCCAATGCTTTGGTTGATATTATCGACTACTATGCAAAATGCATTCTTAGGAGGTAGGTAGATGTTGGACAATATTCATCTTCTTCGAAGCTCCTCCGACGAGTATGGTCGCAAGCATGGCTCGCCGCTGCCGCCTTCTCAAAATGGACTTCTAAAAAGCCTTCAACTCGGTGCAATGGTCATTTCTACGAGATCTCCTCCGTCACCTTAGCTTTCCTAGCACTTTTGTCCACTTGATTATGACTCGTGTGGAGACCCCTTCTTATTCGGCTTCGGTCGATGGTAAAATCTATGGCTTCTTCAAAGGCCAAAGTGGTATTCGACAAGGTGATCCTCTCTCTCATTACCTTTTTATTATGTGCATGGAGTACTTCTTCGCATGCTCGAGCTTTCTACCGCAACGGCAGATTTTCGATATCACCCTCGGTATGGGCCTCTTCGTATCGGTCATCTTGCGTTTGCGGATGATATCATGCTCCTTTTCGAGGGGATAGAGCCTCCGTGCGATGCTTACCGTCCCAGCTCGAGTCAATTTGACCGAACCTCCGGGTTAACTATTAATGCCTCTAAATCCTCTATATTATTTTGGGGGAATCGATGCCGACCTTAAGCAAACTTTACTCCAAGATACTAGGTTTACCGAAGGCACCTTCCCTTTCCAATATCTTGGGGTTTCGCTCAACCCGCACCGCCTTCTCGCTAGCCAATTCTCTCCATTGTTTCGCAGCATGGAGTCGACAATGCGAGCTTAGTTGGGCAAGCATCTCTCGTATGCGGACCGTCTTGAGCTTCTCGGGTCGGTTCTCACGGGCATTATACGGTTTTGGTTAGCCATCTTTCCCATTTCGTCTATGGTTATTTCCCGTATCACCGACCTGCGCAAAATTTTCTATGGATCGGGGATATTTGAAAATGTCATTCAATTCCGGTTTCTTAGAAGGTGCTCGAGTTATCCGAAGTCGGTAGGGGACTTGGCGGTTTGGGATCTCAAAACGCTTAATCAATGCTTTCTCGCTAGGCGGCTTTGGGACATTCACCGCAACACCGACTCAATTTAGATCCAATGGGTTCACCATTTTTACTTAAAACACTCTTCGACTCGGGACGCCCAAGTGCGTCGGACAACCTCACCCTTGTGGAAAAGTATTCTTTCGGTTAGAGACATGCTCATAGAGGCTTTTGGGGACGAGTGTTCGATCGATAGGGCACTTGGAAGATTAAGGTCGAGGGAAATTTATCCATAACGTTTATAATGATCCGCGCTCGACGGAGGCCTTGGTAAATTGGAACCTTGTTTGGGAACCATGGACCCTACCGCGGCACGCCTTTGTTCTCCGGTTAGTGGTTCATGGCAAGCTAAAAGCTGCCGATCGTCTCCGCTTCATCCCGAATGATACCAACTCGCTCGCTCTTTCGGCTAGCTCCCGAATGCCATTGCCATCTCGTTTTTTAGTGTTCTTGGACAGCCGATCTATAGGGTTAGATATGGGGTTGGCTCGGCATTAATCGTAGCATGTCCACCCTTGCTAGTGCTATTCGGGTCTCTCAATCCGACGTAATAATCCGAAAGCTCGAATGCGTCGGGTTTCGTTCGCCATCACCGTATATCCGATTTGGGAGGAGCGCGATAAGAGGCTTTTCGATGGCTCGCTCTCAACCATTGCATGTCTCTTCGGGAAGTTTCGGGTCCTCTTCTTTATAATATTTCATTTCCATGAGAAGGATCACGGTCTCCTTCATGTTGGTTCGTAGTCACATTTGTTTTTGTAAATTGTTTACTCTTGGTCTTGTCGACAAGATTTTTGTATGCTATTGAGCCTTGTTAATGGTTCTAGATAGCTAACACGGGTTTACTTATGGATTTTTCTTGGAATCTTTAATACTAGATTCCTTGAACAACTTTTTAGTTCTAGCTCTTTTGCTTAGTTTCCATAGGAGTCCGTTCCCATTTACTTGTATATCCCGTATATGTAACTTCAACTGGTTCTCCAACCCTTTTCTCCTTTGATTAATATACTTACCTTTTAATCAAAAAAAGAATTTTAAGTTTTTGGATACTAAGAATGAAATTAGAATGAACTTGAATTGAATTTAACAAAAAACATACAAGTAGATTATTTTTTGGAAAGAAACTAACCACAATTAGTTAGCACATAATTTATCTTTTAGCTACTAATTTGAAACATAATAAACGAGACTTTAGAGCTATCGATTTAAACAAATTTGACAATAAAAAAAACTGAACACAATCAATTTAGCATACACAAATGATGGTTTTAGCTACTAATTTAGGCAACTAAAATGATTCTTTTTTCTTCTTTTTTTAACTATTAATTTTAAATCAACTCGATACGGTATCTACTAATAACTCTTTTTTTATTTGATTTTTTTAATAGCAGAATATCTCAAGAACTCTTTTTAGTCGCCTTAGAACGTTTTCAATGTAGTGTTATGGTTTTTTTATCAAATTTGGAATAAGAAGAAAATTTTAGAAATGAAGAAGAAGATGATAGACACGATTTAGACCAACTGGATAGAAACGAAACAAATCAAACTTTTTTTTTGAATTAGAATTGACTCAACTTAAACTAAAATAAAATGACAAAGACATGAAATAGAATAAAAGATAACAAAAAACGAACCCGATTTAGAGCCAAGCTTTGATACCCACTTATATGAACCCACCTAGCTCAATGGTTAGAGAACCTATGAACAAGAAGGAAGAAATCCTCGAAAGCCAAATCAGATTGGAAGGATATGGATGTCATACTCTAAAAATGATAGAAAAGGAGTGGCAAGTCACTCAAATACCACAAAAATCAAATTAGACTCTTGATAAGTTCTAAAATTCAATTCTAGAAAGAATTAAGGTGTGAATTTTCTCACAACTATTGATTTGATTCAAAGATTGATTAAAGCTAAAATTTCATATTGTTTTTACCCAAATAAGCTACTAGAAATTCAAAAAGACAAATTGAATTAAAGTTTCATAGGATCTAATAATTAGAAATACTAGATCCAACAAAGCTTTGAATAAAACTCCTTAAAATTAGAAAGAACTCCTTGAATTCAACGAACCATTATGTGGACCAAATCTTGATAAATGTTGATAGGAAAATTGATGTAAAATGTTGACTTTGGAAAGACTTGAAAATAGGCTAAATCGAGTAACTTAAGCTTTGTTAATATTGGACCAAAACACTAATATAAGATGGTTTGGCCAAATTGGACTTTTAAGTTTGAAATTTTTAGCCCAAAAGCTTGAATCGGATTCACAAGGCCCATTTGAAGTTCTTTAAGCCTAATGATAAAGAAATCAACCCACTAAAGTTGAATAAGCCCATTCAAGGACTCATGGATCTTCTTAGCCCTAGCTCATATGATTGGACCTACTATAATGGCCAATGGATCAGCCTACTCAAGTCAAACCCACAATTAAATTATGAATCATTTGAAAGCCCATGATTAGCCTCTTGATTAGCCTTTGGAAACTTGCGGCCAAAAGGTTGTTTAGCTTTTGGAAACATACAACCAGCCTCTTTGACACTTGGATCATTCAACCCAAAACTCATAAACTTCAATTTTTGTTGTGGATTAAGAATTTTCAGCCTAAATGCTTACTTTGAATTCTTTCCAAGCCTACGTTCTTATTGGCCGACCCATTAAGTAGTTCATATACAAATCAGCATGTTGGACATTGAGTAGTCCATATTATTTAGCCTCTATGTTCTCATCGGGCAAAATCCTTGTCCTTCAATGATAAAGAGTTGCAATATGTGTGAGCTTGTTTTATTTTATCCTTGTAAACCTTGAGTCTTATTTAATAAAGCTCAAGTTTATCCTTCCATTAAAATATCTTACAAACTTTTAAAGGAAGCCTATTGGCCCAAACTCTTTAGTGTAATTAATTACCAATTAAGTTAGATCATCTAAATAAATTGAATCAAGTATTTTAGTAGAGTCCATATTAGAAAAAAAAATTAAAATTACCCTTAAACCTAAATTAGAAAACTAATTATCCTTTTAGACAACTCGACTTTTAAATTTAGAACTGACTCCCAAATTAGGAAATTGATTTCTAAAATAGAAAACTTTCTATTTTAGGAAACTCTTTTCAAAATAGAAAACTTTCCCTTTTTGAAAAACTTTTCCAAAATAGGAAAATTTTAAAACTATAAACCTTTTTCATAATCTTCACTTCTCTTTTATTATGTGGACGCTTAAACTTATGCATGTGACTCAATAGGCTCCTAGATATATTCACAATATATCAAGAATAAAAGACACCTCTTTTATCTTTTGATACATAAATCAAGATTGACCTCTAGTGGCATAATGGCCACCCAATTCTCTAGAAGGATTAATTAATCCATAATTACCTTTGACAAGCATGGTTATCATATAGTTCAGTTCTTATATCAATTTATCATAGTGTGATCTCAAAATTGGTTTATAGTTTGTTCGATTATGATCACATAAGTTTTCTTCGATTCCCAAATGTCTTATGTCTAGAGTAAACCAATTATGCTCTATTGGTGTACCCACTGTGGCCATAGATTTCTTAAACGGACATTTATCGAAGTGCAATGTGATAACTCTTTTAGCATATAAGGAATGACATATCCTATCTTAGTTATTCACCTATCTCTATTAGATTCCTAGTGCACCCAATGAATCATCCACGTAGAGCTCTTGATTGAGCCCATTAAAATGAATGTCAAAATAAATCCTCTAATGAGATAACCGTTATGACTTTTAAGTCAAAAGACTAATTGTGCACATCTTATATAAGATTCCTATAAACTAAACCAAATAGGTTCTTGTGGCAAGTCAAGTCCAATGATATATTCTCTAACACTAATCATCTAAGTGCTTACTTTGGCATCACCATGCCAATAGGTGTGAGATATCCTACCATTATCTTATAGTATAAGCATAGCACTCACAAGTCTTACCGCATATAATCGCTGTCCATTCTTGACAATACTAGGATTTGGGACATTTAATGATATCATTTAAGTGTATTAATGTTTATCTCACACCTTTCGATCAATCATTAATGCAATGCATATCATATAGACTTCTATCTAATTTTATCAAAATATAAACAATAAGAATTAACATAAATACTTCTTTTTATTAATAAAATCAAGCATGCACCATCCAAACAAGGTTGGATTTTAAACACCGACACTAATAATTTTAACTTTAGAATGCTTTAAGTATGTTAATGGTTTTTTTATTCTTATTGAATTCTTTTTTATCCGCAAATTTCTTCAAAATTAGAGCCACCCTCTACTGGAAATGTAAGATTATCATCATTGGTGCTTTGAGATACCTTTAAAGTGTTTAAGGAAATAACTCCATTAAATTATCTTCATCATCATCATCAAGAATAAATTTTTAATGATGATTTGCTGATCAGAATGTAATGTTGACACTTATCGAATAACACATCTCGAGATGTAATAAATCTCTTCATCTCTCGAGTCCATACATCTTCAACCTTTCTTACAAGTATCATAGCTGCAAATACATATTTCTTTACTTTCAAGTCAAGTTTGGTTCGATTATATTTAAGAAAATGAACATAAAAAATAGAACCAAACACCCAAAAGTAATTTGCATTTAGCTTTACATCATACATCAACTTAAAAGGAAATTTTTCTTTACCTAGCGACAAACATAACTAATTGATTACATAACATGCACAATGAAAAGCTTCTACCAAGAGCCTTCGGGCAAGGTTCTTATCATGGAGCCATGAAAGATTTATTGAAGTGAGATAGGCTAACTTCCTCTCTACAACCTCATTTTGTTGAGGGGTATCGTAACATTCATTTATCATTGGATGCTATGTTCATCATAATAGTGAAAGAAATCATATGACATGTATTCATCACTATTGTCACTCTTTAAGCATTTGATCCAGGTCTCAAAATCCTTCTCCACAATATTCTTGAAGTCAATAAATTTAGATAAAACTTCACTCTTCTCTTTTAAGAAATACAATCATGTGTACCTGGAATGGTTATCCACCGAAGCACCATTACATAAGAATAACGAGCTATAGCTTGGTTTTCTTATTGGCCCTATCAAGTTTGTATGAATCAATTCGAGTGAGGTTGACTCGTGGTTTGATGAACTTATGAAAGGTTGGCAATGTGATTTGCCAAATTGACACCCTTGACATAACATTTTTTCATGTACATTTTACAAAGGAGGAATGCCTTCCAATAAATTCTTTGAAGAGATTTTCCATAACATTTGACAACTAAGCGACCAAATCGAGTATGCCAAATTACTACATTATCAATTTGACTTTTTTTCTTAACATATGCCTCCCTTACCGACATAATATTATTATGTCAAGAACTTTTACATTATTTGAACCAAATAAAAAATCCTTCCTAGAATCGGTAATTTGAGAAAATGAAATTAAATTATACTTCAAACCTAGGACATTATAAACATCATTGAGCTTGACAATAATACCCTTGGCATCATCATCAATCTTCACAAATGCCCTTTTCTATCATCGAATGTGTTGAATTATCAATAGTGACTATTACTCATTCTATATTATATTGCCTCTACTCTAAAAGTAATGACACATTCTCGGTAACATGGTGTGAACAATTAGAGTCAATGATCCACTCCTTTTTGGTGGAGTCGACACGAACTTGAGCACCATTTACGCCTTTAATTATTTTAGTTGTAAAGCATTGCTCCCATTTTGTTTGATTATCTCCTCCATCTTCATATGCAATATTGACTTTCGAAAGTTTTACTCAATAATTCTTCTTTATATGTCCAATCTTTTCACAACGATAGCACTTAACAAAGCTATTTCGTTGAAAGTCGCCTCCATTTCCCTTTTTACGCTTGAACCTTTCTTACCGTCGGTGTTACTAGTTAATGTCTCTTTCTCCCTATGCTTTCCTTGTGAGTAAAGGCCAACATTAGGTTCGGCTTTAAGGCTTTGGTCATTTGCTTAGCCAAAGCCTCTCGATTAGAAGCAAATTCTCTAATTCTTCAACCGAGGGTTGATTTGACCATCCTTAAATATAAGTAATAAAAGGCGTATACTCATTCTTCGGACCTTGAATAAGAAACCATCATAGCCAAGCTTTATTGATATTCTCATTCGCCTCAAATTCTAAAATTTCAGCATATATATTCTTAACTTGTAAAAAATATTCTAAAATTAACATACCTTCTTGTATCATAATTGCCAATTTGTTTTCTAGAAGTTACAATCTTATTATATTCTTCTTAGTGAAGATCCTCTCGAGAGTATCCCGGACTTGTTTTGGAGAAGTAACATCATGAGCATGGTCAATTTGCTCTTTTCTAATTGATGTCCTCCGGGTAAAAAGAGTCTTTCCACACTTGATCTTTCACTTCCTTCAAGTTCAATATTTTTCGGAGTGTCCATTGGAATTTCGCGTCGACAACAACAATCGACTCCCATAAGTCTTGACCTTAAAGGTAATCCTCCATACATATTCTCTAATACTTATAGTTTTTCCCTTCAAGCTTTTTGACACCATTTTATATAGAAAAACAAACCCCATTGCCCAACTCCATAATGCAAAATAAGAATCTTCTTATAGCAGGTTCCAATCTTCTCCAATAAGACTTCTTGATAAACAAGAGGATTGAAAAAATAGAAAACCTCAACCAAGCTCGATACCACGTAATAAAAATATAAGAGGGGCAAAAAGAAACAAAACAGAGGCAAGTAAATTGAAGAATGAATTCTTTCTTATTGAGCCATTTTACAAGCTATATTTGATACTAAATTTATAACAATAAAAATAACAAACTGGCTAAAACCTTCTCCAACAAATCATCCGAATTCTTATTAATACTAAACCGACAATTGACCTAAATAATAGGAATAGAAAATACTCAAATAATAGGAATAGAAAATTGACTAAGTAAACACTAATTTGTGACATTCCTCATAAAATGGTGTTCATAATGCTTGAGTTTCGGATTTTTTAAAGCTCTCCCAAAAACTCTCTTAAAAAGCCTTCTCCTTTCAAAATTGACATTCTTCTTATTTTCCAATCTTTTAAAGCCCTCTTCCATCTCTCATTTTGGACCCTTTATCTTTATCTTTTAATCCTCACCATTTAAGGTTCATCCCCAACTATCTTTTAGTACTTTTTGTAGCATCTAAAAAGGCATGAAGGGTAGTGTTTTTTGCTTCGTTTGTAAGGTGCTTGTGGGTGGTCTTTTATTCATTGTTTTTGACTTATTTTTATGGAAGGAATGGAGGGAAAACAAAGAAAATTGGTGTGCTAGCACTTATCTATCAAGGGAAGGTGAGAAGTAAAATAAAAGAGGGACAAAACAAGCGAGAAAAATAAATAAAAAAACCAAAAAGGTAAATATTGAAGTAGGAATGGAGAAGATGATGAATGGTATTAAGTCAACATTTAAATTAATAGTCCCATTTCAATGCCCTTTTGAAATTTACCCTTGGTCTTTGTTTCTTTTTCCTCAATTAAATCCTTATGTGTTTTTTTTTTTTTTGTCCTCTCTTTTTATTCTCCTCAATTGCACTATTATTTTCAATCATCTCTAATCCTTCTTTCTTTTCTACATTCTTTCTTCGGCTTTTTTTCCTTTACTTTTCTTTTTTCGTTAATTTCTTTCTCTTTTTTTTTTTTCACTCTCCCTCTTTTCTTTTCTCTCTCAAAGATTTAGGGAAATGCTAACATCATTTAAACTTTAAAAAAATGATCAAATTAGCCAAAAATTATGTAAAAAAAATTTAGGAAAAATGTAACGTGCTATTTTTTTAATTTTCTTGGTATTTTTGGAATAAAATGATTTTTTTTATCTTTTCGTTTCTTTTTTTTTTTTAATTATAGAGGGTTAAAATTAGATGCTAACAAGTAAGATAGCAACAAATGATTTTAAAATTTTTATTTATTGATGTATCAATTATAATTCTTTGGTCTTTAGCATTTAAACTTAAGCTATAAATCTTACATATTTTAATGAAAATATAACAAGTTAGTACCAAATTAACATATCTTCTTGATAAATAATAATAATAATAGTAAATAACATCACATTTTATATTCTCATTCTTGAAAAAAATAGAAAATATATGTTAATTGTGTAAAACATAAAATTTAAATATAATAAAATTAATAATACTATTACACTACAAATTTTTCAAATCTTTCAAATCGTAATTAAAATTTCTTAAATGAACTTTTAATGGTAATTTTAAAACAATGTTGCAAATAAAATATATCTATTTGATCTTTGGTCTAAACATTATCCTATTTTATGAATTCTATGTTGTACAAAATATTTATGAAATCTTTTTCAAATCTTGGTGAGACAAATTTTATTGATTTTAATATGATTGAGTGATAGATATTCGATTGAGAAAAAATTTAAGGAGTCAATTGAACATAAAAAATATTACATTATTAGTTATGTTAGTTTAATGATGTAATAACCCAAATTAAAAAAAAAGAAAAAAAAAAGAGGTTGGTATAAAAGGAGCAGTAATCGCCCCTTTTTCCATATTTTTCCTCTCCTTTCTCTCCCTCTTTCACGTGATTTTCTCCATTTTCTCATAACTTTGTCTTCAATTTCTAAGCTAATCCATTGTTCAATTAGCTTAGGAAGACCATAAATAAAAGAATTGAAGTGGATTTTAACTAGCTTCGAGCTTTGAGAGCTTGGAGAACTAGAAAGAAAATGGGGATTTGAGAGCAAAGAGTCAAGGTAAGATTTTTTATTAATTGATCCTTAAATTATGATATTTATGTGTAGCTAAAGGTGATATTGAATCGAAGTTGCTTTGGATTGTGATTTACTTGAGGAATTAATCGGATTAAGGTTAGGGTTTTGAGAATCATTTATGAAAAATTTTGATTAAGTGATCCTAAGTGTTAAATTGATGTTTAATTATCTTGTGTAAATGAAATAAGAAGTTAATTTGAAATTGAATCAAATGAATTTGAGAAATTGAGAGTTTGAAGATGATGAATAGTGATGAATGCGAAACTTAGGTTTTAATCGAAAAGAATTTAAGGAAAATAAGGAATTAAGCTATATAAATGTGATTCAAAGATGAAAGGAGTGATTATTGGATGACTTAGAATAGAATTGATCGTTTAGTCAAATTAAGAATTGATTTATTTAAGGTTGATTATTTAAGGAATGAGTTAAAGATTTGACAATGGAATGTGATTAGATGATTATTTAGAATCAATTGAGGGATCATATGATTTAGTTAGATTATCGGGTCGAGTCTTTCTAATCAATTCTATTTTTATTTGATAATTTTATATTTTTAATTATAAAATAATTCATTATTTGGATTATTGCTTGCCATGTGATATTAATGGATGATCCATCATTTAAGGTTGATTATTTAAGGAATTAGTTAAAGATTTGACAATGGAATATGATTAGATGATTATTTAGAATCAATTGAGGGATCATATGATTTAGTTAGATTATCGGGTTGAGTCTTTCCAATCAATTTTATTTTTATTTGATAATCTTATATTTTTAATTCTAAAATAATTCATTATTTGGATTATTCCTTGCCATGTGATATTGATGGATGATCCATCATTTTATGATTTTAGATTCTTCAAAGCGAGCGACTCCATTCCAACCGTCTTGATTTTCGTTTGGTTCTTTGTTTGTATTATGAGTGGATATTATATAGTGTATTGTAATTTACATTCCTTAAATTATATTCAACATGCATCATTGTTTAAGAATGATTTAGAAGTAATTCTATTAGAACTTAGATGGAAATGGACACCATGAATTTTGAAATATTTTCGTATCAAAATGATTTGATGAGAATTGAAAAGAGATTTTAATATGTTGAATAAATGTTAATGGTTTGATATGTGTTTTTGAATTTGAACATGATTGTGTTATATTTGCTATTTTGAGTATTCGTGTAATTTATGAAAATACATGTATGTTATTTGAAATACCTATTTAAAAATGTATAAATATATTTGATTTTCGAAAATATTTTCGAGACCCTAGGGTACCTAACTACTAGGGGTAGCCTTTGAGCTCAATGATATGATGCTCCATCTAGTAGAAAAGGTGTAGTACTAGACTTTATGTCAATCAACATGTGAAAACCTAGTCACGGGGGATGTCGGCCAACATGCGGAAAACTAGTCATAGGGGCCCGACATTTGAGTGTTCATACCCAATGATACGTTATTATCCTACGGGTGTACAAAATCTATATATGAGTTTTCGTATGAGTATGATATATGTATGAACAAATGCTTTGACGATTTGATGCGAAATGACTTTGAACCATTTGAGTTGTGATATGAGATGTGTTTTCAATATGCATGTGTTTTAAGAAATAAGCATCGCATTTTGACAACATTGTCCGTAGGTCATTTTTCTTTCTTAATATATTATATAATGTCTACTCCTAAGTTCGTGGACTTGCTCACCACTCATTATTTTAGTTTCACAAGATATTGAAGGATTGCTCATTACTTCTTTTGGGTTGTCTTTGTGAAGTCGGCATTTTGGTCATGCGACTTATTTTCTTGTAATTTCTTAGAACATATGTTTGTGTTAACTTGTATAGATGCTCTACAATTATAGTTGTGGATAGTATATTATGAGTTGACTATGAATATGATATTATGACTATTGATTTTGAATATTGAAATATGAATTGTATTGAGGTTGTAAAAGAAATGTTTATTAATTTATGATAATGAGATTGGAATGATAATTTGAGTGATATTGATTTGAAGACTATAATATAAGTCCGATCATGATTTGAGGATTAGTTTAGTATCCGAGGCTTGCTTAGGTTGAGATGGGCCTCATGGTCCCTTCGATCCTCACGTCGGTCATGCCCCACTCCCGGGGTTGTGACAAATGAATAAAAGAGAAGAACTCGAAAGTTAATTTTGATAAAAGTTGAGAAGGTAATTGATATAAATGAAAGCTTAGGAAAGAAATTGAGGGGTTACAAATGAAAGCTTAAGGAAGAAATTGAGAAACCTCTCGAACCTCTATGGGATAAATTAAAACTTATCCAACTTACAATCATAATACCTTCACGTTATGACTAATAAATACTTCTATTTGTTCTACCTTAAATAATTTATCTTATCACTTAATAATTAAATTAATTATTTTGTAATTGTGCTTAGTAATTAATACTAGAATAAAATTATTATTCAAATAGGATGTTGTTACTTAAAAAAAAAAACATAAATGTTATTCACATTGTAAGAAGTAAAAAATTACAAACTATTTAGTAGATTTACTTTTTATATGTTGAAAAAAATATCTTATATTTTTATAATTTAACTAATTATTATATAATAATGAATGATTATGTGTAAGTTCAATAATAAAAAGTTCATTGTTCTCTTAATTATAGGAGAACACAAATTATCATTTAAATTGTGAAAAAAAATAATTTTAAATAATTACAAACTAAAAAGTATTTGTAGTAAATGCAATCTAAATTTTATCTTATCACTTGGCAAATTTTAATGGGCTATAATTCAAATAATCATAGAAAGCACTAGAAGAATAACAAAACGATAAAAATGGCCGAAAGCTAAAAGCACAAGTAGGTCAAAGAGCACTGGACTAGCTAAAACTAAACTAAAATTATTAGAGATAATTACCCAAAAAACCTTCTTAAAAAATTCACTAATTTATTTTTAAATCTCCCAAACTCAAAACAATATTTTTCTTACCAAAACACTTAATAATTTGAGTGTTTTGATAAGAAAAATACTGTTTTGGGTTTGGGAGATTTAAAAAGAGTTTTGGTAAGAAAAATATTGGTTTGTGTCATGGAGATTTAAAATAAAATGGTAGATTTTTCAGATAGAGGATTTTTTAGATGGTATTTTGGTAATTATCCTTTGTTTAAATGAAACTATATTTTATTTAATTAATACTTCAAAATATGTTATACATTCATTTTGTAATTTAAGTTAATTGCTTGATAAAAAATGTTGAGTTTTGATTAATTAAAAACTAGTATTACTATAGCGCTTTTTTTTCTATCAATATATTAAGATTTAGGACATCATTAATGTTTATAATCATTTATATTTATATATATTTTTTATTTGTATGATAATCCTTGGATTAAATTACAAGAGGATAAAATGAGTCTCATTTCGTTAATCTTAATCGGTTGAATTGCATCGATTCATCGTAGTTATTAGATAGTAAAAATAATCTAATAGTTGATGAAATAAAAGATCAATAGAAAGAAATAAAAACTCCTACATACAGATTTTTTTAGTATAATAATAATAAAATAATGGTCGAATATCAATGTGTTAGAAGTCAAAGAACCTCAAAAAACTTTTGTCTTTCTACTGTAACAAAAAATGAACCAAAATTTGACTATGAAAAAAAAAAAAACCGAGTATCAAACTTATTAAAAACTAATAGAAAAACACTCCAAAAAATCTTTTATATAAAAAACCCTTTAATTTATTTTTAATTCTCAAACCTTAAAAAAAAAAATTATCTTACCAAAATACCTAATAGTTAACTAGTATTAAGTTGGAAGTTAATTATTAGATGTTTTGGTAAAAAAATATTATTTTAGATTAGAGAGATTCAAAAATAAATTAATGGATTATTTAGATGGAAGATCTTTTAAAAGAGGCTTTTTTTTTTCTTTTGTAATCATCCCAAATTATTACACCAACTTGTAAAAAGAGATTTGGGAGGGGGGCGGGCGCTATTGTTACTTAAAGGCATTATAATTATAGTAATTTCAAGTTAAAAATTATCTTATAAAAACACTCAATAATTAATTAGTGTTAAGTTGGAGATTAACCATTGAAAGTTTTGATTAAAAAAATATTATTTTAAATTTGAGAGATTTAAAAATAAATTGATTGATTATTTAGATAGAAGATTTTTTTTAAATGAATTTTTTGATAGTTATTGCAAATTATTACGCCAACCTATAGAAAAGAAGGAGAGAAAAAACAAGAAGAAGAAGAAGAAGGGAGTATGGTATTTCCTATAGTTACTTAAAAGACATTATAATTATAGTAACTTCAAGTTAAAAATTAATAAAAAATTATCATTTTTTTTCTTAATTAATTATTTTGTAATTATGCTACTTATTAATATTATTATACAATTACAATTTAAAAATTACCTTGTTATTTTTGAAAAACATAAATATTATTACTTATTTTGTAATAAATAGGTAATTACAAATTATTAAATAGATCTACTAAATATATCATAACAAAACATCTTATGGTTTTGATAATTTAGCTAGTTACTTCTTAATTAATAATTAACTACAATTTCAATTAAAAAAAATGTTTTTATTATCTTAGAGAAAAAAAATATCTATTTAAGTTGTAAAAAAAAAAAACATTTTTAAATTATGAACTAATATCCTGTCTTATTTTTTTCGTTAATGTCTTGAAGCAATCATAACAATCTCTTCCCGTTCTCTCTCTCTCCCTCCCTCCCTCTCGTTTTCTCCCAAAGCCTTAACCCTAATAGAAACTCCAAAATCCCCAATCTCTGGTCTGAACCACGACCATGACCTGAATCATCCCTAAAACTTAATCTTAATCCCCTTTTTGGGATTCGATTTCGATCCAATCAATCGAAATTCTCTTTTTAAAAAAATAAAAGATGCCGTCTCACGTGGATCTAGACCGTCAGATCGAGCACTTGATGCAGTGCAAACCATTAGCTGAAGCAGAAGTGAAAGCACTGTGTGAGCAAGCCAGAGCGGTCCTTGTCGAGGAATGGAACGTTCAGCCTGTCAAATGTCCAGTAACTGTCTGCGGTGATATTCACGGTCAGTTCCATGATCTTGTCGAACTCTTTCGCATCGGTGGTAACGCTCCTGACACTAACTACCTCTTCATGGGCGACTACGTAGGTCTGTTTCTTTGTCTTTCTATTTCTCTCTCTGTTGGTTAATAATAATTAGCTGATGAAATGATTTTATGTTTTGGGATTTTTCCATATTGCATCATTACCTATCTGAGAATTTGAAATTGATTAGGGAGTATGTTAAATGATGAAAGAAAAGAATATTAAGAGTGTATTTTGCCAGTTAATCTAAGCTTCTTTCAAGAACATGGGTTAATTTTTGTAAGAAACAAGGAGTTTTTGCACTCTTACTCGTGTAGTAGGATAATTCAAAATTTGTGGGACTAACTGACTCATAGCTTAAATGTGAAGAGTAAGAACGCTGCAGCTACCATGAAAGTGGCACATCTGCTTTTTCAGATAATCGAAAGAGCCTGGAGATGTTATCAGTTAAACTCAAGTTGGCCGAACACAAAGTATTAGGGTTTTTTTTTTCTTTAATAAACCTCAGTTTGATTTGATTACTTTAGGTAGATAAGTATTCTATTTTCATCATTAAGTTGCGCCAGGTTTGTTTTATGATCTGAATATGCCTAAGTGGACTTTTTTATGCTTAACTTTTGTAGCTAATCTTATATGTCTCGGTTTTTAAGTTGTTTTAGTACTTTAAATATCAGAAATTGCCACCACGTTTACCTTTTCTTTTGGGAGTTTGCAGATCGAGGATATTATTCTGTGGAGACTGTCACTCTTTTAGTGGCACTGAAAGTTCGATATAGAGATAGGATCACAATTCTAAGAGGAAATCACGAGAGTCGTCAAATAACTCAAGTGTAAGAGCTTTGTTCATTTTATGTTCACCCAATTATAGATGCAATGCTAATCACCATTGGTGCAATAATCTGTTCACCAAGTTGCTTGGTCAAAAACTGCTCTCACACATGTTTTGTAAAGTGAGTTTTTGAAATAGAAGAATAACTTTGCTTCTTAATGTCCTATTTAACCATCCCCAAAATTGAAATGTACTAGTGCCGATAACCTGCATCAATTGTTTCCCTCTTCTTTTTCTTGCATACAAGCCAGTTAATTAGATTCTTATACATTTGAAAGAGGAGGTGGAGCAGAGGAGAGTGCAAGCCAGAAAGATGTTGGTGTTTTAGTTATTTTGTTACATTGCATCATCATATCTGCAGTACATATCAATATCTCATTTATTTCTCTTCAGGTATGGATTTTATGATGAGTGCTTGAGGAAATATGGAAATGCCAATGTCTGGAAATATTTCACCGACCTCTTTGATTATCTCCCACTTACAGCCCTAATTGAGAGTCAGGTTTAAATTCTAAAAATTCTGTCTTACCCTGATTTATGCCTTTGATCTTGGTTTTAGTTTTAAATTAACCCCATGATCTTATCTGCTAACCATTACCTTGTAGATCTTCTGCTTACATGGTGGTCTTTCCCCATCTTTGGACACATTAGATAATATTCGTTCCCTGGACCGTATACAGGAGGTACACCTGCAGTCATCATTCTACTTTTATTGGATTGATCTTTGATAACATCTTTCCCGACACAGTTTTATTTGCTTTCAAATCAAATATTATTGGACTGCACACTTTTTCCATTTGCATGCCAAACTGGTTTACCTGATTGTCTTTGCATGAGAAGGTTACAAGGCAAAACCAGTTAATATTTGTGCAAGCCTATTGCCTTCTACATTTGTCAGAAGAAAACTGGCTATGCTTTTGCCACTGTTTTGATTTATGTAAATATCGCTTATTTTCCTCCCTTTTGTATGTAAATTTTCACCCTGCATCATTTACAGGTGGTGGAGTTTGTGAAATTTAGCATTAAGCTTATTAATTGAAGTAATGTCTGGGAAAGTTTGCTTTGATTGAGACATTGCTCAGATTCTTTTAAGAGAATTGAAGTGAATGCCTGTAGCACTGCTTGGTCAATTATATGACTAAAGTAGCCTTTGTAAGCTGATGTTCATTGTTGATTTTGTGTAGTATAGATGACTAGCTGCTATTGCTCAACCACAAATATCTTTCCCTTATTGTTGCCGTTTCATTTTGCTGTTTTATTTCCGTTGCATGATTAGGTACCTCATGAGGGTCCAATGTGTGATCTCCTTTGGTCTGATCCTGATGATCGTTGTGGATGGGGAATTTCTCCTCGTGGGGCTGGATACACCTTTGGACAGGATATCTCTCAACAGTTCAACCACACAAATGGGCTCGGTCTCATTTCTAGAGCTCACCAGCTTGTTATGGAAGGATACAATTGGTCCCAGGTTTGTGGGCTCCAAGTGAAAAATATTATTTATTCAGCTATGAAGTTCCTGAAATCTATCTTCACATTTTATCTACTTCAAATCTTTGTAGGACAAGAACGTGGTGACAGTGTTCAGTGCGCCAAATTACTGCTATCGCTGTGGTAATATGGCTGCAATACTTGAGATTGGGGAGAATATGGAGCAGAATTTCCTTCAATTTGACCCAGCACCTCGGCAGATTGAACCTGATACCACACGCAGAACTCCTGACTATTTTTTATGATTTGCATAGCTTACCCTCAGTTGGCAAAATTTTCAAAGTTATGGTTGTGGTTTTGTAGATGCATCTTACAGAATAGAGGATATTGGTGTTTACTTGAGGAAGTGACAAAAAGAAACATGGTTATTGTCATTCTTTTGGTCAGAATTGTTCTATGGTTTCTGCATTCCTGTGAGTTTATAGGTTTACTTTGTAGTTGGTTTTTGTCTTGTATTTTAGAAAGTGAAAGAAACAGCAATAACAATGCATCCATCGTATAGTTTATACCCCTTGGTTAAACAACGTCTGGAAGTGCTCATTGAAATTTTGCATTCGATTTGTTAAGATTGACACTGGTGTTGTCATTTATACTAGTTTTTTGTGTTTATTGATCAGAAAGAGTCTCAGCTAGGATTTTACTGTATACTGCCCTACTATTGTTTTTATTTTTTGTTTTTTCTTCTTTTTGAATGCATATATGCTGCCTTTCTTGCATTTGAGCTTCAGTTCAATTTAATGAATAGCTGATAGTAGGAAAAATTCTTAAAAGTCTGTCAGTCTGGGGGGAAAGAATGGAGATAATAGCCACTCTGCCCCTTTGGCATTTAGGGAACAACTGAAGTTATTTGTGGGAAACTATAGCTTCTAGATACCTTAGAACCAGAGAATAAAACGTCCTGCTGCTTATAGGAGCCAGGATAATCGAATCTCACAGTGACAACATTACAGTAACTTGAAATGATGTTTCCATTGAAGCAGTAGAGGAACAAACCTTCCCTTTGTTTTCAACCTTTGCATCCAAAATTGTACATTGCAATAACTTGAGACGATGTTTCCATTGAAGCAGTAGCGGAACAAACCTTCTCTTGTTTTCGTCCTTTGCATCTAAAACTTTTAACCTGATAAAAAAAAATTGAGTAAAATTGGATTCAATTTGTTTAATAAGTAGATTGAATAGGATCTTATGAATTCAAATTTAGGTTTTGCAATTATTGATCTGGTTTTTAACGTGTTCAGATTTGATTTGAATATCATTTGGAATTATTAGTCAATTTTTTATTTTTTAAAAAGTGTTGGTTGCATTTAAAATTATGTTTCAATTTAAAATGAATTTCAACTATTGCATGTATAAGAAAAATAATAATATTTAATATGTCAATTTAGGGGGAAAAAAATCTAAATGTTTCACCATTAAAAAGAACAAAATTAGATAATCCTAATAAAAATTTAATTAGGCTAGAAGTATGATAAAAATGCTTATTTTAGACATAACTTGAATGGTATGAAAGAAAATCATAGTATTTTACAATTAATAAGCTTGAAATGAACAAAAATTCAGATTGAATTAAGATTTTATAAATTAGAAACACAAATATAATATTAGCAATAACTCATTAATTAATTTATTTTTTTCATGCATTTATACGATTTTTCACAAAATTAATTTGAGACTTGAAAAATGATGAAAACAAACTTATTATTTAATTGTTTGAAAGAATAACCTTCAATATAGGGGGAAAAAAGAGAGAAGAGAGAAGTGTAGAATGTTTCTTGGTAATAAATAAACCCTAAATCTAAACCTAGTGTCATATTTTTTCTATGTATTTATTAAAAATAATATTAATATTCATTTCGAATGGGATTATTATCAGAACAGATCAAATTATAATCAAAATCGGATCAATATTTGATCTATTGTGATTTTGGTACTGGTTCAAAATTTCTCAACTTTTGGCCTCAGATCTCCTGAGCTGTAGTAGCATCAGCGTCATTATCTTGTGTTTTATTCAATTCTGCATCAGGAAGAAATATGATGCCGATGGATGATTATTGAAGAATGAGTTGCACTTTTGATTCCTCAACTCTGGCTTTAGAAAAACTCCACTTGAACCATATGACAACACAGATGTGAGCTTATCCGTGCTCACATTAATGCATTAGAAAGTCTCTTACTTAAGGTTTGATTCAAAACAAGTAGTGACTTAAATTCTTGTTCTGTAATTTACTTCCTGGTTTTTACCAGCTACAGCAAGCACATGAACTGTAATCACGTTGCAGGAATAAAAAAATGTGCTACTTGGAGAAAATCTATGATTGATTAAAAGAGAAGAAACAAATGATAATAATTAAGGGAAAAAATAAATCATAGTATAAGTTGTCTGGTAGTATTTTGCAGGGATGATAAGCCACTGGGCAGTTGGCTTATTGGCTATGAAGATTAGTGCACTTCTCTAGACACCACCAACTCTCTCCTGGCACCTTGGTAATTGTTTACGTCGATGAAGAAGAGATTTCTCAGGAATTGGTTGTAATAGTTGGAGATCACATGGTGACTTGCTGCTGTCTATTCTGCCTTGCCACGACTTGTCAAAATTGAAGGAACCATCTCTCATGCCTTAGCCTTACATATAAAGTTTAGAAACAGCTTCTTTCAACTTAAAAGCCTACCAAAGATGCACCATTATAGAAGCGAAGAAGTGGAAATGTTAAATCACAATAAAAAAAACTATGACTATAATTATCTTACTTTCTTGTAAATTCTAACTTAGATCATATAGTCACCTTGTAACCATTCACGTCAACCCACTCATGTTTGCTACATTCGCCAAACCTCGAGTTAAAATCAACGACTAACAGTTAATATTTAACCAAGGCATTTGTTTCGACAAAACAATTTCTGAGTGATTGTGATCTTACTTTAAGAGTAGGAAAAAAGCCCTTAAATCAATGGTTGCTAAAACACTCGTAACTACTTGAGTTTCGTTTCGTTTCACAATAAACGACATACAGTCTACACAGGTTGACTCAGAAGTGTTTTATCTTTTTCCTGGCTTATAGTAATCTAGTCATTTACAATTTCAATTCAGTTACATGGATCATCTCCTTGCCAATGAGCTTCTAGTTTAGTGGGAATCTTGCATAAGCAAGAGGGTGAGTGTTAAGTTCGAGTCTCATCTTTGTTAAACCTTAAATAAGATTGGAGCATGCTCATTATATATATATATATATATATATATATCATCTTGTTCCTTGTTCTGCTTGAATTTGTAACACAAACGACTACGTTAATTGATAAATACACCACAAATAAATCTCTCACCACCAGAAGAGAAGGTACTGATATCCGAAACTTCAAGAAGCTTTAAACTTCAAAGCCAGAGCTTCAATTTCTCCCGGCAATGCATTTACTGTATTTGCATCCTAACAAAAAATGTTTACTGCCAAAGAAAAAGATCTACATTACTAACTAGTTAGCACCATTGCGGAAGAATGGTACGTAATACTACCCATAGAAGATGTTTTGTAGGCTAACACATAGGTATTAAACATTATTAGAGAATAGAGATACATTGTTGGAATATATGCAAGAAAAAAAAAAGAAACAAACAAAAATGGATGCACATAGCTTTCATTTGTCAAATGTGTTTGTCTATCAACCCTCTAAGATGAATTACAAAAGAAAAAGAAAATTACCATGAAAACGATTAGGATGAGTTTTATGCATCATGATCACCAGTTGTGACCAAATGACAAATCTTCTGAAGACTATCAGTTATAACTTCACTACCATTTTGAAGTGTATGACCAGCAAGTTTCAAGAATCCACCTTCTGCTTCAAGGGCCTTTGCCGGTCCATGAAGATGTGAGAATTCTTTGACTAAATTTGCTTCCCTTTCTTGTTCTGCCATATAAAAAGGTATCCTCAGATGATTTAAGAAAATGCAGAACTTATTCATTAACTTAATGGATGCATCTCTGAATCAACTACCTGTCACTTTCTCTAAGTCGCTAACATCATCAGAACTAGACTGAGAGGAAGAACCCCCATCATCTGATGAAATATGTGCATTCTTCTCTAAATTTTTCAACCGACCTAGACGAGGAGGTTTTTTCCCTCGAATACCCTTCAGTGATTTGTCCTCAGTTTCCCCTTCATTCTCATCATCCATAAAAGATGTAAACCAACTTTGATGACACACATTTGCTGGAATATTTTGCCCTTCTGTGGAACCATAAGTTGGGCTAAGACATTCGTATGTTTCATTATAAGATGAATGAGACCGTTGCTTCAACTCATGATAATCCTCATTGATCTCATCTCCAGATCCCGTTAAACCTTGTTCCATTAGGACACCATATTTTTCTCTATAAGCCATAAGCTCAACCTCTAAAGCCTTGATTTGCTCCTCTCTCTTGGATACTATATCCATTGTTGCTTGCAAGGCCTCTTGGTCATACTCTGCCTGCTCCTCCATCATTCTTTGATACTGTAATGCCTCCATCTGAACAGCTGCCTTCTCTGCTTGCAACCGAGTGATCATGGCCATAGCATTATTAGCTGCAACTGCAGAAGCGCTTCTTTCTTCATCCAGTTCCATGTATAAAGCCATCAGCGACTTGCGATCCAGACGAACCTGTTTCTTTAAATGCTGCAAAATTGAGTCACTGTCTACTTCATTTGATAGAGAGGTCAGTTCTGTGAACTCTGAAGCATATTCAGTTTTGTCGAGGAGTGATTTCCTTGGAAACCTAGTAAATGCCCTAGGACTGGCAGCAGCTGAATCCGTTAGTGGGATTCCAAAGAACCTATTTCCTCTGGATAATGTAGGGGTCCTATCTTCATTCATGTTCTCAGCTTCTGTCAGCAATGGCACCATAGCAGCTTTGACATCTTCCCTAACTGGCACAAAAATTCCATCCACTAAATTAATAAGGTCGTTGAAAAAGAAAGAAGGAACTACATGCAATGTCAAAAATTTAAGCAATTCATTTCAAGAATATGCATTTCATTATTTGGACAATTTTGATTTACTTTCTCTGAACTACACCATGCATTCATATAATTTTGCATAGTTAAAAGAATCTTTAAAAGTTCAAAGAACTCTTTAACATGATTATGTAAGAAGTGACAGAGAAAGCAAGAACAAAGTTAAATTTAAAACTGACATTGCTTATCACGTGCTGCATTCGAGACATCTTCATCCTCATGAAGCTCTGAGTCATTTTCCGAGAACTTGAGTTCTGTGTATTGCACATGAGATAAGTCCAACTTCCGAGAGCCATCATTTCTCACACTCACAAATGGTGCTCGGGGAGAAGGAGTAGGAGCTTGTGAGAGAATGCCAGCAATCTTTCCCTTCGAGTAGGACTTTACCTTCAACGGGTCCCCACAACATGAACACTGATGGAGGCTGCTCTTCTCAGCTGGCAACATGTTGTCTTTTCCTCCAGTAGGTAACCTGGAATGAATGTCATGATCATCATCAACAAACAGCTCTATGTCCTTACGTGGAACCCCAACAGGAGGCTTATATGTATCACAATCAGATTCTTTCTCGGCAGCAAAAGAAAGAAGACACCCCTCACACATTTTTCTTATATCAGAAAGCTTCTTGTGGACGTGACAAAAAGCCAGACCTGCAACCTCCTTCTTGTGAGTTTCGCATATGGATTCATTGTAATAAAAATCAGCATCACGACGAACCACAACATGATCGATCCTTGTGCAAAGCAAACAAGGGATTTTCAACTCAAAGAACTTGGCAAATTCGTTGGCAAAAAATGCAAGAAACCCATCAATAAATAACACAGCAATTAACACCCATTCGAGCACAGCATGGATCAAGAAGAGTGGGAGCTCTCCCAGTTCTTGTTCCACAAAACATTTAAATGATCTCTTTGGCATGGTTAAATTGATCCCAAAATCAAGAATCAATATGAGGAAAGAGAACTTGTATTCAGATGGACGCCAAACGAGTGAAATAGAAGGCCTGAAAAGATGATAAGATAGGGAAGATCATGACCAGGGTGTTGGTGGAGGGATTAACCAAACCAAGATCATGTCCTTTGGTTTGGTGCATGTGTGAGGGGAGAAGGTTAGAGGTAGGAGCTGCAGTTTTAGTTTTAGGTTTCAAAATTTGGGTGGCCATTTTAACTTGGCTATAAATAGCAAAATTTTACGGGAGAATTGAGGCGTAGCATGCAGAACATGTACCTGAATTAACGGTCTATCAAGCACTCTTCCACAAACTGAATGGAGGGTGAAACGACAATGAATGTTTATTGAAACACAATAGCCAATAGGGAATGCTCCGTCAGCTGCCTGTGTTCAAAAGCAGCTTCATGATATTTTGGGCTTAATCCAGTACGCTCAGAAACACCATACATACATACATACATACATTCACACACACACATAAGTGTGTGTGTGAATGTATGTATGTATGTATATATATCAGGCCATCTCCAGCTAAAATAATAGCAGATGGAGTGCATGCAAGGTTGCTGGCAACAGTTTACGTGAAAGAAAATTTTTTAACTATTACTTTGAAGATGCACCAAGTACATTTAGCTTGTACCTATCGAATCTGTATAAATATTTACCGTTCATAGACGTAACTGTTGAATTAGTAGATCAGCATATTAAAGTGTATCCCAACTGTTTATAAATATTTTATTTTATTTCTAATTGAATTCCTTGCATTTTTCTTTCTTATTTAAATTGATATATTTTTATTTTTATTATTTAAGTGGTTATACTCGCAAATATTTATCAAATGAATACTTTTAATTTTAACCCTTGGACTGCGTAGATCCTGAGGGCTTCCACTTTCTTGAATATATTAAGCCCAAAATCCCAATCAATCAATGGCACTTCTGCTAGAAAAGTTGTCAATCCGTCTAAAATTATTAAAAAGCACCCTCATCATCATCATCGATAACACTAGTGGTAGAATTTTATCACCGTAATGAAAGGACTTCCAAGCCCTGCATTTTTAGTCATGTTCCAACCTCTAGACTCCAGTTCAAACAGAGAGTAACAATCCCAAGTTCACAAACGGCCATTTATCTGAATTCATTGCTGAATACAGACAGAAAAGCCAATTGGCCATCTATTTAATTCAGCTTACGTATCAATTTACCAAGTTTTAAACACAGATTGTTTTATACGTTAGTGCAATAATTCAAACAGGTCCTGCTCAGAAGCAACGGGTTTTCATCAACCACACCAACTACAATTGATGCATTAGTCCGTTTAAAATTCAATTACAAGGTTTTTCATATGAAAGTGCCTTTCCGCTTCGAAAAGATGGATCTTTTTCAGTGTATGAAAGCGATGAATCCAACTGCTTTCTTTATGGCAAATATTTCTGAATGTTAGATGATGTTCCAAGGGAGTCAACACAGATAATAAAATGTGCTGTTTCATACATTATATTATATAAATAAAAATTAAAGATAAACTAACACTGAATTTCCAAATAATTTTGAACATCTGTAAACGAGTTTTGCATGAAGCAATTAGCGAGTGTCAGTGACCTTATATCAGTTAGCTTGTGGCCAAAACATTCGCAGACATGTAAGGTGACATGCATCCTTGCACCTGAAAATAATTCCAGTATTTAGATAAGAACTAAAGTGGTGGTCAATATATAGAGCTGTCAATGCTTTCACCAAAGCACAATCACTACCATTTTGGATCATGCCTGCATTAACATGGTGCAAATGGTGCTGTACCACTGTTTTCTTTGGTAGCGATGCAGATAAAATAAATGAAGCACTACAGGCATCTGTCTAGAACCAAAACCAACTGTTGTGATGTACCATTTTCACCAGCTTTTGCGCCATTAAGCAAACACAACTAATATTGCCGTTCGGATGAAGGCAAACCATTATGGACAGATGAAAAAATATCATGGCAGTGAGAAAAGTTACTTCTTCTGGTGGTAAAAAGAATACATAGCCTTTCTGCAGTTGGAACATACAGCTCCTTAGAATATTCTTTGCATGACAGAGACACCATGTGGCAGACTATCATAATTGCTGCATCCTAATTAACATCTTCCCATCGTAGATTTTTTATCCATATTGCCTAGCCTAACCTAGCATATGATGTTCCGGTCATTTTCCACTGGTCTAGGCAGGGGTTGCAATGTCAAGCCAAAGGCATCAGCAGCCATGCCATACCCAAGGCATACAGCGGCCAAAGAAAAGTATTTTGAAGACAAGACAAATCATACTGCACAAGACATTTTTTTTTTTTTGCAAGGCAGGGCGAAGGCATCAAAGAGTGAATACTTCAATCCACCTATACGACATGAATATCATCCTAAACTGTGCATTGAAAGCTAACAAGCATTTCTTTCTTGGTTGCAAAGCCATGTTAATGAAAGAAGACAAAGGTGAATGTGCTTCTGATGCATAAAAACAGGCAAGAAGTAAAGCCCAAGAAAATAGATGGAGCAGGACAGAAATTTGACAAAACTAATAGATGCAGTTACAAAACAAAACAATACAGTATCAAGAAACATCTAGTGAAGCTGAAAGGGATCAGTTACCTGCAATAAGCAAGTAGGAATATGGATAAATCCCTGCAGAAGAAGATCAACTTTTTCCAGAAGGCTTAGCGGCACTGGTGTGATTAAGTAGAGCAAACCTTTGAATGTGTCGATTCCCCTAACAATTCCTGGTTCAACGGAGGCATCCAATGAGGATAAAAACATGATATTTTCAAGTAATATTTATAAAAGTAAATTTCTGGATCACATTAGCACTCCCTGAATTACTAAGAATACTTAGGCAAAATAGAAATTAGAAAAAATTTAAATGTAACCAACTGAGTATGGCAAGACAGCAAACAAAAATGCCTACCAAGACCAATACACCAAGGTAAATTTTCTGACTGTTCAGAACTAACTGCCAAACCAACAATGGTTGCATTCAAACTGTAGAAGACTTCAGTATGTGGGACCTAGCATAAGAGATTTAAAATGTCAAAGAAGCCTTGATCATTTCACATTTCTACAAAAATGTAAAACAGAAATTCAAATTTTGCAACCCATCAGCGCTTATTTACATTGTGGAATGTTCTGACAATGCAACAATAGATTAGAAAGGCGCACATAAATAAAGCGTACTGGTAACAGTTGTGCGGGAAGAGCAGCATGGCAGTTTATATGCCATGAACCAACCTGACAATGGAGATGCTTGATTTTAATGCTTGATATTGGAACTTGATAAGGAGGGTGAGAGGCAAGAGCATTTGCAAGTTCCTTGATTGTGGTGATATTCAGGTTACTCGGAAAGCACTGTCTAAAGTAAGCCATTATTCGTAAATCTCGCAAAAGGCGTGCATCCTTTTGTATTGGAACCCTGGCACGAAATAAAAATAAGTTGTCAAAAGAAATATAAGTGCTTCTTATGAAGTAAGATAGTCTACATAATAATGAAGTGTAGCAGCAGTATTAATGGATTTTAAGAAGAAGAATCAGAACAATTGAGTGTAAGATAAAAATTCAAGCATAAAACATCTGAGAAATTAATTCCAGATTAAATGAGAAACCTAATGGAGAAAATCTCTAGGCAGCCAAATCATGTAAGTTCTACAGTAAACTTAGAAAAAATAATTCAAAACACTACAAACTTGTTTCAACAGATATGAAAAATTCCAGATAACAACAACAGCCAAATAAGACAACGCAGCAATTTACAAAGATCTAATTATACAGGAACCGGCTAAGGCAAACAGCAATCTGTTTAAGCAAGTGAGATTATAGTCAGATTACGATAGTTTCAAGGAAAACTTACGATCTATTGAACGAGTCTTGACGAGCCAAACCAATCTCAATTAGATTAACCTCCCCACCATAATCATCATCTAACCAGAATTTCCCATCTGGCAGATTTTTTCTCTCAGAAGTTATGTTTATCTTAACCACATGGGTAGGAGCAATATGCCTCAACATATCTACCAATATATCATACCCAACACCTAAACCACAAGAAAAGAAGATAATATTTTGCTTATTTTGAACTAGAAAAGTACTCGAGTGAAGTAACACGAGTGGTAAATAAGTAATGCAAGATCTAGGAGATAGGGCTAGAAAAGAAGCAAAAGAAATAAGTGATGTAAAGAGGCACACCTTTTACCCAACCAGGTGTGTTAACAACAAGAGGCAATTCATTCTTAGCAGGGCCATCACTCTTACAGTACTCCTTTCGATAGAAGTCATATAGGGTAAATATACATTTCAGATATGCTGTTGGATCCCTTTTGGAAGAAACATCACCAAAGAAAAAACATCTGGAAAAAAAAATAACAAAATAAAACAGAGAACTATAAGCGACCACAAATAACAAATTCTTTCCACAAAATCATGCTCAAGAATGAAAATTTGCCTAGACCAGCCATTAAAAGGTGATAATCAATTCCACCTTAGTAAATTCTTAAAATCTTTATGGAAATTATAAAGTAAATCGTACAGGAGATTTTCAAAATCAAACAATAGATCAGTATGCATAAAACTAAACAATTATGCAACCATAAATCCTCGAAACAACATCTCAAATATTCCCATAACGAAAAGGAAAAGGATTATAACTAGCACAATGAGTTCAATAGTCCATACCTCTCTGGTGTCTTCAGACACGGAATGGTCAAATCTGATTGTGGGAAACAAAAGAAAACAGAAATAGTCGATTAGTTTATAATGTGAAAGACATTTTGGAACAGAAGTTTTCATGAAAATATGGGATTCAACGAACAGGACATATGGTAAAAAAGTAAAACCCTTAAATAAATACCTGGAGTTAGTTTGTCAACCACAGTGAGGGATAAAAAACCAGGAGTAGTAAACTCGGGCTGCCCAACATCTGTATCCAAATAACCTACCCTTTTATATCTGTAAACAACAAAAATCACAAAACGAATTCCACATCACCTATAAACATCAACTTCAGCTCCAGGAAAGACTCAATATATGATCAATGAAGCACCCATCAGTGAATACAATAAAATACAACACAATTTTTATCTATGTAAACAAAACCCAATAGTCCAAACAATCAAATTTTGACCATGAATACAAGTAGTTTGGACTTTCAACAGGAACCCAGTTTACAAACCAACAATTTGCTTCAAAAAGCAAATAAAGTTCGGAAAAACAGAGAGGCAAATAACCTTTGGAGAAGAACATTGAGGAGGTAACGAGAGAAGGTGGTTTTGCCACAGTTTTTAGGGCCGCAGACAAAGGCAATAGGAGGTGGTGAAGTGGTGGAATCGTATGCTACCGAGTCTGCAGCCTCTGACCATTCCTCTGGTATGTATATGCCTGGCGATGCCTCTTCACTCTCTGCTATAGAAGCCATAGCCTCAGCTCTGTATCGGTTTCTTTGTGTTTTACTGGCCAAATTGTCAAAAAAAAAAAAACCCAAATTGTATTCAGAAATTATTTTATATAAAAAAATATAGTTATTTTTAAATATGGTATTTTATTCAAAACAGAATTTTAGCTTTAATTTTCAACGGAAACCTAACCTAATTAACGGAATGGACTACGTTTAAAAATTGAAGTAATTTAAGGTGGAAATTTTGGGAATTTTTGTAGGGGAGTATTTGATCCTTTTGCCCAAGTTCATAGGGCTTTTTTTATTTTTTTTCGCAATTTGGCCTTCTTCTTTCATATATAATTGCGCGTGGGCATTCAGTTTGTATGTCTCTTGCGGTTTTTCCCTGTTGGCCAATGCTGATTTTGTGAGCAACTTCTTGCTCTCAATGGCCTTCGTGTTGAATTGGTGACATGTGGGCCATTCTAACAATAATATATCCCTTTTTTTTTTCTTTTCTTTTTTTGGCCTTTTTACGAATTGAATTACTAAACTATTCTTCATCGGATTACGTCCAAGGCCGACATCAACGACGGCCAGCGAAGCACCGGTACCCCAATACCGCCATCCAAAGGATCCGGAGTCATTGGAATCCAGCGTTCTTAAATAAACTAATCCTTCTTGTTTTGATAAATGAATTAATTAATTTCATTTGTTTTAAAAACAAATTATTTAGTCCTTATATTTTTAAATCTACTTGTAATTAGTTTTTTTTTTCAATTTATTAAAAAATATATGAAAAAATTGATGAGAAAAAAGACATTTTGTGAAATAAAAATAATATTTAATTAAAAATGGTCAACGGTGATCAAACGACTAAATGATAATTTTTAAAACAAGAAGAATTGATTTATAATCTACTCTTTTTTTCCTTATAATTAATATTCAATTGAAAAATCTATAATAAATTTAATTTAAGAGAATTATTTCAATTTTTCTTTATATTTTAGACTTAGTTTATGTCTTTATATGTCTAATTACTTTCAATTTGTTTTTATATTTTAAGTTATTTTCAATCTATTCTTTTTATAGATATTCTCATCCAAACTAATGAAAATTCTCTCACATGAGAAGCTGAAACATGACCTAGTTTGTTATAAATACATAAAAATATTTGAAAAAAAGGGATCTGTCATGTTGTATTAAAATTCAATGTTTTCATGTTTATTATTATTATTATAGTAATAAATCAAGTGGGATTTGAGCATCTCATATAAAGGTATTTTTGGTAGTTTGGAAGAAAAAAATCTGATAAAATGATAAATTGAAAACTAATCATATATTCGAAGATAAACTAAGAACAATTAGATTTATAAAGACAAAATGAAGACTTGATCCAAAAAATAAAAACAAATTGAACTGATTCTCTTTTAATGTATTAAAATGTATTGTGGATTTTTTTACAAAATTTTTCCATAAACAATTGGATAACTAGTTAGAAAATAGATCAACACGACTTATAAATTGTTGTATATACTTATCATTTATGCAAATCATGTTACTACTTGATTGAATACACTTATATTTCCATTATTATCCGGTTATGTACTAATTATAACAAATTACAACTTAAGGTGCGAAACTTTCCTAATTGATTGATTAAAATCAATATCTTTCTCATTTACTTTTTCACTTTTCAAAATTTGTGATTGTTTTATATAAAAAAAAACAAAAATATTAAATAAAATAATATAAAAAATTAATTTATAAACTTACATAAATTAATTAGGTGTTGTTTGGTATCATTGCGGAAAAACAAAAAGCGTATTTGATTGCATCTGTTACACTAATTTTTTAAAATAATTTAAAAAAAAAATAAAATAGATTTTTGAAAACACCAAAAGGTGTTTTTATGTTTTACTTTATATATATAGTGTTACCAACATCACCACCACAAACATCACCACACCATTAATATCACCCTTACTATCGTCATTGCAATCACCGCATCGTCATACTACCATCGTTGTCATAGTTATTTCAGCCACCACTTTCATTTAATATCTTCATTACAATCATTTCATTTAACATTACTGCTATTATCATTAACTTAACTAACACTACTATCATTATTTCTATAGTTTTGAAAGCATATTATGACTATTTTTGTTGCTCCCATTTTATTGTAATCATTATTATCATATCATTATCACATACTACAACACTCTTTGTTTATCAATAAAATTACAATCATAAAAATTTTAGTATCACTATAATTCTTATCATCATTTTCAGAATCATATCAATTATCATCGTGCCATCATGACTACCACCATTATTATGTATGTTGTTGACATGAACCAACATTTAATCATAATAATTAAATTTCCAATTCTAATGCAATTTTTCATGCTCCATCATCAATCATACTTAACCAACACATAATCAAGTTATAGTTCATCAAACAAAGCAAAGAATTAAAAATCCTAAAATTCTCATTTTGGGTCGAATGTTCCTCAAAGATTTAACCTAAAAAAAATTATTGTTTCTAATGCACAATTTCATGCTTAATTAACATGTTCTAACTTCAATTGTATGAATTTTTAAGTTAAAATTATTTTTTCTAATTTTTTTTCACCAAAAACCCTAACTCTTATTTTCAAAATTACTTCAATTAAACATCAATTAAGGGTTCTAAAATCATAATTAATATTTAATAACACTTCCTTGTGATGCAGGTGAGATTAACTTACCTAGATAGATCCAATTAGACCTTGAAAAGTTGAATTGCTTGGAATTTTCCTCTTCCCCCTTTTGTCACTAAACTTTTGACCCAATTTTCCTCTTCATAATTTTTGATGTTTTAACTTGAACTTTTTTTTTTTTATCACATCTCTTCTTTACAAGCTCACTACGTTAAGATGTACGAAGATTCGTCTTCTTACATCTTTGACGTGTCAACATTATCAAGAAGGGACGAGTTGTCATCATCTTATTTTTATCCTCATAAAAAAAGAAGAAGAAGAAGAAGAAGAGAGGAATTAGGCCTAGATCAAGATTGAAAAAAAAAAAGAAAAAAGAAGAGAGGAATTGGGCCTAGATCGGTATTGAGTTAGGTATTAGGCATTGGGTTAGGCTCGATTAATTATAAAAGAAAAAATAGAATAGAAAATAAAAATCCTAGGTTAACCCTAGAAGCATGCTTATAAATACTATGCATACACACAAAAGGGTGGAGGAGAGTGCCACACGGAAAAGAAAAACCCTAGCAATAAAAAAGAGAGAGACAAAACAAGCAACTACGAGAGATCCGACCCCCACTCATCACTTGTTAGTCATCGATATACACATGTCATGCTAGAAGAAGTGTGTGTCCAAGATGATTCTAATCCCATAAGAATCGCTCAATTCCGATCAATGAGGAAGCGAGCACTCGTCGTTCAAAATTTTACCGTTTTTGGTGAACTTCGGATCCAGTTTAGTCTCTAAATTACTAATTTAGTAATTACGTCCTTGTATTTTTCACATTTCGATTTGATTTTCATCCAAATTTTATGATTTTACTCGATTGCTTCTTCATTTTCATAGGATGATAATGTTAATTATGTGATTGAAGATAAATATTTAAATGATTATTGAATGTAAAACGTTTGGTCGAGGTGTAATTGAAAGATTTGAAAACTTGAATATTGGGTTATTGTGATGGAACCAAAAAGAATCTAAATTCAAGTTTTTTTATTATTATTATTATTATGTGTGATGTGTTTTAATGTTCAATTAGATTAGGAATAATGGATTAGTGAATTTTTTTTTAAGTTTTAATCTTGTCTTATTTTGATTTTTTTATTTTCAATAAAAGAGGTTGCTTGACATATCATAAAATATTTTTATTTTAAGTCCCCAAGGAATTATCGATCAATGATGAAACTAGTAATGAGCTAGTAATTTTCTTAAACAATTAAAGATGTCAAATCTGAATTTATAGGCCAAGGATCTTATGGGGGCCTATTGGCTATTTTATTTTTCATGTAGTCATTTTTATGTGATTTATGATTTTTTTTTTCATATTTTTATGTTTTGTATTGTGTGTGTTTATTCTATGCAATGCCGGTCTAGGTCAATCTAGCAAGAGTAGTTTTAGGACTTGAGATTGATTTTGTTTCAATGATGGACATTTTCTTGTTATTTTGTTTTATTTTTATTTTTATGACTATTGTTATAGTTAATTTTAATTATTATTTTTTATGGTGCTACTAATTTCTTCTTCTTGCAGATTTAGCATTTAATTTAGTCTTAAACCCAATTTTATATTTTAAATTGGCATGGCACATGATATGGGCTTGAGACCTATATCTATCTTTTTAGTTATTACGGACTTGTAATTTTATCTTATTTTTTATGATTTGGCAGGTGAATTTGGGTTAGGGGCCATGTACATTTTATTTTTTATTTTTGTATGGGATTAGAGTTTAATTTGCCATAGGCTTTGCGTCAAAACTTTTACCTTCTCAATGGGCTTCAATGACCCAATGACATTTTAGGTGAGAGATCGAGTCTTCTTTCGGTCTCCAAATCATATTTCTTAGGATCGATTAGAAAAGGATCTCAATAATCAAACTCACAAATCATGATAAAAAAGTTGATTTGCATGAATGAATTCCCATAGGCTAAAAAGACAAAGTAACCTCATTGTGAGAGCACACTAGGATGATTGTAGTCTTCTATGGTTGTGTAATCAACTTTCTTACTTGAAACTCTTAAGATTAGTGCTAGGTTTTTTTTTCTTAGTTTTCACTTTTTTGAAAATTGAATGATGACTCCACATCCCCACATTACACATATTTTTATATTTATTTTTTAAGATTGTCGAGAGGTCATCACTCGTGTGACAATTATATAAGGACACATGGGTATATTTATCCATATTATAATGATAATAGCATAATGGACTCTTTAGTACTAAAAACATGTTAAATGACAATTTATTAAACACTTACATGCCAACGTCTAATTATTTTTATGTATCTTTAATTAACAAAAAAATAAAATCAATATAGTGAAACATATTATTAAAAAAAATTATTAACAATGATATAATGGATTATTTTTTTTAGCATTAAGGAAAGATTGAAAACTCAATCCATTAAATAAAAATAAATTGGGAACTTAACATGTTAAGGTGCAATGGGCATTTTCATAAAAAATAATAATAAAAAAAACCCTTATGCAAGTCATGTGATATTTTCAAGTGATTTGGCTAGAAAAATTAATCGAAAAGACCGATTGAAAGCTTGCTTAAATAACATGGATATAATTAGTTCATTTTAAAATACAAGGATATATTAAAAATTCAACATATTATACAATGCCATATCGAGCTATTAACCTAAAAAAAAACCATTTTTAAATAAATAAATCAATCAAAAGTCGCCTCTCTCTCTTCTCTCAATTTTCTCGTTCAAAGGAAAAAAGAAAAAGAAGAAGAAAAAATGTAGTATGCTCTCTCTTCTCTTTCTTTCTTTTGCTTTCTTTCAATTCTTTCACTACCCTTCGCCTTTGTTCTTCAAAATCACAAATCAAGTATTAATATATATCAAAATAGAAAGGAAAAACAACGAGAGATCAAAAACAAGTTTAAACAAATCTAAAATTTTAAAGGATAAAGATTCATGAATTCAAATTTCACTAGATCAAATTAAATCTTTGATTTTGTGAGTCGATTTAGCTTTTCTATGGCATAGATGGTTGTAGGGATTTCAATCTCACCTTCAACATCGATAAAAAGAGACGGAATTTGGTTGGGATCTTAATTGATTGAATATGAATTTTAATAGGTTGATATATGAATTTGTAAAATAAACGAAATGAAAATAAAAATAAAAAGAACTCAAAATTGAATTCAAACTCGTTGGATTTTTTAGGTAAATGCTTGATGTGGGTTATGGGTAATATGAGTTTTTTTAGATTTTTTTGTGTATGAGTTCATGTTTTAAAGGTTAATTTTTTGATTTGATTGTTCGGTTGGAGAGAATTTTGATATGGCTGATTATTGTTGTTGATGGCGTGCAAGTAAAAAAAGTGTGGAGAGTTGTTAGTCATTTTTATTAAATTCTTTTAAAAAGAAAGTTTGATTTCTTCCACTCGTCGGTGTAAGAGAAAAAGCTCTTGAGAGTTCTTTAATTAAATTTGTTTCTATAAACTAATAATTATTTTATATGTATTATTTTATTAAAATATGAGTTTTTCTCGTTAATTCTTTAAATAGGACTTTTAACCCGATTACTGGAAGGAACTTGATTAAAAAATTAAAGTAATTTACAATGGGAAGTCGAGGATTGCTTTTGTTTAGTGGTTATATGTTTTTTTTTTGGCCAAAAACATCGATTGACAATAGTGATTTTAATCAAAGGGTATGAAATTAAAATGGGAAAGAATTTCTTGCTCGTGAAATTTATATAGCCCGTGTCTTTCCCTATCATATTTTAGTTACATTTTAGATAC
Source organism: Dovyalis caffra (assembly GCA_963924115.1). Taxonomy (NCBI): domain Eukaryota; kingdom Viridiplantae; phylum Streptophyta; class Magnoliopsida; order Malpighiales; family Salicaceae; genus Dovyalis; species Dovyalis caffra. Next base: position 2,852,249 of record CAWUPB010000030.1, read on the forward strand.
TATGTCTTAAACCTTACATACTCTAAAAATATAATTTAATATGAGATGGAAATCTAATGATTATTCTCCAAAAAGATGAAGTACCGTCTGCCTAACCTCTTTTAATTCTAGACAAGCGAAGATCAATCCTGCAAGTCTTTGGTGGAGTAAATGGTCAATAGCCAACATATTTATTGTATTAGTTTTCTACAAATTGAATATCCAAGTAAGTGTATATTCGTTTTCTACAGATTGAGAATCCAAGTAACTCGTATTAGACAACATAAGGTTTTATTTAGTGATTCTACAAATTGATAAATATTTAAACTTATATCCAAGTAAATGTACCAACGAGGAGATTTTACTCTCTTGACAATGCTTGTTAAATGATTAGCAGAATTGACGGACACCTCAAAATTTTTTGAACAATATAAAATTCTACCGAGGTTTTGACAAACTCAAGAAATGAGCCCACATAAGACGAGAATTTTCACGCTCGCTTAACTCGTTCAACCCCGAGTGCTCGTAGTTAGGCTAAAAACTCCGAAGACAAAACAAGAGAATTTGTTTAGATATAAAAAGTTCTAATAGTTTAAACAAATGGTTTTAGATTAAAGTTTTTGTATACGTACAAAACTCTCCGAATAACTATACTTGTCTCGTCTATCCTGTTAAATAGAAAGAGATTAGTTTGTATTTTTAAACTTGAAATATGTTAGAAATAATAATAATAATAATAATAAACTATTCGACAAAATATATATATATATATATATATATATATATATATATATATATATATATATATATATATATATATATATATATATATAATAACCCTTATCAACAAAATCGATCTATGTAGGGTGCTAGTCGCACGAATCTTTTTCTTCATAATCTTTCCTTTTGAGACAACTACTTTCTTTAAGCTCCTTAAAAAAAACATTACCTCAATTTTGGATGCGTTGTTACTCTTGATTGCTTAACAAACAAGACCAAACTCATCGAGCTTAAAAGAAAGGAGTGCAAGTGATAATAAATATTAGCTAATGCATTTTATTGCTCGAATGCTTGGAGATTATACCCGAGTAGATGTCGATAGCTCATGGTGACCACTGGCGACACATAAAAACGTTAAGATGCAAAACATTTCTAAATTGTTAACTTAATGACAATAGCATGCCAAATTCTTTTCCCATTCATTATGAAGATTACGTGCACGCGCTCCTATTTCATTGAAAAAAAATTCTAACCATTATTTACATAATTCTCGAGTTTCTTTCAACCCAATCAAAACGGAACGGATAGTCGGTTGTCTTTAAAAGATGAAAATTTTGCTCAAATTATCACTTAGCGCGCGTTTTGGCCCGACTTTCTTTCTCCTTTAGGTCTTACTAGATATATGCCGCGCTACTGCTGCGGGACGACCAAATGTGTTTTTTATTTCATGGTAAGTAATGTATAGGGAGGCGTGTTGTATTGAAGGAAAGGAGGAATTGAATCGTTTCATCTCTATAATTGAATGCGGGAACCAATTTTTTTTGTTGTAAAGGAGAATAAATCTGTATCTCATAATAGTATGCTTTTGAAATGTTTGATGTATATATTGGTTTGCCTTTTTTTTATTATTATTATTTTGGTATAGGAGATTATATTGTTTAAATTTGAGGTGAACACAATATTAATGGCTAGTATCATTTTGTTTATAACTTGTTTTTGCGGTAAGATTTGCTAAGTGCTAGTGTCCCTTGTGTTAAAAGATTTTGCGAAGTGAACATGGTGTTGAGTAAAGATCAAAAGGTGTTACTATCTCCAGAGAATTATCTCTTAACATAGGAGACTTTGTTGGAATAAAACGTTTTGTAAAGATATAAAGATTTAGAATTTTCTAGAAGGATAGAAAAATAGTTTAGAGATGAAAGAAGTTCCTATAAGTTTGGTGTGAAGAAGCATTTTTTTATTCATTGTTTACACTTGTTGTGTTAGAATTAGATATAGTGGTTTAAAAAATTTTTGTTCTTGGGTGTCAAGAGAACGATATTGTTTGTTCTTTCAGTTTTTCTCTTCCTAACTCATTTGTTAACATGGTATTTGAAGAAGTTTGAAATTGAACATGTTTTTATAAGTGAAAATGGCAATTAAAATTAAGCAATATAATTTTTAAAGGTATAAGTTAAGTTCGTAGCATGGCTGGAAAAGTTGGAGGAATTTGAAATGATTTGTGATAGGAATGATGTGAGTCTAATAGTGTAAATTTACCTTAAGTGAAACAAATGAGAAGAAAATGTAACATGATATCGGAGTGCAAGCATCCAAATTTAAATGGAACTTTCGCACAATGTTTATTTTTAAGGAGCTCGAAGTATAAGTTATGTAGCATGGATTGCTTAGCGACAATTCATGGTTTGGTAATGTTCTTACAATTGATAACGTAAGGGTTTGGATAGTGAACCAACAAATATATCTTTCAAAAAAATATACATGGATAGCTATGAAACCTATCGCTTGAATATGTACTAGGTGGGTGTGCCATGAAGATAGGATCAAGAGGGCTTTTGCAAAAGGTGCCATCCAATATTGGTCCACAAAGAGTAGAAAGTTGTAGCTTTGTCAAGGCTACAATGGGTACATTAATAACTTTTAGAAGCTATTTTAATGAATTAAGCCATGATTTTTAAGGAGGGGCAAACCTTTTCGATCGATGAAGCGACGCCTTTCATTTTTTTTGTGCAACTATGATTGGGCTAAGAGTAGAAGGGGTTGGATCGTTGGCCGTTGCATCAATCGAGGAATTTGGGGCTGGCGGATTCAAAAGAAGATCCGTTAGGGCAATTTGTTAGCAGATTGATGAAGGGAATGAAAAAATATAGATAAATTGTGAAGATATGGTTGCTAATGAAAGAAATAAGATGAAACACGGACACGTGGCTAGTCCGAATGGTGGAGTCAAGTACGAATTCTAGTTTGCGCTTGGTGTTTTGATGTGTAATATTGGTGGTCTGCATCATTTTGTGTTTTAGTTTTTGGTGGAGTTGCTTAGGATGGTTGATGCTTGCGAGTTCGTTGGTTTTCCATGATGGCTGGAGTATGTGGTGTTGGTGATGTTTGAGCTAGCTCCTTTCTTGGAGTTGCATTGTTCGGTGATGGCATTGGGAGGATTGAAGGAGTTGGCTCGTCATGGATTTGGTTGTTGCGAATGGTATCGTCGGAATCATCATCAAAGATGTTGCTAATCGGTATGTCACACCGGTTGTTTGCGGATTTAAAAGTGTCAAAGTGGACTTGAAATATATGATATTTTATCGGTTTTTCAGCGATGGGTGGTGGTATTGTGAATGGATCATTGAACTATTTTTCAACAATATAATGGTGTCTTTGTTCGCCCAAAAACTTTTCAGCACATTTTCCCATTAGCATGAAATTTGTTGCATCGTTTCCATCGATGACGATGCAATCCAATTTGAACTCGTATTTAGTGAAGTGATGTTGAAGATGAGAGAATATAATATTAGGAAGAGTGATTACATTATGAGGTTATGTAATAAGGAAAGCAAGTTTGAAAAAGTAGGTTAGTTTATAATTAAAAAAATGCAATGATAATATGATTTTTATAAAGGAAAGGTGAAAAAAAGCAATTATATGGGAAAGAATGGTATACCACGGTGCTTGGAGCTTGATTGATAAAGTCGTGTGTCATGCATCGAAGGCGATTATCTTTTTCGGGTAGCTTTTTATTACAACTTGGGCGACTTTTATACCACCGGCCCCATGTTAGATCAAAATCGGTGATTGAGGCTCGGCATGTAAACTTCTCGACTCGAAATAATTTGTCAAATGTCATGAAATTAATTTGGAAACGTTATATACCTTTATGGGTGTTTAATTTTTGAGTGTAAAGAAAAGAATGACTATTTAATGAAAGCAAAAGGTGTAGGAAATGAATGTGAATTGACTAAATGTAGAACCTAAATTTTTGAGCAACTCAAGTAATTATTTTTTGTTTAAATAAGTCATTGTAGGTAAGTATACTGATTATTTCTCTTTAAATCAAAATTATGGACATTTGATAGACTTTATTCTACAAAAGTGGAAATGCGGCTATGGTGTGATTTGTTCAATTTTATGTCGTTGATAAGTTAGATACTTGATTATTACAATGTTTTTCAGCTGGTATGTTGAGTGATTGCATGTTGAAAATATATGTGAAGCGACGTAAGAGATGTAGTGAAATATAATCACATATAGTGTTTTGCTCTTTTTTCATTTCCATTGTCAATTCGTATCTTTATGTAACGATATTGCATCGAAATTAAAAATAATGAGTTGTGTTAGTATACAAATTTGAAAATGCTTGTTTAGTTTCTGTTGTTTGATAGTTGAATGTAACGGTTGTTGAAGTGATTTAAAGTTTCATGTTCAATGGGTTTTTATTTTTGTTTGTGTATAGTAAATTTCATATGTATGTTGACAAATTATATTGTTAGTTTTATTTGACATTTTGATATCAAATGGAAAGGAAATCTTTATGTATATGACGAGTTACTCGATGATTATAAGGATTAATGCAAAGTAATTCTTTGATGGTCTTTCGATTGCAAATTTTACGTTCTTCAATGCTTGCTCTTTGCACTAGTCGGTAAAGCGAGTTCTTGAATGTTTGATGGGATGGTTGCAAAGCTGAGGAAGGCGGATTGAACAGTTGTTAGGGATGTAAAAAGTGGAGTGTGTATTTGATTAATTAGATGTGATAGAAAGCAACTTACTAATGGTTGTAAGATAGAATTTCAGGAATATCCGGATTGAAATACCAAACCGATGCGATTGTATCTTATTAAGGATCTGGTTTGCCTGAGAACACAAATTGATATGAATAGAAAAATCAAACGGTATCATAAAATAAAATATTTATCGAAGATAAAAGGAAATTTATATCTATTACGACGAGCAGATATTTTTTTTTACCAAGGAATTGATTTGGTTTGAATCTCGCGAAGACAACTATGATAGGGGGTTGAAGAAGTCGGATAGAGTCTTCATTGAAGCATTTTGCAACATCGCCCCAAAGTGTGATACGAAGGTCTTCATTTACGAATAGATAGTTGATTATGAAGTGAATACCAAGAATTAAAACTTGACAATACAAACAATTAAAGCATGGGTTGGGAAAAAGAACCTAATGTTTTCAACAATGATATCTCGTTTGCACTCAAGGCGACCTCCACGAAGAGTAATTGTTTGAAGAGGTTGCATAGCTTTGATTCTACCAAGAACATCCGAAAAAGAAAACGATTAATTTTTTTTGAGTTTGATGAGCGAGGCTTCATAACAAAATTAAATATATTGTTGTAATGGATGAACCTATGAGTGTGGGAGATTCTTTGCCCTTGGCTAAGAGGTTAGCGAAATCAATGAGTGAGAAGTGATGCCTTGGTACAGACAATGGTGCTTGCACTGAAGTGGATTGATGCGAACATCTCTCTTGAGATCAATCATGGCGGAATTCTCAACGATAATGTTGATAGACTTGTTTTCATAAGTGTAGAAATTTTTGATCTCATAAAAGGCTCCCTCTTTTATGAGAGAAGAGAAATGAGCAATGTCTTTTGCTCTTGCTGAAGCCTGGATTGCACCCCTAAAAAACGAGAGATAAAAACGTGTATAAGTATTAAGATACGATGATTGTTTGAAATTTTGAAAGTCTGCACACGAGACATTTTCATGTCGAAGAAATTTTGTACGAGTATAATAAGTGTGATAATTGATTTATTATAATAAAACAGTTTGTAAAATGTCAATATAGCAACAAAATAATCATTTTTAGCAACACAAACAATATTTTTGTTGGCTTTTGTAGCGACGAGTCGGAATCAACGAAAAAACATTTGGAAGTAATTGACTATTCATTATTTGTAGTGATTCATTATTTAAACGGGAGATATAAAATTGAAAAATGATGGTATAGATGTGAATTATTAGATTGAAGCGGCATTATTATGTTCATTTCTTTGCATGAAGAGTGAGATTGATTTGAGTAATCATTTGTAATTCTTTATGTTACGAGATCATAATGTTGTCATATTGAAAATCACTTTTTTAATTACCATATGGGGCATTGGTAGATAACGATGAGATGAAAGTTTTTCAATATTTGAGTTTATGGGTGTAAAAAATATGGATAATTGAATATGTAGAAAGGTAAGGATAGAAAATGGGATCACGTAGGTGCATGAATGTTTTGGTTGATTTTTCAATCTCGATCATATGAAAGGGACAGTATGTAGTTTTTTATTAAACCAAATAATGGCATGTTTTAAATGTTATATGACTACTTATAACATAAGTCCAACATGAAATGTAAAATAAAATGAGAATATGATATTTTGAATCAGCATAATTAATCCTTTATTTTGCCACTTTAGTTTGGTTGTGCATGGTGATGACAATTTTTATGTCAATAAGGATCTGTCTTATTTGATTTAGAAAGCGAGCTAATTTTCATGTAAGGAAAACTAATTATTTTAAGAAAACATAATGCAAAATGAGAAAAGTTTGAAAAGAAGGTATATAATATAATATAATATAATATTACATGGTGAATCTATTTGTATTATTATGAAACTATAAATTTCATATGATTGGTTTTTAAGATACGATAAATCAAAATCAAACAATGTTTTGTTAGGATGAAGCTCGAATAAAACCATTTGATTCAAGCATATAAACAACTGCTTGCGCATGGCTATTTAAACTTTGATGATCATCTATTTAAAAGGAACAAATGTGTTTTATCATTAAAATAATACCAACAACAATAATTATAATTTAAGAAAAAACAATATGGCATGGCTCGCACCATGTTATTGGCAAAAGAAAAAAAGACTCTAAGAAGTTGCTTCATGAGCGAATTTGTTATATAAAATGTGTATATTTTATCAATAGATTTTTTAAAAAATGGCATGAATATATATATATATATTTGAGGCAAGAAGAAAAATCAAATATTTTAGGTGGGTGATCAATTCTAGTAGCTTTTGTGTCACAAAGAATTTATGAACATGTGAAACGAAATTAAGAGTTTTGTTTTAATCCTTGTGATGGACAATAGTAGATATTTATCATAGTTGTAAAAGTTGGAGTTACACCAATATAATGTTGCAAAATAAGCAATAATAGGAAAAAAAATATGCAAAACATTTGGAACATAGATATTTAAATGTGGGTTTGACAAAATGGATAACGATGCTTTAATCAAATTTGAATAAAATGACTTGAGATGTAATTAAAACATTATAGAATCTATAAATGTAGGCAAGTGGTATAATTTGTTCATAGAGAGGTGATGTTTTGGTGATGAAAACATTTACTAAAAAGAAAGTGAAAAGGGGCATATAAAAAATTGAGGCGGACAATAAGTGCGATAATTGATTTACTGTGATAAAACATTATGTAATTTGGTTATACAACAATCGAAAAATAATTTTCAGTATCCGAAAAAAAATTTATTGGTTTTTTTGGAAGTACTTGAGAATCGATGAAGAGACAATTAAAAGAAGTTTGTTGTCCATTATTCATAGTGATCCAAACACGGGGCACGCGAACCGGTGTAAGGCTAACATAATCATACATCTTGATATTGGATATGTTAGTTGCCATCGAATTATGCAAGGCACTGAAAAAGAATTGTGCGATTGTTAGGATGTTGAAAATCGATGTTTTCCTGTAAAAGGAAAGAAAAAAATTGAATGCATGTGCATGGAAAATAATTACATAGAGTAAGAATGTGATATGAAAAGTCGTAAAAACGTAAATAGTGTGTAACAAAGAATTAAAGCATAATGAAAGAAGGTGGTAAAATTAGTTTTTAGATGAGGTGTACACTCGTATTCAACGTGCTTAAAACATCCTTGTACACAATATTTTTTGCATATTCATCCTCTCGCTCCAAGCATCATTATATGTAATTATTTTGAGACCGACTTTAGATGTAACTCTTGAGAGGACTACATATAGCTGGCCGTGTGTGAATGGTTGTTCTAACAAATAGATGCCGACTATGTTGAGAGACTGCCCTTGGCTTTTGTTAGTTGTCGTTGCATAGCATGTACGAATTGGGAATTGGCGTTGTTTGAAAGTGAAAGGCCATTTGTTCTCCGAAATAGAGAAGACAATTCTTGGTATATAGACACGTGCCCTTATATGATTGTCGGTTATAATTCTAGCTTCAATAATTTTTCTAGCAAGTTGTGTGATGATCAATCTTGTGCCATTGCATAGACCGATTGATTGATCGATATTTCTAAGCAACATCACTGGCACCCCTAACTTTAGCACCAAATTGTGTGAAGGCACACCATTGAATTCAAGGCTGGTTTATGAACTCCATTGGATATAACAAATCAAGATTTCCGAGTCTTGTAATGAGTTGCATATAGAATCTATGCTCATGTACATGTGTTTATGACCGGGGATTTATTCAAGAATATACTTATTGATTTCAATGACAACACGAGTTTTTGGCGTAACTATAGCCCTCTCTTTAAAATAGTTGTCATCCATTGTAGAGTGTTGAATGTGAGGGTAAACGACCATAACAATGCTTTCAATTAGGTTATCATGAATTGTAATTAAGAATTCATGTGGGATCTTTACAATTGTAACATCATCATCACCCATGTATGGTTTGTACGAGACACGACCTTCACCAATTTTAAGAATCCAATCCGCAAAATCTTTTAATTGAGCTTTTTCATTATGGTTTAACCCAGAACTCGAAAGTCGTATGTTCCGTTTAAGAGTTAGAATTTGGAAGCTTGGCCAATGAAAAGAGTCTGCTAAGAGATGCACGAACAATATCTTCCTTTGTTCTATCCGGTATAACGAGTAATATCCGCCTAAAATCGCCACCCAAAAGTATTGTTTTTCCACCAAACAAACAATCTTGTTTGTTATTTTCTGCATCGGTAAGAACATCACGAAGAGTTCTATTAAGTGCTTCAAAACATGTTCGGTTATTCATAGGAGCTTTATCCCAAACAATCAAAGAAGTTTTTTGAAGAAATGTTGAGAGATGGGTGTTTTTTTTATTGTGCAAGTTGATGAATCATCGAGGTTTAAGGGAATTTTAAACCGTAAGTGTCTGTCATCTGCCCCTGGGAAGAAGTAGTGAAGCTATACCGGATGATGCAACGACGAAGCACGATGAGACGTTACGAACGGATTTTATTAATTATTGTATGCCAAAGAAATGTTTTACCGTTGCCACCGTGACCATGAACAAAGTAGAGCCCCGGTTGATTTTCAAAAACTGCATGAATAATACGATCATAAATATGTTTTTGTTCCAAGTTCAAGCTGAGCAACTATAGAAGCATGGTTAACTCCGAGTTCGTTAACATCATAATTAAGCTTTTCTCGAAGGAGTTTATTTCTAATCTCGGACATCAATCTTTCATCAAGCATAGGGAGATTATGATGAGAAAGAGACAAAGCGAGATGCATTGAATAAGAGCTCTAGCTCGTACAAAACATAATTCCGTAACTCGGAATTAGTAACGTGAAGATCGAGCATTGCGAAACTTTTTCGAGGTTTGATAATATATCGTCATATAAGAAATGCCAATACAAATCAAAGAATTGTTTAGGCTTAGCAAGACCACAAAAAAGAACCATGCTCGACAAATAATTGCCTAAGTTGCGAAGAAGAAGCTCGTGACAATTGCTTCATTGAAAGCTTCATTCCATTCTCTATCATCACCTAATAAACCGAGGGCCTCACGAGTCGCTTGAAAAGTTGGGTGAACAACATTATCAATAGTTTTAATGTGTTCGAAGCTTGTAACCCCTTTGACATGGTTTAACAAAATGCGAAGAAAATATAGTTCTCCGACGAGCGGGGTGAACATAAGCAATACGACCAACACTTAGTCCTTTTATCCTTGGAAGCCATTCTTTGTTACCGGCGTCCCAAACATATTGGGAAGGAATTTGTGAGTAGAAAAGACTTCGTGCTTGAATGATATATGCAATTGCACCTAAACCACTCGGTAAGCATAGTTCTATCAATGCCGGTCGGTTAATGACGGATTGCAACATATCGGTTTCATTAAAAGTGATCGGTTGTTACATAGGCAAGTGTACAGACAAGTCGCTCTACAGGAGGATGATGAAAATGTATTGGAAAACTAAACGGACGCCATACTTGCTTCATACGGACATATGAAACTACAATTAAGATATGACTTAATCTTATCGAGGTCATTCCCTTCCACAACCATTCTTGCTCTGTCCGTACCTTTACCGACATATTTGAAAAGGTACTTTATAAGCATCGATTGACAACAAATCTCAACATTGATGTGAGCTTGATATCTAAGAAGGAGCTCTCGTTAAAGGGAACAACATTGCTACTATCAAGATTGACATTGTTTTTAACGATAATCCTTGAAGAATCATCACGTCATCCGTAAAAAACAAATCCATTATCGTCAAAAATTGTTTCGGATCCGAATTTCTTGGGAAAGCGTTTTCCACAACGACCATTTTTCATGCAAGGTGAGCTTGGATTTATTACACCGCATGGGCCATGGATCATAAACTGTGACACCCAAGCATAACACTCGGGATATGAATTGATATCGAGAACCTCGGCGGACACGATGGAATCAACGTCGCAAGGCGAGCGGCATTTGTTTGAAGCGTGAAGCCATAGCAAGATATGACAATGTGGTAATCCTCGTTTTTGGAATTCAACGAGCACAAACATCCGTCAAGCAATAATGAGATATTGATATTTTCTATTCGAAACGACAAAGGTAAGTAAAGTACGAAGACAAATAGTCAAAAATTACCAGCAATTGTTGGGCCAAAAGGTTTTCCAGATTTGATGAAAAAAAGCATGTCATCAAGTTTTATCTTGAACATGCGTGCAATGATATCGACCTTGTCTTTAGCTTTGTAGTTTTTGTTTTTTTGAAGTTCTCTTTGGATCTCGAGCCGATTAACATTGCATGTAAATGTTAAGAAAAGATCAATATTTCCATAAGCTCTACATAAAGCCATTGCATCTTGGTAGTTATTAATCATGTAGCGAACACTTCCTGTGAAAGAAGTTGGAACAATGACTCGACCGATATCGAAGCATTTATATCCCCTTGTGAGATTGCATCATGAATTTCGGTGTACTTGCTCACACCTTAATTTTTTCTAGTTTGCTTTGATAAAATCGAGCCTGTCCTCCTCAATATGAATATAAGCATCAACTAAATATTACCGATAAAGGCGACCGCCTTTTTGCAAGGTGCTATGTTGACCGACTCTTTCATGTATTTGATAGGCATAGAAAGCTCGCATAGGAACACGCTGCCTTTTAGGTAATGAACCTAGGTATGAAGGATTCCATCTTAAGTCACAACGAAAGCCATCTTCTCCATATGGGAAGAGAAATGGATATTGGAGAGCCATGAATTTAGGATGAAGTTTTGAGATACGTTGCAGCAACTCGGTTCTTTTTTCAACGATGATATCTCGCTCGGATTGAAAATCTCCAATATCACCAACAACTAATCCGCCAATATTATCGAAGTTGGTAGATCAAATTGGTCGCTATCATTGTCTCTCCTTCCTAACAAACATAATTTGTAGTCTACGGTATTGTCTTGTTCGAATTTTTGTTTTGCCATGTGAAACAATCTAACCAAGCAATTGTTTTCATTAAGTGTCTCGATAAGCATTTGAACAACATGCTCATCAAGGCTACGAGTATCTTTAGAGCCACTCGATGGTAGTAAGGAGATTTGATACCTCATTGCATGTGTCATATATATATAATTGAGCAAATTTAGGAGGGTCACCTTCACTGGGCGAAGCGATCCCATCAAATGATGTGCATGACCATTAATCTTAAACACATAAGGGCCAGGACAACCGAGAGATAAATGGATCAAGTTTTGCACCCATTGATGTAAATGCAAACATAGCATTATATACTCTAATGTTTTTTCTAAATTTGTTTGAAGCGGGTCCCCCATCGGGATCAAGCAATGCCTCAAGGAGTGGAGGCATTGGCCTAGGAAGGCAAAATTTAACTTTGCCGCTCATGCAACATAAAGAGAATTTTGGCCTTGATAGTGTTGATGCTTTGAGGCGCTCTTTCAACCAAAACAAAGCACCATAATATTCACATGCATTTATCTTATCGTCGATGTCGACATATTCAATGTGTTGCCCTAGCAAGTAATCATTGGGAAAGAAACAATGGTGTTAGTTTTATTTTACGGTGTTTTGAATGTCGTCTTTTTTTTATTAAATCCGATAATAGAAATAATTTCCTAAGATGAGTAAGTTTTAACAAAAGACTTACTTTTTCTACTCGATTGATAGGTCGCTTGACCCGCGTGATTCAAATGGCTAGTTGAAGGAAGTAAGGTCGCCGAAGGATGCCTATCAAGATGTTCAACCGAAGAAAGAGAAATATTTTCGGACGGAGTTGTATGCTCGGGTATAATGTACAAAATTGGAAGAAGGTTGGTCAATTAAAGAAGGGCAACTCGGTGAATCATCCATGATTCGACCATGATAGGATTGTTACTGGATCGAATTCAAAAGAAGAAATGCGAGATACTTTTCTTGTTATGTTAATAAGTGGATGAGGCATAGTCTGTATCGGTGAAAGGATGTAGAGACTGTTCGGATGCTTCGAATGGTTAGAATGGCGAAGACGTTGTCTACATGATGTTAAGCAATCGGTGGAGTCGAGCAACAACTCCAAATGTGAAGCATGTATGGTGCGTTTGTTAGAAGAAGATGATGCCATCCACGTTATGCATGAACGAGTAAAGATTCAGTCGATGATATATTAATTAGTCTAAACATAGAAAGGTAACATTTATAACTAAGCTAAAAGATTATTGAAAAAATGGTCTTCGCAAGCAAATAAAGAAAAAAATGAGATATGGGCAAAGATTGCACAACATGGCCCACCTCACTCGATAATATAGCGAGTGCTTAAAGAAAATAATGAAAGAACATGCATCAAATAACGGAGCAAGGTTTTTAGAAGGTGAAAATATTGCATTCCAAGAAGATGATAAAACCAACTCATAAAGCAATCGAAATGAGTGGGCATAAGCGATTGAAATGAGATAGCATCACTTCCATGAAACTATAAAAAGGCACCAAAATGCACACAATTCTTTTCTCTCTTTTTTAACAAATATAAAAAAAGAAGGATCAAGCAAACAAATAACATAAAAAGATGGCAATATAAACAATTTTATAAGGTTGAGGAAAATATGGTATAGTCAATAAGGAAGAAAAAAATCAAAGAAAGAATAAACAAAATCTAAAAAAAACCACACTCGAATAGCCAACAGAAATTGATGAAGGCACGTTTAAAAAGACTTGATTATCCTACATAAAAGTAACAAACATAAGAAATGTATCGCAAATGAAACATTCAAATGGAAAAAGAATAAATCTTTGCCTAGCAAGATGTAAGTTGAATGGAAATAACGAGCGAGAAACAAAAGTTGTTCCAAAACAAAATAGAATGGACGACCTTGTACAAGAGATGTGAGATAATGCACCCAAAAAAAGTATATTAAAACCGAATTAGGGACAATATATGCATAATAAAAAGAAAATAAAGAGAAGCGAGCACTTGAGTTGAAGTAGACTAAGGAGAAGGCACAAATAAAGCAAGGAACAACATGAAAAAATAATAGGTATAACAACTGCTGAAGACATGAGTAAGAAAAGGAAGCAGAGCATCAAGATAGCAAATATGAAAAAATGACCATAGACCGGGTAGTTTTGTATAACGAGAGATGAAAAAGTGCTGCAAAACACAAAATATTAAAATCCAAGCAATGACAACATATGTATATTGAAAGGAAAAACAAATAGAAACATCACTTAAATTGGAGGTTTTTTTAGTTTTTTATATATAGTTTTTCCAAATGGACAAAGAAAAAAAGGGCGTACTTTTGTTTGGTTTAAACATTGATCCAATGCAAAAAAAAAAAGGAAGATAATGAAAAAGGTGTGACAAATAAGTATTCAAACAAGCGGGGTTTTTTAAGTTTTGATCTTTTTTCCTCGGTTAAACAAAGAGAAAATCACATACTTTTGTACGTATTAAATACCAATATAGCGAACAAACATAGAAACAATATGAAATTTGTTATTTAAATAATTATTTTTATGTTATGTGTTATCATATTATTGGTCTAAAAGCATGTAACTTAATAAAAAGGCATCAAACTAATATAATTTCATCACAAAAGGATCATGGTGTTTTAAAAGTTAAAGTTAAACAAAAAATAAGTATAAATTAAAATCAATAATACGAGAGATGTATATCTAAGAAGTCTAATTTTCTTTTTCTTTTAAGATTTATATATAGTTTGGGACTTTCCTAGGATCAATAAAATCAAACCCAATTGAATTTCGAGCTTTTGTATGGATTTGGAACAAACTTGTGACAAATGCTAAAAGAACATAAAGAGAAGCAACACTCAAATCGAAGCGAGTCCAAGCAAAAGGCACATACAAACAAAGGAACACCATGAAAAAACCATGGGTAAAACATCGTTGAAGACATGAGGAAGAAGCGAGAGGAACCGAGTAAGCAAGGTAGCAATATGAAAAAATGAACATAGATTGGGTAGTTTTGTATAGGAAAGATGAGAAAACACTCGCAAAACACAAAATATTAAAATCTAGGCGAGTGATAACATATGTATATTGATAGGAAAAACAAACGAAACAACACTCAAATTGTAGGTGTTTATAGTTTTTTATATAGCTTTTGTAAATGGGCTAAGAAAAAGCTGCAAGCTTTTGTTCGTTTCAAACATTGATACAATGCAAAACTAAAGGAAGAGCATGAAAAAGCATGACCAATCAACACTTACGCAACGGGGTTTTTTGAGTTTTGATCTTCTTTGTTAAGTTGAACCAAGAGAAAATAACATGCTTTTGTCCATATTAAACATTGATATAGCGAAAAAACAAAGGAACAACATGAAATTTTTTTTATTTAAATAATTATTGTTATGTCATGTGTTATCATACAATTGGTGTAAAAGCAAGCCTCCTAATAAAATGGCATCAAACTAATTTAATCTGTCGAAAAGAATGACGGCGTTTGTAAAAGCTTAAGTTAAAAAATTGGTATCAACAAAAAAAGAGTATAACTGAAATTAATAATATGGAGACATATGTGTAAGGAATGTAATTTTTTTTTCTTTTAAGATTCGTATACGGTTTGGTACTTTCCAAGGCTATATAAAATTAAACCCAATTGAATTTCGGGTTTTTGTAAAAAGAAACAACACTCAAATAATAATTTTTTTTTATTTTTTTATATATAGGTTTTACAAATTGATTAAGAGAAAAGCTGCATACTTTTGTTTGTTTAAACATTGATACAATGCAGAAACAAAGGAAGATGATGAAAAAAGCGGGACCAATAGGACCTAAACGACGAAGGTTTTTTAAGTTTTGATTTTTTTGCACGAGTTGAACCAAAAGAAAATCACATGCTTATGTCCGTTTTAAATATTGATACGGTGAACAAACAAAGGAGCGAGCATGAGAATTTTTTAATTTAAATAGTTATGTTTATGTCATGTTATCGTAGAATAATGGTGTTTTAAAATCTAAAGTTAAAATTGGTATGAACCAAACATGAGTATAAGTAAAAATGAATAATACGGGGACATATGTCTAAGAAATGTTTTTTTTTTTTTGTTTTTAGGATTTGTATACGGTTTGGTACTTTCCTAGGATATATAAAATTAAACCCAACTCGAATTTCGGGTTTTTGTAAAAGGAAACGACGAGTTAAATTATAGTTTTTTTTTAGTTTTTTGTATATAGCTTTTGCAAATGGACTAAGAAAAAGCTGCATGCTTCGTTTGTTCAAACATTGAAACAATGCGAGAAAAAAAGGAAGACGATGAAAAAAGCGAGGACCAATCAACACTCAAAAGCAAGGTTTTTTAAGTTTGAAATTTTTTTCTCGACTTGGACCGAGAGAAAATCACATGCTTATGTGCGTATTAAATATTGATACAACAAACAAATAAAGGAGAAGAATGAAATTTTTTAATTTAAATAATTATGTTTACGTCATGTGTTATGATACTATTGGTCTAAAAGCAAGTCACCTAATAAAAATGGTATCAAACTAATATAATTCCGTCACAAAAGAATCATGGGATTTAAAAAGTTAGAGCTAAAAAATTGTTATGAATGAAAAATGAGTATAATTGAAAATCAATAATAGAGAGACGTATATGTAAGAAGTGTAATATATATATATATATATATATTTTTTAAGATTTGTATACGAGTTTGGTACTTTGCTAGGATCAATAAAATGAAACCCAACTGAATTTAAGGTTTTTGTATAAATTGTGAACAAATTTGTAAGAAATGCTGAAAGAAAAGAAACAAAAGCAACGAGTAAGCAACACTCAAATCGAAACGAGACCAAGTAAAAGGTGTATACAAACAAAGGAACAACATGAAAAAACCATGGGTCAAACCTTGTTGAAGACATGAGCAAGAAGAAAAGGAAGCAAAGTAGCAAAGTAGTGACATGAAAAATTAAACATAGATTAGGTAGTTTTGTACGGTAGAGATATGAAAGCGCTAGAAAACACGGAATATTAAAATCTAAAGAGCGACAACATATCTATATTGAAAGGAAAAACAAACGAAACACCACAAAAATTATAGGTTTTTATAGTTTTTTATATAGCTTTTGCAAATGGACAAAGAAAAACTCGCATACTTTTGTTTGTTCAAAAATTGATACAACACAAAAACATATGAAGACCATAAAAAAGCAGGACCAATCAGCACCCAAACGAGTAGGGTTTTTAAAGTTTTGATTTTTTTTTCTCAAGAGTTGAACCAATAAAAAATCACATGTTTATATCCGTATTATATACCGATACAGAGAACAAACAAAGGAGCAACATCAAATTTTTTTTAATTTCAATAATTATGTTTATGTCATGTGTTATCATCCTACTGGTCTAAAAAGAAGGCACCTAATAAATCAAACAAATATAATTTCAACATAAAAGAATCATGACACTTTAAAAGTCACGGGTAAAAAACTATGATGAACCAAAAATAAGTATAATTGAAAATCAATAATATAGAGACATGTCTAAGAAATGTAATTTTTTTTAATCTTAACATTTGTATACAGTTTGGTACTTTCCTAGGATCACTAAAATAAAACCTAAGGGAATTTCGGGTTTTTGTATGGATTGTTAACAAACATGTAAGAAATGCTAAAAGAAAATAAACAAAAGCGACATTCAAATCGAAGACACCAAGGAAAAGGTGCATCTAAACAAAGGAACATCATGAAAAAACCATGGGTAAAACGAGTGTTGAAGACATGAGTAAGAAGAAAAGGAAGCGGAAGCGATAAGGTAGCAATATGGAAAGATGACATAGATTTGGTTGTTTTGTACAGTAGAGATGAGAAAACATTGCAAAACATAGAATATTAAAATCTAAGGAGCGACAACATATGTATATTGAAAGGAAAAACAAACGAAACAAAATGAAGTTGTAGGTTTTTTTAGTCATCTATATAGCTTTTGCAAATGGACTAAGAAAAAAACACATGCTTTTATTTGTTTCAAACATTGATAGTTTGCGAAACAAAGGAAGACGATAAAAAAACCACGACCAATGAACACTTAAACGATAAGGTTTTTTAAGTTTTTATCTTTCTTCTTAAGTTGAAGCAACATAAAATCATATGCTTTTATCCGTATTAAATACCGATATAGTGAACAAACAAAGCAACAACATGAAAGTTTTTTTTATCTAAATAATTATTTTTACATCATGTGTTATCACACTATTGGTCTATAACCAAGTCACCTAATAAAATGGTACCAAATTAATATAATTTCATCACAAATCTATCATGGCATTTTAAAGGCCAAAGTTAAAAAATTGGCATGAACAAAAAATAAGGATAATCGAAAACCAATAATACATAGACATATGTTTAAGAAATGTAATATTTATTTTCTTTCAAGATTTGTATACGACTTGGTAGCAAAATAAACTTTTAATTGTTTTAACCATCCTGTTATCATCATTTTTTTATATCTAATTCTCTATTATACGAGTAGTATTCGAACGTGTATCTCCATCTTAAAATGGATTTATGAGCTTCTACTTCATTATGCATTGTTTTTCCCAGCAATTAAACATGTTAAATGGTCATGTGTTAAAAATGTTATGAAGGAAAAGTTTCGAATTTCAGAGCCGATTTTTTTTGGTCATAAATTTTTTTTTCATAAATAGAGTTGATCTCGTAGGGACAAAAAATATTTGGAAACGAGATGGATAGAAATTGTGAAGATTGTTTCAAGCAGGTAGAGAATGGTTTTGCATGTGCCAATTCTCTATTCACATATTTTTAAAATGATTTAATGCATATAACATCCTAGTTTTAAAAAAAATGCTACTTTTGCAAGACGGATAATGCCGAGAAGAAATGTTTCTCCACTTTGTGCAAGAAGAGTGCAAAATATGAGGCTTTAGCAAAAGAGAACAAACATACAAACATCAACTTAAATAACAAAAGAATCATATTACATAATGGGGTCAACATAGACGCCACGACGATAAAAAGGTCCTCCGGTTAAAAAAATAAGGTACAACAAAGTTTCGCCATCGGTAGACAACAAAAACTAATTAGCAAGCGAGATCTCATTTTTGTTTAAATGCGGGAAGTTGCACATCCTTACAAAAACATGGTTTGGCCAAATCATTTAGGCCATAAGAATATCACTCGTTTTTCATCTTTGGATATCATGATATCCACCAGACCCCACCAAAACATAATGTCGAATGCCACTACGAAGTCAAAAGTTTCCACTTCGGATGGTTATAATTACCTACGATTAAAGCCACCATGTTTGGTAGACAATTTCAATTTCTTGTATAAAATGATAACCAAGGATTTGAGAGCCACCACTCAGCGAACACCATCATGGTCCGGACTTTGAATTGAAAGAAATGACAAGAAAAGGCAAGAAAAATGAACGAAACACGAAGTCGGCCCAAAATTTTAAAGACCGTTGTTAACGTAGCACATATCATAGCGAGAAGCAAGGGATTCGAAAATAATGCCAAAGAAATCTAACAAAATACCAAAATATTAAAGGCTAAACGAGAGAACACATAAGCATAGCGAAGGGAAAATAAAAGAAGGAACAACGAAAATGCTGATCTTTTGGTTTTTTCTCCTTTTTTTCGGAGGTGAAGTAAAAAGGTACATAAAAGGTCAACCCAATTTCATTTGTGTTTCCACTCGGACCTAAAGACGAGCACGTAAGCAAAGGCAAACCTAAAAAATAACATGCGGCTAAAAAAAGGTAATGAAGACCGACGATAGAAGAAAATCAAAGCAAACATTAAAACTAAACGGACATGGGATAGACAACCTTACTCCTCAACAACGAAGCAAAAATCGATGCACATAATCATGAGTCAATAAAGAAAGAAAGACAAAGAAGAGGCAAAAATACCAAAGCACCAAAAAAACCAAATCGAACAACACAACAAAAACGAAATGAGAAAACCAACTCCGATCGCTTAGCAACGAACGAGTCACTCCAGGAGAAAGCGGCACCAAAATGAGACCGAAAAGGAGAGCTACACAAACAGGAAGAAAAAGCAAAGCATAAAAAAAATGGCGACAATTAAAACCAAAAGAAAGAAGCGAGGAAAAATAAAAAAAAACGGGCATTGTAACTCGGACCTTAAACGCCACCCATGAGAAGACAAAATTGAACATGCAAAGGCCAAAAGCTATGAAGAGAAGAAGAAATGAAGAGAAGGCAACCCAAAGAAAAGCTCACGAATAATATTGAGATAGAAGTGCGTGCAATCACCACACGAAAATAGAATGAGACCGAAAAATTGAGCTACATAAACACCAAAAAGAGGTAAAACATGAGAAAAAATAGTAGAAATTAAGAGAAAAACAAAAATACAATGAAGAACAAACAAATGAGACATCAATATAGTTTGTTTCAAACATGCCAATTAACAAAAGAAAAAAAACAATCATGATATATATTATATCAATTTATATATGCCACCATCATTTAAAAAAATTATAAAAATTCATGATATATATTATAATTTTTTTAAAAAGAGAAAAAATTATGTTCTAAAATTTTATTCCAATTTATATATATATATATATATATATATATATATATATATATATATATATATATATATTAGACTTGCTATTTCAAATATAGAAAAAAAATAACTTATATTTGTCAATAAATAATTTTTTTATAAAAAATAGATGATAATTTTCATAAGAAATGACAAATTCAAAGAATAAATTTGAAACAATAAATGTAATATAATCGAAATATATATATATATATATATATATATATATATATATATATATATATATATATATATATATAATTCTCGGCGTGGTACATGAAAAACCAAAACAATAACACTAAATTTTCTATATTTTTAGCTTAAAAGGGAAAAAAAGAAAAAGAAAAAAAAAGGCCAATGATCCGGGCTCGTGCACTTTGTATTTTTATGAGTAAAAACATGAGCGCACATTAACGGGAATAGGAACATATCAAGCCTATCTTCCTTTAACGTAGACATTCCATTTCCCTTTGAATGTAGGCTCCAAATCGATTATAAAACATTCCTTTTACCGTAGAAATTTTTATTCCCTTTCTAATGCAGTTAGCACAATCACACATGAATGTGTGTCCAAAAAGAATTACATGTTAGTCTCAAAGATCCCATTGTTTCTATACGATCTTATCGTATCAAAGAGGTTTCCCAAACAAAATTAGTCTTAAAATGATCTCTCGAGAGGGAGTGCTTCTATTAAATTAAATTATAAGAATGTAATATGAAGAAATGCAACCCTTGACTGCCCATTACCATAAAAGCTTCCTCTACGCTATAGGAAGTAAGCCTTTGAATTAAATTAAACTACAAATCAAATTTTTTTAACTCATATCAGTAGTGTGAATCCACAAACCTTTGGGAGGAGAGTGGAAAATCATGAGATAATAATAGCTTCAAGCAAAAAACACCATGAGTATAAACACCGAATAATATCTCATTGACCATGGCCATAGAAAGGAGATTCTTGCAAGGTCGTTTGTTGCTCATGCTACTATGAAATCAAAATTTCAAAAATTATGTTCCACAATCTTATCCAAACATATTGCCGACAACGAGTGGATCCATGCTCTCACACAAAAATGAAATGAAATTAAAAACCCCGTAATATTGAGATTTAGCTCTTTAATGGGCGGTTCCTAAATCCATATCCATGCAACGAGCGTAGTTAATTCGTAAAACTAAAAACATATAATCCTTATATGTAAACCAAGATGGTGATTCAAGAACTTTCTATTAGGAAAAAAAAAAAAACGAATGCTCCTACGGACAATTGCAAGTACCACATTAACTAATTGCGGACCCAACAACAAACAACTACTTACATGGTATAAACTTCGAAAGCCCCTTAAACTTTCAAGGTTCGTATTGTGATAGAAACTAAGCCAATAAAATGGGTGCTTGTTAAAAGAAATAAACTTACATTCCCATATGTGGGTCTATATGTCAAATAATTAGGATTCGAGCTCCTACAATTTATCCATATTCTAATAATCCAGTTATAAACACCTATCCGTCTAAAAATCTCCTAATTCATGGATCAAAATTAAACTCCCGCATACTAAATTATGGATCAAAAAATTTGAAATAGGTAAAAAATAAGTATATTTCTCATGTCTAGACTAAAGTTCTAGCTTTCTTATAGGAATAACAAAACCATATGTTTTAGATAATTGTAATGTAGCAAAATTAATTAAGTATAAATTTAAAACCTAAGATCGAATTGAAAAATTAAGTCTTTAACTATTGGGCATCTCTTGAAAGGATAATTTTTTCAAGAGTACGGAATTAACTATATATCGAACAAAATAACGTATTCATGTGCATGACATTAACATGCTAATTGTTGTCATGGTTGGATATTTTTTGTTTAGACAACGATCTATAAATTAAATATTGTCAAAACTTTTGGTCGGCATAAAAATTTTGGTCAAAAGACTTAATAAATAAAGTCAAAACTTCCTATATGGACTTTAAAAGTTCTTAAATTTAAGCAAACAAAAGCAAAAGAGTAGGACCCCTTTTTGTGCCCCTCTCTTCCTCCGTTGTTTTTTATTGTTGAAAAGAAGATTTCCTTTTCTTTTTTTTAAAAAAAAACTTTTCATGAATGTAGTGGTAAAAGTATGCAGGAGAAGTATATGTATATATATATATATATATATATATATATATATATATATAGACATAGAAAAATATATATACGTACATAGAAAAAGGCGACGAAACATTAAAATCTTAAACAAATTACCTTGAAGGCTTTAACTATTCATCATTGATGATGCTCGTTAAAACTCTCCTCTCTCACCATGATGCCGCAAATTTTCCGACTCCTTCCAAATAAACCCAAAATTCTCGAAAAAGTCGTCACAAAATGAAGACCTTTTGAGGCCTCGGAAGGGAACCAACCAATTAGAACAGGATAGGCGGACAAAGCATTAAAGCGAAATGACAGGAGGGTCATTAAAGAAATATCAAGGGATACGAAAACGGTGATTAAATTTTAATAAATTGAAATGTTTTTGTAGAATTAAATTTTAATAAACTCGGAAGTTGCAATATGCGGAATTTTCATTGAAAATTTGTTTAAAATGATAGGGAGTGGTTTCGTCGGCCTCCTTAGAGTGTTCCGTTCCGCTATTTCGCAAGATGTTCTAAAACACTCGGGAGGATCGGACTAAAATGCGGGAAGATGTCGGTCTTAACATATTAAGCACAACATATTTTGATCACTAAGCCAAAGCATCATTGGAGGCTTTGGTTCTTTATTCACACAACAGGACCAAAAGTGAGTCACTATTTGAAACACCGTGCTTTGTGAGTTATTGCACTCGTGGACTCGGACTTATACCACCTATTCTTTTCACTCGTTTATCTTCACATTTTGCTTCTTTGTCGTTCATTTTTCCTCATCTCTTCTTCATTCGCTGGATTATCCTTATTTATCTATTAACAAAAATAAAAAGCCGCATCCATCAAAACTTAGATTTTCTCTCTCTCTTAAAAAAAGCTCTCCTCCCTTCTCCCTAGCGATGCCCTCACTCTTTGCAAAAAAAAGCTTTACTCTTTCTCATGAGCAAACCCATCCGTTTCACACACATCACTTCCACCTTCACCTTTTTTAAATCGAAACTCAACCTTTCGCAAACCTCTAAAATCAAGTCGCTCTCTCTCTTTCTCTCTAAAAATTTAGACGAAGTTCGTGGTAAAAAAAGGAAAGAAATATATGAGGAGACAGGTGAGCATGAAATAAAGAAAAAGAGAGATGCAAAGCTAAAAGGCGCGCAAAAACCAACCCGAACGTGAGGAACACAAATTGCGACCAAAAGAGGGGCAACAAAGAAAATCGAAATAGGGAATGGGTAAAATAGGGAGCGAACAGAGCCTACAAAATGTAGGCAAAAAAAAAGAAAAGAATAGAGAGCGCGAAAAGAAGAGTAGAAGAACGACCCTAACATGAACCAAAATGAAGGCAGAATCCAAAGGTCATACCTTCTCCACGAAGTTAGAAGAACCAAGAAGAACAGAAAAAAAAACGTGGCGGATAATTTCGTTCCCAAATATTGAAAACGAATATATATATGTAGCAACACAAAGACAAAATAAGGCATTAAAGGGCAATATAAGAAAACAAAAATAAGGCAAGGGAAAGCAAGAAAAACCAAGAAGTGGCAAAATAAATCGAAAGAACCACATAGGTAGAAGCAAAAAGAGATGAGAACACCGACCGAGCATTGAACTATAGGCAAGAGGGTCGAAATGGGACCAAGCAACAACAAAATCGAGGCAATTGCACAATGCCCAATGACCAACAACCACTTCCACGACGCCCGACCGAAGGAGAGAGCGAGAGGAGAGCCATTCGGTTTGAAATGAACTAAGGGAAGATGAAAAAGCGAGAAAAAAACGGGATACCAAACTATGAGAATAAGCAAATAAGGAATTAGAAGGGAAATAATGTGAAATTGGAAGTGAAGTGGTGGACCTTAACCGAACAAAAAGGTTCTTTACACAATCGGCATTGGCGACCAAAAGAAAGAAAGAGGGGAACAACCTACTGCCAAAAGAGAGAGAGAAATACGATTGAAAGGAAGTGAGTGGAAAAAAGAAGCATTAAATGAGACAGGGGAAAAAAAAAGGAAATACCAAGAAAGCCACTAAAGAGACTTAAACAACAAAACCCATGAGGGACAAAAGAGAGAAAGACAAAAGCAATAATTAAAACAAGTAAAAGAGAGAGACAAAACAGAGCATTACGGACGATGAAAAAGAGAAACATAGAATAGATCATCATAGAGAATTAAATGAGCCAATAGGCGAGAGAGCAGGGTGAGAAAAAGGTAAATTGAGAAATTAAGGAACAAAAGAGAAGCAATCGAGAAGGGAGAAGGGCGAGAAAAAGGGAAGCAAAGAGGAAGGAAGAAATGAGAAGAAACGACCAAACGTCGAGAAACAACAATGAGAAACCCAAAACCAAGGAGAAGAAAATACAAAGAAATAAGAGATGATGATGAACAGCTTAAAGTAACGATGAACTTAGAGTCCGAGTCCATAGTGTTTCATCTCACAATGAACGGGGTTTCAAATAGTGTCACTACGATAAAAAGTTCGTTTTTCTTTAGTTTCTTTGTTAATGTTAATAAATGATTCTACGTACGCTTCTCTTTTTTGTTATTTTTATAAAAATCAAATTCCTCCTATAATTATTTTTTATTTTTTCATACAACCATATAAAAAACAATGATCATTTTCCACAATTTTACGTTTTTCTTATTTGGTTTTCAAAACTTATTATGAGAAATAATCACCGTTATCAATGACAATGATTCTCCTTTCAATATTGTAAAAAATAATGATTAGTTATAATTTTTTTTTTACTATAATATAAGTTTGATAATTAATAAATAATCAATCTAGTATGCATGATTTTTAAAAATTTTATAGCGGAGTAGTAAGATAGTGATTTTTTTAAAGAAAAAAACCAACATTATTGATAGATTAAATTTTAGAAGAAAAAATGGCCTAATTAATAAGAATTTATTGATTAATAATTTATCATCTTTTAACTTGTATTAATTTTGGACTCATTATGTCTCACTTTGAAATTGAACATAATTCTTCAACATATCTAAAAAAAAGTGATTTTTTAATTTTTTTTAAGGTGACATAAATAAATCAAATAATTCATCGCTTGATTTTATTATTATTTTTATTTAATATATAATTATATTTCAACTAATGAAAATTAATATAAGGAATTACGTCAATGTGAAAAAAAAGATTGAAATATTAAGTAGAGAATAGTGTGTTTTTTCAATCAATATTATTGATCCATTAATAACTTAAAATTAAACATGTTTTTTAACATAGATTGTTCAAGCACCCTTTCCTATGTCAATTATTGACTTCTTCTTCTGATTGGACCTTTACGTGATACAAAAAATTAATTTCATATTTGTATTGTAATTATTAAAATCAAATATGTTCACAAAGTATATTTAAATTTGAAAATAATAACACAAATGATATTAAATACTAAAAACCATTTTAAATTTTAAAAAAATTAATATTGATTTCTTTCGCCTAAATTTTAAAAAATTATTAAAACACTGATTTTATATAGTTACCCATAGTAGAACACATGTAACTAGGCTAGTTTAGTACCATATAAATAATTTACTTTTACTATCAAAACTCTAAAACGACTTGATGATAAGGCCATGAATAACATAAAGTAGTAAAATATAAAAATAATCGAATACATCAATTAATTAAATTGAATTATTAGTTATTTTTTTATAAGTTAATTTTTTTTGATATTGTCTTATATTAGTATTTTTATTATTTTGAACAAACAATGGTAACATTAAAAAATATTTTATAATTTTTTTTTATATATGTGCCGTTAATTTAAATTTATGTCACATATAATTGAAAAGAACGATTTAAAATAAGGGTTTATAATATAATGTGAAGTGAAATTTTTTTTTAGTACTTATTATTTTTAAGAGTTATATATATTTAAAAATTTTAAGATAATTCAATTGATGTCGTTAATATTTATTTATCCATTAAAACATAATTTATATGGTTCAAAATTTAAACAAATTAATTGAAGTATAATTATCAAATTTATATAAAATCAATTGAAATATATTTTTTAATGAATATTTAAATATATTTATTTATAAATAACTCTAAACCATCTCTTAAAAATGATGAAAAATATTATAAATTAATTAAATAATATATGTCTGAAGGAGGTGTGAGGGGGAAAAAAAAGCTGGTTAAAATCATCTGAAGAGCACGTGCAATCCGGGCATAAGAGGTGTAATACCTCCGTTTATCTCTATCCGCTTAAGCTTTCCCCATTTGACAATCTGTGCTGCGGGTCCCTAAGTATACTTATCCGTATAATCACCCCGCCACGTGTACGAATAGATCATTCATTTAATATTGTTGACAATTCATTGACCGGGTTTTAAATGGCAGCAAGTAAATCAGACGGCCCAAAAACTCTAACCCTACTCCTCTGATCAAGAATCTAAAAACCCACAAAATCTTTCGATTGACAGGGGCGCCAAAAACCCCCCATTTTATCAAAAAGAACAAAATAAAGAATAAACAAATCATACACAGCTAAATCTCGTTTTCTTATCAAATATCTCCTCTATTATTCTTATTCTTATTATTATTAATTTCTATAAATCAATTATTTTTTTTTTCGGTTTTGAGAAATGGAGCTTCAAAATTCAGTGAAAGAAGCTCTAAACGCACTGTACCATCATCCAGACGATGCGTTTCGTATGGAAGCCGATCGTTGGCTTCAAAACTTTCAACGTACAATCGATGCCTGGCAGGTATTCTTTATTGCTTTCATTTTTCTTTTTTTCAGATTCAAATTTAATTAGTGGATTTATCAATTAGGTCAGTGAAGTAGTTACCAAATTCATAGAGCTCGATTTGTTTTTGATATATATTTAGCTCCATGTTATATAAATTTTTACAATTCTTATAGTGTTGAATTTGTTTGGAATTTGAGTGTTGTGTATGCTTAATTGTTTCGTCCACAGTTGAAGAAGTTGATTGTAATATTAGGGTTTTGTTTGGTATTGGAGCGTTATTTTATCATCAAGAAACTTTGGAATTAGGGAAATTAGAGTTATAATTTCAATTTTTGGATTTTATTGGTAATTGATTACTTTTTTTTTTTTTTAACTGTCCGAAACAATTAAGTTAAAAGAGTTATTTTTACCATCTAGACAAAAGAAAACATTTTTTATTTTCTGCATTAGAGCTGAAAATAGTATAGAATGTATCCAACATGGGAAGGGGATTAGAGGATGTGTAGTATGACATATGGCGTCAGTTAGAGAGTTTAGATTTTGTACATGAACTTGGTTTGGGGTGGTGGTTTTTGCCTAAGATTTTGTTGTGCTGGGACCAAATCATTTTGGTCTGATCATTTTTTTTCCATCTAATTTCAAAACCGTTATTTGTTTGTTTATGCAAATTTCCATAACGAGGATAAGAGATTAGGTCTTTGTTTTGAGGGTCTGAATTTTATTGGTTGGATGTCTTTGGGCTTCGCTTGCTTGGATACTTTTTACTGTTTAGTTCAGTTTCCCTTTAGGAAGTCAGAATATATACCAATGATGAGTCTCATATAAATAGAGAAGGTCACTTTAGATGAATACTGTCGAGTTATTATAATAGCAAGTTCACTCTCAGCTTAACCAGTGTTGGAATTGAGTCTCTATCCTAATTTATTTTCAATACTTTTACCAACTGTCTGGTTTCCACTCTGCAGTCTAGTTGTTGTAAAGCTTGCTGTACTTGTTATTTTGTTAGTCATTTTTCTTTGGATTTTAGGAAGCTGTGGCATTTTGAATTATTCCATTTCGAATTTTACAATTAATACTATTTTTTGTCCACCATCCACCAAAATTTAATTTATGTCTTTTTAATTGTAGATTAATTAATGTGTTTTCAATTTATTAGGAATTTTATAGTTATGAGCATTTTTTTGATCCCCCCACCTGTTTAAATAAATTTATATCCTTTTGTTTCATTATATGTATTTATAAGCGTCTTATTTTTCATTTAGGTTGCTGATAATTTGCTTCACGATGCCACTAGCAATCTCGAAACCTTAATATTTTGTTCTCAAACCCTTAGAAGCAAGGTAACTTCGATATTCATTTAATTCACAAAGTTCAACTGTATGCTTGTGAACATTAGCATATTTTGGTTGCTCCTTTAACATCAGGTTGTTCCTTCCTTTCTGCTTTTTAGTTTTTCCTCTTTTAATTCTGGGATGATCTAAGCTTTAATCCATTTGTATTTGATGTTAGGTACAACGAGATTTTGAAGAACTGCCCTCTGAAGCCTTTCGACCATTGCGTAGTTCCTTAAATGTAAGTGGGTTTTGTAGATACTTCTCATTACTGATGAAGCTTGGTTTTAATGTCTCTTGAATTATTACTACACTCTTGTATAAATCTAGATCTCTTCTATATAATACGCAAGCCTTTGAAACTGATTATGGTAGTTTCTCTACGGTAGGAATGCAGTCAGTTTTTTTTTTTTTTTGAATGTTGCATGATATTCTGAGTTGTATTTGTGCCCATGCAAAGATAGAGGAATGTGTATGAAAGAGGGTCATGTTCTGATATTGATGACTGTCATGCTTTTCAAAGATGATTTTTAACTCCAGTTATGCAAGTGGTGTGGATCGCCAGTTCATTTTGCTTTAAGGTAGTATTCTTATTTGTTTAATGCACCTTTTCTCACTCCCAGCATGCTTTTGTCTTGCCTCTCCATGGTTTGAGTACTTATCAAGAAGTGTGCGGAGATGACTTGAGACACTCGTCCACAACCTTAAGTAAACTACAATTAGTTTGAAGAGTGCCAAATTAGTACATGGCATTGTCACCTTTATCTGTCAGTTAGTTCGAAAGTTGCACTTTTCAAGGGGAAACTTGGTTCCATTCGCAAGCAGAAGACATTGAGTTGAATTTGTTTGTTAGAAAAGTGATTAGATATTATTGCATAGGTTTTAGTAATCTGTCTGTTTCTCTTCCTGATATCAGAGTCAGATTTGTTTTTTGACTCCTATAATAGGTAAATTAGCATTTAAGTTTTACATTTCATGTGAAATGATTCTCGATGTTTTGTGCATAATGCACGTTCATACTGGCATAACGCTAACTGTTTGCTTATATTGTCTATGGAATCTAATTGCAGACCTTGTTAAAAAAATTTCACAGAGGTCCCCCTAAAGTGACGACTCAGGTATCATTAAGAAAATCTACCACGCCCTTGTGATGTTACATTTTGATGCCAAGATGATATGGAGTTCATTTGTTTGGCTTGTAGATTAGCATTGCTGTGGCTGCTTTGGCTGTGCAAGTTCCTCCTGAGGATTGGGGGGATGGTGGTATTTTAAATTGGCTGAAGGATGAGATGACATCACATCCAGAATATATACCAGGATTTCTGGAGCTGCTTACGGTTTTACCAGAGGTATGCCAGTTACATTGTTGCATTTTCTGATTTATTTTATTTCCATATCTGTGCTTTAGCGACACTTAGTGGTAGTTTTTGTTGCTCAGACTCAAGAATTTACCCTAAAATACTGTTATCAACATGACGTGATGCAACATGAGAGAGAGAGAGAGAATCTAACTACCTACAATTAAAATCTATGCAAAAAGAAAAAAAAAAAGATAAATGACAACAATTAATTTCAAAGTCTTTGCTTCTACATGACATTGAAGGCCAAGGGAGATGGAGGGAGACAAGGGAGAGGATTCTGGAGTTCTTGATCCATGGCAGCCTTGCCTACCCATAACCATTTGGTCAAGCTTAAGAAGTGTGACAAGAGAAAGGATATGTGTCTGTCTTCATTTTCCATTCCTTCAATTGGACTTAACCAAATATCAAGGGACAAAAAGGTAGATTTGCAAGGCAAGACGTTGCAGTCTACACACTTCCATGACTCTCCCTCTCATCATAACTAGTAAGGTCCTTATTCTTTCAAAAACCATGTGTCCTAATGACAAAGCCCATTTGTTTATAAGATTATAGGCTACAATCTAAAATGAACACCTATCTACTCTTATAAATAGGTAACCCTCCATTTAATGATGGCTTTGGAAATAATTAGTACTTGATTTAGTAACAAGAACAAGGAAATGAGAAGAGGGAGAAGAAGCTTAAAAAATTACTCAACTTTTTAATGAAAATTTTACATCTGAAATATGTTTATGCTTAAAGTATCCATGTCCAAAACTTGGGACACTTTTAAGCTAGAGTATCTGTATTCAAAAATCTGAAATTAAGTGAGGACGTAGCCTCTGTCTTAATCGAAAACCCAACTCGAGTCTGAGAAACATAGTGAGACAACTTTGGAATATTCATAGGAAACATATTTGCCGTTATCAGTGCCAAGAGAAATGTGATTGTCTGAAAATTACTATTCACAAAGGTGTTATTGTCTAGAGCCTGCATAGAATGCAAAATTCTTTCATGCATTGGCTATCAAAGAACAGGTAGAAAAAACTGTCCTTAACATTAAGAGCTAATGTTTAACTTTCTCCAATTTGCAGTTAAACAAATAAAACAAGTCTCTCTCTAGAGACAATCTCCTTCCTTAACCACACAAAAGAAAAATGAAGGCTTGTTTGAATATCTCAACCATAAGGAATTTTCTGAAGGTTCTATTGAATTTTAAGCGAGAATATTTTCCTTTTCTTTTTGTGAGGTATAGCCTGATCTGAAGAAAGTACTGTTTTCTTATCAGAAAGATATGAAGGATGGAAATGCGTGGCTAGTTATGATTTTAGAAGCATAGCTTGCTTCTTTCTGGAGGGATACTGTTTTGCTCTATAGCATAATTTCTCTTTATTTTTTGGTGAATCTCTAGGCTCTTCCTTGTGATTGTGAGAGGGATACTTTATCACTCTTAACAAAACATGAAAACATGTCTATTGTGCACATCTTTTGTGAATAGTTGTAGTCACCTAGCTTCTGGGAAAATAGGTCTTAGCAATTTATTGCATTGCTGAACTTCTTGTTCCCTGTGCTTGTTTTCATTCATTTTAGGAAGTATTCAACTACAAGATAGCTGCTCGTCCAGAAAGACGTCGCCAATTCGAGAAAGAGCTCACTTCTCAAATAGAGGTCGCTCTTAATATTTTGACAGCTTGCTTGAAAATAAGTGGGCTAAAGGAGCAGGTGAGAACTGTCCTTCTGTTGTATTCTTCTCATTTACTGCTATTAAGCGGCACGCAAATTGTACAAAAACAAACTCGCTCTCATTAGGTACGGTTTTGGATAGGTGCATTGGTCAGTTGTGGTTGCACTTAAGTTCGTTCTTTTTTGAAAGGCATGCTTTCAAATTCTTTTTGGATGGGAAGTATTGATGTGAAAGCAAGCTGTTAAATCAAAACTGGTTCCATTTTTTTTACCAGCTTACATTTTTTTGGGTTTCTGGTTATGAGTGAGGGTATCAAGTTTCTGCTGATATGCATGTGCACAAGTATTTAATCAGTTTCATGCTGTAGTTTCCCTATAGATGCACTAGTTAGGAAGAGTGATTGAATTAATGTACTGAGAGGAGGGGGAGAGGTAAATCAAAAGACCTCCCTTATCCTTAATAGGTGCTACTTTCACCTTCCCATGACGTACTTGCCTCTGAATCTATTCCATTCTTGTGTCTTCACATATCCATCTTAACATCCCCATCTCAATTATGTTCATTTTAAGTGCATTTTGTGATTCTTTAACATCCAGTGCTCACTACCACAGAGTATTGACTGTCTACTTGTAGTTTTATATTTCCTCAGTTGAGTAATTAGTATCCTCTAGCCCTCACAGAAATGTTTTAATTTGTTTTTAAAATTAGGGAAAAAAATTAAATTTTTTGTTCAAATAGAAGATTTTTTTGAATGTTCTAGAAGTTTAGGAAAAAGTTATACTCCTTTTTCTAACTTAAAAAAAAAAAAAAAAAATTAGAAATGAGTATAAATGTGTTTCGTAACATTTAAAGGACACTTGATATAAAACCTAGGAGGGAATTAAAAACTCAACCTTCAGTTTTTAGTGGGGAGTTTTTGATGGCACAACACATCTATTGTGCTTCTCTATTTAAACCACCATGCATAGGTGCAAATAAGATGTTACAATTTTATTTATTTTTAATTTAAAATTACTTGATTTCATTTTTTTCAATGAAGATTAGATATCCAATGGTTCAGATATAAATGGTTTCTTGTACATGATTGATCTTGTTATTTATATGGGGAACATTATTGCAAATACATCAACCTTTGGAAATCAGTTTTCATTTATTCCAGCACACAGAGCCATATTTCTGACAAGATGGTTACTTCATCTCTGAACCTTGTCAGTGTGATTTTCAATTCTTCATTGGTAAGTATTGAGGTCACTCCATCTCATTATTCTTTTGTATTGGGCCATGTGATTTTGTTTTGTTCCTCATAGAAGCATGCCTGAAGCTTACAAGAGCAGACTTCAAAGAGCAGAAAAAAGACTTTTCTCCCCTTTCCATGTTGTTACTAGCTTTATTTATTTATTTATTTTTCTCTTCCCTGTCAGCAATTTTTATTATATTACTGGCATATAAAAGGTCTGCTTTGAATGGTGCATTGAATGAGGTCATTTTGTTCTTCTTTCATCAGGTTCTCGAGGCATTTGCTTCTTGGCTTCGACTAAGGCATGGGTAAGCATTTCCTTTTATTTATATTATTGGGCATGCATTTTTTTGGTTAAGTGATGTTGTTATTGATTTGAAGCAGTTGTACTGTGAAATCTGATTGGTAGTTTAAAGTGGTGCTTGGGTGGAGATGATGTTATTAGAAAATGCAAGAGTTGTTTCTAGCATTCAAATTATTTGGAATTTCAATACTGTCATACTGTCCACCTGGAAAAGGATCATTGTTTTTTCTTTTTCTTCCCAAAAGAAGAGAACATCCTCATCTGGATGTCCAAGAAAATTTTATGCACAATAGGGCATATTGCTTTTATGTGAGGTCTTACACTGCAAGTAGCCTTCAAAATGACCTTATGTTTGGAGGAAATTGAGGGCGGATAAAAGAGAAATGACATTGAGGGAGGAATCCAATTGTCTTTTATTTCAGAGAGGAGAAGAAAATCGGTTGAAAATTTTAGCCCAGGGCCACATGAATCAATTTCTCCAAAATGAGAAGAAAGTGGGGAAAGAGTTTATGCAGCTTGAATTTTTGTTATGTGCGTACCTTCAAAAAGGTTGTTGAATTACATTTATACACATTCTAAGTCATCTTTTTTTCATCTCTTATCAATCGATGAACTGTGAAAATGTATTTTTGAAATTCAAAATTTTAGTTCCTCCCCCTCTTGTTTTTTCTTTTTTTTTAAGTTCCAAACAAAAAGTCACTTTCTTATTTCTTCTCCCCCTATTTCCAATCCAATCCAAACATGGGGAAGGAAAATTATGATATCGCTCTTTATGTCCTTTTCATTTCTCCTTTCATTCCTTCCATAACTTTTTTCTGGTAAACAAACTGCCAACGAATTCCTTTTGTTCCAATGTTGATTATTTGATTATGCTGATTTATCACTAGGTTTTTTTGTTTGTTGACACCATCTTGGTGTCAGGGTATTATTACCTACATTGGTCTTCTCTAATTTGGCCTTTTGAGAGCTCCAAAAAGTGTGGTTCTTATGTTAACTTCTGTTGGGTTCAGGATCTCTGGTTCTGTGCTTGCTTGTCATCCATTGGTGCATACAGCTCTATCAAGTTTGAATTCTGAGATACTTTCAGAGGCAGCTGTAAATGGTACTGCAGTTGAAACCAGCTATATTTGTTCAAAATTATTTTGGTGGTTTCTGTAATTTCATATTGATGAGCCATCATTTTTGTTCATTGCTGTTAAGTTTTTAAAATGGTATTGCAGTTGAAACCGGCTATATTTGTTCAAAATTATTTTGGTAGTTCGTGTAATTTCATATCAATGAGCCATCATTTTTGTTCATTGCTGTTAAGTTTTTAAAATTTTAGGATATATTTGATGTTATCATGCCCTCGAGCCATAACAATGGAATTGCAGCATTTACCCTGTTGCATACTTGCTTCATGTACTCGTATGTTGTTTTGGAACTGTATCTACAACTTTCATGTATTAAATCTGTATCTCCTTGTCTTTCTAACCCACCTTTCCTTCACTCTTTAAAGTTGGATGATTAACAACATATCAATGATTTCCTCATTCTTTTCCCAGCATTTCCGGAAGATGCTGTTATTATTAATGAAATCTTTTTTCATGTCAATCATACATCTTTTCTTCATCTTCACCATTGTGTGGATGACAGTCCATCACAGTTGTAATTTGTAGAGGATTGTAGGATCTGTAGGTGTGCTTGGAGTCCTGGACTTAGACTTCTACTTTCCCTAATTTTTGCAGTCATATCAGAATTGATACATTACACAACAGCCGGAAACTCTGGTGGTATTCCTGTGCAGATGCCTTTAATTCAAGTGATTGTGCCTCAAGTCATGAGTCTAAAGGAGCAACTCAGAGATTCTTCAAAGGTATTGCATTCATAAAGTTTCATTTTGCTGTTGTGGTTATTTAGCCCAATGGTGATACTGTATCATATTACATCTGCTAAACCAATTACTTAAAACAATGTTTTCCTGTTAAAGTGGTGCGTGGATCATTGAAATTCACTCTCTTTTTGTTCCTGGGGTGGGTAGGCCTTGAATTGCAACAGTGATGCTGCCTATTCACTCTAAATAGGGTTCAAGACTTCAATGTTGGCTTGTATTTACTTGTGAATTTTATGGAAATGATTTTGAATATATTTAAACTCTCAAAATTAATAAACTTGGGTTATTGATAATTTGTTGGTTTTGTAGTATTTCATATTTTGTTTATGCAGCTTTTAAAGAAAAACTTAAAATTCAAAGCCTGCATTCAAATTTCATAAAAATAATGAAATTTATCAAACAAATTTGAATTTATGTGAAATGGTGGATGTGTTGTTCAAGAAGAAAGTGTACTATGGGAGGGGAATAGGGATAATTGTTATTATACAGTTAAGCTAGAGAAATGATATAATGAAAAGAAAATTCAGGTAATACATAAATCAATATGTATGTGTGTGTATGTTTAAATGCATACTTTATTGTTATAATTATGCTTCTAATGTGTTTGTCCAAAAAGATCAATTGTTGGCTATAACTTGATGGCGATTTCATCTGATCGGAATGAGGCTTGTTCTATTCAAATGACGTATCATAAGATTAAGATAATTAGCAACTGTCTGCCCCACATGTGTAACATTTCATTTTTTTTTCAGAATAATATGAAGATGATGGCCAAAATGATTTGTATTTGCTAATTGATAAATCTATGTGAGTTGGTGTGAATCAATCATTTGCTGACTGGTTTGGCTCCTGAAAATTTCTTATTTCAAGGAGCTGCATGCCTGTACCAGTGATTCTGGGATAATATTCATGTTCCTTGCATTTTGTTTTTTAATTGGAGATGCTCTACCATCCATTGCACCATGAAGGTGTTTTAGGCTTGAATTCTTATGTCCTTTCATTAGGAAATTTTTTAGTGGAGTTGCATACATAGTCTTAGCGAGAACCGTTTTTGGATATTGTAATTTAACCATGGTTTTCTTTTAGGATGAAGAAGCTGTTAAGGCCATTGCTAGATTATTTGCAGACATGGGTGATTCGTATGTCGAGCTGATTGCAACTGGTACATGCTTTTTCTACCTACATCAACCTATTTTAAAGTTTTTGTTTGTTCTTTTCACCTTAAGGTGTAACTGTTTTTCCTTCTTATTGGCGACTTGTCTTTGAAGCAACACAGAGTGCTTTTGGTTGAATAACGAAGCCAGTTCTGTACTGTGATCTCTCTTTTTCAGTTGATTAGCATTGTTGGAAATTTCCCCCTTTTTCCAGGTTCTGATGAGTCAATGATGATAGTAAATGCATTATTAGAAGTTGCTTCACACCCAGAATATGACATTGCTTCCATGACATTTAATTTCTGGCACAGTCTTCAACATATCTTGACTAAGAGGTGAATCCTTATGGAGTTCTACTGCATTAGCTGCATCCTTTTCTAAAGGAAGTTTGAATATGATGATTCTAATCTACCAGGGATTCTTATACTTCATTTGACAATGAAGTATCCATTGAAGCTGAGAGAAGTAGGAGGCTGCAAGTTTTTCGGTCAGCCTATGAGTCCCTTGTGTCCCTGGTGAGTTTTCTGGTTTAGAATTGCAGGAACTCAATATTAGTGCTAAAAAAAAAAAAAAAAAAAAACTTCAAATAGTAGTGCATGTCTGCATACTATAAGAAGCTTCTATGCCAAAAATCAACCATGAAGTGGAAACAACTTTGGGTTCCTACTGTGTCATTTTATACCCTAAGAAGATTCTATCTCTAAATAATGCTTGGCTACTCTGGATGATACTGCTGTTGTATGCTCACCTTTATCATTATCACTCTTATTTGCATTGATCTGGTGTGATTACTTTGTTAATAGCACGAAATGGAATGTCCCAACTCTATTTCTAATGTAGTTGTGTCCAATGGAGAGAAGCGCATACTTTACTGATGTTTGACCAAAGCATGCTCATTGAAATTTATGGAGTACCGAAGCTGTACTGCTCGCACTTTAGCTATCAATGTAGTATGTAACATAGCAGTTATGGTGAAAGCAGTATTTAGCCTCCCTGGGTTTGGTCTCTTAGTTATTAGAGTTCTCATCCATCTTTGTTTCCTGCTTATTTGCTTCCAACCACAGCATTTGCAATTTCCATAATTAGCGTACTTTGGTCCTCATCAATTTCCTTTTGGTTGTCAAGTTTCATTTTTGTCTCTGCTAACAAATATATACTTCTGAGTAATGGAAAATTTACTGCTCCACTTTTGTTCTCTCAAGTTCTTATTGCTTGCTTAAGAGAAGGAGAATTAGTTTATAGTTTTCTTAAGCAAAAGTATGCGCATGAAAAATTATCTTTCTCCTTTACCATATGTTGTTTCATAAAAAATCTTAAAGAGCTATGGTTTATCATCACAGGTTAGCTTTCGAGTTCAATATCCTCAAGATTATCAAACCCTGTCAGTTGAAGATCTCAAGGAATTCAAACATACCAGATATGGTAATGATTGGCTGTTTGATATTGGATATTATCTTTTGCTTTACCTGTCATAAGCATTCTGGAGATTACCTTAACGTTGTTTTAAATATGTCAAAAATCATCAAGCATACAAAAGGCACAAAAATGCAATTTTAATATCGATTGTATTTCACTGAGAGCATATCCTAAATACCATTATATAAGACAGTGTCTTGTATCTTAGGTTACTAAAGTATAAAACTGTAAGAATCTCATCATGCCTTTTGTTTTCTGAGTAGGTTATGCTGTCAGATGACTTAACTATATTGAAAGAAGTGTGAAAACACAGTGCTAACTTCATAGTATGTTGGCGATCTTGAGGCATTGAATTTGTCTTGTTGGAAAAACATGTACTTTTGGACAATTTTGAAGGAAAAATGATAGGTTTTGAGTCCGTATGCTAGAAATTGTGAGGTAATAATAGAAGTTAGGCCAAAACAGATTGATGAGGTGGCTGGTATATGTAGCTGATGCCAATGAGTTTTTGGAGGGCTTACATTGAGTTCCATGATAGAATTTTGAGTTTTTATATGGTTTTGAAATTTTAGAAACAGTTTAACCTCTAAAATTTTTGCACCAGATTATTCGGTTCTCCATATATGTAGTTCATTTGTGATTCTGTCAAATTTGTCTGTTTAAAACTTTGGATCGCTATGGCTTGTTTTTACTAGCATGCTAAGCATTATAAGAACAATTGGTAATAAAAACAGCATAAAGTCTAAGTAGTTTAGGAAAAGGTGAAGGTCCCTTTATGTACATGATATGAAAATTGCATAGAGATATTATTGTGAAAATATTGACTGCTACTTTGGTTTGTGCATCCCTTTCCATTCTGACAGTCTTTTGTCTGGTTGTTGGTTTTTTTTACGTGTAATCATTAAATTGTCCTTTCAATTTTTGATCAGTTACTTTCACTTAATTTTGATCAAACAAATATTTCTTGGCACAATACATAGTTTGCTTTTAGTTTCTGGCAATGATTTGAATCAAAATACGTGTTTAAATTTTTTGGGATTTGATCGTTTGCATGTCCATAACTCAATTTGATAAATGTGTTCCCTTTGTTGTTATAGATTTCTAATTTTTTCATTGCTTGCACTTTTGTTGTTAGGGTCTTTCAATTGCTAAGTTCATTATCTGCCTCTTTTATTTTTTAAGTCTGGTATGTTACCTTCATGAGACCCCAGATAATCTTCTACAATACTAACAAAATCTGTGACCCTGCTAGCTGTTGCGGATGTGTTAATTGATGCAGCATCAGTTTTAGGTGGTGATGCAACTTTGAGAATTCTTCACGTGAAACTTGCTGAGGTGTGTATTATATTTGATCCATAACAGTTCTACATTTGTGAAAAGATGTTTGGGAACTGGGAACTAAGGTTTATTTCATCATTTTAACTAACAGGGTGTGCAACATTGCAAATGAAAGTTATATCCTTTCTTGAGGCTTTAGTAGCATCCAGGAATTGTTTGTAAACATTTTTATGAATAAATTTTCAAATAAACCAAACCTCTTATTGGCACTAGTTTTTGATTAGTAATTTGGTTGTTGAAGAATTGGTTCAATCTTCTTCAGAATTATCCAAGTAGTTTTAACCTGGAAAGGTAATCGATGCGAAAGATAACTATAATGACATTTGTTGATATTGTTTCCACCAACCTTTGTAACCAAGTTTATATTTCTCTTTCAAGGCAAAGGATTGGGATTTGGTAAAGTCCTTTGGGTTGGGTGAGGACTATCCTCCATTTTCTAGTCCAATTTAGCTATTTGATATGGAAATAACTCTGATTTAAACAAACGCACTTGTGAAAAGCCATTTGGGATTATTTTCTTCCAACAACATCAATGCAGCAAAGAAAATCTGGTGTTTCAATAGCGCCATGCCTCATTTTCCTCGTGTGATTAAAACTTTTGGATCCACATTTATAGAGATCTTGTTGATTCTGATGTTTTCCTCAGAGTGCCTTCCATGCTGCAAGCTGTGTCATAACTGTTTTGTTTCCTAAAATGGACACATGCTTTATATGGATTGATTTTTTTAGAGGTTATATGGGAACCATTTTGCATGCTATCCTCAATTAATATTTCAACAATCCTTTTTAATTATGTTTGTCTGTTTGAATTATGTGAAATCTTTTTGTACTGTGGAAGGCCCGAACCTGCTTGGGGAATGGACAGAATCAATGGCATCCTGCAGAAGCTGCTTTGTTTTGTATCAGAGCTATATCAAATTATGTTTCAACAGTTGAAGCTGACGTAATGCCCAAGGTTAAGAACATCTCAAATTCCTTTTTTTGTCAATGTTTTTTTCTTTGCACACAGTTACTATGTTGAGGGCTTCTATTTTACAGGTGTGGCTTTGTTACTGTTGCTTTCTTATGTTGGGAAATCATTTAGTTCCTCAAATATCTACTATTTGATTATGCTCTGCCTTTTTTTTGCACTGCAGTTGCATGGCTTGTCCTATGGTCCTTAGTTTTGGCATCCTTGAATTTTATGATGAGTGCATCTATTTTTTCATGTTGTGAATTTGAAAACATAAAAAGGAAACCAGCATTTGGCATTGTATCTGGTCGATAGATAATATTTATATATAATCATAACAAGGACGAAACCTATTACTTCTTTAGTCTTATAGCCAGAAATTGATTCCTTGTTCATATCCAAATGCTTAACTCAGTAGTTTATGGAATGCAAATGGATTACTTGTTTTCAGAAGGTCTTAGTTCAGAACTCTAAGAAACATAAAAAAATTTGTTGGCTGATTCTTTTTAAACAGATCATGTCTTTGCTTCTGGAACTTCCTCATGAGCCCCAATTGCTCCAGACAGGTAAGTAACTCTCATGATTGGTAGATTCTATTTTCTCTGTTTTTAAATATTTTATGCTTTATACCAAAGGGTTGTAGATGTTAGTGTGGAGTGGAGAGGGTGAACAATCCCTGTCCAAGTTACAGATTCACTTTGTTTGACTTCCTAACCTCCAATGCATTGGCACCAAGCAAGTTGTCCCTGGATGTGAAAATCTGAAGCTATTAAGTTATGGCAAAATTTTCAGTGTGCTTAACGATTGGAGCATATTCAAAATGGCTTGATGCGGCATCGGATGGATTTCTTCTATTGTCTTCAGTCATAAAAATTCTCCTGAGCGGCATGGGTAAATCAGAAGATTCTGCAGCAGCTGCAGCAGTGGCATTCAGACACATCTGTGATGGTACTGTTCTCTTCAGTCGAGTAATTATTTTTGCCACTGTTTGTTTTTGGCTTTAGGAGCACCTGTGATGCAGGACAGCTTAGGGGCTGTTCTGGATCTGATTTTTGGAGGCTGTTTAGGGGTGTTTAGGGTTGTATTGAAGTAGGTTTCTGCTGCAATATGAGGAAATATGTGGGTAGAATTGTAGGAGTCTCACCTAGAGGATAGAAAAACTTAAGCTTCACACCTAGGGTTCTTAGGAGTCACATCTAAGGGAGATTGAGTCACACAATCAAAAGCAAATTGCTGGAAATTATTTGATATTATTGCATACTGAATATTGAAAGACTTCATACTGTATTTATAGAGCTATAGAAGTCCAAATGTACTAGGACAAAGATCCCCAAACCCGTAACATAACAATTTTTATTGAGAATAGGAAAACCTATAACTATTCCTATTTTTGAATAGGAAAACTTAATAAAGCTAAATTTCTAGATTTTCAGAAATTACAGAAATACCCTTGCCTACAAAAAACACAATTTCTGTTTCCTTTGTTGTCCACATCAATCTGTATTTAAAGAAGTACGTGTAAGTTGGCAAAATTTAGTTATCAAGTTTCTTGTGCATATAACAACAATTGTTAACACTGCCTTCTAATTTTTGTGTGGCATATTCTGATCCTCGCTCCTTTACTAAACAAAGCTTTGTGTGTTAGGTCTTCATGTTCAATGGGTTTTAGTTGTAACTGTAAAGAATGTTGATGGCATTGCAATTGAAACCCCTATACTTGATGAACAAATGTCAATCGAATGCCTTGAAGTTTTTTAACCTTATTAGTGAAAGACGGCGACAAAGGGATAAGTATTTTGATTCTGCATGTTTTAAGGGTTCTATCTGGTTTTCAGGATCTTCTAAAGGGGTTTTGGGTCCTATAGTCATTAATTTTGGCTTCTTCATAACTTCCTGCTGTAGAAGCTTTTCGAGAAGTTAATCAGCCAATATTCAAAAGGATCAAAAAGCTGGAGGATCCCTTGTTCTGCTTGTTGTAATTGCATCTATTTCACAATTAATAATATATTAAAAAAAAAGGGACAAAAGAAGGGGACACAGGGTGTTCCTATCTGGTATATACTTTCAAGAAACTTAATGAAAGTGGTTGATTTTGATTGAATATAGTAAATGCAGGTTTTCTGAGCGCATACTGGACTCTGCGCTTGGTTTTGTATCCCATCTGTCCTGGATTCTACCCTTGGCTTGTATCCCATTCTATTTACACATCATTTGGGGGATGCATTAAACGTAACCTATTTCAAATGTAAAGGAGCTGAACCTATACATTTTTTTGCTGGTTATCATTTGCAAATGATTGTTTCTCTTATTTTTTGACTAGATATTCAAGTGTCGAGCCTGTAATTTGAGAGAAACTATTTATGCTTTAAGAGTTCTTGTGTGCTGAGAGTATTTAGAGTATGGTTTGAATAGTAAGACGAAACTGAATGATTGCAAATGCTAAACAATCATGTTTAGCTTTTTTAGCTTGTCAACAGCTAAAATGCAAAATGAAGTTTGAGAAATCACTAAGATGAAGAAGATAGAAGTTTTAGTATATTCTTTATCTCCTCCAAAATCATGAATGATTATTATTCTTCCATGCAAGTATTTATCATTTTTCGTTTTACTATTAGTGGTTTTTCTATGCGTTCCTTAGATGATAGTTATATTTGGTCTCTTTTCTTGTGAATCCTACTTCCCTCCACTATTGGCTCATTGTTACTTCATTATGTGATTTTGTGTTGTATGTTGAAAACTGTTTCTCAAGCATGGTCGAATTTTGACTGTAGATTGCCGGAGAAAGCTTTGTGGATATTTTGACGAACTCTTTTCCATATACCACAGTGCTGTAATTGGGGAAGGTAGTTTTAAAGTTTCTGCTGAGGACTCTTTGCATGTGGTTGAAGCCTTCAGGTATGTTTGTAATTTGATAATCCTGGAGATTGGTACATTATCTGATGAAATTCTGCTCAGAGCACTTGATTTTGATGTTTATGCATTGTTTTGCAGCATGGTCATTACCGAACTTCCGGCTGACCGGGCTAAGCAGGCTTTGGAGAAATTATGCTTGCCAGTTGTTACTCCTCTACAGGTTAGGCTGGCTTATTTCTGATGGATTGTTTTAAGAATTATTCTTTTTTGATAATGCTAAGCAAGTTTATAATGCGAACACCAGGAAATTCTTAATCACGGTCCAGAAGTGTTGGAGAAGAAACCTGCTCGCGAATTAACAGTTCATATTGATCGACTTGCGTACATCTTTAGGTTTGATTGACATCCTCTGTTTACATATATATATATATTGCTTTTTAATTACCCGATCTATCTTCTCAAGTTTCAAATAAAAACAATTTCAGGTATGTAAATCACCCTGAAGCGGTGGCAGATGCAATTCAAAGGCTTTGGCCAATTTTGAAAGCAATCTTTGACATGTAAGTACGTGTGGGGTACTGTAAGAAAAACTGTATTCATGTTTAAGTATTCCTTGGTTTTCTGTTCGAATCTGATCTGTGCTTTTCTATAGTCGTGCTTGGGATATGCGGACAATGGAGTCTCTTTGCCGAGCTTGTAAATATGCTGTGAGTTTGCTTAGTTGTATCTTCACTTCTTTTACTCGTGAACTTGAGAAAACTAGATATGGAGAGAGGTAATCTTAAGTAGATTATAGTTTAACTGTCAAAATAATCCTTGTCAAGAGCGTGCAAGGATTTTTTCAAGCCATCGAAAAAATCATTTCATCCATATCGCGGCCAGCAATGTCACTGATGAGAGGATTTACTGGGATGCCTTTTGGTCAATCTTTGTTAAAATCACTCTCAGATAATCTCGAATAATGTTTTTGTATGGTGTTCAACTGACACCTTTCTGTAGACGTGGGATCCATAATAATAAAGTATATACGTTTGAACTCCTATTCTGTACTTCATTGGTAGAGTAACAAAGATGCAGTGTTTATTTAGTGATTTTGTTTAGTAAGAAATCATCACCATGAGATATTAATGAACTTGAGTTTTCTTTAGGTGAGAACATCTGGAAGATTCATGGGAATCACAATTGGAGCAATGCTAGAAGAGATCCAAGGCCTGTACCAACAGCATCACCAGCCATGCTTCCTTTATCTCTCCAGTGAAGTTATAAAGGCATGTCTTTCTTCCTAAAATGTATGCATTTTGTTTTTAAATTTCTGTTTGATTGTAAAATCAGCTGTCATATTATCTTGGGATGCAGATATTTGGTTCTGACCCATCATGTGCGTACTACCTGAAAAATTTGATTGAAGTCCTTTTCAAGTGCACAACATGTCTTCTCACCAATATCAAGGTTCTACCACTATGCAATACCTTTTGTCGGTAGGATTTGCTGTAAGGGCATAGCACTCATGGCATTTAATCATTTTTGCATTTACTTTGCAGGACTTCACTGCCAGACCAGACATAGCAGATGATTGTTTTCTTTTGGCATCGAGGTGCATTCGCTATTGCCCTCAAGTATTTATTCCATCTGCTGTTTTCCCATCATTAGTGGATTGCTCAATGATTGGCATCACAGTACAACACAGGTATAACTCTCTGTATCTGCACCCGAACACCCAGCCATTGCAAATAATATTTCTTCCAGGCACATTTCTAATGCGTATGTCAATGCATGAGATGTTGATTTTCAATTGATATATTCCATGAAAATAAATAATTTC
Source organism: Dovyalis caffra (assembly GCA_963924115.1). Lineage (NCBI taxonomy): Eukaryota > Viridiplantae > Streptophyta > Magnoliopsida > Malpighiales > Salicaceae > Dovyalis > Dovyalis caffra. The sequence continues at coordinate 2,896,603 of CAWUPB010000030.1, forward strand.
CTGACATATCAGGCAGCATGAATATGGATACGACACAAAATTGATCTGTTGATGCATCAATTTTTGAAAATTGGGATAAAATAAGGCATCGATATGTTGATAAATGAACATAATGTTTAATATAAATTTGTGTAAATTCTATCATCTTTTGACATAACAGTGCCAAGGAGGTTCATAAGATGCACAAAATCAATTAAAATGCTTGACAACATAGTTGCATGTTGAATACAAACTGATCTGCGTTTCACCTTTTGCATTAATAAGTGATAAATGGAGTTATTTATTCTAATGTATGTGTGCCAAATCATGTCTCTGATGTATTCATGGCTTTCTGCCTTGCATCTGAGCCTATTCCTCGTTTATCAGATTAGCATTTTATTATTCTGCATTTTCTTGTCCAATTCAGTTTCTTTTTTCTTTTTCTTTTTTCTTTTTTTTTCCCTGTAATTTGGTGGGCCTATTGAAATAAACATGCTTCCACACTAATGTATAGTTCTAATTCTATTGAAACTCCATGCTTCCAAAGTGAATTGTGGTTATCACATCACTCGTCTTATTTTTCAATCTTTGCAGAGAGGCCTGCAATTCCATATTAACTTTCTTGTCAGATATCTTTGATCTTGCAAAGTCTAGCATGGGAGAACAATATTTAAATATCAGAGACAGTGTCATTATTCCCCGAGGTGCCACAATTGCCCGAATTTTGGTTGCCTCATTAACCGGAGCACTCCCAAGTTCTCGATTAGAAACGGTAGCTCATAGTCTCGACCAGAATTTTTGTTGGGCACAATTGTTGGAGTTAAATCACTGTTGAACATTTATTTACAAATTAAAGGAAGCTTCTTTTTTTTTTTTTCCCAGGTGACATATGCTTTACTAGCACTAACTCGTTCATATGGAGCAAGTGCATTGGAGTGGGCCAGGGAGAGTGTTTCTTTAATTCCATCAACTGCAGTCACAGAAGTGGAACGAACAAAATTTTTTCAAGCATTGACTGATGCAGCATCTGGGATTGATATCAACACCCTGATGGCTCCTGTTGAGGAGCTTTCTGATGTTTGCCGGCGTAACAGAACAGTTCAGGAGATTGTTCAAGGAGCTTTAAGGCCACTTGAGCTGAATTTGGTCACTGTATCATAGGGGAGAGTAACAGAAAGGCACCATTTTGATTAATCTTTATTTGTTAGTCGCTTGAATTGCTTGAATGTGTATTAGCCTTTTTTTTATATTCATTCATCATTGTGTATTATTGACCGTTCTCCAATTTTTTCTGGAGAATCGTTACCACCTCAATAGTGATTGGGAGAGAATGGGTGAGACTTTGTATCTTTATTCACGCGATTTAAGATCTTGAGTGGTTTGGACCGCCTTGGTTTCCATTTTTGGGGTCAAAAGTTTTGGTATGTGTAATGTTGGTGTGTAATGGTGGATAGAAATTGTCTCCCTATTGTGGTTGATATTTTTAAGCCTCTACGTATTATATGAAGAGGTAATTTTTGCAGTTGTGATTTTCTTCAGAATCCCGATGGTTCTATTATATATCTGGGAATGAAATGCAATGCCGTGGCCAGAGAGTGTAAGAGAAGCAAGTCGCCGGAAATGACAAATTTCCTAGTGTTCTAATTTTGTGGACGCTGCAATGCGGAGGTTCTATTTTGTCGGCGTGTAGAGTTACAAACCTTAAAAGTTCAGGCCAAGAGATGGTTGAGGTTTTGGATTTGTTCTTTGGTTATTATAATTTTTTTTTAAATAGTCTGAAGATTTTTTTTATTTCCATCAAAATCAAAAAATAAAAATGTCTTTTTTTAGTGAATGAGTGTTCCTAGATTGAGTATTTAATGTCTATTTCTAATTATTTTCAATGTCTATCAATATGTGAACACTTTTAATTTATCATTTTAATTGTATTTTTTCAATAAAATGGATGAAACTGACATCACGCGAGAAATTCAAAGCCTAATCAATTTAACAGCTTATGATAATATATTTTTTCTCTCTCAAAATCTTTTAATAATTCAGGTCAGGTTTGAACGTTTTATACTTTTTATGTGGTTATTTTTGTTAGTTTAAATGTAAATATCAATTAGAAAGATGTATTTTAGAATAGCTTAAAATATTAAGTAAAGAGGCAAGCTTGAATAGAAAACTTCTGTATAGACAGAAGCTTATACGCATTTTTTATTCTGTTTATACGCCTTTTTTTATATTCTACCAATTGAATAGTGTTGGGATTCTTTGCTATTAGTCAGCTATGAATTAGGTTGTAAATAAGTGTAATTAGTTGTATATTTGTTTCATATTTAAAATAGATAGACAAGATTTTCTCCTTAAAGTATGAAATAAGTCCTAATATTTAAGACTTTTTTTGGGTATATAAACGGGTATTCTAGTATAATAATATTTAAGTCATTCAAAATCTAAATATTCACATGGTATCGTAGCAACCTTAGAAGCCTCCTGTTCTTCGAACAATTGTCTAAGGTCGGTTCTTCACTTATTGCTTTTTCCAATAACCCTTTACACCGTTTATTTCGACGAGTGTTCATTAACTAGCTCATCCTTTATCTCATTCCCGTAACAACATCCAAGACCAAATATGACAAACTACTCATCCACAACCATCCCCACCATAATTAGCACAAAACCAACCGAGTGGAAGCCAAAAACAACGACGAAAGAATAAAATCCCAAGCAACGTGGTTAGGAATTTAGAGCAAGCTACAACTCTTAGCAAAGAAGAACTTGATGGACCGAGAAGGCTACCGCAATCACAACAAAATCCACCAATTATTGGGTTGGTTTTCATAGCTCAAAAAGGTAATTTTCTCAAAGCTCTCGACTATCGAACAAGATCTCATAAGCCTTGGACTCGTAGACTCTAGTGCTTCCGATCACATGACAGGAGATAGGTAAGTTTTCCACACATATTCTCTCCGTAATAATGCTCTCACGATTAGAATTGCGGATGGTTCTTTGGCAAAAGTTGAAAGGGCAGGTTCGATTGCGAGTATCCAAGGACATAACACTCATGTTTATTCTATATGTTCTTAAGCTAGACCGCACTTACTCTCAATAAATAGAATTACCTAAGATCTTAACTGTCTAGCTAATTTTTTCTCCTCATGTTTGTGAATTTTAGGATGTAACTTCGGGGAGGATGATTGGCGGTGCTAAAAGTCATGTTGAGCTCTATTAGCTTGAGGTTTAACTAGATTCCGGAGGACAATCTCATCTAGGAGTGAGTGACCCTATTTCTTGTCAAACTAATTCTTGCTTGTTTGTTAGTGAGTGGAAAACGGAGAGTGAAAGGTCGGTTATGGTGTGGCATTACGAGTTTAGGACACCCAAGCTTTATGTACTTGTTTAAGCTTTTTTCAAGTTTATTCGAAATAAAAGTGGTAGTTCTTTTCCATGTAAAATTTGTCAATTTGGAAAACAAACTTGCAGTTTATACCTTATTCAGCCATACAAAGCATCAAAACCTTTTTCTATAATCTATAGTGATGTTTGGGGCCCATCTCAAGTTTCAAATGTCACGGAGGCTCGATAGTTCATCTCTTTCATAGATGATCACATCCGACTCACATCGATTTTTCTCATGAAAAGTAAATCGGATGTTCTTCAAATATTTAAAAATTTCAACATAATGATTAAAAATCAATTTCAAACTTCCATTCAAATACTTAGAACTCGATAATGGAAGGGAGTTTTTTTAATTCTAATATTGGCTCATATCTATTAACCGAGGGAATCGACATCAAAGTTCCTCTCGTAGATAGCCCTCGGCAAAATGGGATAGCCGAGAGAAAGAATAGATACCTTTTGGACATTTTCAAGTTTTTGTTGTTTTCATCAAATGTTCCAAAACATTTTTAGGCTGAGGTTGTACTTACAGCAACATTTTTAATCAATCGACTTCCATCAAAAGTACTAGAATTTTTCCACTCCAAATAAAGTATTTTTACAAAACTTTCCTCAAAGTCGTCTAATTTCCACTCTTCCTCTAAAAATATTTAGGTGTATTGTGTTTATGTATATCCATCAACAACATTGAACCAAATGTATATTTATAGGGTACTCTCTTAACCAAAAGGGTTATAAACGTTTCTATCTTGACAACCAAAAGTTTTATCACACTATGGATGCCATATTTTTTGAAACAAAACTCTATTTCCCCAAAACTGATATTTAGAGAGAGAATTCTAGTCGAGTCAACCACATGAATATTAGTTTTTCTTGGAGAGCATAGATTATCCACCCAAAACTATAAATCCACCTTATCCACCCAAAACACCAAAAACTACAAATGCACCTTATCCATTTGAAAGTGCTTCTACCCCATCTCCAAATGTCCAACTTGAACTTGAACCCGAACCATAACCAATTGATTCTACATCTCGTAATATAATTTTCTATCACAAAAAAAGGAGAAAATTGAATGAATCAGAGACTTTAGCAGATTTATAGCTAATGCCGGCATCTAAACTTGAGGTAAATATCCCTACATCTAATTTACAAATTATGGAGGAAAATTCGTAGGTTATAATTTAAGTGACCTTGATAATTTTGATGAGAATCTATCCATTGCACTCAAGAAAGGGGTGAGAGAATGCGAAGTCGAGTCATTGTACCCTATTAGAAACTATGTGAACTATGATGGACTAGCTTCATCTTACCAAGCATTCACTAGCAAAATCAATTTTATATCCATTCTAAACTCAATCCATGAAGCCATGGCTATCCTAGAATGGAAGAAGGCATTCGATGGAGAAGTTAATGCTCCGATGAAGAATGGTACTTAGGAGATTATTGATTTGTGTCATGAAAAGAATGTGATTGGGTGCAAGTGGATCTTCAATGTAAAAACAAAAGCGAGATGCTAGTATTGAAAGATACAAAGCTTGATTGATAGCTAAGGAATTTACTCAATCCTATGACATAGATTATGAGGAGACCTTTGCTCCAAGTAGCAAAACTCAACACCATTCGAATACTTCTTTCTCTTCAACTAGATGTCAATAATGCATTCTTGAATGAAAATCTAGAAGAGGAGTTCTATAATGGACATTCCCTAAAGACTATAGAGCTTATAAAAAATCAACAAAGTGTGTCGACTAAAGAAATCACATTATGGTCTCAAACAATCACGCGAGCTTGGTTTGAGAGATTTACTAGAGTTATGAAGAGTAGTGGGTATATATAGGGATAATTTGATCATACAATATTTATAAAACATTCTTCAAAGGGATTAATTTATGTATTGATTGTCTATATTGATGATATTGTTCTAATAAGGGATTATGTTGAGGAAATTTCAAGAGTCAAAGAATTTTTGAATAAAGAATTTGAGATCAAGGACATAGGAAAACTCACATACTTCTCGCGAATGGAAGTGGTTAGGTCTAAACAAGGCATTGCAACCTCTCAAAGGAAGTATGTACTAGATTTTCTAAAAGAAACAGTATGCTTGGGTGTAAAATTACAAAGACACTTATGGACTACACCACCAAACTTGGGTCCGATAAGGATAGTGCTCCTATAGATAAAGGAAGATATCAAAGACTTGTAGGAAAGTTGATCTATCTATCATGTACTAGGCCGGACATAGCATTCTCGGTAAGTGTTGTTAGCTAGTTCATGAACAACCTTACTAAAGAATGTATGATAGCGGTGTATAGAGTCTTAAGATACTTGAAAATGACTTCGGATAAGGGACTATTATTCAAAAAGAACTCAAGTAGAAAAGTAAAATTGTATTATGATATATAATGGGTAGGCTCAATCATAGATAAGCGATCCACCTCCGGATATTATACCTATGTTTGGGGAAATTTGACAACATGGAGGGTAAAAAGGAAGTTATGGTAGCTAGGATTGGTAACGAAGTGGAATTTCGAGCAATGGCTCATGGTATTTGTGAAGGAATCTAGGTGAAAAGAGCATTAATCGAATTGAAGATACCTTTTAAGGGATCAATATAGCTACTTTATGACAGATCAATCTGCCTTCGGTATTGCTAAAAATCTTGTTCATCATGATTGGACCAAATATGTGGAAATATATCGGCATTTTATCATAGAAAAGATAGAAGGAGGAGTAATCAAGCCTACTTACATTCCTTCTAATCTACAAACCATCGATATCCTAACTAAAACACTTCCAAGAATGCATTTTAAAGGTCTTAGTTGTAAGTTGGGTAGTATAAATATTTACAACCCAACTTGAGGGGACGTGTTAGGATTCTTTGCTATTAATTAGATATGAATTAGGTTATAAATCAATGTAATTAGCTGTATATTTATTTCCTATTTAGAATAGATTAGATAAGATTTCCTCCTTAAAGTAGGAAACAAGTCCTAATATTTAGGATGCTTTTTGTGTATATAAATGGTTGTTCTAGTATAATAAAATTTATGTAATTCAAAACCTAAATATTCACAAATAGAATCATAACCAATTGAATAGATTCATAAATGGAATTAGATTCTATCTAATACAACAAAAAATTTTTAAATTAAAAAATGAACTAGAATGATAAAGATAAAAAATCAATAAAAAAAGACGGATAGAAAAACTTATCAGATACCATAGATTCTGATATATAATAAGTTATACCTACTATTGGATTTGAACCAATGACTCCCGCCGTATGAAAGCAATACTCTAACCACTGAGTTAAGTAGGTCATTTATAATCAAAAAGAGAAAGAAATGGAACCCGTCACATCGATGGATTATAAATGTAATATTATTTATAAGCAATACCGATCAAAGAGATAAAAGAAATAGGATCTTGGATCATATTCATCTTGACAAGAAATTATCGACATGATAAAATAGATATCATAAGCACAAGGGCTATAGCTCGGTTATATAGAGCACCTCTTTTTACACGTACGTTAATGTTTTTTCAAGGAGTACATTATGGAATCAAAAAAATTATTGAAAAGTTGATGTCTTCATGATTTTTAGGGAACAAGAGAATAATAGCCCGACCAAAGATTTGGTCCAATTTTGGTGCCATTTTAGATTAGATTTTAGGCGAGAAAATAGAATCCATCATTGATTTAAGATATTGATAAAGGGAATAATTAGTCTATTCAATGTTATGCATAATGAGCGTCGCAGGACGACATCGGGGTGAAGCAACGATTTTGGAAAATAGAAAATAGGCAAAAATAGCAGAGTCGCCACCTAGTATTATGATTACTAGAAAACTATATGGTTGGTCCGTTCAAATTTTTAGGTAGCGAGGCTTGTTACATGTAGGAAAGATTAAAAATCACCATACCTCGTTACGTCTAAGGCAAGCTGCATTGCATACAAATCGACTTGATTTTTGATTTTTAAAATAAAAACCTATGCCTATTCTTAAATTTTTGCCAACTCAAACAAGTGATTTACGGACTTGACCGGTCAAAGGTCTTCTCCTCACTCCGAGACATAATAAATCTAAAATCTATGAAAAAAGTATATAATAAAAAAATGTCAAAGATAGTCCAAAAGCTGGGTTCGGACTAACGTGACTTCGAATTCTAAATTTTTCAAGCAAATAGGAAAAATCATTGAAATTAGCAAAAATGATTCGAAAACAAGATTCGGATCGACATGACTTCAAATTTCAAATTTTAAGCAAATTGGCAAAGTCATCAAAATTGCCAAAGCCGATCTAAGAACTAAAGTCGGATCAACATGACTTCAAATGCCATGATTTTCAAATACATGACAAATGAATTTAGCACATACATTCAGCATGTTAGGCAATGTTAGCATGAATGGTCCGAATTAAAGTGCTAATCGACATGACTTTAAAGTCATGATTTTTCAAGAAGATATTTTAGGCAAAATCGATAAAAATGATCTTACTAGAGGCTCGCACCGACACAAATCAAACGTTATATTTTTAGATAATGTAACGATAGTGTCAAATTAACCATCATAATCGATAGAAATAGAGTAGAAATGGGGTTCGGACCGACATAACTCATGAATCATATTTTTTAGGCAAATTAGCACTCGATCGATTTAATGTTATCACCGAAAAAAATGGTCCAAAAACGAGGTTTGGTCCAATGCAATTCAATGGCACACATGCAATAACAATACTAATTATAAAACAATAAATCCTTTATTTTTTCTTGTTATTACCCAAAGTCTTCGACCCTTTTCACGAGCTCAATACGGTATGATATATCTTAAACATTTCAATCAAATAATCATGTAACCATATAATCAATTTAATTAATTTACAATCATACAAATTAAATTTAATGATCAACGAATTATTTTCCAAAAAAATATGAAAAGGTTGAAGGAATTTTTTATTGTCAAAATAGAATCGGTTCCAACCATTTCAACCCGGATGAAGGCTGATTATTCGATCAACTAGAAAAGAGGGGCGATTGTTCATTGTCAAATGCTGGATCCGATGTAAGGTGAGGTGATTGTCGGTGATTGGATTATAGCTAGATGGTCGACGATGGTTACTAGTGGTTAGATTAGAGGCTGGACAATTGACGATTGTTGTTGGTGATTGGATCGAACGATGGTCGTCATGCGATCTATTAGATCGAAGGTGGCTATTGTGCATTCGTCTTGTATTAGGTGGAAAGACATCGATGAAAAGGATTGTAGCTACATTAGGAGGATGATGTTAGACAACTAATCTTGATCGAAAGTCTGGACGGTTCACGCGATGGCTGCCGGTTACTAGATCGGATGTGAAGTTGCTATACGGATCGAGCGATGGAGCTATTGTGTGGATCGAGTGGCTTTGACTTGGCATGTTCGGTAGTGGTTGATCGAAAGAGGACTTAGACTTAGCGTGTTCGGTACCATTAAACGATGAGAGGTGACGACTAGTCAAAATTTTAGAGAGAGAGTAAAGGTTGGTCGAATTTGCTAGAGAGTATGTGTGTGTGGTTAGTGAGGGGTGAGAAAGAGAGGGTTTTGTATAGTTATATTAGGGTTTGATGGCTAAAGTTTTGTTTGTCCCTCATCTTGTAGGTTTTTTTTTTTATTTTGGACATTTTCTCTTTGAATTTTTCAACTACATGCTTTAATTATTTTATCATTTATGTATTTTTTTCTCTTTTGTTTTGAAACATAAAGAAAAATAAATGAGTAATTTTTGGATGCTAACAATTATCCTCTCTTTACAACGTATACGATGCGGAGCCACCGAAATAGGGCTTTTTTTCTACTTTGCATAGTAGGCTTGTAAAGAAAATCATAAAAGAGTGAAAAATAAACAAAACAATAACCAAACAAGTAAACCAATTGGCAAGGTCAAATGATGAATAATTATCCTTAAATCATCGATTAATTGTGAGTGACCTCCCTCAAAACATAAGTTAATATAGGTAACCATCTCCGAGATAAAAAAGGTGATCTTCCATGTATAATTATTTAATACGGGTAACCATTCTTAAGGTCAAACAGGTGACCTTCTCTTGGCAATGGGTTAATACGGATAACCATCCTTGAGGTCAAACAGGTGACCTTCCCTTGGTAATTGGTTAATACGAGTAACCATCCTTGATTTCAAATAAGAGACCTTTTCTTAGCAATTGGTTAATACAAGTAACCATCATCGAGGTCAAATAGGAGACCTTCCACGGGAAATTGGTTAATATGGGTAACCATCTTCATGGTTAAATAGGTGAACTTCCCTTAGCAATTGATTAGTGTGGTTAACCATCCCCAAGGTAAAAAGGTGACCTTCACTTGGCGGTTGATTAATATGGATAACCATTATCGAGGTCAAATAGGAGACCTTTTCTTGGTAATTGGTTACTATGGGTAACCATCCCTCGGAGTTAAAAAGGTGACCTTTCCTTGGCAATGCACAAGAGCACAAGTGACCTACCTTACTTTCATCATAAAAACATAAATTTTCACATCAAAATGTAAGTTTTCCCCTCTTTTTCTCATTTACAAGTCATCACCATCCGAGTAGGTTCGAGATTCTAGGTTAGCTACTCTTGCTAATTTTTATTTGTTTAATCACATGTATTTTAATTATATCCTTTTTTGTCCTTAAAAGTTCGACCGAGACTATCATTCATGTCATCCGAATGGCATCCGCTCTTATACTTAGACAAGCGAGTTGTTCATTCTTTCATGCTCTTAGAGTATTTTTCCTAAGTGTTGGGGCTTTTGCCAACATATATTAAGAAATCGACCCAAAAATTGTTGAGATTGTTTTTATCGTCGCTATCTTTAATTCATCGGGAAAGATCTTATGACAAGTTTCATAAAGAAAACCTTCTTGTCTACTAAATATGAGCAAACATTTATCGATTCAATGAATCATTACATTTCATAAATGATGTCACAAGATCATACATAAGACCAAAGAAAAGGCTTTGTAGGGATTGGTCATATTTGAGGAAACTAGGTTATTTTGAAGGGTAAAAAAAATGAATCATATCATGTTATGTTGGGCAAAGTAAGAATAAGAGAATCACAGTTGAAATGATTGCTCTAATGAATTGTATCCATAACTCGGATGATCTCTTTGTTGTTCTCGATAAAAATGAAGTCTATCCGATCTAATTTGATATTGATTTTCTTTTTTTTTTCAAAAGACTCAACTTTCAATTGTTTTGACTTTCATGGATTAGATCGTGTATTTGAATAATTTCCATCGAAGCAAGTTGAATTATTTAAAATCAATCATAGAGATTTTTATAAGAATATAATCTAATTCAAGAAAATATTTGATTCATTTGGTCGAAAGCCAAAACATATCATGCAAATATTATGATGCAATCCTTAAGGTGATCCTTTTTAGACTAAGTGAGTGAAATATATTCAAATCACATCAAAGGTTTGAAAAGAAATCATTTGTTTTGTTTTTTTAGAAAGGCAAGTTTCAAATGTTGGTTCAAAGGAAGTGAAATGCTCAAATAGATTTCATAGACTCAAAGGCTTTTCAAGAGAAGTAAGTTTAAATGGATTTTCCGGACTCAAAGACTGTTCGGAAAAAAAAGGGTTTATACCATAATTAGTCCATGTACAGTTCTAATTTTTTTGATTAAGACCTTTTAATACTTTTCAGCTTGATTGAAACCTTCTAATCTTACAAATTTGTCGATCGAGACCCTCCGTTATAACATCGTTAACTATTCATCTTATGTGGTAAGTTAAAACTAACGGTGAGGAATCACATAATGACACATGACAATGTGACCTCTTATCATGTCAATATAAATCAAAACAAAACTAAAAAAAGTTTTTAAATGATTTTGTAAATTAAAAAAATAGAGTTAAATAAAAAATAAAAAGACCTAATTAACCTAACCCATTTAATCCTAAACTAAATGAATAAATAAAACAAACGAGACATTAGATTTATCAACACACACCATTGTTTGTAATTATTCTTCTTGTTGTCTTCCTTACCGACAAGATTGTTTGAAATTCCTTCGTTCTCATTTTATGAAAAACCAATCACAAGTGTGCAAACTGGATATGATATTATTGAGAAAATGGGTAACTATGGCTTTCATTCTTAACTTCCTTGTAGCTGATTTCGTTCTCATTTTCCACGGTATATATGATTTCTACATTGACTTCCCACAATAGAAGTTGACAATAACTAGGTGGGCGAGATCTCGAAAAAATTATTAAGGCCATTAGGAAAACTATAAAAATTGCCACCATATTTTCCCATAGCAAACCCTCGGATCCTCGCTACTCAACCAACGGAAAAGCCAATCGAATAAGCACTCGAAGGTGGGGCACCACCACTAAACTCGGCACGAAAAATCCTCCCACAGCAGAAGCTCCACCAACTTGAAACAATAGCTTCACCGAGTAGAGCCTCTAAAAGATCCATCACCACCCGAGAACCCACCACCACCACCAAAAGAGAAACCATCACCATCATCCATTACCGAAGAAACCAAGTGCAAATCAGCCGGAAAAACTCCCTGGACCTAAAGATGTAGGAGAGGTTCATGTTATATACCATCACCCACCTAATTATGGCTACATATATGCTTATGGTCGTAACGATGGTAGTGATCGACACATATATCCTATTAGCCAAGGAGTTGATCAATTAGGATTGCCGTAACAATGGAGAAGAAGAGAAGAGTTGCAAGTTACGGAGAAAATGAGAGAATTAGGGTAGATTTTGCCGGATAACTAGAGAAGAAAGGAAGGTCGAGAGTTTAGGGATTTTGATACAAAGTAACAATGAAAAAGATAATAGTTGGATGTAAAATAATATGTTAGGGGTATTTTTGTTCTTTTATTTTTATTTTTGTAAAATAACAATTTCGTATTTTAAAAGTTTTTAAATTTTTTCTTCCAAATTTATAAGTTTTGGTTTTTAGAATTATAATCTCGTAATCGGGATTCACATGTCCACATGTTAGTCTCCGATTGGTTACTATGATTTTTCAAGTGCCACGTAGGATTTACGGTTAACGAAAGGTCTCGATCAATAAATTTGTAAGAGTAGAAGGTTTCAATCAAGTTGAAAAGTATTAGAAGGTCTCAATCGAAAAAATTGAAATGGTACGGGGACTAATTATGGTGTAAACCCCATAAAAAGTAGGCTTAAATGGGCTTTCTAGACTCAAAAGCTTTTCAAGAAAAGTAGGCTTAAATGGGTTTCCTAGACTCAAAGGCTTTTGAAGAAAATTAGGCTCAAATAGGTAGTCTTGTCTAGAAAGATCTTGATTTTATTTCTTCCTTGTCCCTATGTATTTGATGTAAAACACATAATCAAATATGATGAATAATGATTTATGATACACATGCAAGTCAAATTTTTGTTAAAAAAATGTTGTTCTTTTTCTCGTTTAGACCTAAAGCTTACCAACATGAAGCAAGTCATCCTTAATCGAAAAAGGACTTTTAAAGACATGTAATGTAGGCTAAGCCTTTGGCTCGTGAATAAAAAGATATATATATACAAAAAGCTTAAAAGGTGTTTGAGGTTATATAGACTCGGGATCATGTGATCATCCATCGAAATCATTTTAGACTCGTTATACCAACGTTGGCCTTTTCATGAATGATCTCATCTTTTAATTTTGGTTTTTCTTTCATGTTCACTCTTATCGGCTTTTTGGGATTTCACAACCTTTTCTAGCTCGAATCACGATAGACGCCACTAAGATAATGCATTCTTTCGTTTAGTGTCATTTTTTTTAAAAATTTTTGGCCCTCTATTATATTAGAATCATTCTCAAGGTTCTTCTCATTTTTGTTACCAAATCCATAATTTTTTCTTAAAAAACATCATCCATTTCATACACCTTCGGATTGCCCTCAATATAAAGGATAATCCTAGTTTGGGTTATTATCGAAAGAAATTATTAAACGCTCAAAATAGGACAACAAAGAATAAAGTTTGTTTATGAATGATATACCAAAAATGGTCACCCTTTATCTCTATTCTAATTGCTCAAGTTGATAGGCTTTATTCTCATTTAAAAATTATGATTTATTTATAAAGAAAAAATGATAGATCGGATGGTATCATGACCTAAGTGTGTACCTCTTATCATCATTTAAGATATCAAATTATTTAGCTTCTAATTTAGAGCATCATTATATTATTTTAGGCAAGGCTTCCCTTAAAAAGGTTCATCGATAAAAGACATTTTTGGTTTTGATAAAAAGGAATTGCCCTCGTGTATTTACATGATATGTTTTAAAAATTGATCACTTTTTAAATATGTTGAATGCATTTACCATTTTATTTCTTCCAACTTGAATGGCATAAAATGATGGATGATACTTTCAAATAAACATCTCTTGATTTTAAATTGATAATAAACCATGCTAAGACAATAGAAATTTATTTTTTCATTTAAAGAACTCAATCTATAAAAATTATAACACTTTTTCTTTATCCATTATCATTAGAGTTAGGCCAATTATGTTTTTTTCTTTAATGCAATCATTTAGTATTTTTGAGAAATGATCATATTGAATGTCCTAAAGAAAGAATACAAATACGATGAATAGAAAAAAGAAGGTAAAGATGGAGAAAATTTGTACGATCCCACAAAATAACATTATTGTGAAAGCATGATAAAAAGTTTATCACAATGCATTCATGAACTCGTAATGATAGAAAGGCAAAGATAATCATAATAAGAGAATTACTCAAGAGAACTACTCAATCTTAAAAACAATAGGCACTTCTTCATCAAATCAGCTTGCTTAACTTAGAGCTCTCCTTAGCTAATTTTATGGACAAATCATCAATATCAATGGCACCCTCAAGTGTGCTACTTGTGAGTTGTGAGAAAGTTGCCAACTCTAAATTATTAGGTACTAGCTCAAACCGTATGACTCAACCATTAGCATTAGCTTCTTCTCGCCCTCAAAGTGTTCACTCTTATGAATGTTCCTCTTCTCTTTCTATCCTCAAGGCTTCAAGTGTCAACATGGAAAGAAATGTTCGACAAAACTTATAACAATCATCAATATCGAGTCCATTCACTTTGTGAAACTTGTAAAATTGCTCGGCATGAGCGATGGGTTGATGCTTGATAGGTGCCTTATTAAAATCGTTATAGACATTTTTAAAGCTAATATTCTCTTATCGTATTTCATATCGTCCAATGACATCATTTTTATCCCTCTAGTAGTATGATTTAACAAAGGATTAGAGTTAGTGTTTGGGGGCATTTGAGGAATCTTCAAATGCAATCAAGCTTTGATTGATCAAACTTCACACTCTTTTCTTAAGATTCATACGAGTTCTCATTATTATGACCATTGACACCACTATGATATTCATAAACTTTTTTTGGCTTATACCAATGAGGGAATGATAGTGGAAGGGCTACGAGTGTTGTAGGAGCTATCCGGCCAATGGTCACAAGGTTCTTAAAAAGATCACCAAAAGAGATAGGAAGAGGTAGCAATATATCATTAAATTGCCTTTGATTAGGATTCCTTGAGGGGTTTTAATTGGGTGTCCTTGGTTAGTTGTTGAATTGCTATAGGTTCTAGTAAAGTGTTTGGGCTTGATATGGTGGCATGGTAAGTATTTGGAAAATTTGGTAAGGAATAAAAGTTGGCATTTGGAAATGAGTGTTTGGCATTTAAGTCGTTAGTTTAGCTATATTGGTCGGATGGGCATTTATAGGAATCATAAACTCGTATAACTAGGTTAGGCATTTTGTTTTGAGGGATGAATTGTCCGTTATTCCTCTAGAGTTTTTTTTTATCACCCTTTAGAATTAGACGGAGATTCCCTAATCTAATGTACCTTTAAGTCTTTTCTCTAGCTAAAGTTACTTTTCTTGTACTCGGATTCTATGAGGTTACCTATTCTTCTTGATTTGATGGCTTGTTCAATTCGATCAACAGCGAGACATTATCTCAACAAAGTTATTTGACCTATTACTTAGTAGATAGTCATAGTATAGAGCCTTAAAGGTGTTAACAAAAAGAGTGACCGAGTTCTTTTTCAAGTAAGGAAGGGGTAGACGAATTTGAAAAGTCGTCTCTTACCATCATTGAGCATATTTCCTTCCATACTCCTTCGGGCCTTTTTGCATAGATTGTAGGCTCGATCCGTCAGGTGTTATCTCTAGGTTAAATTGGTACTCGCCTCATGAATATATTTACTAAATTCTTTCACCTTTTGATCTTGATCCGGTCTAAATCAATAAATTAATTAAGAGTAGACCTATCGAGACTTTCGAAAAAAAGTAGATCAATAGCTTTTCATCATATGCTATCTCAACCATTATATTTAAATAGATTTATAGGTGGGTCCTAGGATATTGACTCTCGGTGTATTTAGTAAGTTTAGACACTTTGAATTTCTTAGGAATCACCACGTTTGATAGTAGACATTTATCTACACCTGAGAAGAGGATCATAGTTATCTACACCTTTGATAGCTCTTAAGTGTTCCTCAATGGCCATGAGCTTATCAATTTCAAGTTTTGAGGCTATCTTTTCCTTGACCAACCCTTCGATGCTGAAATCAATAGTTAGTGCTACCGGCGCTTGGATAGTCTAAGGTAATACAATAGTAGGGCTTAAAGATTTAAGAGCAAACTCATATGTGCCTTTTGACATAGGATGGTTAACATGATTAGTGGTACCAATAGGATCTAAATGGGGTATACCAAAAGGTGGTACTAAGTAGCGAGTTTGAGTTATGAGTGGTGGTATAATAGTGAACACTTCGAAAAATAGATGACTAACCGACTTCTCTTTAGATGACAATCTTTGAAGACATGTGATTTTACGGACTTTGTTCCAATAGAGCGACGAAGCCTAGCAACCTTTACCTTTAGTGCATCTATCTCTTTTTGGTGATTTTGTTTGAGCTGAATCGTTTTTTTGTTCATCTTTTCTCTTACTCTAATATGGTAAATGCATAGGGAAAGTGTAGTTTTGGCGGGATGACTTATGTTTTTATTCAAACAGAAGACAAGAAACACAAGGTATAAAAAACATGTTAAAAATAAAACCATGCTTGAGACTCGAATATGAAAGAGCCTTTAAGTGGGGATGATAAGAGGATCCAATTGTTGATTGCTTGACATATTAAAATTATTCTATATTAGTTTAAAGATGAAATTGGGTTTCATCAATAATCTTTGGGACGTTTTGACATTTGAATTGCTTCCTTTATCAATAGTTTAAAGATGAAATTGAATTTTATCAATAACCATTGAAATATTTTGACCGAGCTTCAAAATCTCTTTGATATTTAGACATTGTAAAAATTAGACTTAAATCCTCTTATCGCCCATCCCGAAACATTCATGACAAAACCGCTCGATCAAGGTTTCAATACATCTTACTTGCCTAGTGAATTTACTCAAAAATGATAATCCTAAGGTTTGGTTATAAGTCATTACATGAACATGATAGAATCTATTTAAGTATCAAATAAGGTCTCTATAATCCCGATGAATCATCATAGAATTGATGGGATCACCAAAGGCGATGAGGGATAAACATGAAAAATCGATAGTTGTCTATCGCGGAATGACAACTAGCAAGAAGAGTTGAAATTTCATGAGTGTTATCAAGGGTGAAACCCATCGTGGTACCACTACTACCTCCCTAGGTTCCAAGGAAAGTGTGTGATATACATAAAAAGTAACTATAAGTATAGTGTGTGCATAAGCATTATTCCATATTCGATCCCAAAAATAAAAATATAAATAAAGACACAAATTGAAGTACAAATTAAAAAGGCAAAAACAAAGGTACGAGGAAAACAATGGAAAAAAGGCATGAATTTAAAAATAGTTGAATTATGTTAATCGATATACGAGCATAAAAATTCATCACATATCGAAATGAAATTCAAAAATTTATACAAAGCCTAACCCTAAGTATGTGTCCTCAGTGGAGTCATCATTCTATCATAGAGCGACATCGAGGCGAGATGACAACTTTGAAAAATATGAAATGGGCAAAAATAATGGAGTTGTCCCCTAGTATTATGGCTATTATGAAACCATATAGCTAGTTTGTTTTGAGTTCTTGATAAAAGGTTTGTTACATGTAGGGAAGCTACATTGCATAAAAATTTGAGTTGAATTTTTAATTTTTATAACGAAAGCCTATGCCTATTCTTAAATTTTCACCAACTAGGTGAGTGATTTGGGAGTTAATTGGTCAAAAGTTTTATCCTCACTCTAAGACATAATAAATCTAAAATCTATGACAATTATATTAAAACTAACACAATAGATATGATAAAAGTATATAATAAAAAAATGTCAAAGATAGTCCAAAAATTGGGTTCGGACCAACATGACTTCAAATTCCAAAATTTTCAAGTAAATATGCAAATTCATTGAAATTAGCAAAAATGATTCAAAAATAGGATTTAGATCGACACGACTTAAAATTTCAAATTTTAAGCAGATTGGCAATGTCAATAAAATTGACAAAAAAGATCTAAAAATAGGGCTTAAATCGACACAACTTTAAATGTCATGATTTTAAATGCATGATAAATGAATTTGGCACATAAAATGAGCATGTTAAGCAATGTTGGTATGAACGATCCAAACCAAGGTATAGATCAACATGACTTTAAAGTCATGATTTTTTAGAAACACTTTTTAGAAAAAAATTGACAAAATGATCCAAATAGAGGTGCAAACCGACATAACTCAAACCTTACATTTTTAGGCAAATTGGCGACAATGCTAAGCTAACCATCACAATTGGCAAAACTAGTCCAAAAATGAGATTCGGATAAATGAAACTTAAGAATCATATTTTTTTTAGCAAATCAAGCACAAGATCGATTTAATGTTATCATAAAAAAAAGGGTCCAAAGACGAGGTTCGAACCAACGCAATTCAATTACACACAACTAATAACAAAGATAATTATAAAATAATTAGTCTTTTATTTTGCCTCGATATTCCTTAGGGTCTCTGGCCCATTTCACGAGCTTGATATGCTATGGTGTTAAAGGATCATGCATCCTATGGAGGTGCGGAATAAACAAAAATTTTCCTCCATCTAAGGCCTCAAGATCAAGCCATTGAATCTAGCAACCATACATGCATAAATTTAAAGCAACAAATAAAGGATTACCTCTTGTAGCACAAATCCAAATTCTGTTATTAGAAAAGCCATCTAATTATTCGACCTCTATTGATGATCCACGCAATCTAAGTATCCATAAAAAAACACTCAAAATCAATAGGGTGCTAGCTCTACCTTTTTTGATTAGTATAGTGTTTCCTATAAAATCAATCCCGGGCAATTTTACGACAACCTTAAAAGAGAAGGAAATAGTATATTTTTGCTAGGGTTTTTGGAGAAAACTATTTTTTCTTTTTTTCTTCACCTTTCCGTGTGCCCAAGTTAGTTTTTAGGGTTGGTTGAATTTTTCTTTTTCTCTCGTCTTTTTTGCTTAGTGGCCGCACCTCTCTCTCCCTTATATTTATAGGAGAGTTTCTTTGTCCTTTAAGAGCAAGGAGAGGGGCGACATTAAGTCCCCATTAGGACTCTAGGTTATTGCTTCCTTATCCTCCAAGGATGAGGAGTTATTAGTATATGTAGACTTTTGATCATTATCTTTAAAACGTTCATCCTTATCCAATAAGGTTGATGTTTATCCTCCCATCAAAATATCTTAAGGTTTTTAATTAAACCTAATGAGCCAAAATCATTTTAGCCCAATTAATTTATTTGGACTATCAAAATAAATAATCTTAGATTATTTTTGGCGGGTCCATATTAGAAAATAATTTTTCAAAATACCCTTTAGTCTAAATTAGAAAACTCATTTTCATTTTAGGTTGTTTACTTTCAAATTTGGAAGTAAATTCCAAATTAGAAAATTGATTTCTAAAATAAAAAACTTTCCATTTAAGAAACTTTCTATTTAAGGAAACTTTTCATTTTGGAAACCCTTTTCAAAACAGAAAACTTTTATAATTGGAAACCTTTTTCAATATTTTTGCTTCTCATTTATAATATGAATACTTAAACTTATGTGTGTGACTCAAAAGGCTCCTAGATATGTTGGCAATGTATCAAGAATAAAAGACTCCTCTTTTATCTCTTAATACATAAATCAAGATTGGCCTCTAGCAAAGTATTATGACAAATCAATTTTTTAAAAGGATTAATTAATTTATTATTACCTTTCACGAGCATGGTTACCATATAATTCAGTCCTTATGTCAACTTATCATAGTGTGATCTCGAACTTGGTTATAAGTCTTGCTCGATTATGATCACACAATTTTTCTTCAATTCTCAAATATCTTAGCTCTTAAAGGAAACCAACTATGCTTTATTGGTGTACTCCTACCGAGGCCACAGATTTCTCAAGCGAACATTTATTGAAGTGCAATGTGATAACTCCTTTATCATACAAGGAATGACATGTCCTATCTTGGTCATACGTATATTTCCATTAGATTTCTAGTGCACCTAACGAATCATCCACGTGGAACTCTTTAATGAGTCCATCAAAACGAGTTTCAAAGTGCATAAGTCCTCTAATGAGATAACCATGATGAGTTCGAGTATAAGGACCATTTATACCCATCTCGTATGAGATTTCCATAGACTAAAACTAAATGGGTTTTCATGACGAGTCAAGTCCAGTGATATATTCTCTAAGATAAATCACCTAAATGCTTGCTTTGGCATCATCATGCCAATAGGTGTGAGATCTCCTAGTGCTATCATATAACATATGCATAGTACTCACAAGTCTATCTTTATATAGCCGAGTGTCCATTCTTGACAATGCTATGACTTGGGATGTTTAATGATATCATTTATATGTATTAGTATTTTTATCTCACATCTTTTGATCGATCGCTATTACAAATGCATATCATAAGGACTTCTATCTAATTCTACTGAATTTATAAATATAAAACATAAGAATTAATATAATGACTTCTTTATTATTATTAAAATAAATAATGTAATAATATATTAACTCAAGCCCATCTAAATATGGTTAAATCTTGGGCACTTACACTAACATGTGTATCATAAACACTTTAATCAAACAATCATACAATCAGTTTAATTAATTTATAGTCATACAAATACAAACTAAATTTAATACAAATTCAATTAAATGATTAAGAATGAATTACTTACTAAAAAAAGGCAAAAAGTCGAAGGAATTTTTTACTTGTCAAAATGGGATTAGTCTTAACCTTTTTAACCTCGATGAAGACCAATTATTCAGTCAATTAGGGATGAGGGATGGCTAGCCATTGTTCGATTTGGATTCGGCGTCGGCCATGGTGACTAGATCGTGGCTAGACTACTAGCGATGGTCGTTGGTGATTGGATCGAAGGCTAGATGGCTAGCGGTGGATGTTGGTGACTCGGATTAGATGGTGGCTAACATGCGATGTTGTTTTATCAAATGATGGATGTTGTGCGATGCCGCTAGATCGAATGGGAGGATGTCAATGACAAGGGTTATGTTGGATCGAGTGATGCCGCTACCTGGATCGGATGGTGTTGAATAGTTGATCCGGATCGAGTGGCCGTCGCTACGTGGGAGGACAACGTCCAATGACTAATCTAGATTGAAAGTTGGACAACTTATGCAATTGCTATTGGTGACTAAATTGGATGGAGCTA
The DNA here is from genome assembly GCA_963924115.1 of Dovyalis caffra. Lineage (NCBI taxonomy): Eukaryota > Viridiplantae > Streptophyta > Magnoliopsida > Malpighiales > Salicaceae > Dovyalis > Dovyalis caffra. The sequence goes on from CAWUPB010000030.1 coordinate 2,917,695, forward strand.
CCGTATGGATCGAACGAGCTTAGACTTGGCATGTTTAGCAGTAGTTGATCGAAAGAGGGCTTAGGCTTGGCGAGTTCGACAACATTGAACGACGAGAGTTGGCGAGTTGGTTAGAATTTCAAAGGGCGAGTGAAGGCTGGTCGAATTTTTTAAAAGGAGAAAGTGTGTGGCTAGTAAGGGGTGAGAAAGAGAGGGTTTTATATGCTCATTTTAAGGTTTGATGGCTAAAGTTTAGTTTGATTGCTCATCTTGTAGGCTTGTTTTATTTTGATTCTTTTTTCTTTGTTTTCTTTCAATTGCATCCTCTAATTATTTTCTCTTTTTTTTTATTTTTTTCTCTTTTGTTTTGAAACATAAAGAAAAATAAATGGATAATTTTTAGGTGCTAATGATGAGTATAAAGACCTCAAAAAATGCTTTTTTTTGCTTTATTCTTTGTCTTAGTTGTTGATTAGGTTGCTTCTTTATTGCTTTTGTTTTGGAACTAGTTGTTCCTTGATTTTTTTTTGCTCATGTTTTTTTCAACCATGTCTTTTTGCCATTTTCAATGTTTTATCTCATCGGTTATGCCGACCATTGTTTGTATCTATCGGTTTGTTTTTCTTTCATCGTTGCGTTGTTTTTCTTTCATCGTTGCATGTTGTTTTTCATATACTCTATTTTCTTTTCTCAATTTTGTTTTTTTGCATGACTCGTGTTTTACCCTTTGGGTATTGCTTGTTTTATTAGTGAAGATAACTTTAAAACTACTTATCGTTTTTAAAAAGATTTCCCATCTTTGTTATGTTAACCAACTTCTCTCGTTTTTGGCAATCGGGTTAATGTGTTTTTCAACACATTAAGGTGTGTTCTGTTTGTTTTTTTTTTTTTTTACTTCATGCATTGTTGTTTGGTCTTTGTTTTTTATATGTCCCTTTTAAACCCCTTATTGCATTTGATTGATATTTTTTACCAATCATTATGTTACTTTGCTATAAGTGTTTATCTTTTATAATAACATTTGTTCTTATTGCATTTGATTGATATTTTTTACCAATCATTATGTTACTTTGCTATAAGTGTTTATCTTTTATAATATCATTTGTTCTTATGGAGCCATCTTTGACAACCTCTTACTTTTAAACAAGTTTTGTTATGCTTTTGTAGGATTTGCTAATAACCAATTTGCTTCCTAGGAACAGTTAAATATTTGTAATATATATTTGTAGATAATTCATTACCTCAAATGAATTTTTTTAGGTGGCCTATTATCTATTATCGTGTACTTATCATTCTTGTTGATTAACAATTAGTCGATTAGCCATCTTCGCTTTATTTTTGTATCAATATTTTTTTAATTCTACATTATTTGCCAAATTGTTCAAAGTTTCTAGTTTGGTAATTGGTGCATATTAGTTCATTGTATTAAATTTTGATGTTTTTTTCTTATTTTGTAGAGGATTTTATCGATATTGAGACTCCGTATAATTTGAATTTTTTTATTGAGATCTTAAATTTTTTCTACCTAATTTAAGAGTTTTACTCTTATGTTGTTGTTGTGTTTTAGAACTTAATGTGCCATGTAAGTACATATGGCAAGCTCTAGCCAATGACGACTTACCATGTGTCATGGTGGCCATAAATTGGGTTTTAAAAAAAAGAAAAATTCTTATGTGGCAAGCTTCCATTGATTAGAACTTGCCACGTGTGCTTACATGACACATTAATGTCCGCAATAATAATAACATAAGAGTAAAAATCTTGAATTGGATAAAACAAATTTAGAGTCTCAATTAAAAAATCCAAATTGTACAAAGTCCGAATATGTGTAGAATCCTCTATAAAATAGGAAAAAAAAATCATCAAAATTTAATACAATCAACTAATATGCATCAATTCTTAAACTACAAACATTGAACAATTTGGCAAATAATGAAGAAGAAAAAAATATTAATACAAAAATATAACGAAGATGGCTTATCAACGGATTATGAATCAACAAGAACAATACACGTCAACGGATAATAGGCCACCTAAAAAATTGCATTTGAGGTATTAAATTTCCCACAAATATATATTATGAAATTAGTAAATTGGTTATTAGTAAATCATACAAATGCGGAACGAAAATTGTTTAAAAGAAATAGATTGTCAAAGATTGCTTCATAAGAACAAAAGACAACATCAAATACCGTATAAAAGATAAACACCTACAAGCAAAGTAACATAATGATTGGTAAAAAATATTAATTAAATGCAATAAGGATTTTAAAAAGGACATATTAAAAATAAAGACCAAATAACGAGTGCAAGAAGTAAAAAAAAAAAAAAAAAACAATGAGCAGAGCACACCTTAATGCATAGAGAAACACTTTAACATAGTTGCCAAAAGCCGAGTAGTCGCTTAACACAACAAAGATGGGAAATCTTTTTTAAAAATGATAAGTAGTTTCAAAGCTATCTTCATCGATAAAACAAGCAATACCCAAAAGGCAAAATGCGAGGTCATGCAAGAAAATTGAGAAAAGAAAAATAATGTATAGTAAAAACAACATGTAACAATTAAAGGAAAACAAACCGATAGATACAAAAAATGGTTAGCATAAATGTTGGGATAAAACATAGCAAATGGCGAGAAAGACATGGGTTGAAAAAAACATGAGCAACAAAACAATCAAGGAACGACAAATCCCAAAACAAGAGCAATAAAGAAGCGACTTAATCAACAACTATGATAAAGAATAGAATAACTAATACATAATGTTTAATTAACGTTAAAAAACTACGCAAAAGGGAAAATAAAAATTTTCCAAAAGCAATATGCGGTAGCTTGAACGAAAATAAAATATTAAAAATAATAAAATTGGAGAAGAAATTTTAAAAAACCAACATCAACCAAAAAAGTGAAGAAAAAAATAAAAAACGAAAAAAAGTAGTAGTTGAACACAAATATAACAACGAGATAATTTTTTTTTTTTTTGAAATTACGGATGTAGTGTACAAACAAAGAGGGCTAAGAAGAAAGACCTCGCAAAGATAGCCGCAACAAAAAAAAAAAAAATCCAAAAAAATAATCTAAAATCGCACATGCGATAGACAAAACAAGAAGGTTGATAAAAAAAAATAATGAACAAAGAAAATCAATACAAGTTAGGGAAAAAAAAAACGAGAGAGAAAAAAAAACACTAGTCAAATTGAATTGTAATGGAGAAATAGAAATCAAGTGTCCATAACCTAAACTAGACTCGTGAGTGGAAGGTCAGTAAGCAATGATTGCTAGAGCACGTAAGATCCTAAGAAAGCAATGGAAACAAAATATATAGTGCTTGAAAAAAAAAAGGATAAGAAACAATGAAAATTAGAGAAGAACATTTTTAAAATCCATTCAACCAGTAGAAATTGAGAAAAAAAATGACAACATATGCATTAGTCGAACAACAAATAAAACAACAAAATTAAAAAAAAAATCTAAAATAACATATGCAAACAAATTGAATTTAAGAAAAAAAAAAGACGAATAAAGACAATTGCAACAACCGGACATACCAAAAAAATTCTAAAAAAGCACATGCAACAAAGAAAGTAAGAAAATTGAGAAGAAACACTAAAAAAAAAAAAAAAAAACCAATAAAAGCAATGCCAAAAAAAAAAAAAAACAAATGAAGAGAGAGCAAAAAACACAAGCCAAACATAGATTATAATATAGATAGATAGATAGATAGATAGATAGATAGAGAGAGAGAGAGAGAGAGAGAGAGAGAGAGAGAGAGAGAGAGAGAGATCGTGTGTCCATTCCTCGAGTAAATTATAAATTAGTCCTTGTTAAAAAAAAAAGCATTAAATAGTTTTCTTTTTGTTTAAAAAATTAATTATTTAGCCTTTATGTTTTTAAATCTACTTGTAACTTAGTTCTTTTGTTATTTTTTTAATTTATTTTGATTTTTATTTTAAAAAATAAAAAAGAGAGAAAATATAAAAAATTATGAAAAGATTGACAAAAAAATATATTTTATAAAATAAAAATAATATTAAATTAAACATAGTTAATATTAATTAAAAAACTAATTGATTTGTTTCTTGAAACTAAAGAGAATAATTTATATTTAAATCTTTATGCCTCAAAATGAAATGCGAGAAAAAGATCGCAAGTAGCGTGCCATCAGAGCACCTATGGTCCCTAGAAAATCGAGGAAAAAAATTAGAACGAAATTGCCTCTGGAAAACAAGAAGAGGGCCAAGTAAAATAAGATAGGCACATTTGTCGAATAGGAGAATCAATACAAAAGTAAAGAACAGGCCAAAAAAAAAAAAACTCATCTTGTTTCATTCTAGCTAAACAAACTGGAAAAGAAATGGCACCGATGAAGCAACCAAACCTACAACAACCCATTTGTTTTTTGAAAAAATTTAATGAACTGTTATGTGCCAAATGGGTGAGTCACTAGTGACTCTTGAATTTGCCCAATATACTACCTTGAGCTAACTGCGTAAACTCGTAATTCTTACCTTTATTCTTATTTCTACCTATTTTAGAATACTACAACCAAAAAAGCTATTGGAAGAGACAATAGAAGCGAAGTAGAAGAGAGAGAAAAAAATTGAGATAAGTTTTGTTGAAGGGAAAGCAAATCTCTTTGCTAAAAGTAATTCTGAATTAAAAATGATCGTCTCCCGTTACAAAAGTTTTACAACTTATTTATACACCTATTCCTAACTATCTTCCTTATTAGAAGGCAAACTATCAGCTAAGCTCCTAATAACTAGCTCTACACATGAGAATAGGACTTAGCAAAATACTAAGACAACTCTTAATAACCTAGTTCTAGATACTACTCACGTGGAAGAACTCCACCAAACAGATTCTTATTTCAACAATTAAATAAAATACACGACTAAGAAACTATCTTTTCCTCAAGGTGAAAATCTAAAAAGTTGAACTTAAACTTTTGCAAGTCCTCCCATGTTACATACATAGGAGAGTGCCTTTGCTAATGAACAAGAGCTTCCTTACATTGTTTGCGAATCCACTCACCAATCATGGTTGTGGACTTGTGGTGTTGCCAAAACAAAGTCTTCTCCTTTGTGCAATCTTGGGAGTTGCTCTAGTACCTGTACAACAGCCTTAATTTTCTTTAAGCATGATACATGGAACACTGGATGTATTTTTGACTTGCTTGGCAATAAAAGCTTATAGGCAACAACTCTGATCTTTTAAACGATCTCAGATGGGCCGTAATACCGAGGCGACAACTTAAGGTCTCTTATGAGTGAAACTGAGACTTGCTTGTAAGGCTATAGGCATAGGTAGACAAAATCTCCTACCTTAAAACTCTTGTCAATGCAGCCGATATCATAAAATTTCTTCATGTGATTTTAGGCAACTTGTAGTTGCTCTTTTAATTCCTTGAGAACCCTATCACGATCTAATAACTCCTTGTCCACTGAATCTACTTGAGTAGTGCCTGGAATATAAGATAATAAAGATGGTGGAGCTCCACCATAAACAACCTCGTATGGAGTCTTTTTTGTGGAACTGTGAACACTTGAGTTATAGCAAAATTCTGCCTAGGAAATCCATCGAGTCCATTCCTTTGTCTTGTTTCTTGTAAAACATTGTAAGTACATCTTGATTGTTCAGTACACCGCCTCGATCTGGCCGTTTGATTGAATGATGATAAAAAATTAAAGTTCATTCCTTGGAAATGGAAAATTTCCTTCTAGAAAGTACTTGTGAAAATTGAATCTTTATCATAGACTATAGATTTCGGCATGTAATATAATTTCAAGACATTGTAAAAAAAAAATCTATGCTAGTGATGTTGCTGTGTAAGGATGTGAGATAGGAATGAAATGAGCAAATTTTGACAAGCGATCAACCATGAAAAAAATGGTTGATTTCGCTTTTAAGAGAGGTAACCTATCAATAAAATCCATAGATACATCAGTCCATACCTATGTAGGAATAAACAGTGGTTGTAGAAGATTGTATAGTGAAATTGGCATGTATCACATTGCTTCATATGTTCTCAAATGTCTTGCTTCACTACCAAAAAAATACAAAGTAGCAACAGATTAAAATCCGTCGCTATTTAGCGACAAATTAGTGACGAATTCATGACAAGCTATAAAAGGTTGTGTTTTGCGATGGATTGCGATAGACTAACGAGGGATAATTAGCGATGGTTAAAAATTCATCGCTAAATAAGGTGAGCAAAAATAGTGCTAAAATCAGCGATAGATTAGCGACGGCCATGTCGTTGCTAAATAAAAAAATTAGCGACGAAATTTGTTCTCGTTGCTAAAATCCTTATAATTTATTGAAGTTAGTGATAAATTTTAGAATCCGTCACTAATATTAACGTAAAATTAGCGACGGACTTATGTCCATTGCTAATCGGTGGGATTTTAGGTGGAAATTTCCCCCCAAACTCCCCCCAACGACGGGCGATCAATCGTTACCTAGAGACGGGCGACCGGCTCGTCGCTGGGGGCGGGATTTGGGGGGAAGTTTCTTCCTAAATTAGCGAAGGACTCTCAATCCATCGCTAATTAGTGACGAATCGATGATAGAATCGGGTTCTTCACTATTTTGCCTATATATACTTCCCCCTTCTTCCTCTTTATTTGCTTCCTCTTCTCCATTTGCTTCCCTCACCTCCATCACACCTCCCCTTCGTTGCCGCCCATAAAAATGCCACCCACATCACATCACGCCACTAAAATCTTTTTCAAAATCATTCAACAAAGTGAGAGGTATCTTTCTCCCTCAAAATCGGATCATATATGTGTTATCTATCCTTGATCTATCGGGTAAAACTTTCTCTCTCTAACTCTTATTTTTTTTAATTAGATAAATGTGACGCCCGGCTCCCTTACCTATTACCTAACAGGCGTGACCGGCGAGACACACTCGTTGGGACTAAGTCCCCTACTTCCTCCATCGTACACAACGAAACTAAACCATGGGAAACGCATAATATAATTTACAACATTATTACGGATAGTTCTATAATTTAAAACATATTCAAAATGCCTAAAAATTTTCAACCTAGGCCCATACCCCTTTTTATTGACACAAAAGATATTCCTATTTTTATGAGTGGCACATGAGCCTCTGTTAACAAGAACCGGTAGCATCCTCGATCGGCTTAACTTTGCCCTTGCTTGAATAACACACAAATACAATAACGGAATGAGCCAAAGCTCGGTAAGTAGGGTGATGCACGTGATATGCGAGTCTTATTGTGTTTCCCATATTTTCATACATTTTAATTCGGGTACCCTAGGTATATGCAATTCCGTGCGCCCAATCTCTCGATGATCGTGTTATCACCTACTCGCTCTATTACTTTCTCTCGGTGATCTCAATATCACCTACCGCTCGCAACGGAATTATCCCTCGTTGTAGCACACGATTAACGGAATTATCCCTCATTTAACGAGTGTTAGTAAATAGAGCTCGCACTATGAATTTCTTGCTATTACCCAATCCACTCAATTCGGTTACCAAACCATGTCAATTCAAGACTCAATGATTTTTCTCAATTTATTTCCACCCCCAATGCACATGATGCACGTGATGGCATGTTTAATCACATTCAACCAAACTCGGGTACCGACCCTTCTTTCTCAAGCCATACTCACGATCCAACCATCACTCGAGATTCACTCGGCGCTCACATACCAATCATGGTACTCATAGTAGGAACACAACCTCCGCTCATTAATATTGTTTATTAGTTTCACTAATAATTAAAGAAGGTCCAATTCTTCTTCTTTTTTTTCTATGAAAGAATAAATTTTCTTTAAAATTTTAAAATCCTTTTTATTTCTATCAAGTCCACTTATTTTAGCCTAAGCCCATTTTCGTTAGTCTAAGCCCATCTACTTTAAAACAAAGCCTTTTGATTTTAGTCCAAGTCCATTTCCAAGTTTATTTTATTTAAGTCCGGGCCCATTAACATTAATCCAAGCCCAAGTCCATTTGTTTTAATCTAAGTCTATTTTATTTTTAAATCCAAGCCCATCTCATTTTAACTCAAGTCCAAGCCCATTTATTTTAATCCAAGTCCAAGTCCATTTGATTTAATCTAAGTCCACTTTATTTTTAAATCCAAGCCCATCTCATTTTAACTCAAGTCCAAGCCCATTAATATTAGTCCAAGCCCATTTATTTTAATCCAAGCCTAAGTCCATTTGTTTTAATCTAAGTCCACTTTATTTTTAAATCCAAGCCCATCTTATTTTAATTCAAGTCCAAGCCCATTAGCATTAGTCCAAGCCCATTTACTTTAATCCAAGCCCAAGTCCATTTGTTTTAATCTAAGTCCACTTTATTTTTAAATCCAAGCCCATCTTATTTTAATTCAAGTCCAAGCCCATTAACATTAGTCCAAGCCCAAGTCCATTTGTTTTAATCTAAGTCCACTTTATTTTTAAATCCAAGCCCATCTCATTTTTAACTCAAGTCCAAGCCCATTAATATTAGTCCAAGCCCATTTATTTTAATCCAAGCCCAAGTCCATTTATTTTAGGTTAAAATTTTTCAGCAGTGGCACAACCTAAACAACCTATACCAAATCAGCCATAACTCCTTAAATATATATCTAAACCTCACAAAATTTTAAGGGGAGATATTAGACATATAGATCAACAACTTTCAGTGTTTAAGTGTCCTCCAAAAATCATTCTAAAATCCTTAAATAATTCACACAAGTTTCGGAACTAAATAAACTTTTCCAGTAGCTGGTCCATTCAACGACCCATACTAAATCAGTCATAAATCCTTACATACAGATCTAAAAATCATGAAATGTTAGATACATATAGTAGACACATAGATGAACAACTTTACTTCTTTGAGTTCTTCCCAAAAACTACGCTATGATCCCGAAATAAATCGCACAACTTTCGGAATAAAATATTTTTCCAGTAGAGGTTCCATCCGAACGATCCATACCAATTCAGTCATAACTCAATATATATATCTCTAAAAGTCATGAAATTTTAAAGGAACATAGTGGACACATATAGAAACAACTTTCATGCTTTGTATTGTTTCTAAAAATCACTCTAAGATGCCGAAATAAATCACACCAAGTTCTGGTTTTTCCACCCCTAAAATCCGAAAATCTTTTCTTAAAGCACATTTCTCAACACACATGCTTAACCATCCATCATCAAACATCCAAGTGTTTAAAATCATCACAAATACCATAATCACATTTCACATGAATTAAATAACTCATAAAATAAACATGGAAAGCATAAACAAAGCAAGAAAAAAAAATGAAACCTACTTACATTGGATTAACTTTCCTAAAATCTCTTTTGCTTCCTTTTAGTTTCCCCTTCTTTTTCCTTCCCATTTTTCCTCTTTCTCCCCTCTCTTTGACTCTTTCTTTCTTGGTTTTAAGGCAGCTACGGGATGCACCAAAATGCATCCTTATCCCATTTCTTCTTACTTAAATATCTCACCTAATCTCATCCATTCAATGTTCATTACAAGTGTCAAAAGCTTGTGGTGAAATGCAAGGTAAATGTGGCTGAAATTAATGAAATGATGGGTGTAAATTTCAAGGAAGAAGAGGTGATGATCAATGAAAATTTGTAGAAAGTAAGGGCCAAAATATGATTAAATGAGGGTAATTAAATTAACTACATTTTCAGAATTCCTTCCGAAATTTCGACAATTAGCACTTTCTCTCTCTTTTTTTTTTTAATTTATACTTATTCCATATAAAAGAAATTTTCTAACTAATTTACCCAATGTTTTTTTTTAATATATATATAAATATTGATATACACCCGTTACTCTCAACAAATACGTACATACCACATATTCCAAGTACATATGTTGACTCGGTTACAGATTTTCACGTACGTAACCGATATACTATATATGTATATACGTACGAATATAAATATCTCGATACGTACATTTATACGATTATGGATTTTATGAGGGTTACAATAAATGTTATAAATTTTTAGTTAAATTTTTTATTTTTTAATTTTTTAATTATTTGAATGTTGTTAATTATCTTATTATGTTAATTTTTTGTTAAGTTGTATGTAGTAGGTTAAATTTGTTAGTTGTTATTTTATTCTTATAACTATTAGATTAATTTTGTTAAGTTTTATTTTGTTGTTATGTTAATTGTTAGGTTAATTTGTATGTTAATGTAAAATTTAAAATTTAAAATTTTGTTAATTTTGAGTTGTTAGATTAAAATTTAATTATTTAATATCAAATTGTTATTTTAATTAAGCAAATTATATATATATATATAGTGTTAGGTTAATTTGGTTAGTTTTTTGTTTAAACTTAATTTTTAAATTATATAATTTTTGACGTAGTTTAGTCATTTCGAATGTAAATTTTATAAGTAATTTTATTAGTTTAATTATTAAAATTGAAATAAGATAACATGCATAATGATTTGATCATTTCGAAAAACAATTGAATAAAAATGTAATTAAAAAATTAAAATAAACATTAAAATTTTATAAATATTTTATTAATTAATAAAATTAAATAAATATTTTATTTAGGGTTTAATTAAAATAAATTTAGTTGAATATTTTCATAAATTAATTAGATGATAATGTAATTTAACATTTTTAGGTTCAAAAAATATAAAATTTGATGTATTTTAAGTGAAAATGATAATGTAATTACCTTAATTTACCTAAGGTAGTTTAAATTAGGTTAAATGTTTGGTTTAGGTTAGGTTTACGTTATAATATATTGGACCTAAGGTAGAAAATATAAAAAAAAATTACACCAAAAATAATTGAATATTAAAAAAATTAAATATTTATTAAAAAAATGTAATCATTCTTTAAATAATTATTTAAATAGGAAGTCAAATTCTTAAACAACATTTATAACTAATTAGAGACAATTATACAAGTAATATATGTGCTTAATATTTATTTAAAATTATTGGGAATGATGACAAGTAATTGTTTGTAATGGTTATGTCATTTTTGCAGTAATTACAAAAATGAGACGTAATCGACAATGGATGAATTTTAGATTAGTTAACGAATTGTTAAATGATGACTTTGTCGAGTTGTAGAACAATTTTCAGCTTTTTTGTTGAGCATCCCGAATATATGGATGAAACCAAAATTAGGTGTCCTTGTAATTTCGGTAAGTGTCGAAACCGAAATTATGAAGAGATTGACACGGTCAAATATCATTTGTGTCGTAAAGGTTTTGTGCTTCGGGATATTATGAGTGGGTGCAGCATGGTGAATTTGAAACCTATATGACATCCGAAAATTCTAGGAGCCGACATGTTTTTAAAAATTATTATGTAGGCGAAGGTAGTTCTAATGAACCCCAAAACCCATATCAATGTATGGTAATGGATGTAGTCGATCCATCCTTTGATCCGTCCAACATGGAGGAGGTTCCTAATCCTTGCACCCAACGCTTTTATGATATGTTGAATGCATCACGTAGAGAGATTTGGCCTCGGTTATGGTAAACCTTCACAATTGTTAACGAGTTGCTCAAATGCTTAACTTAAAAGCCGACTATCATTTTTCGGAAAAGTGTTTCGATAAGTTATGTGAGCTGATGAAGGAGTTGATGCCGATTGATAATCGTATGACAAATAACTTTTATGAAACAAAGAAGTCTGGTTAAGGGGATGAGTTTATCGGTGGAAAAAATTCATTGTTGTTAGAACGAGTGCATGATTTATTGGAAGGAAGACAATGAATTAGATAAATACAGATTTTTTCAACATCCTCAATATCGAAGTTCTCATTGAGGATCGAAAGAGGAAAACTTGTTCTAAATAAGAAAATGTACTACTTTCCTCTAACCCCTCTTCTGCAGCCGATTGTATACATTGAATACGACAGTCGAGCACACGATGTGGCATGCTGAACATGAGGGAGATGATGTAGGAGTAATATGTTATCCTTCCGATTCAATCAAATTAGGAGTGTTCACTAATAGGTTTCAAACATTTGGTCAATTCGGTGCGTAATATTCCTCATGGCTAGTCATTGTGACTCCATACAATTTGCCACCATGGATGTGCATGAAGGAGGAATATATATTCCTAAAAGTGATTGTTTGGGTCCAACAAATCCAAAACATAAGTTGGATATTTACTTGCAGACTTTTCATATTCGAGCTTATCTAGTTATGGGAGGTGGGTGTGGTGACCTATGATGTGCACCGTAAATAAAATTTTTTATTACAAGCTATAGTTATATGGACTATGAGTGACTTTTTTGCATATTCAATGTTGTCTAATAGGAGTACTATAGGAAAACAAGCTTGTCCTTATTGTATGAAAAATTTAGATGCTTTTTCCCTTCCTAATGGAAGGAAGACCTCATAGTTTGACAACCATTGAAAGTTTCTTCCTCATAATCATCCATATAGAAGAAACAAGAAAGCATTCATCGTAAAAAAAGTTGTTAAATTTGGTCCTCCTCCAATCCGATTTGAAACAAAGATGTCATATCCGGTCGAGCGAGTGAGGGTTATTGAAGGTGATAGAAGATAGTACGGATAATCATAATAGTCGAATCTCTCGGATGTCTAGATGGAGGAAGCGAAGTATTTTAGGGATTTGCCTTATTGGAGTAAAAATCTTGTTCGACATAGTTTAGATGTCATGCATGTTGAGAAAAATGTGTCCGATAATGCTTTTAACACAATCATGAATGTGTCAAGAAAAAATAAAGACAATGCCAACTCCAAGAAAGACTTGAAACTCTTCCGTACAAGGCCGGAATTAACAAAGGATGATGTGTTTGGAAAGTATCCTAAAGTTGCATTTACTTTGTCGAAATAACAAAAAAGAAAATTTCTTAAATGGATAAAACAACTCGAGTTCCCCGATGGATATGTGTCCAATCTAGCTAGATGTGTTGATATGCAAGCATGACAAACTTTATGGGATGAAAAGTCATGACTGTCACGTCTTCATATAGAGATTACTTCCAATTGCATTTCGAGAGTTTTTGTCGGGAAATATTTGACAATCACTTATAGAGTTGGGTTTGTTTTTTAAGCAATTGACTTCTACAATTATAAAGCAAGAAGATATGGTACGACTTAATGATGAGATACCCATCATTTTATACAAACTAGAACGTATATTTTCACCTAGCTTTTTTGACTCCATGAAATATCTTCCAATCCATCTACCATATGAGGCATCTATTGCGGGACTCGTGCAATATCGATGGATATATCCATTTAAAAGGTATTGACATTCAATTCAAAAGTAAATTTCTCACTTTCGAATGTTAAAATTATTCATATTTGTAGGTATCTCGTAAGCTAAAAAATAATATTAAGAATAAAGCTAAAGTGGAAGTATCAATATGCCATGCATATTTGGTTGAAGAAGCCTTTCTATTTTGCTTGGTATTATTTTAAGCCTTATGTGCATACTAGGCATCGAAAAGTGCCACGTAATTTTGACTTCAATGACGAAGAAGAAAACCACATTGAAGGGATGTTATCCATATTCAAACAACCAATATATATTGTTGAATTGTGAAGAAGTCAAACCTTACATGAGTGAGTTTATCGAAATTCAAATTTTATATCATACCTATTTATTACACTTAATAATTAATATTAGAAAGATAGTAGAGACTAACTCACATTTGTTATTAATTCTCTTCTCTTTAGTGGATTTCTTACCGAAATGCAACGGAACAATCCGTTCATGTCCAAGAATGAGGATGATGTTCTAATTGAACATGCATTTGCCTTCCGGTTTAATCAATATGTAAGTATTAGCATTTTATATGTTTAGTTTGTTGATAGCATTAATTGAAAGATAACCGTTAGCACCTAATTTTTGCTATTTTTAGTTACTTGTTTATTTACTATTACAAAAATGCCAAAAAAAAAAATAAAACAAAAATATATAGAAAAAAAAGTAAGAAAAAGAGAACAATTAGGGTAGTTAGCTTAGATTAATTCTAGAAAAGGGGTTTAATTGAAAAATAAAAAGTTGGAAATAATTGAAGAAGAAAATTGAGGGCATAATAAAAAAAGAAAGGGAGTCAAAGCTTCAAATCCTTTAATTAAAATAAGGAGTGGTACAATTGGAATGAATTAAAATAAAAGTTCTAATTATTAATAATGGGAGGCTAAAATTAAAACACAAAAAAGAAAAAATTGAACCTAAATAAATCCATGGAAGAATCAAAGGACAAAATTGGATTTTTTCCAAGAGAAAAACCCTACCAATATAAAGCCCCGTGCATTTTTTTATCACAGATCGTTCACGATCACCCGAAAAAATACACCTAGCCGCCGATACTTGGTCTCTCTCTCGCCCATTCTTGTCTCCGTCTTTCACTTGTATCTTTTCTCCCTCGTCAACCTCTCTCTAACCTAGCAGATGACTAAGCCCCTTTTGCCTCTCGCACGCTAGCCTTGATCACTCGTACGCCTCGATCGATAGCCCGCCCGCAAACCTCTTGCTCACCCATAAGTACCAGCCTCCACGGCCCACGGTTCCTTAGCCTACCGCTTAACAAGCTCGCCTAAGCCTTTCCCTCGCACAAACCCTCTTGCTCGGCCCTCTCCTCTTGCCACTCATGAACCAAGCTTCGTCCTATAGGCCATACACACACACCAACACCTCTAGCCCTCTCTTGCTCTTGCTTTCTCCCTCTCGCCTAAGTCATGTATACAGCCCCACTCACCCTACATAGTTCCTCTCATTAGCCTCATGCCACGGCCCCACACACGCACGCCCCACGCCTACTACTCCCTTATGCCAAGCCTCCTCGCAGGCCCAAGCCCATCCAAACCTCCTATTTTATTTATTTGTTTATATATAAGTCGTTAGTAGCTTTTCACTTATGTGATGAAGCCGCTGGAGGGCTTCAAAATATATTTGTTTATTCGGTAGCTTCCCACTTATGTGACGAAGTCGTCGAAGGGTTTCAAAATATTTTTATTTATTTGTTTACATATAAGCTATCGGTAGCTTCCCACTTATGTGATGAAGCCATCGAAGAGCTTTAAAATATTTTTGTTTATTTTTTGACATATAAGTCATCGATAGCTTTCCACTTATGTGACGAAGCTATCGGAGGGCTTCAAAATATTTTTGTTTAAATGTTTGCATGTGTGAAAATAAGTCGCCAATAGCTTCCCACTTATTTGAAAAAGTCGTTGGAAGGATTTAAAAAATTTGGTTTATTTGTTTGCATATTCGAAAACAAGCCACCGGTAGCTTCCCACTTATGTGACGAAGCCACCGGTGGCTATTCAAAATAGTCATTTGCTCTTTGCTTGAGTGACATGAAGTTGTAGGTGACTTCCCACCTATGTGACAAAGTTGTTAGTAACTTCTTACATCCATGACTCAAATTGTCAATGGCTTCCCACTTGTGTAAGTGAAGTTATCGGTGACTCGTAGCTCATGTCGGTAAAAGGCTATTTATCTTTAGAAATTCAACTATTTTTTGATAATAGGTCGTGTTCACAAATGATTAGTTAAAATTCTAATTTTTCTACCTTTTTTCCATTTGGGTAGGGCTTATTGGCCTTGGATCGGCCAAAATGCTCGAACTATCATGTTTCACACTTGAACCTTCTCATCCCATAATTTTATCAAATAAATTCACATGAAAAGGCATAGAGGTACAATAGAATAAAGAACTAGGTTTTTACATTCATAGACAAACAATGCAGCCTTCCTTAGGTAGGACGAGATGGTGGCGACATTATGTCTTCCCCATACATAACCGACCCTTTATCCAAATATCCATGTAGACTAGTGTATTTAGGGATTCCTAGTTCTCCCCAATTAGCTAGGTGGCGACTCCCTTATCTTGACCCCTTTCCCTACTTGTGTAGGATCGATGTCGACGCAATTGGTTACTCTACTAGGGACCTTAATGTTATGCTAGGGTCATGCTTTGAATGTCCGTGTTGTAAATCTTTGGTTGGTTACTATGTCTCTATGCTTATTTGTTGTGAGTGAATGATTTTTATTTAGTTAGTTAATTAATTAATTAATTAATTTTTGTGTAGTGATAACATGTTTGTATTTATGTATGGATGTTCATGTTTTCTTATCCCTACGAGTTTGGTTTGGTTTAATTTCTTACCCTTTTATATTTTTTGAGACTCGGATATGGAGTCATACCTTAACACACTACACTACATAATTAAAATTTTCATTTCTATTCACCTCGGGATCTAAGGAGTTAGTAGTGGTACCCCGATGAGTTTCATCCCGGGTAAACACTCATGAAATCTCAAGCCTTCTTGCTAGCTACCATCGGTGATGGGTAATCGATGATTTTTCACGATTGCTAATGTCATCATGGATAGTCCTAGTGACTCTACTAAAGACTCAATAGGCTAGAAGGTACCCTTTTAAAACTTAGATATAGCCCGACCATTAATGTAGTGGCTAGAATCGGATTTTAAGACCATCTTCCCCCGTTTAACACATCGAGCAAGTCGAACATGTTGGAAACCTTGACTAAAATATTTTGATCATGATGTTTTCGGATGGGTGATAAAAGACTCAAGTACATTTCAAGCCATCATCGATTTTCCAAACAGAATCCGAAGCCCTTCGGAGAGTGAAGGGAGATTGTATACAAGAGGGATTTTATGGTGACCATCAGTCGATAACTAAGCTATAATTGATGATCAACAACACCAACAAAATCCTTGAATGTTGAGAACTCTTGACTACTAGTGATAAACGAGTGTTCAAGAATAAATATGGAAACTTGGTGGCATTAATAGAGATACCGGTTCGAAGCCTATGTTGAGGGCTCTCATCTCTCTATAGGACCCTTCACATCGATACTTTACCATGGGAAACATAGACATGAATCCTACAATAGAGGAGTATCACCAATGCTTGTAAAATGCAAAATCCTTCATATCGAGTCTATCTCTACCACCGATGTGATGAAGCGATTGATAGGGTCGAAAGATGGCTGAGTGTAAGTCCGAGTTGAGCATGAGCCAAGGCTACGGAGGGATGGCACCATGAGATCTTATTAGACATATTCAAACAAAGCTTAAGAGAATCCATCACTAGTCGAAGAAGTTTCGAGTCTTAGCTTTATGCATCTTTGGTTTGATCTTATTTCCATCCTCTCGCTAGATTGATCGGTCTTGCTACTACAAATGCTTTAATTGAGGTAGAGAAGAACTCGGTTAACCCTACCACTCGTAATTTTAATTAAGATTATCATGTCATTAAATCACTATCGAAGATCCAAGTAAAGGCGGGATGAGGTGTTGTGTGCAATTGTTGTGCATATGGATGATTAGTCATATAAGAATATACGGATCCATTTTTGATCCCGTTTAGTGCAACAATCAAGAATTGCTAAAGAAGTTTATAATCACCCCATGGAAGAGCTATATCGAACAAGAATGGAGAACCATGCTACTCGACTTGTCAAATTCCTAAGTCCATGAAAGGCCGTTTGGATGAATCAAGCATTGTATTTGGCTTATTGTGGAAATTTTCCTTTGGTTCCTCCGATTGGATCAATAGGATATGTCGGTTATGCTCCTAGTATGGTGTCTAGACAAATTGGTTATGAGTAAGGCATTCCGAGAACGGTGGGATTGGTCGATTTTGAAAGAAACTTGAGAGTAAAATAGATGGTCGTGAGGTAGCTACTACTAAAGCTTATCCTTCTTGGCAAGTTGTGAGAGTAAAAGGTTTGGGTAACCGAGCAAACCGAAGTCAAGATAGTCAAGTTCCAATGTTTGACCATTAGGCCGATCCGGAACCTCCAGTCCCTATCGTGGTCATAGATCCTATTGAGCCATTCGAGGTTGAGATAGGTCGGTCTATCCAAGGAAACAAACCACTCTCTCACGATTTCTAAGTAACACGCAGGAAAAAAATAAAAGCGGATCCTCTAGAAATGGCTCTCATAGACTACCACGACCTAAACAAAAAAATGGAGTTGCTCAAGATGGAAAAATTGAAGCTAACTAATGATCTAGCCAAGGAAAAAAGAAAGAGGGGAAATGATAAAGAAAATATACTAGATCCGGAGAAAGATTTGGAGGCCTAGCAAAGTATAGTCGTTGAAGATAAATATTGGGAGTCAACTTATCATCAAGCTCAAGCGGAACTAGATGCCAAATGTGTCGAGTTAGACAAGCTATGATCACGAGATAGGTAGGTTGAGTTTGAGTCGAGGGGTTTGGGTTCGTAAATATAAAAAATTAGAGAAGATAATGTGAAGTGGCAAATGTCTCTAGGATTTGAATGTAGTAATTTTCAAGAACCAACGGAGCAAGTAACGGAGATGCAAAGCCAAGTTGCAACGATCAAGAAAAAGAACCAACATCTAGAAGAAGAGCTACTTAAGTTATCCTCATATTGGGCTACCATACATAACAACTTGGCTCAAGTCGGTAATGAGCGAGTTAAAAGCTTGGCTATCCTAGACAATCAAGCGAAGGAGGTCTCCAAGGAAGCTATAGCCCTACGAGAGCTAAGCCCGGCCATTGGTTAGCGTGAAGTAAAAGATTATGATGAATCTTTGATCGATTCTCCGAAGGGAACCGCTTCGCTATTTGAAATGGCTAGACAAGGGAAGATCTTTGGAGTATGATGGAGTGGCCTAGTAGTTTGGCTCCTTTTGCTCGTGTTTCATCTTCAATTATATGAGTTGCATTTTTCTTTTGTTATAGAAAGATGTACTATGAAGTATGTAGAGCCTACATCCTCATCATTTTGAATACTTAGTTAATAAAAGCTTTGGTATGTTTACGTACACGACATTGTTTATTATGATTGTTAAAACCCATCTCATAAGTTGGGAACACCGACTCTACCGAATGATCACATCAACAAATGATATCGACTTGCACTATCCAACAAAATAGCTTCAACCATATAAAGAATTTGATAGGCCGGATGGTTACTCCGAAATTTAACAAAAGAAAGAAATCCAATGATTATTGATGCGAGTAAACATATCATTAAACCAACCACTAGAACATGAAAGAAGAAGAAGAGCTATTTTGTCACCCTCATGGATGGCTACTCCATATTTAGTCTCAAATGTCGTATATATTATTAATATGTTATTCATGAACTCGTATTTTATTGCTTTTTTTATGTCTAAAAATATAGATCCCGTCGGTAAAATTGCACATCTTTCAATAGTTTACAAGATGAGACTAAAAGTGAAAATGGAAAATGAGGAAATAGTTCGATTGGAGCAAACTTATCAATAAGAAATTGCAACATTAAAGCAAGAAATTGCAAGGCTTACTCGTCCTTTTTGAACGAGCATTCAATCATAGGCAACTCTCGGGTCGCCTCCCAACCCGATTGTAGGTTAATCATCTATTGTTACTCTTGAAGCCGTATTTGTCATCCCTTCATCGGCTCTCCAACGGACAGACTCGGATTCCTTAGTTTGCCATGCCTCGGCATGGGAGCCCCACCATTGATAACCTACCCAATACATCAATGCTAGGAGACATGCCTTAGTAAGTCTCTCTCGCCATATGTATACATTAATCTAATGACTAATGATTGTGGAAGGGAGAAGGGATTTAGTGAATTTGAAATTGAAAAATTGATCGTCATTGAAGAGCGACTTTGAGCCATCGAGGGTGTACATATATATGAACCTCCGTTAACAATGGATAAGCATGTTATGTCGAATGTGGTGATTTTGAAGAAATTCGAAGCTACCAAAGTTTCCTAAGTATACTAGCAGCTAGTGCTCGAGGACCCATTTAAGAGTATACTTGAATAATATGCCCGAAGTGGCCCACGACGAGACTTTGATAATCCACTTCTTTCCCGAAATTCTAGAGGGATCCGCCCTCACTTCGATTTATTAACTTAAATCGGACTAAGATCAAAAAGTGAAGAGATTTGGTTAACGCCTTCATGAGGCAATACAAGTTTAACTTAAAAATAACTGCGGACGGATCTAGCTTACAATCAATGGAGAAGGGTGCCAAGGAGTCCATTAGGGAGTATGCTCAAAGGTGACGAGAAACGACTTCAAGAATTCGATGATCATAGCTAAAGAAGGAGTTAGTCACACTCTTGATAAATACTTTCAAGCTACCTTATTATGGCTATCTATTAAGCAATGAATCGAACAATTTTATTAAGATAATATCTATGGTCGAGAGTATTGAGCGGGCCATTAAAGTAGGAAAAGTGTCGGATTCTATCAAGTCAAGTTTCAAAAGGAATAATTTTGAGAAAAGAAAAAAAGTAGGCATTCATCGAGTTGAAGGGCTAATTTTCCGACCAAAAGGTCATTGGTAGGCCCCATAGAGAGCAAACAGTCAATTTATGCCACAAGGTGATATGGTTAGTCTTGTCTCCAATTCATAACACCAAGAGCTATCATGCCCACCAACGTATTCGGTTTGACGAGCTAGTTTTCAATTATTACACGATCACTAGATGCAAGTCGTTCCTAAAAATCCACCGGCCTTCGGATAGTTTAGTAACCGGCGAGCTCCTTTCAACCAAAATGATTAGAGAAATACCGGAAGGGTAGAGTACAAAAACATCTTACCACCACTCCTCATCTCTCTAAGAGATCTATTTAAACTCCTAGTGGTCGTCGGTCGGGTGGCTCCGGTTCGGATGCCTTAATTGTAACTACCGTATCCAAGATGATATAGGAAAAATGAGACTTACGAGTATCATAGTGGTGCAGTGGGGCATAACATTGAGGATTGTGTCGGTTTTAAAAAGAAGGTGAAGTTATTAATAGACCAAGGGTAGATCACATTTGAGGACACACTTAGTTCTCTAAATGTGAATTCGAATCCACCGTCAAATCATACCGAAACTAGAGGAATAAACATGGTGTCATGTGATGATATGGTACATGATAGCAGAAGATCAAGCCCGAAGATTTCTATAGCTAGACTCATCGACTTGATGAATGCGGTGGTATTGACATGAAACCTTTAGAAGTGAAAGCTTTTGTTAATCTGGAACGGTATTATAAGTTTCACTAGATAAGAGAGCATGACATTGATGATCGTCCCGAATTCCATCAACTTGTCCAAACCATACCGATACTAGGAACTTTGAGGATAGAGAAAGGGAAAGAAAGTACCAAAGTGAATGTGTTATTTGCTGATAAAGGCACTAACAATTCTACACCATTCGGATATGAGCCAACCGAGGCGAGCCCTATGAAGATGGTTCGAAAACGCCTACCTCTTCAAAGACCGATTGTCGAGCCATTCCTTATAAATACGGATCCTCTAGCAAATCACACACTATTATGAAGATCTCTATTGATGAAACGAGTAGATATTGAGGGATTTACACGCATATGAAGGTTCTATACCTCGAAAGAACCGAAAGTAGAGAAAGAAAAATGTGTTGAAAAAGCTATCAAGAAAAGGAGGTTGAGTAACCCTTGTTGAATTTTGAGATAAGTAAGCCGATTGAGGATGATAAGGTGATGGAAATTTTGAAATTAACGAAGCACAATGAGTACGAGTATAGTGGATTAGTTAAACAAGACTCTAACACGTATATCCCTCCTATCTCCGATCTTGAATTATGAGCCTTATCGAAAGGTGCTTTAAAAAGTGCCCGACGAAAGTATATGTTCCACAAGACATCACATCCGATTCAATGGAGCACTTGGTGGGAAGAGTACAAGCCACGAATTACTTATACTTTGCCGAGGATGAATTAGGACTCGAAGGGAATGGACACAATAAAGCCTTGTATGTCACCATCAAATGCAAGGATCGTGTAATTATGAAGGTACCGATTGATAATGGGTCTACTCGATTGTACTAACAAAATATGTCTTGGACGGTCCGCCAATCAATTCTTTACACATGAGGCTGAGTAAGATGATGGCATGAGCCTATGATGGCACCCCTCGCTAGGTTATTGGTGATATAGAAATTGATCCGGGTATTAGGCCATACTAGTTTCAAACCACCTTTCAAGTGATCGATATCCATCTTTCCTATAGTATGCTATCGGGGAGGTCATGAATTTATTCGACAGGAGCGAGTTACATCTTTACTACATCAAAGGCTGAAATATATAGTCAATAGGAAGCTAATCACTATGAAGATCGAAGAGGCTATGGCCATAGCTAAGAATGTGGCGAGTCCCTTATTTGAGGTAGATGAAGTCGGTGAAGGGAACCTACATGCTTTTGAGATTGTTCATACGAAATTGGTCCTAGAAAACTCATAAGTAAGAAGCCTTAAGCTGTATAACACTATTAAAATGGCAATAAAATAGATGATAAAGGTTGAGATACCACCATCTTGCATGGATAACGACTTATCCGATGATTATAAGCATGTGAGGTGAGGGATGACCTACGTACATTTTGGGTTGGGGTACAAGCCGTCTAGGAAAGACTATTAAAAGATGGTTGAGTTAAAGACGGATAAGAGATTAGCCCGTATTGAGGGACGAGATCTATCCCGGTTATAGAGACATTGATATCCCTCATATCCGCACTACATTTTCATAACCTTCATATGTGGTGTTCATGGGTGATGAGGATCTTAGCTTGGGTCACATCTTCAATGACATGACAATCAACACCTTGGGGGTAGTAGTGATCGAGGACAATGATCGGTACACACCACCAACATCATCGCCGACCAAATCGATGTGGTGACTTTTTCATAACTCAATGGTAACAATATGGAGAAAGCTTTTGACATCGAGCAAATTGTCTAAAAGTGTGTCGAAAATGAGGAGCTGACCAAGCTGGATCGAGGAGGAAGTGCCGATTGTCTACAAGGCCGAGTAAATCTCTTTTCATCATATTTTTCTTTGACCTTCCATATGAATTCCGGCTCGAATCCCGGAAAGGAATGTTTGATGTGGAGCATTTTTTTGTTCATCTATAATAATAATACATTAAACCATACAAAATTTTGTTTTGAAATAGTTTTGTTTGCTTTCTTTTTCCCTTCTCTTTACTTGCACTTTTATTTTATTTTAGGGACATAAATTATGATCACCTCTTTAAAAATGAAAATGCTTTCATTAAAAATGATTGGCCTAAATTTGATAAAACTTTAATTGTGATGGATGAAGGAGAGTGGAGAGAGGATAACATAAAAGAATTTACAAAAATGATAGAATTGTCGAACACTCTATCAAGTCGCATCAAAAAGAGTTAGAAATGATAAATGTGAGGACTAATGAGAATAGACGAGAGTTAAAACTTAGGATCAGAATGAAAGATGCCGAAAGGGAAAGCTTGATTTCACTTTTGAGAGAATACTACGATGTATTTGCTTGGTCGTATGTCAACATGCCGAGGCTAGATATCGAGATAATGGAGCATAGATTACCTATGAATCCGAGGTACAAACTAAATAAAGTAGAAGTTGAAAAGGATAAGCCGAATGTATTGTTGAAAGTAAAAGAAGAGATTAAAAAATAGTAGGTTGTCGGATTTATAAAAGTGGTTGAACACCCTCAATGGGTGTTGAACATAGTTGTAGTGGGTAAAAAAGATAAAAAGATTCAACTGTGTATGGATTATCATGATTTGAACAGAGCTAGTCTAAAGGATGACTTCATTTTACCGTATATCGACGTCCTAATCAATAATGTTGTAAAAAAATGCCACTTATTCATTCATGGATGGGTTTTTGAGGTATAATCATATCAATATGGCAATAGATGATAAGAAGAAGATGATATTTATCATTCATTGGGGGACTTTTTGCTATAACGTTATGCCTTTTGGATTGAAAAATGTTGAGGCCACTTACCCAAGAGTCATGGTTACATTATTTCACGACATGATGCATAAGGATGTTGAAGTGTATATAGACAATATGATTGCTAAATCTAAGAAAGAGGAGGATCATACGGTAATCATGAGAAAACTATTTGAGAGATTAAGAAAATACGGACCGAGGTTGAATCTCGCAAAGTGCACTTTTGGTGTGAAGTCGAGAAAATGTTTGGTTTCATAGTAAGCAATAAGGGAATTGAGGTTGATCCCAATAAAGTCATAGCCATCTAGAGCATGCCTCCATTGTCAATCGAGCAAGAAGTAAAAAATTTCCTAGGTCGTTTGAATTACATTGCTCGCTTCATCTCTTAATTAACCAATACTTGCGAGCCAATATTTAGATTATTATGAAAGAAAAATCCTAGTGTATGGAATGAGGATTGTTGGGAGGCCTTTGACCGCATTAAGCAATACTTACAAAACCTACCACTACCGGTATCGTTTGTACCAAAAAGACAATTAATTCCGTAATTATTAGTGACGGATATAGCAACGGGAGTTATCTTGGGTTAGCAAGATGAGTCAAGAAGGAAGGAACAAGCCATCTACTATTTAAGTAAAAATTTTATTGATTGTAAGTCGAGATATAGTACACTAGAGAAGATGTATTGTGGTTTAGTGTGGTATGCAAGACGGCTCGGATAGTACATGCTCTATTACACTACTAGGCTAATCTCAAAAGTAGATCCTCTTAAGTACATCTTTGAGAAGCCATACTTGTCTAGCCGGATTACAAGATGGTAAAAGGAAGTGTCATAGCAGATCCTTTAGAAAATAATGCAATACACGACTATGAACCTCTAAGATTTGATTTTCTTGATGAAGTAGTTGTGGTGGTTAAGAAAGAAGAGCTAGGGTGGAAGGATGTTAGGTGGGTCTCATATTTTGATGAGGTCGTCAATGTGTCGAGAAAATGGTATCGGATCAATCCCGATTTCACCAAAAGGAAGATAGTTCCCTATGGCAATCAAGTTGTAGTTTGAATGCACAAATAACATCGCCGAGTATGAAGCATGTGTGCATGGCCTAGAAGCGACGTTAGAGAGGAAGATAAGCAAACTTGATGTATAAGACGAATCTTGGCTCATAATCAGTCGAGTGAAGGAAGAGTGGTAAACAAAAGATGAAAAGCTAAAGCCATATTAGAAGTACTTAACAAAGATGGCCAATCGAGTTTGAAGAGATTGAGTTCACTCACTTGGATAGCGCGAAGAATCACTTTATCGATGCACTAGTAACACTAGCTTCCATGATCGAAATTAAATGTGGGGTGAAGATTCAACCCATATGTATTAAAACTAGAAATGCTCCCGCATACTATTATGGTTTGATAGAAGAAGAGTTAGATGGGAAGCCGTGGTACCATGACATCAAATAGTTTATTCGGAATAGGAAGTATCCAACCGTTGTAACCAAGAATGACGAGAAAGATGCTAAGAAGGTTGACCATGGATTTTTATCTTAAAAGTGAAATCTTATACAAAAGAAGTTTAGATAGCTCTCTATTGAGATGTTTGGATGCGATCGAAGCAAAGAAGATCGTAAGAAAGGTCCACGAATGGATCTACGCTACACATGTTAACATACATATGATGACCCAATAGATTCGGCGATGTGGTTATTTTTGGATCACCATGGAGAAAGATTATATTGACTATGTCCAAAAATGTCATAAATGCTAGATTCATGCTGATTTGATAAATGATCCACCAATACCCCTTTTCAACATGGCATCACCCTAGTCTGTTTGCAATGTGGGGCACGAATGTCATCGAACCGATAAATCCTAAGGCAAGCAATGGTCACCGTTTCATTTTGGTAGCAATTGATTATTTCACCAAGTGGGTCGAAACTGCTTCCTTTGCATATGTGACTTAGAAGGTCATTTATCGATTTGTTGAAAAGGATATAATTTGCGGATATAGCTCTCTTGAAACCTTGATAACATATAATACCTAAAACTTCAATGGCAAAATGATAATAGATTTATGCCGGCGATAGAAGATAAAGCATTACAATTCTTTTCCATATAGAACTAAGATGAACGGAGCCATAAAAGCTGCAAACAAGAATTTGAAGAAGATTATCCAAAAGATGATGGTGTCAACAAAAGCCGGCATGAGATGCTATCATTTGCCTTACAAGCTTATCGAACGAGTTATCGGAACTTCAACATGAGCGACTCCTTACTCTTTGGTATACAAAATGGAAGCGAGTGACGCCACTAGAGGTTGAAATACCTTCTCTAAGGATCCCGAAGGAAGTTGAGTTATAAGAATCAAAATGAGCAAAAATTCAATACGAAAGCTAAATCGATAAGTGAGAAACGACTTGCCACTATATCTCATGCCCACTGTATCGTAAAAGAATGGCCGAGCATATAATAAGAAGATGCAATGGAGGAGTTTTTAGAAAGGGGAATTAATATTGAAGAAGCTCGCTGCAGATACTAGGGGCGGATCATAGTAAATGGGCACCAAACTATGAGGCCTACATGGTGAAAAAGGTATTTTCTAGTAGAGCTCTCATTCTGAAAAATATGGATGGTGATGAACTCGTCCAAGCCAATGAATTCATATGTCTGTAAAGAAATATTACACTTAAATTGTAACTCTTTTTAATTCAAAGCAATGAATATTCATCAAATTATGGCCGATCTAATTTATTTGTTAGCATTTTTCCCTTGCTTCTTATGTTCTTCGATTACCTCTCATGATCAAACTTACGATTTTTTTAATTCCTTTTGAAAAAAACCATATTCTCAAATGTAATCGATCCCCAAAAGCCTATTTTCTTTATCCTCTCGCATGATGATGTATTCATATTATCTATGAAACATGACAAATAATTCAAAATATCAAAGAACGACATGATAAAGGGGTTTACCAAGGTCTTTAACGTGATCGGACCTTCCAAATCATGCTTACTTGCAAAGCAAACCGTAGGACACCTCATGTAGTAAACTAAAAGACGTTCACATAAGGAGCAAACCCGATGGCAAAATGAGCAAAATCGAGGCTAAAAATGAAAGAGTCATCATGTTTTCAACATTAGTCGGATGATGCCGACATGATCAAATGACCTATACTCAATGGATGTATGGGCGAACCGACCTAAAAAAAAATGTAGTAAGCCTTGCACTTTAAATATAAACGAAAATGGTGTCGCTGAACAAGAAGAGAAAGTGTGGTTTGAACGATTAGGACTTATACTTCTAACAAAGAAAAGCACAATTGACAAGCTAGGAATGCACATCAAATAATAACCTCATAACTCCCCGTAGTTATCTTGGTAAAAAAAAAAAGATCTATCACACTCGTCTAAACCAACGGGTTTATCATGTCATTCCAAATTGATGTGGCATGTCATATCCTTCTAAGTCAGAATGATCAATGTGGTCCATCACATCCCATAAGGTCGAATAGTCCATCGCATTTTGCAAAATCGAGTGGTCTATCACATCCCGCAAAACTCGAGTGGTCCGTCACGACTCTATAAGTTCGAGTGATCTATCATATCTTGTAAAGTTAGAGTGGTCTATCACATTTTATAAGTTCATAGTGGTCTATCACATCTTTCAAAAATTAGAGTAGTCTATTACATCTTCCAAAATCGAGTGGTCCGTCACATCGTACAAGTTCGAGTGGTCCGTCACACCTTTCAAAATCGAATGGTTTGTCACATCCTACAAAGTCGAGTTGATCCGTCAAGTCTTTCAAGATTAGAGTGGTCCGTCACATCCTGTAAAGTCAACGTAGTCTATCATACCTTGAAAAATTAACGGTCGGTCATTTTCTCGCCGGATAGTTAGTTGTCGGTTAGGTTCAATGACTTTCTGTTTTGTTTTCATATTTGCCTTTTGCTTGCGTTGTATGTTCTTGACTCATTTTTCATCTCTTTATAAGCTTACTATGCAAAGCCAAGGAAAACTTTTCTTTTTAATGACTTTGCACCACAAGCATTGTAAATAGAGAGTAACTCCGTATCACCTAATTTTTTCTATTTTTATTTACTTGTTTATTTACTATTACAAAAACGCCAAAAAATAATAATAATAAAACAAAAAAAAGGAAAAAAAGAAAAAGAAAAATTTATAGAAAAAAAAAGAAGAAAAAGAGAAAAATTAGGGTAGTTAGCTTAGATTAATTCTAAAAAGGGGGTTTAATTGAAAAATAAAAAGTTGGAAATAATTGAAGAAGAAAATTAAGGGCATAATAAAAAAAGAGAGGGAGTCAAAGCTTCAAATCCTTTAATTCAAATGAGGAGTATAATTGGAACGAATTAAAAAAAAATTCTAATTATTGGTAATGGTAGGCTAAAATTAAAACACAAAAAAATAAATTAAACTTAAATAAATACATAGAAGAAGTCGAGGACAAAATCGGATTTTTGCCAAGAGAAAAACCCTACCAATATAAAGCCCCATGCATTTTTTTATCATAAACGGTTCACGATCACCCTAAAAAATACACCCAACCACTACAACTCGGTCTCTCTCTCGCCCATTCTTGTCTTTGTCTCTCACCCACGACTTTTCTCCCTCGTCAGCTGCTCTCTAAGCTAGCAGACGGCCAAACCCCTTTTGCCTCTTGCACGCCAACCTTGCTCACTCACACGCCTCAACCCACGGTTGCCCTCAAACCTCCTCGCTCACCCGTAAGCACCGGCCTCTATAGCTCGGAGTTCCTTAGCCTACTCGCTTAACAAGCTCGCCCAAGCCTTTCCCTCGTACAAACCCTCTCGCTTGGCCCTCTCCTCTAGCTCCTCGGAAACCAAGATTCCTCTCACGAGCCACACACACACACCAACACCTCTAGCCCTCTCTTGCGTCTACTCTCTCCCTCTTGCCTAAGTCACGCATACGGCCTCACTTACGCCACACCTTTGCCCTACGGATCCCTCACCTCCACACACGGCACCGGTCTACCCTCAACCCACAAATGTCTTCTCACCAGCCTTATGTCGCAGCCCACACACGCACACACCCCATGCCCACTATGCCCTCACGCCAAGCCATAGCCCCTCTTGCCTAAGCTCATCCAAACCTCCCGCCTCCCCATCTTTCCCTCTCGCCCACACCGCCATAGCAGCCCCCTTTTGGACCCAAAAACACACCCTTTGAAATAGCCATCAAACACCTCTCTCACGCGCCAAAAAACCCTAAAAAAAATAGCCTAAAAAATATACCCCAAAATAGCCCCAAAGCACCCAACAAAAGAAAACATCCCTAAAGCCTCAAAACAACCCCTAAACGAGACCTAAAAAATCTACCAAAACACCCCAAAGAAACTTGAAAAATCCACCAAAACCCCTAAAGTCAGCCTTGTAACCATTACCAACGACCCCAAAAATTCTTATAGAGCAATCCCTTCGACCAATCCATTTGAACCACCAAAGCGAGTGCCCAAAAACAACCCTAAACCAGCTTAAAAAATGCTAAATAAAATCCCTAAAATACCCACCAAACGGACACAAAACCTCCCTCAAAACATCCCTCCCGAACACTTTTTTTTGTGTTACTAAAAAAGAAAGAAAATTTTTTTTAAAAAAAAAGACCTTGTGTTGTGGTTTTTTTTATTGCTTTTGTTTAATTTTTTTTATGAGAAACCTATTTCAAAGGAGATTTTAGTCGTTCTAGTAAGATCCGCACCACACGTTATCTACAAATAGTCACTCTTTTTTTCGGCTAATCAAATATTAGATTATTATCAAGAACGAAGAGAGTAAGACTAACTCAAAGCTAGACATCGAAATCATAGGATCTTTAGGTAAAAATTCTAAAAATACCATACTTTTAAAACATGCTTTGCGTTTGCTTTGCGATGGGTAATTGATTGATTATGGTGTGCAATATGGATTTAAAGTCGTCGATGGTGTTTGAAATTATTTTGTATGTTTTTTATCCATTTTCTATATATATTCTTTTTGTTCTCCCTATTTTGTTGTTGGTTTCTTTTCTTTTTTTGTTTCTTGTCTTTTTCTTCATTACTCGTATCATGTTTAAAAATAACCGCCGTAGCTTCCCACTTATGTGATGAAGGCTGCGCAGAGAGCTTCAAAATATTTTTGTTTATTTATTTACATATAAGCCTTAAGTAGCTTTCCACTTATGTGACGAAGCCGTCCGAGGGCTATAAGATATTTTTATTTATTTGTGTACATATAAGTCGCCAATAGCTTCCCACTTATGTGACAAAGCCGTCGGAGGGTTTCAAAATATTTTTTTATTTGTTTGCATATAAGCCGTTCCGTTAGTAGCCTCCTACTTATATGACGAAGTCATCGAAGAGCTTCAAAATATTTTTGTTTATTTGTTTGCATGTAAGCCATAAGTAGCTTTCTACTTATGTGATAAAGCTCCCGAAGGGCTTCAAAATATTTTTGTTTAAATGTTTGCATGTGTGAAAATAAGTCGCCAATAGCTTTCCACTTATGTGATGAAGTCGTCGGAAGGCTTCAAAATATTTTGATTTATTTGTTTGCATGTTCAAAAACAAGCTATCGGTAGCTTCCCACTTATGTGACGAAGCCACCAGCGACTGTTCAAAACAGCTTATTTGCTCCTTGCTCGAGCGACATGAAGTTATCGATGACTTTCCACCTATATGACGAAGTTGTTAGTAACTTCTTACATCCATGACTCAAATCGTTAGTGGCTTCCCACTTGTGCGAGTGAAGTTGTCGGTGACTCGTAGCTCATGCTAGTAAAGGCTATTTATCTTTAGAAACTCACCTATTTTTTAATAATCGGTCATGTTCGCTAATGATTAGTCAAAATTCTATTTTTTCTACCTTTTTCCTATTTGGGCATGGCATATTGGCCTTGGATCGACTCGAACGCCTAAACTATCTTGTTCACACTTGAACAATCTCGTCCTATAATTTTATCAAATAAATTCACATGAATAGGCATAGAGGTATAACGAAATAAAGAACTAGGTTTTTACATTCATAGAAGAACAATGCAACCTACCTTAGGTAGGACGGGGATGGTAACATCATGTCTTCCCCATACGTAATCGGCCCCTTTCCCCACTTGTGTAGGGCGAATGTCGATAATAAATAAACTTAGAGGGGATTTTATATTTAATTTATAGATACAAAATGCACAAGCAATTGACATGAAAGACCAGTTCTTGAAAGATCTAACACAAGGCCCATTGCTAATCGTTGTATCGTACATCGGTTATTTTGTTAATGTTTATAGGTTTCGCACACTTCGAGGGATTTTCGACAATAGGATCTTTCAATAGTGGTGTATGCATTAAAGGAAACAATTACAATTCAACCGAAAGTGACGATTACGGGATTTTGATGGAAATTCTTTAAGTAGAGTATCTCGTATTACCAATGAAGAGAACATGATTGTTTAAATGTTACTAGTTTGATCTTACACTATAAAGAACGAAGGTTCATTCACACTATAAACTTATGGATATTAACTATAAATGAACCTTGAACAACTACGAACCATTTATTGTAGCATCACAGATCAGCTCAAGTGTATTATATGGAGTATCCTAGCTTTAGATTCGACAATTAAGATTGGTGAGCTATGTGTAAGATCAAAGCTAAGTCCGTTTGACTTTCCTAAATTATCGATTACCCTTGAACAAAATGTTAAACCATTTCAGCAAGATGATTTTGAAATCCGACATGAATTGATAGACAAAGTCGAGGATGTCACTTTGTTGAATGATCCAAATGAATCGTTTGTAGATATAGAAGTAGGTGTGGTTGGTAAAGAAAATGATTGTGATAATATGTCGGATGATGAAGATGATAACTTAAACAATGATTACAATAGTTCTAATTAAATTTATATTTCATTTGTTGTATTAGTAAGCAATTATGTAATTTTTGTCTCTTTATTAATTTATTAATTTTGGTTTTTTTTACCTTCACTAAATGTTTGTTGTATATTTTGATTGTTTTATATTCATAAGAAATGATGTATTTTAATTTATTTACCCATGAATGGACTCTAACAATATATTTGTTGTATTTTATTTTTTTGTTTAACGTTAGCTCATACAAGCAATGACTTATGGTAATCATGATTTGCGTCGTCCCTCCGTAGTCATTATCGAATCACGTTTCGGTAATCATGGATGAGCATCACTATCGGAGGGTAGTCCGTTAGGATCCTCTACTAGCATCGGTATTAGGTCTCCAATGACATGACTTTTTCATGGATCTAACAATTTTCGCAGTCATAGAGCTAGCACATCTACATCGACGGGTGTTCCTATATCGGCACTCGAGGTTCCATCGCCAACCTCCGACGGTGGCCCCTCCGCACACGTGTCCGACACTTCATAGAGTTCTCACATCTCATACGATAAAAAATGTATTGTTTCTATCGAATACGGATCTGTATGTATTTAGTTTTTTAATATGTAATTTCAATGATTACTATTTTTAAAATATTTCTTTTATCGTTTTGTTGTTTGTTTGATAGATTAACTCGGTATAATAGAGATTATTCTGTAAGGATCTATGAGATTTTTAAGGAACGGGTGGACTAGAAAGGATCGTCCTGGAAGGATGTCCCCGACGTCACTAAAGACTTCTACTTTAATGAATTTTAGGTAACGTATTTTCAATTTTCTTTATAATTAAAATAAAAAATTTCTCATCGGATAAATTGTATAATTTTTTTTTGCTTGTGCATGAATTTTTTAAATGGGATATGGATATCGATGCACTTGTTAAAGCGCATGGGAGGGTGTCACTAGGAAACGCTATGCTAACTTCGTATACAAAATTAGTTTGATGGACAAGCCACTCGTATATATGAGTTAGGAGGCATGGGATGCATGGCAAGTTGATTTCAAGAAACCCGATCATGTGGCTCGTTCGGACAAGTATCGTGAAACCAATTGTTAGAGATCGATGGCCCTATTCGGGCCCTTCCGGACATACAAAGGGCTCAATATCTTCATGAGAGCATGCACGTCGCTTGATAAATTGCACTCTTTATTATTATTTACTTATTTTAGAATATTTCAATTTTGGACTTGTCATATTCTCCGTAATGAATTTTTTTTAGGCGACAAAATTGGGATGCCATCCAACGAGTTTTGAGTTGTTATAGAGGGGTCATAAGAAACATGATGGTTCTTTCATCGATATGCGCTCTCAACAAAAAAAGGTTATTATTTTTTAATTTCAAATATTAAATATGAAAAATTACTCTAAAATTTATTTTAATCCTATAACGATGATATTATTATTTTGAATATGCGGGACCGTGTGGAGCGACTCATCAATGAGGAAGTTGAGGCTCGGAGGGAGGCGAGAACCTTGGAGCTAGAAGTAAACCGAATGCCATATACCTACAAATTATTGGGGAGAAGAAGAAAAGATTTTATGGTATAAGCACACGGTTGGTGCATTATATGTCTCATTCGGATGGCGGTAGCTCCTCCTCTACAACATTGCAATACATTAGCGATCTAGCTAGTAAAAAGCTTTGGATGGATTATGAGGCTACGAAGGAAGAGGTGATCGAGCTTAAAAGCTAAATCTTAGAGCAAAATTAGACTATTTATAGTATGAAGTCTCAATGCGATTTGATGGCATCCTTATTGATGTAGTCGGCACAAACATCCGGATTGTCTATAGATCCTTTGATCATTCAATAATCTATTGTTCGTTCCACTCAACCTCCAGTTGAGCCCTCCACATGAGATGAGTATGAGGGATGAGTGATATAATATTCGAGTCACTTTATTTGTTTTGTTGTTTTTTTATGGAACGTATTCTATAATAATTTTGTTAATATTATTTTATTTTTTATATATACATGATTACTTATAGTTGTTTATTATTAAATGTTATATTAATAATTTAATTTCGAACAAAATCAACAAAACGACGAAATTGTGAAAAAATCATTTTCGAAATTATCGAAGGAATAGCGCCGAATTGGTGACAATTTCATTTTCCGAAACAACGATGGATTTATTTTCAAAATTAGCAATGGAATAGCGATGGAATTATTTCAAAATTAGCGATGGAATAGAGACAAATTAGCTATGAACAAAATGATCGATTCGATAACAAGATTAGCGACGAATTGTTTTGGTTTAGCGATGGATTTTCCATCGCTAAATGTTACGACGATTGAGTATTTCGTCATAAAACATTAGCGACAAGTAAAATAGCAACGAAATATTTTTGTCGTTATTCACAAATAACGATGGAATCGGGGCGTTTAGCAATGGAATATTCCATCGCTAAATTCCTTTCTTTTTTAGTGCTTCATTCTTTTCTAAAAGAAGATAGACTTTATCCTTTGGTAGCTCTTGTGGTATCCTTTATGAGTGCTTGGAATGCATCTCATCTAGGATAGTAGGAATCAAAGTAGATCCTATTACTAAGAAAATTCTATTGTTGTAGAACAAAATGCCTTCCTTATAACTCCAAGAGCCTACTACTTCACCTTGTTGCACGTTCTTCATAATTTCATGTGAAGTGGAATTGCTTTTTACTTCTTCATGTATGGGGCACAACCATTGACGTACCAAACTAGAAATTGCAAAAGCTTTTCCTTCATTTTCTCTCCTTGACAAGGCATCTACCACTAAGTTTTCCTTCCCAAATTTATATTCAATCGGAAAATCATAGCCCATTAACTTAATTAGCCATCTTTATTAGGCTGGCATTGCAATCTTTTGTTCCCATAAGAACTTTAAACTTCTTTGATCCGTTCGAACAATGAACTGTCGGCCAAGAAGATAATGCCTCCATTTTAGAACTGCAAGAACTAGTGCTATCATTTCTTTTTCATAAGTAGATAAAATTAGATTTTTACCTTGCAAGGCTTGGCTAAAGAAAGCAATTGGATACTTTTCTTGCATCAAGACTCTACCTAATCCGGACCCATATGCATCACACTCAATAATAAAGGGCTTTGAAAAGTTAGGTAGAGCCAAAATGAATGTTGTCGTCATTGCAATCTTAAGTTGCTCAAAAGAATTTTCTAAATAAAGATTCCACTCAAATTTGTTTCTCTTCAACATGCTAGTTAATGGTGTCATGATTTTATTGTAATTTTGTTTGAATTTATGGTAGTATCCAGTCAAGCCTAAGAACCCATGTAACGCCTTCACGGTTATAGGTTTTGGCCATTTGAGTATTGCTTTAACCTTCTCCGGATCCATAGATACCCCTTCTTGACCAATGATGTGCCCCGGATACTTTACCCGACTTTGACTAAAATTACATTTCTCTTTCTTGACATATAAATGTTTGAATCTTAATATGGAGAAAATAATGTCTAAGTGAGTTCAATGTTCCTCCATATTTTCGTTATTTATTAAAATATCATCAAAAAATACAAAAATAAACTTACGTAGGTAATTTTTAAAGACTAAATTCATTAATGATTGGAACGTTAATGGTACATTTATTAATACAAATGACATCACTAAAAATTCATAATGACCTTGATGCATACAAAAAGCTATCTTTGACACGTCTTCTATCCTCATGCGAATTTGATGATATCTTGATCTTAGGTTGAGTTTATTGAAAACTCTAGCTTCATGTAGTTCATCAATAATGAAAATAGAAAACTTTTCTTTAATCATTGATTGATATAATGCTTGATAATCCACACACATTTTCCATGACCCATCATGCTTCTTTACCAATAATAAATGTGAGGAATAAGGGTTATTGCTTGGTCATATGACATTAGACTTGAGCAACTCTGCTACCAGACGTTCAATTTCTATCTTTAGTATTATGGGTAGCAATAGGGTCATGCAAAAACGGGGTTGCTGCCTTCTTTAAGAACTATATGATGATCATGAGTGCGCTTTGGGGACAAACCTTCTGGTTCTCGAAAGACATCTGCATAAGATTTTAATAGCTAGTTACTTACACATCAACATCACCTTTAAAATAAATTTCGTTGCCTTCTTGCTGATTAGTCAATGCCTTAATGTGTAGTAAATATCCTTTATTCTTTTTTTTATTATTATTATTCTTTATTGAAATGCACATCATCTACAAGCTGATCACGTGAACTCCCCCATACCTTAAGAAAAACTCTCTTGCCTCCATTCTTGAACACCATTTGCAGCTTAGAGAAGTCCTATATGATAGGTCCTAATGTGCTCAACCATTGAGCACCAAGAATGGCATCACACCCCTCTAAAGGCAACAAATAAAGATCCACATGATTGATGCCCCTTGCATCTTCATACGAACTCCCTTGCATTGATCCAGACTAGATAATTTGTTTCCATTTGCCACAACTACTTCAAACCTCCTCTCATAATTGGGCTTCAACCTAATTTTGTTGGCAATGTACTATTCAAAAAAGTATGAATACTTTCAGAGTCAATCAAGAAGGTCATAGGATTTCCACGTTGTCCCAAACTCCCAATAACTCGTATTGTTTGTGGAGTTCTTGCTCTGCATATAGCATGTAACAAAATTTCAAGTACTTCCTCAGCAACGTATGCGTTGTCTCCCTCACATAATTCATCCTCATGTTCCAGTACTTCAATCAAAAATATTTTCTTACAACGATGATCGCGACTCCATTGTGTATTGCAATTATAGCATAGCCTTTTGGCTTGACGTTTTGCAATTTCAACATGAAAGAGTCTTTTGACAAGTAATGCTATGGGGTTAATACTTGTTTGTCTGTTGATGGGCCTCTTAAGTTGACTCAGAATGGAGTTTTTATTGGTCTGGTTTAGTGTTTCATGCAAAAGAGCCAACACTATTGCAGCTGCGAGAAAGATGGCCTTATAGGCTTGCACGTCTACCCTCAAGTTCTCCTTCAACTTGCTAATAAAACAACTCACTTTTTGCTCAGGAGAGAGCTTTCCTGATCGGAGCAACAACTTAAAAAACGAAGTTTGATTCTCCTTAACGATACCTATCTGTCGAAGCTTGGTAATTTCTCCAAAGAAATCTTGATACTGACTAGGACCATAAGTTTGGAAGAGCTTGTCCACCAACTGAGGCTAAGTGATGGGTTTTTCCCCATGTTCCTCTTTCAATAGTTGGTACCATAGTTATGCATTACTTCAAAGTTCCAAGATGTTGGTGACATTCTCTCTTCTTCAGAAATTTGATTGTAGTAGAAAAAAAAATTGGTTTGCTCAACAAACCCAATTGGTTGGGTCCTCTTCACCATCATACTTTGGAAAATCCATCTCATAACCTTTGGACAAAGCGAACTTGAAGTCATCTAAATAGAACTCTCGGTGGAGCCACCATTGGTCTCCCTAACATGCTGATGGGGTTAGTCTCTGATGTTTCTCCACAATGGCATTTGCTGGGCAATTGTTATTGTTTAAAGGCTGTAAACATATTCTGCATATTCTCTAACAGGGAATTGAACTTCTCGTCTTGGAAAACAACATATTTCTTCATCTCGACCTCCACCAGACCTTCTAAGTGTGAATCAGCCAAACCAAACTTTGATACCAATTTGTTATGTGCCAAAAGATTGAGTCGCTGGTGACTCGAATTTGCCCAATATACTACCTTGAGCTAACTGCGTAAGCTCGTGGTTCTTACCTTTGTTCTTATTTCTACCTATTTTAGAATACCGGAGCCAAAAGAGAATATATCTGAAGAGAAGATAGAAAAGAAGTAGAAGAGAGAGAGGAAGGGAGAGATTAAGATAAGTTACGTTTGAGGGAAACCAAACCTCTTTGCTAAAAGCAATTCTGAATTAAAAATGATTGTATTCCTAACTATCTTCCTTATTGGAAGGCAAAATATCAACTAGGCTCCTAAAAACTAGTTCTACTCGTGAGAATAGGACTTAGCAAAATACTAGGGCAACTCTTAACAAAATGCTTCTAGATACTGCTCACGTGGAAGAATTCCACCAAGCAGATTCTTATTTCAAGAATTGCATAAAATGCATGATTATACACGAACCTGCAAAAGCCTAACACAGACCGGTAGAGTGAAGAAAATTTGCCGACCTGTCGAAGCTAAGGCAATAGAAATATAGAAGCGTATAAAATTATCGATCAGAATAAAAATAGATAGATGTAAAGTGGAGAGAAGCAATACTTAATCGAACTACATTCGGTTTAGAACAGCCGATAACGGGAAACAAAGAGGCAACAATGAAGATCTGGTCATGAAATAGTAGCCAAAAAAGGGGAAAAAGAAATTAAGTCATAAATCACCTAGCAGTCTAGCACAAAGAAAGAGAAAAAAAAAAAAAAAACGCCAGTTGGGGAAAAAAAAGTCAATCTCAACCAGAGATCCCACCAAACACATCAGCACTGAAGAGATTCAACGACAAAAGGGTCGATGAAACACCCGTCTGACATGAAGTCCCAAGCAAGCACAGGAAGAAGATTCAAGGGTTGAGATGAAAAGTGAGTGGCTGGAAAAAAAGATGGACGGCAGAGATAAAACTTGGAGTGAACAGTGCACATGAATTAAGGTTCAAAGTAACATGAATAAACAGTATATAAATAGTAAATAATCCATTTTTAATATATATATATAATTATGAAATAAATTGTCTTAAAAGATACATAAAAAAGGACTCGCAATAAAAACTCGAATAAATAAAAAAGTATTATAAAATAATGAATGTCCATCTACTTTTTATATCTTCACTACTCATGATCCTTAATGTGATTCAATTCATCATTTACTATGAAAAATTGAAAGGGTGATGCAATTGATGTACTTTTAATTATTCATAGTCCTTTTCAATTCTCATCTCAATTTTGAGGCCTATAAATAGGCTTGATTGTTCATTTGTTGATGTATAAGTTTTTAGAGAGATTAAGAGAATAACTTGAAGTTTTTCTCACTTGTATTCACTTTATAGTGAATTCTTCTTCTTGTCATCCTTCCTTTAAATTCTCATATATCTTTTATTTTTCACAACACGTTATCAGCACAATTGTTGTACCAAACGACGCAAATCATCTAGCCTACTAAGAGGTATGTACCTAATCTATCTTTTATTTTAAATCTAATAGTACATATAATATATATTTGAAAACTTGAATAATCTAATATATATTCTAATAATCTAATGCATGTTGTTTTGAGAAGTTTGAAAATTATTATTATGTTTGTTTTTATTTTCTAACATCATTATTATATCTTGTATTATAGAATTTTTATCATATCAAACCTCACAAAGCTTGATTTTGTGGCCCTTGACATTTTGGGCAAGAATTATTTATCATGGGTGCTTGATGCTGAAATACATTTAAATGCTAATGACCTTGGACAAACAATCATGGATGATAATCAAGAATCCTTGCAAAACCGTGCTAAAGCAATGGTCTTCCTTCATCATCATCTCCATGAGGATTGGAAAACTGAATATTTAACGAGTGAAAGATCCACTTGAACTATGAAAAAATTTAGAGGAAAGATAAAACCACCAAAAGACGATAATTCTTCCAAAAGCTCGTTATGATTGGATGCACTTAAGGTTACAAGATTTTAAAACCGTAAGTGAGTATAATTCTACGAGTATTTAGAATCGGTTCCCAACTAAAATTATTTGGAGAAAATATTATTGATTCCGATATGTTAGAGAAAACATTCTCTACTTTTCATGCCTCGAATATGCTCTCGCAACGACGAATATCGAGAAAAAGGTTTTAAGAAATACTCGAATTGATTCATGCCTACTTGTGGATCGAACAAAATAACGAGCTACCGATGAAAAATCATGAATCTCGCCCAACTAGATCTACTCCATTCCCCGAAGTGAATGTGACATCTTATAATAATTTTGGACATGGACGTGGTCGTGGCCATAGCCATGGACGTGGACGTGGTCATGGCAATAGTCGTGGTCGAATAATTATCGTTATAATCGTGGTGGTAATAATAATACACGTTATCCCCGGAAGTGGGTAACTTATGAAAAGAAACAAGAAAAGAATAAAGGTGGATCAAGTCAACACTCCGAAAATGAATGTTATAGATGTGGTATGAAGGGACATTGGTCGCGTACACTGTCTATGCCAAAACACCTAGTTAAGCTTTATCAAGCCTCATTGAAAAAGAAAGAAAGTGATATAGAGGTAAATTTTATATATCAAAATAATATTTGTGACAATGTTCCTCTCGAAGATTTCGGTAATTTAACGTATTTAGATGTTGCTGATTTCTTTGAAGATTCCGAAAGAAAAAATTATTAGGTTAATGATAATTGTTTGAAATTTTATTACCTTTTGATAAATAAAGAAGTTTTATGTTTTATTTTTATCTCATCATATTAGTTACCATTTTTATTTATTTGTTTGTTTTTGTGTTTATGAAGAATATATTGATATTACCAAGTTTGCAATTGGTTTAAACATCATGGAGGAGAATTTATGCCTCGTGGATAGTGCAACCACACATACTATACTTAAAAATAAAAGGTATTTCTCTAATTTAACGATGGGCAAGGCTAATGTTAACACTATATCCGATAGTGTTAATTTAATTAATGGCTCCGGAAGAGCAAATATATTACTACCTAGAGGGACAAATTTGATTATAAATGATGCATTATTCTCTCCTATGTCCCGGATAAATTTATTGAGTTTTAAAGATATTCGTTTAAATAGATACCATATTGAGACAATAAATGTTGAGAATATTGAGTACTTATATATTACAAAAATTAAATCGGGTAGAAAATATGTATTAGAGAAATTATCCGCTTTATCTTCTAGCATTTATTATACAAATATTCAAATGATTGAAATAAATGCCATAGTAAACCGAAGTTTACTAATCCTTTTATTTTATGGCATGACCGATTGGGTCATCCTGGATTCATTATGATGCAAAAAATTATTAAAAATTCGCATGGACATCCATTGAAGAACCGGAAGATTCTTCAATCTAATGAGTTTTCATGTTCGCGTGTTCTCAAGGCAAACTTATTATTAAGCCTTCACCAAATAAAATTAGGATTGACTCTCCAAGCATTTTTAGAACCTATACAAGGTGATATATGTGAACCAATTCATCCACCATGTGGACCATTTAGATATTTTATGATCTTAATATATGCATCTACAAGATGGTCACATGTATGCTTATTATCAACTCAAAACCCGGCGTTTTTTAGGTTACTTGCTCAAATAATTTGATTACGAATACAATTTTCAGATATACCATTAAAATAATTCACCTTGATAATGCTAGTGAATTTACATCTCAAGCTTTTAATGATTATTGTATGTCTATTGGAATAAGAGTTAAACAACCTATTACTCATGTTCATACTCAAAATGGTCTAGCAGAATCATTTATCAAAAGCCTCTAATTGATAGCTAGACCATTACTTATGAAAACAAAACTTCCTGTTTATGTTTGGGGACATATAATTTTTTTGACATTAGAGGGAGAAAATAAATAGAATAAGCAATTAGAAATGTTAGAAAAAGAAATTACATGGAATACTTCATCTTTATATCATCTTGATCTCTCGCACAAAACAATATGAACTTGAAGTTCAAAGGATAATTCATTTACAAAGTCTTACAAACCAACTCGTCGGATCATTCTCTCGATCCAAAGAGAGTAACTAAATCACATGTTCCTGCCGAGAATCTCCTATTAAAATTGATGTCCCAATAAAACAACCTATTAATGTTATAATAAATGAATCTAAAGCACGCATGAAGCATGGAAGACCGATCGGTTCTAAAGATAAAAATCCTTGAAAGAAAAAAAGAGAAAATAATCAAGACAAAAATATAAAGGAGGCGAGATAAAACGATCCAATATGTTTTTGATAACAAGCTTCTAGAAGAAGCCTAAATGCTTGAGAAAAATCAAGAAATTTCGCTAAATTATGTTAACACAGGGAGAATATGGGACCGAAAAGAAATATTCATTGATAACATCTTTGCATATAATGTGACAATTTATATTTTGAATAAGGATCCCGAGCCTAAATTCATTGAAGAATGTCGACATAGAGATGATTGGCCTAAGTGGAAAGATGCAATTCAAGAAGAATTAAAATCTCTTACAAAACGAGCAAGCTTTTAGACCCATAGTTAAAACACTCGAAGATGTTAAGCCAATAGGATACAAATGGGTATTTATGCGAAAACGAAATGAAAAAGATGAAATTGTGAGATATAAAGCAAGACTTGTAGCGCAAGGGTTTTCACAAAGACCTAGTGTTGACTATGAAGAGACATATTCTACCGTACTGGATGCAATTACATTTTGTTATCTTATTAGCTTGACAAGCATGTGAAAAACTTCATATGCATTTAATTGATGTAATCACGACCTATTTATATGGGTCACTTGATAATGATATCTATATGAAAGTCCCGAAGGACTTAAAATGCTCGAAGCATATAAAATACATTCTCGAGAGATGTATTTGATTAAATTACAAAGGTCTCTATATGGATTGAAACAATCTGGACGCATGTGGTATAATCGTCTTAGTGATTATTTATTAAAAGAAGGTTATAAAAATAACCCAATTTGTCCATGTGTCTTTATAAAGAAATTCAAAAAGGGGTTTATGATAATTGTCGTATATGTTGACGATTTAAATATAATTGGAACTCCTTATGAGATTTTAAGTGCCATAAATTATTTAAAATGAGAATTTGATATGAAAGATCTTGAAAAAATAAAACTTTTATCTCGGCCTGCAGTTTGAACACTTAAAAGATGAAATTTTTATTCATCAGTCAACATATATAGAAAAAGTACTACAAAGATTCTACATGGATAAGGCTTATCCATTGACTAGCCCAATGGTAGTTCGTTCACTTGATGTTCAAAAGGACGCTTTTTCGACCTCGAGAATATAATGAAGAACTTTTTGGTCCCGAAGTATCATACCTTAGTACAATTGATGCATTAATGTATCTTGCTAATAATACTCGACTCGATATAGCATTTTCCGTAAATTTATTAACAAGATATAGTTCGCTTCAACACGGAGACATTGGAATGGAATTAAACATATATTACGTTATCTCTAAGGAACAATTGATATGGGCTTATATTACTCTAACAAATCAAAGATTGGATTAATTGGTTATGTAGATATAGGTTATTTATTTGATCCACACAAAGCTCGATCTCAAACTCGGTTATGTATTTACATATGGAGATACAACTATATCATGGCGTTCTATGAAGTAAATTATAGCTGCCACATCTTCAAATTATGCGTAAATACTAGCAATTTATAAGGCAAGTCGAGAATGTATTTGGTTAAAAATCAATGACCCATCATATTCAAGAGACATGCGGTTTATCTACTAGCAAGAAAGTTCTAACGAGTCTTGTATAAAGACAATACCGCTCGCATAGCTCAATTAAATAAAGGATACATCAAAGGTGACAGAATGACACATATATCACCAAAATTATTTTTCACATATGATCTTCAACGAAATGGTGATATTAATGTTCAACAAATTCGATCAAGTGATAATCCAGCAGATTTGTTCACTAAGGCATTACCTATCACAACTTTTAAGAAGATGATTCACAAGATTGGAATGCATT
Source organism: Dovyalis caffra (assembly GCA_963924115.1). NCBI lineage: Eukaryota > Viridiplantae > Streptophyta > Magnoliopsida > Malpighiales > Salicaceae > Dovyalis > Dovyalis caffra. Next base: position 2,960,982 of record CAWUPB010000030.1, read on the forward strand.
GTCTTAGAGATCTTAAATAATGTCTTCAACATAAGAGACCAAAATGAGTATTAATGTGTGTAAGGAATAATGTACTCTTTTTTCTTCACTAGGATTTTTTCCCACTAAGTTTTTTTCCTAGTAGGGTTTTAACGAGGCATATTCCTCGTACAATGGACATTCAGGTGGAGGGTTATAAAATAATGAATGTCCATATGAATGTCCGTCTATTTTTCATATCCCTACTACTCATGATCCCTAATGTGATTCAATTCACAATTCAATATGAGAAATTGAAAGAGTGATGCAATTGATGTACTTTTATTTATTCATAATCCTTTTCAATTTTTATCTCAATTTTGAGACCTATAAATATGTTTGAATGTTCATTTACTCGATATACAAACTTTTAAAGAGATTAAAAGAATAACTTAAAGTTTTTCTCACTTATATTCACTTTATAATAAATTTTTTTTTTTTTTTTTTGTGATGCTTTCTTTAAATTCTTATGTAACTTTTATTTTTCGCGACAAAAAGTTGGTTAACCGTCGGGTTTTTGTAGCGAGTGATGTCAGAAAGCAATAAAAGCGCGTTATGCTATTGGCAGGCAACATCAATAATGCTTCCATGATTTCCAGTTTGCAATTTCTTCCCCTCTCTCTCTCTCTCGCTGACTGAATTTCAATCTTCTTTGGCAATGAAAATGTGATCTCTCTTATTAATTATTTACCATAGGATAGCTAGCCTTTCCAACTGCCAATTCTCAAAACTCAAAAAGAAACGAAGAAAGATGGTTCCCCCATCTCAGAAGAAAAGCCTTCTCTCTCTTTTATCCATCAACTTAAAGAAACTCACAATCACACCTCCAAATTCCAACTCCAACACTGACTTCGACTTCTCTGATGTATTTGGAATTGGCCCATCATCAGCTTCAACCTCAAACCATTCACACTCGCCTTCCACCTCAGCTTCTTCTTTGCGGGACCCACTTGTCATCCACAACAGGTCCCACTCTTTTGTGGGTCCCTCCCCTCGCTACGCACCCTCTTCTTCTCCCCTTCCCTTCCACCAAATCCAAGAAGACGATGATGAGGATATAGAGTTACAAGTAGTGGAAAATCAAAATTATGACAAGAAAAGGGGTAACACCGATGACGATGATGATGATAAGGGTCAAGTGGGCAGTATTGAAAATAATAATAAAAATAGCAGTAAAATTGGGCCTGCTGATTTTGAGATTTTGAGATTGGTAGGAAAGGGAGCATTTGGTAAGGTGTTCCAGGTGAGAAAGAAGACTAGTAGTAATGGTGAAGAAGAAGAAAAGGAAGGTAGTGGAGATGGGATTTATGCCATGAAAGTAATGAGGAAGGATCCAATTATTAAAAAGAATCATGTTGATTACATGAAGGCCGAGAGGGATATCCTTACTAAAGTGATGCATCCCTTTATTGTTCAACTTCGCTACTCTTTTCAGGTCCTGTTTAATTTTCTTCTTCTTCTTCTTTTTCCCCCCATAAAGATTGTAAATTTGTATGCTGCAGTTTGCATTTATTAATTCTTGTGAGTACTAGAGGTTGGTTTGGTCTAACAGAGCAAAGTGGTTGCATTTTTTAGAATTAGAATGGAAGCTTGTTCCAGGTTGAATTCATGGAAAAAATTTGGCTCAATTAATATTAAAGAAGCTTTAGTAAAAAGAAAAAAACAGCAATACTTTTAAGTCATGGAATGAGGACTAGCAAAGATGGTGATGTTATGTAGAGCTGCTATGTGCATCATAATTTGGATAATAATAGCTGCTTTTTCTCTCTAAATGAATAATGTTTGTTTCTTTTTTCCTTTTCTTTTTGGACGGAAGGTGAAGAATGCATTAGAGATATCAATAATGCATTGAGAATTTAGTTTCATGCTGGTATAGTACATTTGTATTCCATTTCTTTATTTTTCAGCTTTATTATCCATTTGAATGTTAAAAATATGTACAAAGTCACAAATGCTTGCTATGTCGATAGACTAATGCAGTAGGTAGTACATTTTCTGGCATTATTTTGTGCAACATTGGTCCATTGCTATACAATGACAGTTTCAGTTGGTCCCAATGTTGTTCAGATTACAGGGGTAACAAATGGTGAAATTAGAAGTCCATGTCACCCTAGTCCTATTCCATTGAAAATGTATTCGTTGTCCATTTGTAATTGCATTGCTCAGTTTCACATTAGTAGGTCAATGTTACAAATTTTGATTATTCTCACAAGAATCTAAATGGTACTTTAGTTATTGTCTTTTCATTGAACATGATTGAAAATTTAAATCTTCGTATGAGGGCACTGTAATCTCATTTTTTTTCTTTTTTTCTGTTCAATCTGGAATGGTGTATTGTCATTGGGAAGGATTAAAGTATACTCTAGAATGCCATTAAACTCTTTGCAATGGACAGGTCAGCATGAATCATAAATACTCTTGTATGTACTTATTCATCTTTCCTCCATGGCTTTTCAGACCAAGTCTAAGCTGTATTTAATCTTGGATTTTATAAATGGAGGTCACCTGTTCTTTCATCTTTATCGGCAAGGGATGTTCAGGTATCTTATATTTGAAATCTTAAATTTCTTGTAATGGCACATAGTTGCCTGTTTTGATTTTTTGGTTATTGGTATGTCTTGAGTAGTGAGGATCAGGCAAAGGTCTATACTGCTGAGATAGTATCTGCTGTTTCCCATCTTCACACCTGTGGGATTGCGCATCGGGATCTTAAACCTGAAAATATTCTCTTGGATGCTGATGGGCATGTAATGGCCCTGCCCATGCTCTCTTATTCTTTGGAAAGATTTGCAGAACTCTTGAAATTGCAGTTTCTTTTTCAAAAGATATTGAAATTTAGCAAGTTGAGTTCATGAAACTGATACTTGTTGCGCAGGTTATCCTGACTGATTTTGGACTGGCAAAGGAATTTGATGGATCGAGTAGATCCAATTCAATGTGTGGGACCACTGAATACATGGCTCCGGAAATTTTACTGTCTAAAGGACACAACAAAGATGCAGATTGGTGGAGCATTGGAATACTTTTGTATGAAATGTTAACTGGGCAGGTGATATGTTGGATTACTAAGGATTCTTGTTTTTTTTTTCAAAAAAAATGATAAAAGTTGCTATGGCAGTCTAGTTATAAAGGCATTGTGCCCCCACCACACACACACACACACACACACACACACACACACACACAGAGTCGTCAAGAGAAATATCACTGTAGGCACTGATTTCTAGCTGTTTGTTTTTGGAAAATGATCTCTAAAATTTCTTCTCTCAGCCACCATTTACGCACTCAAATAGAAAGAAGCTTCAGGAGAGAATTATCAAAGAGAAAGTCAAACTTCCACCATATCTTAGCAGTGAAGCTCACTCTTTGCTGAAAGGAGTAAGTATACACTTAAGTGAGTTTGTCCCCTCTTCTATTTTTTATTTGAATTTCCTTTTTTCAAAACAAGAGCTTAAAACAACAGAATTTTCATCTTTTTTGTAGTTGCTGCAGAAAGAACCATCAAGAAGGTTAGGCAGTGGTCCTGGTGGAGGGGATGAGGTCAAAGGCCATAAATGGTTTCAGTCAATCAACTGGAAAAAATTAGAGGCGAGAGAACTGCAGCCAAAGTACAAACCAGATGTGAGTGGCAAAGACTGTACAGCCAACTTCGACCAATGTTGGACAACAATGCCCCCTAATGATTCACCAGCTCCCACACCAACAGCTGGTGAACATTTTCAAGGGTATACTTATGTTGCGCCTAACCCTTGGCTTTCATCCAGATGAATTAAATGATTATGAAGCAAGCCAGCCAACCTAATTGAATCTTTGTAAGTTTACCTTTCTTTTGATGAATTTCTTCTTTTTACCAGAAAAATGAAGCACCATCTACATATGCATTCATATCTAATGCATAATTTGCATTGTTTCTGGAATAAATATGTAAACTACTTTGTCAAAAAAGATGCGAGATCTAATTACTATTAACATAGGACAGGATCCGTTTTAGAAATACTCCACAAACAAGAATGAGTGTACTCCATCCCAATTAGCTAAGTTAGCTGCTAGAAGAAAGTGTATATTATTACCAACCTATGAGAAAGAAGAAGCAATGTGATGAGTTTTCCCATTTTTTATTCATTTTTCCCTTCAGATTTTGCTATTTGGTGAAACAGGACAAAATTGGGTTTGTTGCTATGTTTGCATACTGGTCCTTATGTTAGTTGCAAACTGATGACATTGCAAGAATGTCAAAGTAATTAAGTTTTTAATCAAAACTCAAAAGCATGCTAGTCCAAAGCACTGTGGTACCATTTGGATGGCTTGGAAGAGAGAGAGAGAAGATACTGTTTATGAATTCCTCACGAAGGTGATGTAAAGTACTGGTGAATAGTAAAAGAAACTTTCTTAAAGAACACAGAGGAAAGTAGCATAGAAGAATCTTGTTTTTCACTGGAAGACTAGCAACATATCAAGTACTACTTAGAAACTTCATTAGACACCTCCCCAAAACGTGCTTTAGCGTTAGTGGCATATCTAGAACCTTGTATCAGCTCTTTTATTTTATGTAAGAATTTGGACAGATTGGCATAAATTTATCATCAAACTTACAATTTTTCCTGTGTGTATAGCATATAAAATATAAATTTATGATCAAGATAATCCATATAGATAGATCAATAGTTGCAGGCCATATGGAGGACAATATTAGAAAAACAATTACTGGATGTGCACCACAGTTCATGTGTAGATAACTAGGGAGGACATATTCTTCTCAGTTTCTCTCCCATTAACATCAGCCTTTAAAAAAAGATTTCTATCAGTGATCTGATAGAATGAGAAAGGAATATCTTTTTTCCAAAGGAATCTAGTATTTATAGGGCTATAATTAAGGGTACTAGCCACAAATTGAGAGGAACCCAAATAATAATTAGATTATTTATCCCTCATTGTTTTAAAAGCAAGTTTCACAAGCATATTTATTGATCCACTTAGTTAATCCAGATATCATCTTATTTGTCCAACGAGAGGGGCTATAGTAGAAAATCCATAGAGTAGCCATGAGTAGCAAACATAGAAGCAACAACTCCCTCTGTGAGAAGTCAATGAAGATGGTGGTAAACATCATAAAACTGTCTTCCTTTTCTATTGCTAAGATGAGTCTGGGAACACCTAGTCCTCCAGTTGTCACCAAAAGCCTTGTCCCTGGGACAGGCTCAGTTATGGTTGTTAATGAACCATTGCTGTCTCAAATTCCAGGAAGTCAAAGGTCACAGGAGCCACAGGGAAGCTCAAAGCCAATATCATTTGTGATGCAGCCGGATGAAGGGAATGGTTCTTCGCATGTGATCCACAAGGAGAATAGTGTTATAGATGGGAGGGCTTCTGATTATATCAGAAAGGTACATGAGAAAAACCGCAATGATGCTCGTGAGATGTCAAAACTCTCTCCTTACATACTACCTCCTCCACCACGAGCAGTGAAGTAGCTAACTTAACCTGTGTGTTTTTCAGTATCCTCTTGGTATCCATTCAATGTTTGGCTAGGATAAACTGCTAAATAAGATTATAGAACTAAGTACTGGATCTTTCATATCCTTAACTTTCCCTGCTTCTGTTAGTGATTAGTGTATTCTGAAGTACTGATTCTCTTCTGTTTGTTCTATACTCACCTTCTTCCTCACGGGAAAGGGGTCATGGTCCTGAACCGGAGCTTATCTCTTAATATGGCATAAAGCTTTTTGTGCTGGTGTACGGTGTAGCATGCATATCTATTTATGGCTCTTCCAGATTTGTGTGACATCATACTCTAAAGAACATCGGTGCCTGTAAAATATGCTTTTATATTATTGCTGACTAATCTTTACGAATCATTAGATCTTTTACCTATATGCTATCTGGTTAGTTTATAATCATGCCATCAGTCTTTATGTATATATATGAGAATCATGCCATTTGTCATGAAAGAAAATGAAGCAGCATTTGCCAGTTATTTCAATAAAAGTTGAAAATGACTTTGATTGTAGTGTGAGACCAAGCAGGCACGAGTTCTGAGAGTAGAGAACTCAGTCATCACTTGATCAGGTGATGGATTTTGCTGAAGAATAACGTAATAATTTTAATATATTTGATTTTCCATTTATTTATTTGAAGATAAGCTTGCTGGAGTTGCTGTTAATTTGATAACCACATGGGCAGTTATTCTGCTGCGAAACTGGAAACCACATAAAGAAGAATAACTAACATCATGCATGTTATGTCATAATTGATGACAAATTCCGCAAGATGCCTTTACTATATATTTTTGGTTTAATTTAGAAACCGCACAATCAATCTGGATATCAATTATTAATGCAGAAGAGCTGATAAGATGTAAGCTAAAGTTATAGGAAATCAATGGGGACAATTGGAACTTTTGATGAATGTGGACAGTTAGCATGGGAAAGAATATCAGAAAGGGAGGGAGAAATGAGAATCACTCCCGAGTTTTATCAAGTAGTGGTAATTGATTTGTTGATCACGCGATTAATAATAAAAGCAGCAAAACATGGAATCCATTGCTTCACTTTTTGAGCTATATTTTCAAAAGGAGCTTTATAAAGGAGTAGAGGGACCAGGGAGTAGTGTAATGGGGGCAGAGCATATATTTTCCGTGTGAACAAAGCCAATCCTCTTAAAAATCTGTCTCACATAGTAACTGTGTTTGTTTCAGAGTTCAACGAGGATATTTTGATTCTCTACCACCATTACATCTTTTTACTGCTATAGATTCTGAGGATAGGCAGCGGGCAGCTAGCGAGTGCAGATTCTTTTCCATAAGATCATTCTACTCGACTGCCGAGCTTTTTTTCTAAATAGGATATTTTGAAATCTTTATTCCTAAAACAAGGTATTTTTAAACTTATTTATCAAAATAAATATTTATTAACATGTAAACATATATGTCATCAAATGATATGATTTTTTTTTTCACACCTTGCTTCAAGCTTTTCACGTAAAATCGAAACTCACCAGCATCCTTCACTTCTATTCTTTTCTTTTTACGGTAAAACCGAAACTCGCCCTATAGTTAATGTTTCTTTACAAGTTTACACATCACCAAAAAAACTTCTTTCATATGTTAGAATTTGTTGGTATTCCCATAATTCTGAGTCAGCCCTCTTCCTTTGCGTCTTAAAAATTATTTTTTGCAAAAAACCAACCTTTTCTTGTATGAAATCTTTTCATTCTTTTATGATAGTATATGAATATGATTCAAGAAAGTTTAGATGATTATCTTACCTACCGTATTTATTAAATCCTCGGTCAATGTTTTCACAAATTCCATGCCAAGTGTTGCAAACTTGCAAGGAATCAAATGACATAATGTATATATATATATTTTTTTCAAAACTAACAGCAAATTACGTACGAAGAAGGACATCAACTTTTCCCTTACGAAATTTATTGCTTTGTGACTTAAAGTAATTATTTGGCCTTGAAGCACTCTATATATTCAAACAAATGAATTTAATTTCTATTTCATGGTCTTAAGCATTTAATACCAGTTGAAATTCAGACACCTATTTATCTATAAAAAAAAATTAATCATTTTTCACCCAGATACCACGTTTCCCTCTTGATATAACAAGCTCTCTTTCCTGAAATTAAAGAGACAAGTGCAAATTTAGCCCTATTTAAGGTACCTTTGGCTAGTAAAATTTGAAGCAGGGAACTGAAATTTTTTTACCATCTACATTTTGTACCATTCCTTTAAGTTTCTGGGTGAAGTTACATGGCGACTCCTGAGATGGCATATGTTGTGTCTATCATTAGCGTTGTAGGGGATGCGTTTTGTGTTCCTTATCCTGTGGAGTTGATCATCAAGAAGAAGTGTCGTGGACTCTTTGAAGAACACTTCGAAGTACTAGATGTCAATGGAAATCTTTTCCTACGAGTCGGTGGCTCCTGCAAGAATTTCCAGAAGAAAAGAACCATGCGAGATCCTGCTGGTTTTCCTATCATCACAATACCCAAAAAGGTACTCTCTGTCTATAATGCAGAAATTTCTTCAGAACAAGCTGACTAATCTGTAACTGATGATGATTAATTCAGAGAAGATCTAAGATCCATAACAGCAACATGCAAGCTTTATCATGTGCAATCTAAGTTGAATGATCTATGTTCGGTGTTTTTCTGATCAGGCACTCACAGACCGTCATCGCTGGACAGTTCATTGAGGAGAAAGTTCAGACAGGACTGCTCCCCTCTTCAGTGTACAACGATCTCATGCACTTCAGATGAAAACAAGGCTTGATATCTTCTTAGCTAACAACATCAACGAAGATATCAGCAACTTTCAGGTTGTTGGCTGTTACTCCTCTAAGTCCTGCAAAGTTTACAGAGGCGATGTCATGGTTGCAGAGGTAGCTTTCAATTAAATCTCGGCAATGGTCTTCTCTAAAAAAGAAATGATGTGCTCCACCAGCATACAGGAAAGCAGTGGGAGAGATCTCCAGGGAGCAATCATTGAAACTCTCAAAACAGCAGTGTCAGAATTGGGGGTAAAGGAGCTACTGCCGTTGCTCCTGTTAAAGTTGCCCTTGCCAAGAGGAGAGGTAAATCATGCTTAACATTGAAGAAGAAGAAAAATTAATTACAATTAAAAAAAATAATAATGTGGATGAAAATATCTTATGCCGCAAAAAAATTATCTAGTTTGTGAATTAAGTTCAAAACTACCCTATTTAAAGAATAAAAATTTAAAAATATGGTAAAAAAAACTCCTCTTCTGCCATTGCATCTGTCTTTTGCCTATAATAAATGAAGGGAAAGAAAACGTTATTGCCTTCTTTAAAGCAGGTTCCTTGAAATAATTAAGGCCCCGTACGGAAGCAAGCTGTAGGTTATCCATCCATTATGTAGAAAGCTGGGCTAGAGGACATCATTACTTCGGATTAGGATCTTCTCATACTATATTAGGAACATGATCATTATGTTTGTTAAATTTAAATCATTGAATTCAAATTAAATGAAAATGATTTATTACATCATAAAAAAATAATAACAATTTAAATAGTCCTTAATATTAATTGTTTCTACCATCCAAGAATATAACCTAAATCTTACAAACACCCTCTTGAATTTTTTCCCCCCTCTAAATTTAACCCTTGAATTACAAGGTGTCCAATTCAACCATTAGACATCACAGGTAAGTCACCTATATGTTTTGCTTTGAAAAACCCAAAAAGTCATAAAACTGTCGATGATTGATTTCTTGATGATAATTTATTATGTTGTTAATGATGTTTTTATCATAATATTAATGGAGGTTACTTTTTATAATTTTTTGATTAATTTATTTTATAATATCCTTAAATATTATAAGGAAATATGTTCAACTCGCATGTCATTTAATAGAAAAATCGATGGAATAAAACAGGAGGGGTATAAAAATGATGTTAGAAGTTGAAATCAAAAAGAAGAAAAAAAAAAAAGTGTCCATCAAAATGATGTATAATTCAAGGGTATTGGTATGGATTAGCTGAAAAATAGAACATCAAAACTTTTCTTATAACTTTTGTTTGCTCTCTTCTAAACTCAAACGAAAGGGATTCAACTCATCTACTAAACTAGAAATAAAAATAAAATAACGAAAAAAGCCATAAATAAATTAAAATGATAAGAAAAGAAAGGTTAAAATATAGAGTTAAAAATAAATCATTGTTTGGATCGGATGCATGCTGCTTTCTACCAGTCACAATGGCACACTGTAGGAAAATCGCCATGCAGATTCATCCAACAAATATTTTTCAAGAAATTTGGGAGCCTAAGCTTACTAGAGCTATGTTGGTGCTCATACCGAAAGTGGATGCTCTTCCGACCCATTGGCTTCTGCAATGTCTCTTACAAAGTACTCACGAAGGTTATTGTGAATAGATTGAAACCAATTCTCCCTTCAATTATTGCTCCAACTCAAGTCAGCTTCGTCCCGGGTTGAAAAATAACCGATAACATTATCATAGCTCAAGAGATTATCCATTCTATGCACAACAAAAAAAAAAAAAAAAGGCAAGAAAGGGTGGATGGCGATAAAGATAGATCTTGAAAAAGCTTATAACAGGCTTAGATGGGATTTTATTCTAGATTCTTTACTTGATGTGGGACTGCCCCATTCGATGTGTTCAGTGATTATGAAACGTCTTTCCTCAGTAGAACTGGCAGTGGCCTTCAATGGTATTACTACAAAGAGCTTCCATCCGTCTAGAGGTATCAGACAAGGAGACCTGTTATCCCTTTACCTGTTTGTGATCTGTATGGAGCGACTAAGTTATCTAATCTAAGGAGCAGTTAGAGACAAGAAGTGGAAACCGGTGCCATTAAAATATGCTTTTATATTATTGCTGACTAATCTTTACAAATCGTTAGATCTTTTATCTATATGCTATCTGGTTAGTTTATAATCATGCCATCAGTCTTTATGTATATATATGAGAATCATGCCGTTTTTCATGAAAGAAAATGAAGCAGCATTTGCCAGTTATTTCAATAAAAGTTGCAAATGACTTCGATTGTAGTGGGAGACCAAGCAGGTACGGGTTTATCAATAGTATGGAGATGAGTTCTGAGAGTAGAGAACTCAGTTATCACTTGATCCGGTGATGGATTTTACTGATGAATAACGTAATAATTTTAATATATTTTATTTTCCATTTATTTATTTGAAGATAAGCTTGCTGGAGTTGCTGTTAATTTGATAGCCACTTTGGCAGTTATTCTGCTGGGAAACTGGAAACCACATAAAGAAGAATAACTAACATCATGCATGTTATGTCATAATTGATGACAAATTCCGCAAGATGCCTTTGCTATATATTTTTGGTTTAATTCAGAAACCGCACAATCAATCTGGATATCAATTATTAATGCAGAAAAGCTGATAAGATGTAAGCTAAAGTTATAGGAAATCAATGGGGACAATTGGAACTTTTGATGGAATGTGGACAGTTGGCACAGGAAAGAATATCAGAGAGAGAGGGAGAAATGAGAATAACTCCCGAGTTTTATCAAGTAGTGGTAATTGATTTGTTGATCACGCGATTAATAATAAAAGCGGCAAACCATGGAATCCATTGCTTCACTTTTTGAGCTATATTTTCAAAAGGAGCTTTATAAAGTGGTAGAGGGATCAGGGAGTAGTGTAATGGGGGCAGAGCATATATTTTCCGTGTGAACAAAGCCAATCCTCCTGAAAATCTGTCCCACATAGTAACTGTGTTTCTTTCAAAGTTCAACAAGGATATTTTGATTCTCTACCACCATTACATCGTCTTTTCACTGCTATAGATTTTGCGGATAGGCAGGAGGCAGCTAGCGAGTGCAGATTCTTTTCCATAAGATCATCTTCAATGTACTTTTTATCTTTAGTTAGTATTTTTAATATAAATAGAGAGCATCATTAATTATATAGATTGAAGATCAATGTCTTCTTCATTGTTACTCTCTACTTTAACTCTTTATTTTGACAAAATCCATAAAACTCAAAGAGACTATTGGTGAAGATGCTTGAGTGGCATAGCAAATAGTAAATTTCATTAATGAAATATAAGATAAAGAGTCATTTGGATTCTCTAGTATTGAGAGCTAAAGAAACTTTGTATCTCACTTTTAAAGATAGAGATTGTGATAAAGAGAACATTGAAGATGAAATTTAAATCAAATCTCTTTATTATAAAAAAAAAAAAAATTTAATATAAAGAAAGCATTACTCTTCTGCCATTGCATCTGTCTTTTGCCTATAATAAATGAAGGGAAAGAAAACATTATTGCCTTCTTTCAAGCAGGTTCCTTGAAATAATGAAGGCCCCGTATGGAAACAAGCCCTAGATCATCCTTCCATTACGTAGAAAGCTGGGCTAGAGGATATCATTACTTCGGATTAGGATCTTCTCATACTATATTAGGAACATGAATTTAAATTAAATGAATATGATTTATTGCATGATAAAAAATAATTACAATTTAACTAGTCCTTAATATTTATTGTTTCTACAATCCAAGAATATAAGCTAAATCTTACAAACACCCTCTTGAATCTCCCCCACCACCACACCCCCCCACCCCCCGGGTCTCTATATTTAACCCTTGAATTACAAGGTGTTTTGATTGATACACTTCCCATTATTTTCCATCCAATTCAACCATTAGACATCACAGGTAAGTCACATGTTCTGCTTTACAGAACCCAAAAAGTCATAAAACTGTCTATGATTGATTTCTTGATGATCATTTATTATATTGTTAATGATGTTTTTATCATAATAATAATGGAGGTTAATTTTTATTTTTATTTTTTTGATTAATTTATTTTATAATATCCTTAAATATTATAACGAAATATGTTCAACTCGCATGTCGTTTAATAGAAAAAATCGATGGAATGAAACAGAAGGGGTGCCAATGAAAAAAAAAAAAAAAAAAAAAAAAAAAAGACCCTACAGTTTAGAGGTTTAAATCAAAAAGAAAGGGGGAGGTGGGGTGGGGGTGGGTTGTGTGGGTAATTTAAGAAGTGTCCATCAAAATGATGTATAATTCAAGGTCATTTATATGGATTAGCTGAAAAATAGAACACCAAAACTTTTCTTATAAATTTTATTTGCTCTCTTCTAAACTCAAACGAAAGGGATTCAACTCATCTACTAAACTAGAAATATAAATAAAATAACGAAAAAAGCCATAAATAAATTAAAATGATAAGAAAAGAAAGTTTAAAATATAGAGTTAAAAATAAATCATTGTTATTGATATGAGGATAATTGTTACAAACTACACCCTTTAAACAGAGCATTAATTCTTCTTTCTTTCTTATTTTTCTTTTTGAAAAAAAAAAAAGAAAAGAAAAAAAGAGGGTACTATTGCAGTGCATCTTTTATTTTCTTCTTAAGAATAAATGTGTTTTGTTACGGAAATAAGGATGTGAAAACTAACTTTTTAGCCCTTTACCTACGTTTAATACAAGTTTAGGGAGAAGGGGAAATTTTCATGGAGGTTAACATAAATTTGAGGGAGAGAAATTTTTGGATTTTATGTTCTTCCCTCTTCTTTTTTTTTTTTAATGTAACACTGTTTTAATCTTGAGATAATTACAAAAATGTCCTTATAAAAAATTTCTTTAAAATTATTTTATATCTATAAAATCACAATACAAAATTTTCATGCTAAAAAAATTCAAAATATAACTCTAATTGTACATCCTTTTAACTTTTTTATATGAAAATTTTTATTTTGGATTTTTATAGATTCAAAAAAAAATTCATAGATATGGATAAAAACTATTTTACAAAGTTTTATATTCAATATTATATTTTATAATATTTACATTTATAATATTTACATTATATGTAAAACTATATTATATCAGATATATACAATATAAAATAATTATTTACTACAAATTTGTTTCGACGATGATTTAAGCAAATACTTTTTTTTCTAATTGTAGTTATAGTCTCTATAATATGATTGGTTTAAAGGAAAATATTTTTTTATATAGAAAAAAAAATTATTGTATCGTATTTTACTGATAGTTTATAATATATATATATATATATATATATATATAATCTTGTAAAATATTTTCTATATAAAATCCATTAAATATATTTGTAATTGTAAAAGTTCAAAATAATTTTTTTTTATTTAATGCATAATTTACCCTCAAACTATTACATTTTTTGTAAAATAAAATTTATATTATCATTTTGAATTATTTAAACCTCAAACTATTAATGTTTCGGCAAATTTTATCTTTTTTCATTATGTATTACGATCAAAGTATTGAACGTTAACGAAATACTTTAAGTGACGTTGTTTTAAATTTTTTTTTAAGAATTAAAATTAATTTTAAAAATTAATAATTCATATTATTATTATTTTCCCCTACTAAATGGATCCATTATTAGCCATTCACTATCCAACAACAAAAATCAAATCAATAAACAACAAAATGATCTAAATTTCTTTAAAGCTAAAAATTATTAAATATATTTTTTGAAATTAATTTTAATTTTCAAAATAATAATTCAATTTTTTTATATTTTTATTTTTACTAGATGGATCCACTACAAGTAATTAATTATCTAACAATAAAAGTCATATCCATAAACAAAAAAAAAATTATATATGCTTCCTTAAAGCTAACTCGTTAATAAATATATTTTTTCAAAATTAATTTTAATATAAAAAACTAAAACACTTAAAATGATGTCGTTTTAAGTTTTTCGATTAACAATCAAAACTTTAACTCGTTAGATATAACAAAAAAAGGATAAAATTTGCCCAAAAATTAATATTTTAGGATTCAAACAGATTCAAACTGATAATATAGACCTTACTAGATTTTTTGTTCATGCTATGCTACGGGTTGGATAAAATATATAAAATTATTTAGAAAAATTATTTCAGCTTGATAGTCCGTTTTATGATGTAAATCTATAAAACAAAGATATGAAGTCAAAGGTAAAAAATATATATTTATAATTTTTTAATCAAAAATTTTTTATTTAACTATTTTTTATTTGTGTTTTTCATAATTTTTCCTCTAGAAAAAGAATTTATCCTTGTTAATCAATAGATTATTAACTAAAAAGAAAATTAAATATTTTTTTAAAAAAGCTTTAATATCTCATAAGATTATGTCGAAAAACAAAAATAACAATTATTAAAAGCTTACATAGAATTGAACAAATAATTTTTTTTATTTTTATTTAATGTTGATGAGAATATCGATTTTTGAAAAAAAATATGAATTTACTTTTTATATATTTATTTACAAAATAATGAATAATATTAAAATAAATCAAAACTCGTCAATAAATATAATTTTAAATTAATTGGATGAGAATCTAAAAAATGACAAATTAAGTAGTAAATTTTAAATAATAAAAATAATTAACAAAAAATACTAAAACAAAATGAAACCAAATCACAATATAATTAAAGTTTGAAATTGAAACAATGTATAGAAAAATTGAGGACCATATAATTTTAAATTAATTGGATGAGAATTTAAAAAAATGACAAATTAAAGTAGTAAATTTTAAATAATAAAAATAATTAAAAAAAAAACTAAAACAAAATGGGACCAAATCACAATACAACTAAAGTTTGAAATTGAAAAAAAAAAGTATAGGAAAATTGAAGACTAAAGTGTTATAAAAATATCATGAATAGTGAAAGGAATACCGATTTATGAGTATGTGAAATAGTAGTTTGTGAGTACTTAGTGGGTTTAGAATGTGCAGCATAAATAAAAAAAATATTAAAAAACAAATAAATAGCAATGAATGTGTTAAAAATTAATAAAATTAAATAAAAAAACAACAAAAATAATTTCGACAAATTTTAATTATATAAAGAAGAATCAATTAAACATACAATTTTTTTGATTAATTTTTCTATTAAATGAGCTAGCATGTCTCATACTAAGCATGTGATTTTTAAATAATCCAAATTGGATAGAAATCTAATCCTATTCAATAGAAGAATTTAATTTTACTTCAAATTTTATTTAAAAACTATTTGCACTAAATAATTTGCTTAAAAATATTCCTACTTCAATTAATCAATAGGTGCAAACCTTTGTTATATTTTACTCCAAATATATTAATACCAACTCTAAAGCACTTTTATTATTATTAAAAAGAAAAAAAAGAAAAAAAAAAGCAAGGATACCATTAGTTCATTTACTATTAAAAATAAAAATAGTTTAGTTAAAGAATTAAAAATAACATGCATCAATTATTTGCAAGCAAAAGAAAGTTCATGCAGCACCACTGTGTTGGAGAATTAAATGCTATGGGATAAAAAGAGAAAGTTACAAAAAACAAAAAAAAAAAAAAAAAAACAAAGAAACGAAAGGAAAGAAAGAAAGGGCCAAAGAGGTAAAATAACACAACAATAAATGGTATAAAATAAAATAAGGCAAAAACATAAGGGCGGAAAAAAAGACAACTTTAGTGGGGCAGCAAATTGCTGCATACTGGTTGGCTGTTGGGTTCAAAAAAAAAAAAAAAAAAAAAAAACGGAAGGACGGAAACAATACTGTTTATTTAATAGTGAAAGTAACAGTAAAATTGTATTGTGTTTTAGAGTATTAGTAATTTTACCATATCCCTAATAGTTTAGAGATAAATAATCCATTAAACAGCATATCAATGGGTTAATGAGTTGAGCGAAAATTAGGCATTTGAGTTTTTGGTATAAAGATTTTGTTTTTGGAGTTAGATCATAAAAGATTTTGATTGATTTTTTGGATAAAAGATTTATTTTACAAGAAGATTTTGGCAATTATTCTCTTAGTGGTTTTTCTTTCTCCTACCTACGTTTTGAACGACAAATATATATTAATTAATTTTGTTCTAGTTATATTTAATTTAAATTTTCTCTTATCTTGATTTTGAAATTATTCATATAATATTTTTTTAACTCACCAAATATCCTATAACACTTTATTTTGATTTAATGGCCAAAATTGCCCCTAAACTACTAAGTTTTGGCAATGTCGAGCTTTTACTATTAATTTGGGTTAATTGAATCCCAAATTATTATTTCTTTTACAAATGTGATCCTTACTTGTTATCTTTAACATTTTTCAACTTTTTTTAAAAAAAAGTTTAGATTTGATCAAAATATGGTTTGCATAAGATTACATAGTGGTTATTCATTAGATTTTAAAACTAATAATACTCATAAAAAAAATTAAAAATACAAATAATTAAATTATATATATATATATATATATATATATATATATATATATATATATATATATATATATATATATATATGAATAAAAAAGAAAAATGCAAACACTTAATTAAAAATAAAATAAAATATTTATACTCACGTGGTGGACGAGTCAACATGATGATTTGTCAATTTAATAGTTATGTCATTATAAATTTAACAATCAAAATACTTGATTAGAAAATTTTTAAAAATTTACATCAACGACATGTTGTTAATGTAAATTTTTAATTTTTTTCTAATCAAGTTTTTCTATTAAATTCATGTAGATATAACAATTGAATTGACACGTCAACATACTAAGCAATCCACCATGTGAGCATTAATATTTTTTTTATTTATAATCGAGTGTTTGTATATTTATTTTTTGATTAAAATATATATAATTTTTTTTATTTGATTATCCATATTTCCAAATTATTTTTTATGAGTTTTATTAGTTTTAAAATATAATCAATAGCCACTAAACAATATTATGTAAATTATATTTTGACTAAGTTAACTAAAATTAAAAAAAAAAAAAAAACTAATTAGAATGTTGACGGTCAATTTTTTTACCAGTAAAGATAATAAATAAAGATTATATTTGTCAAAAAAAAAAAAAGTTTAGGATCTAATTAATCCAAATTAATAATAAAAATCTAAATTGCTAAAATTTAATAGTTTGAAGATATTTTTTGTCATTGAATCTTTTATTCTTACAATTTTTTTTTAATACTATTACGCTTAGCTTTTAAATTTTACCCTCAAAACATTTCTTTTCAAAAAAAAAAAAAATTTCACTCCACGGAACCTTAATATCTGAAAAAGTTCTCTTTACGGTCATCATCGAGTCAAAATCCTAGCCTTGCGGGACTATCTTTGTATGATTCAAAAACACCCCGATACCGCATTCAAAAACACCAAAAAAACCCCTCAAAAAAACCTGCCGAAATAGACTCAAAACAGACCCCTCAAACACTTTTTGGAGTTACTGCAAAAGAAGAAATAAAAATTATTTATGATTTATCTCATTTTTTGTGATTCAATTGACTTTCCATGATTGTTCACAATATTACAATATAATTTTTTTTAATTGCTAAATAGTAATTTTTTATTCTAAAAAAAGGGAGAAAATGATGGGTAAAAGCAACTAACTTATTATATGCATAGATAATAATACATGTTATACATATTTAAATTAATTTTATGTTGATAATTAATCTAAATTGGCTATTGAATTAATTAATTAATAAACGAGTTATCAATTATTCTATGTAGACGATTCATTATCCATCTTATCATTTCGGATAGATGCTACAGACTAGATTTTTATTTTATTATCATTTGTGTTAGTTTCATGAAAAAAATATTCATACAAATTTATTATAAGTATTTAAATATAGAAATATAAGTATAGGGGTATTATAGTAAATATACAATAATATATTTTCTTTCCTTCTTCTTTTTACAATCATCCAAACAAGAAAAATATACTTTCTTTCCTTTCATTTTCACTTTTATCCAAACAACAAGTGGAAAATAATTTTTTTTCTCTCTCTTTTCTTTCCTCTCACTTTCTTTCCTCTCTTTTCTTTCCTCCAAAAAGGAAATATCCAAACAAGGGGTAAGACAAATCCATCCGTAATGGATTTTTGACATTATGTTACGTTATATTTTGTTTTGTAAAAGGTTTTGAAATTTTGTTGTCCTCGTCACGTAAACCTATTGACCTTAATTTACAACTATTATTTACTAGTGTAATGCCATTACATTTTTTGGGAAAAAAAAATTAGAATTGATTCATTTGCGTTTTTTTTCCCCTTTCTGAAATCCTTATTCTTTAGAAAAGCTACATGTCGTTAATTCATGTGTTTGGATCTATAACAAAATAGTTTTTTTTTTATTTGATTAGTACATATATATTTAAAAAAATGATCATCGTAAATTAAAATTGTGCCTTGATTGAGGTTTGGCTCTTTATGGTGCAGCCCATTAATTAGTGAGGCTAATCAAACAATTTTGTTAGCAAGCGTAAAATACATTTTTTATTAACAACTTATTTGTTTATTTTTGTTTTCTAATATATAAATAACTATGATAATCATGGCAAGTTATGTTTTTTTCAATAGTCTCGTTTTTGTAACACCCTGACCTAGGATCTAATAGGTCGCAAATATTACTCGTCTTCAATCACATTCGAAGTGTAATGAATGTAGATTAACGAGACACTATGATCTTATTGTAACTTATTTAAATATGTTTACGCGGTGGGCATTTAATAATAACGCTTAGGTCCTATTTCTTTATTACAAAGTTGATATAAATTTTTTTTCCGAATTTCCTTAAATTGCTTACCTTTATTCATTCACCTTCTTACCTTTATTCATTCACCTTGTTAGGTAGTCATTAATCTAATTTACTTACTAAATTATTCGTTACTATTTATTTACACAATTATTATTACTCGTATCATTTCGTTATTACTGGTTCGATTACACAACTTAGTTATTTACATATAAGACTAATTTTATGTCGATTACTACAAAATTGATTTATTTGCTTTCACACCATTATCGAGTCATATCGCTTACTCGTTTCATAGCCTTTACTATTGTATAGGATAGGCCAACTACCTCAAATACATGTAGACCTATAACTCGTAATAAAATTAAAAACGAGCATACAATGGGTCTACTCGAATATAAAACCCCCATCCAAGATACATACATTGGGTGCCTCCTTCGATGATCAGCTCCGCAAGAAGTAGTCCATAGTTGGTTACTTATCTACATCACAAGAAACTAGATGAGCGATAACTTAGTAAGTTAATAGATGCATGCAATACATGTTCATATACATCTAGGTATGCAGCACCGCTTTATGCAAAGTAAGTCTCCTTTTTTCCTCATGTCATAAAACATAAAACAATCTGAAAAATCCTTTTTCTATCCGTAGACATGTCCCATTTAGGTGCTTCGTGGTTTTCATATTATATGTCCGGCGAAACGGACCCATCTACGGACGTATCCTACCGAGCCTCTAAAAGTGCACATCCGCACTTGCTCGCCCCGAACCATTATCATTACTCGTATGAAAAACCCATGAAGTCCTTTCCTCAAAATCTCAAAGTCATGAAAATCTTTTTCTTTAAAATCATTCCGATTGCTATCGGATAACCATGACATGACATGACATATATTTTCATGACTTAAAACATTATTCATGAGCTAAGCATGCGTATGCAATTGCAATGAACCAGCATGCTGTATAAATTCATAAATGCTTACTTTGAATGGTTATGTAACCAAATCATAAGAATTGATATAAAATTGGACAACATAACGAGCATATATAACATCAATCCAAGTATAAACCAATACCACCATTATTGACACATCAATCATCATAACCTAATTCTCATCACCAATCACATTCAAGCATAACTATTATTCATAACCTAATGCATTCATATAGCATTTGAAAGAACATAACCATAACATTAAGGGAGATGAACATTTTTGTTCCATTTCTTTGTTCATTACTTTACTTTCCTAAATTCTTTTCCTTAGGTTTTTATTTAGCTTTCTATATTTGGTCTTTACCAAATTAAGTATCATTTCATGTTTCGACCTAACTAGGTATTATTTCATTGATTTAAGAGGTTCAATTTCAATTTGGGCCTTAATGGGCCTAAGGCCCAATTTTTCCTAACCCAATTTTTCTTTAAATTCTTATGAGCCCTTTTCATTCTAAACCATCCTTTTACTATTTTTTGAGTTTGAATCATCAAATTTAAGGTTTAGAACTTGGTTTAAACCTAATTTCTCAAAATTTTCATTTACGCCTAAACTTTACCTCTTTAGAATCCTAACATTTTCTTCTCATTTCGTCCTACCATTTTAACACTAAGTAGCCTAGATATTTAAAAACTATAGGAATTAATTTAATTGAAATTTGGGACCCAAAATCTGATCCAAACCCGTATTGGGCCTTAATGGACCAAAATTGGGCCCAAGCCCATAAAACCCATTTTCTTCAATTTTTAGCAAATTTTCCATTTCTACTCATCAAAAAATTCTTGTTTAAGTGTGAATGACCCATCAAACCAGAATCAAATTGCTTTGAACTCAAACCCTAATTTGCTTAGTTTAGGTTGAATATAATTCCTAAAAATTAATGGATTTTTCTTTAATCAAAGTGTAATTTTTCATTACTAAACATTAATTCATGCTCAAATAAGTCAGAATCAAGTGTCAAAACACCAATTAAATGAAAGAATTCAAAACTCTCAAATTTGGTTCATCAAGAACCATAACCTTAATTTTTCTTAATTGAGCAATTAAATCAAATCAAGCAATTAAACATGAAATTGACTTGAAATTAAGCATAATTGTTGTGTAGTTGAGGTTAACTTACTTGATTTAGCTCCAAATTAACCTTGAAAAGGTAGGTTGCTTGAGAATTCTCTTCCTCTTTTTTTTTTTTTCCTAAATTTGAATTAGCTCTTTTAATTTTCTTCTTGAAGGTATTCAGCTTCCAACTTGAAATTAAAGCTTAATCCATTGATTTAGAGGGTCTACAATTGGCTAGGATTATTTTGGGTAATTTTTGAGTGAAAATTTTGCTAGAGTTTCCTTTGTGTTTTTTAATTTTCCTACCCTTTTTAATTTTTTCAGCATCCCTATTTATAGGAAAATTTAATGGACTTGTTGACCTTATCTCGTGCCCTTAATTTGGGTAAATTTCAGCCCTTAATTCAATTTCCAATTAATTCTTTTTATTTGGCTAAAGTTTTGGCCATTTGTTTTTCTTTTTGTTTAAGCCTTCCATTTAGGTTAATTTCAGCCACAAAAGTTACTAGAAGTCAAAATTAATTAATTCTTTAGGTCGGTCAAAGTTGGAAGGAAAATGACAAATTTTGGTCCTCCAAGTTTCTAGACTTTTTCATAGCCTATTCTTTCCTAAATCCCTCTTTTATACAAAAACTCACTTCTAATCCTCCCTTTTCCATTTCTAGGACTAATTTTTGACCCTTAAAATTCTTACATAATTTAATTTGGATTATTAGACTTTTAATTTTATGCCATTAAGTCCCTAATTTTAGACAATTTAGTCCCTACTTTCAAATTCCATTCTACACTTTTCAAAAATCCAATTTCTTTCCATAATAAATTCAAAAAATCATTAAGGGAGTTTGGTTTAAATTTTCATAATTTTTGGCTCTCAATTGGGCCTCCAATTTATTTATTTAGTGTGAAAATTACACTATTTTCTATTAAAAATATTCCCTATACTTATTAAAATTAACTTAATTTTTCTAGGCACTCTCACATATCCCATATGATTATTCTATGCTCTTAAAAAAAAAATTCCTCATACTCTTAAGGTGCCTAATTAAATTCTTTACCTCTAAAAACACTATTCCTACACTTAGAAAATTCAAATGAAATATTCACCATATGTAGAAAAATTCATAAAATCATATAAAATAATCTAACACTCTTCTAAAAATTATTCTAAACAAACGAAATATTTTTCATACACAAAAAACATGCTTTAATTAATTTTCTCATGCAAGTAACTACTACGCATGTACCAAAAAACAACTAAAATATTCTTTTAAGTATGGAAAACTATTTTGACCCTTCTAAATATTATTTTAAATTTCTAGTAATTATTTCTCATTCTCAAATATATATAGTTTTAATATTAAACTTTTATTACATTCTTATTTTAGTCATTATCGAGCATTACAATTTTAATTTTGTAACTTTTATGTTTAGCAAATTAGATAAAAAAAAAAATTCATAAAAAATGTGCCTTAGCTCAAATAGAGGAAGAAACTCTTAGAGAGTTTTAATTATGGTGGTTGCTCTCATAATTATGCATTTTAAGAAACAAGACGAAGTAGATCACGAGGAAGAGAACCCTAACCTCGGGAATCAAGGATGAAATAAGAGCATTAGGGTCAATTTGCACTACTTGGAGACAATAGCCCAGAAGACCATTGGGCTATTGTAAAAAGCTGATCTGGATCCAACATTAACATGGGCTTTTTCCTATGTGGAAACTGATTTTCAGGTCAGTTTTGAGAGCGTCTATCTGTCCTAGGTGCGTGAACATATTAAAATGAATTGTATTAGTTGTTGGTGAGTGAAAAACAATGTTCACCTATACAACATGTGATCCATCTAGAGTAGCCATACTCGGTCGGGAGTTTTGATCGAGTGCTCTGGAGTGACACACCTGTTTTCTGACCGCATGGCTGGTATCACGTGTGTTTCGTGGCTGACTGGGGTTGTTTGTCTGTCAGGTGAAGCGAAGCAGGTTCTGATAAAAATAGAACGAGCCATTTATTTTAGTAAAATTGAGGAAAGCCAAGAATTTTATGAAAGAGTCTCGATGACATCTTAGATATGTATGGGTTTGGGCTGAGTTTGAAGTATAGGGAGACTGAGAGGAGGACTGTCTGCATCAATCACCGACCCGAGAAATAAGGCCTGTCATCTTTATGCACCAAAATTGCACATGATTGATATATTAAAAAAAAAGACTTCAATTGTCAATTTCACATGACTTTTGGGAGAAATTTTTCACAAGGAAAACGCCAGAAAACCAGCATTTTTTGACAATCCATTTTTCTTCTTTTTTCTAATGAGAATAAAAAAATCTATAAAGTTTCTCTCTTTGACAAAGTACTGCAGGTAAACATCAAAATTTTTTATTTTCCATTATTGGAATCGAAGGAAAATTTAATTAAAAAAATAAAATGAATCAAATTGTATTACGTGCAATTTTTATTTTTATTTTTTTTATACATAGCTTATAAACATGATGTAAAAAGCTAATTACAAAACAAATATTCTCTCAAGGAATTTCAAATTGAATTATTTTAGTTTATATAATTTTGAAAAAAAACAAACACACAAAACAAATTGAACGGGAGTTAGTTGGAATGTTCGGTTCCTGGTTTTGCACCATGAGGTCAATATATCACCTCCATTAGAAAATCTAAAAGTCTTCTTAATTTATAAAAGTAATGGTTGTTTTACCAAAAATAACCTTTGGAAACGCGCACATACTTTCCCCAAAAAAAAAAAAAAAAAAAACCATGATAATTCGCACCAGTTGACTAAAAAATATAATAAATGCTAGCAAACAACAGCACAACATACACATATCTGAATTTTATAAATCCTCAGATAAGGTATGGCCCATGCCATCCCATTCCATCCATAGCCCTAGGCATCAAATACACATGATAATCCCTTTGTTCCATTAGTAAGGCCACATTCATTGAACCATTGTGTCCATTCACAACACACAAACAAATAAAAAATCATCCCACTACCAACCCAACTTGATTTTTTTTTTCCATAAAGCAATGAAAACTATTTGAAGTTACAGGACAAATCAAGCAATATCAGCAATGAACATAAATGCCTGGCTTATTTTCAGTCTTATCAAACTAATACTAACAAAAAACAGTCACAAAACCAATAGGAATCTATCTAAAGATAATAATAATAGCATAACCCAACAAAATAAGCAAGAGGTGGCTATTCCTTTTCAGGTCTGTACATCAGCAAAAGATAAAATTCCAGTCACCTAATTTAACCTTATCTTATCTAACCCTATTTCTACTTAATTATGAACCAACCCTTCGTTTTATGACTTGTTATCCTTCCTCAAGCAACAATGATCGTGTTATCACCATTTTTTAAACTTGACACCGCCTGGAAAGCCGAATGCCTTGATAAGGATTCCCTCTCATCAGACGGTAAGGACAGTTTGAGCGACAATGGTGATGAATCAGCAGTTGAATTCACATTTAAGTTAAGATCAGGCATTGCTGAAGTACAATGACCTGGAGCCACGGGAACTGGCCGGACCCGATTTGTTGAGTGGTTAATGGATTCATTGCCTTGTCCAAGTGATCGGTTTTCCATTATTGGACTCTCTATTTGGGGAGGCAGCACCGCAGGACTGACAGTTCTTACAGGGATAGCTCGCACCCCCGAGAAATTGGTAATACTGTTGGCTTGCAGTGGTGGAGGCAGCAGTTGATTTGACCGAGATGCATGGTTGTTGCCCTTGCTGTCCTGGCGATGAGCTTGCTGCTCTTCCATTGGAATTGCCGTCACCTGATAAAAAGTAAATCAAGAAGATGCTCAAAACTTTTTACCAATTGCTTGGTGGAGAAAACAAGGGACATGGAACAAAATGCCTGGTTTGGAAATCAAAAACAGCTAATAGTAACAACTGGTACAACTACTTGGCAAGTTCAAAGTCAATAGCTAGAGTTCTAAGGAAAAAAAAAATGATGACTTTCATACCAGGATTACTTTTCCTTGTCGATCTCAACAACCAGGAAAATATTTATAAAAATCTATTAAACTTTTACACAAATAATCTCAAGGGATAAGCATTTTTTTTTTTTCTTCTTTTGGTGCTGTAGATATCTACACAACTGACATAATAGATTCAGACCTCCAATCAACCAAATCCATATTCAAATATTCATCTAGATTATTAATCTGATTTAAGAAATCAAAACACGAAAACCAAATCAATACACAAGGCTTAAAACATTCAGTTAATCAGGATCCCTTGTGGAAAAAATTCAAAATTAGGATTGATATTAAATTTCTCTGATTTAAAAAATCAAAACAAACCGAATCATCAATATACAAAGGCTTAAAATAATTCAGTTAATCACGAAGCCCAGTAGCATTGATGGGTTGTGATATAGCTACCGTATCGGTGGTGATATCAAAGAGGCTAGTTCGGCGGCGGCGGCGATTGACATTATTGAGGCGGAGAAAATGCTTCTGAGCATGACTAGCGACCTGAGTTGGAGTTCGAGTCTTGACAAAATTGCGAGAAATTCCTCTCCAATCTCCTTTTCCCACTTTCTGCAATCCAAAAAGGAATCTCCTGTGCTCCTCCTCTGTCCATGGCACTCCTGTTTTACAATCCACAAAAAAAAAATAAATAAATAAATAAAGAAAATAAATCATAACCAAATCCACAGAAACACCAACAAACAGAACAATTTTTGTTTTTTTTTTTACCCAAACGAACAGAAAGAGAGTAGTATTATTTGTATCTATAGGTACCCTCATAACATCAAAATAAAATTTGACTAGATAAATATTCAGAAAAGCCCAGTTAATTAATTACGCATGCCAACACAAATCGAGGATTAATAAGCTAATTAATCAGATTTTTTTTGGATCAAACAATAAAAAGTTTCTGATTTATCAATAAAAGAAGGAAGAAGGAAAAAGAAAAGACAATATTGATTAACGATTTCAGATCAAAAGGAAACCTCGCTTTCGCTCACCACGTCTTCCAGAGGCAGAAGAAGAGTGGTGAACGGTGTCGTCTGCAGACATATAACCAGAAACAGCAGCAGCAGCAGCAACATCCTCCTCATCATTAATAGGCATCTCCTTATAATACTGATACTCAGATACATTATTCAAACTCACATTCCTCCTAAAGTTATCAACCACCACTCTGACTCCAAACAACCTGATCTCTTTCGGCTTCATCTCCGCCGCTCCTTCACCACCGCTACCGGTGGAGCTACTCCCAGCCACCATCTCTATATCTCTCTAAACAAAAATAAAGAAAAAATAAAGAACCGTGAATAACTTTTCTTCCGTACTAGCTACAAACAAGTGAATTCAAGAGTTGGGGGGTTGAAAATAAGTACGTGTATGCTTATATAGGTGAAAATGTTTTTAGGACAAGGGTGGGGCAGGGGCAGCGTGCCACTTGTTTCCGTCTCTGTCCCTCTTTTATTTCCTGTTTTATTTTCGGAAAATATAAAGTAAGGAATAGGAAAAAACTCGCGTGGTTTTTTCGTCATAACGTCAGATTTGTATTGAATTTTGGGTAAGGTCTTTCGAGCATTTAATAATCTGATTTTGTTTTCGATATTTAATGATTTATTTAAGGTTAGTTTCTTCTTTTTTTAGTATCGTTTTGCCTTTCTGGATACGGATATATATAGCCTAGGAGTATGCTAATTAGGAAGCAGCGAGAACTAATTAATATTCTCTGCCCAAAGAGATTTCTTTTTTCATCCTGATTAAAAAATTAATAAAATATATTTTAATTAAGAATATTTAAAAAAATACTTAAAATTGTGATTAGATAAATATTTTGAAATAAATATAAACAAAAAGTCGATAATCTCTTTGATACGGAATGAGTAATTTTTTTTAAAACCGAAATTGATTATTAGACTTACAAATAAATGTCATTGAATAATACTTAATAAAAAAAAAGCATAATTCTGCTGTTATATTTTGTGTTAAATCTTTGCTTCCTTAAAGTTAATTTCTTATTTGAGATATTCTTTCGGATATTTTCAGGAAAAAGAATAAGGAAAAAAAAAAGATACTGTTGTGCACGTTTAAAATTTCGAATTTCAAGTTATATTACTTGCGCAGCAAGAATTAGAATAGTTGGATAACTTTTTATGGAGGTTGAATGGTTGATAACTTATAAAAAGACTAACGTAGTCTACAGAGTAAATGATAAATTAGTCTATCTTATTTTGAGAAAGAAATTAATTAATTTTTTTAGTTTTAAAAATTAAATTAATTATTTTATTATTTTTTAATTTATTTCTATTTTTTGTTTTAAAAAATAATAAATAAATAAAAATATTGATGATAAAAGAATAAATTTTATAAAATATTAAATTAGTTATAATCAACACTAATTAAAATGATTAAATAATTAATTTATTTCTTAAAATAAGAGGTATTAATTTATAATTTATTCACAGTCTATATGAATATTTATCTCAGGGCGCGTTGTATTACTATATATATATATATATATATATTTAGGATTTTTTGTTTTATAGAAATCTTGTTTTTACTACCAAAAATGGCTTCACATGTATTTAAATTTTAAGAATTTTATCTAATTTATCATTATATATTTAGTTGTATCAAATCTACTTGTAAAAAATTGACGTGTCTCACCGATTCTTCATCACATTTTCATCGTTACAATTAACATAAATACATCATGTGATTTGCATAGGATCAAGTTTAGATTTTATATGTCTAAAATGCTCCTCGTTAAAAAGTAAAGAATAAAAAAAGATTATTTATGATTCTAAATAGGATTCGATAAACTAATAATTAATGCTCAGTTTTGATAAGTTGCTTGTGGAAGCTATTCCACAAGTAGCAAGTTTTTTTTTTTTGAAAAATCTGGCCTTTTATTTTTTAAAAAACATTCTTTGATGATAGATATTTTGAACTTGATCATATGCAAATCGACTAATGTACTACTCCGTTAGTTTAGGTGGTGAAAATCTAGCGGGAGGATAGATTAAAAACATAACATTTTTTTTAAGATAGATTGGATATAATTATATTAAAATAGATTAAATACAATTCTCAAAATATAAAAATATACTAAGTCATTTTTTCTAAATTTTATATTGCAGGCCCAATAGATTTTTTGAAACGTAATGGTGGTAGCTAGTTATTTCTATCTTTAAATCTCATTCTATCCATATGGTTTATTCTGATCAAAACTTGAAGTGGAAATCCTAAAGTTCAATGCTAGGCTGTCCATTTGAAGACTTGTCATATATTGTTTTATTTACCATTTTGTCCAAAAAAAAAAAAAAGTTTGAAAAAATTTTATTAGGTCACAAGCTCTTCGAGAAAGATGGGAAATTTAAAAATTGGAAGAGTAGTCACCCAAATTATATCACCCAAATCCGGTTAAACCAAAAAAAAAAAAAAAAAAAAAACAACCAATTCTTAAAAAGTTAATATCAATATATTTAGTATGATTTAAACAATTCATTTTTTGTCAATATGTAATTGTCACCGAGGCTAAACCAGTGCTGCGAATTGCAATTATGATTAAATTGATCGAATAACAAATTTGAGAATTTGAAGTTTTAAACTAAACCGAGTTTTATTGGCTTTCCTAAACAAACCATGCTCATGAAAGATAATTGTGAATTGATTAATCCTCTTAAAGAATTAGATAGTCATGATGTCTTATTAGAGACCAATCTTGATTTATGTGTCAAGAGATAAAAAAAGTATATTTTATTATTGATACAATGCCAATATATCTATGAGCCATATTGAGTCATATGCATAAGTTTAAGCATTCACATAATAAAATATAAATAAAGATTTTGGCAAAGGTTTTCAGTTTTGAAAGTTTCCTATTTTGGAAGAGGTTTCCAAAAAATGAAAAACTTCTTGTTTTGAAAAAAAGTTTCATAAAATGAAAAGTTTCCTATTTTAGAAATCGGTTTCTTAATTTGAAAGTTAATTCTAGATTTGAAAGTAAGTTATCTAAAAAGCAAATTAGTTTTCTAATTTAGGTTTAGGATGATTTGGAAATTGTTTCCTAATATGGCATTTTAAAAAATATCCGACCTAATTTATTTGGATAGTTCAAATTAATTGATAACTAATTGGACCAAAAAAGTTTGGGTCAATAGCTGTAATTTACAAGTCTATAAGATATTTTAATGGAAGGATAAATTCGAACCCTATTGATAAGGCTCGGGGTTTTCATGGATAAGGTTAGACAAAGCTAACGTAGGCAACATCTCTTTGACTTACTAAGACATGCTGCCACCACTCCCGTATAAATAAAGAAAAGAGGCGAGCATCAAGGGTAAGCTAGAAACACACACATGACAAAAACAAGAAAAGAAGAGAAAAGTGTTTTCTTTCAAAAAACCCTAGTACCCACACCTATCCCCATCAAAGCTAATAGTTGGCACAAAACCCCGAATTGATTTTTAAAGAAAAGTTAACTACACATAAGGATTGAAGCTAGCATTCTACAATTTATGTAGCTTCTCTTATGGGTGTTTAAACTATGTGGATTATTGATAGAGACCGGACACTTGGACGACTCCTTTTTGTAAAGCCTAAATATGTGTTACATATTATAAAAAACACACAATTAGCGACAGATTATTTCGTCGCTAATTAGCTAAAATCCATTGTTGAATTAGCTTAGCGATGAAAAATCGTCCGTCGCTAAAACATTTATCGCTAAAGTTAGCAGCTAAAAAATACTTTTCATCGCTATATCTATGACCGAATGTTTGTCGCTATTTTGGTTACGAGACCCATCGTGTCCGACGTCGCTAATCCATCGCTACGACCATCGTTGATTAATGATTGACATGTCATCGCTAATATTCGAAGTTAAGTGGACTCATCGCTAAATCGTCTCTATTCCATTGCTAATTATCGTCGGTATCCGTTGCTATTTCGTTGCTATAAGCAAGGATTTTTTTGACAATCTATTGTTAATTATTTTTTTACAAAAGAATTTAAATATTTTTTATATTTTGTTTTATTTGCTTGTTTTTAAATTATTAACTTTGTATGTAATAATTAACAATTACAAGTAACGATGTATAAATTCAATATAAATCAATATTACTACTAACAACATTCAAGTAGTACGTATGATTAAAAAAAAAAACAAAGTAACAAAATATGTTATCGAGTCATCCTACTTGTCTAATCCCCTATCTACCTCCCGATACTCGGATGAGGGTTCGGCAGGAGGCTAGGTGAGAGTAACAATGAAGTTCGACTAGTAGACGGATCTATAGGCAATCCGATTCTCTATGCCGGTCTCATCACTAAGAACGCCATCGTCTTGTACTAAGAGTTAAGCTTATGTATGGTGCTTTGTTGCTCCATGACAAGGTTTTAAAGATTGTCTTGTTTGACATACATCCCTTTCATTGCTTTCTTCATTGCCTCGTAGTCCCTCTAAAGCTCATCATTAGTAGGGTTGATGGTGTAATACAACGACATAGAGAAAGAGCTACCGTCACTCGATTGAGACAGGTAATGCATCGCTTATATGCTTACACCATATATCCTTTTGTTTTTCTCTCCGAAAGCTTCGAGGTATATGGTATTCTTGTCAACTTTTAGCTCCAAGATTCCTTTCTTCTACTTCATCGCAACTCGCCTCTTGGATGAGCTCTTCAACACACTCATTTGCAATCGAAATAACAAAATCGTTATAAGATTAAAATAAATTTTAGATTATCTTTCCATATATAAAATTTTAAATTAAAATATACTTAATATTATTTGTTGGGAGTACAAATTGATGAAAAAACCATCTCGATGCTTGTGAGTCACCCGAAATAACTCAAAACTTGTTAGCTCATGGCCCAATCTTGCTTTTTGAAAAAAAATGAATCACAAATAACATGAGATGAAAATTTAAATTTTCTAAAATATGTAATTAATAATAAAAAGTGTGCAATTGATTAAGTGATGGGTGTGTTCTTATGTAGATATGGAGTCCTCTCGTATTTCGAAAAGACCCACACTAGGGCCATTGGTCTTCGACAATCGGTTTCGTGATGCTTACTCCGAACAAGCCATATGATAAGATCTTACGAAATCTTGTTTCCATGCATCCTAAACCTTTTATCTAATAAAATAGGCCAATCGACCCGCAAACTACACTTATAAATGATATCGACATAAGGTATTTTTGCCGTAGCCTCCCATGTTGCTCTAACAAGCACCTCGATGGCCGAATCCTAGTCAAAATATTTCGTACAAACAAAAAAAATTAATATTAACAATTTTATTTAACAAAAAAAATTTTAATTTAATTATAAAAAATTGACAATACGTTATCCTAAATTCACTAAAGTAGAATTATTTAGTAAGGTCGAGACAAACTTCCGAGCCAATCCATTAACATTCAACCGCTTCTTAAAAATCATGGTTATCTTCATAACATAATCTCTCCTAGATAGAGTGAAACTATCGAACATCAAAACAAAAAAAAATTAAAAAAAATTATTGAAATGATATATTAAAGTAAAAAAAAAATTAAATACCGTCCTCGAGTGATAGAAATACGTTGTCGATTGGAGGAGCTCTAGGAACTATCTAGAATATCATATACGCCGAGGGATGGGGCACTCTCGGAAGTCGGTGTTGGAACCTTTGGTGCTGGTACGATAACCTCTAGTGTCGGTACAAGTGGGGCATCCTGTACGACCATTGTAAATGATGGCTCTATGGTTACGGTAGTTGCAAGCCTCGTGTAAAAGCTCTATAGTCAAAGATCCACGATTGATACCGATAGGAGATTCGAGTGGACTACCATCAAACGATGATACTTCTTCATGACTATTGAAACATGATCCTATATTAAGCGAGGGAGCGGCCTAAACCACGACTCATTGTTGTATGATCTAAGCTTAAGCAAATAAAAAAATATAACAAATATATTATTAGAATAAATTAATAAATAAATAAAAATAAATTATTTGCTAATAATACTAAACAATCAAAATATAAAACCAACATTTGAATGTATGAAAATTGATATTATTTATCGCATGTAACAAATTAATAAAAACAAATTACATCATTTGTTACTAATACAATAAATAAAATATATATTTAATTAGAACTATCATAATTATTGTTTAATTTATCATCTTCTTCACCCAACAAATTTTCACATTCAATATCATCGTCTTCGTCAAGCATACCTACTTCTATATCTATAAATAGTCCATTTGAATCATTCAACAAAATAACATCCTCAACTTCCTCTATCAATTTGTGTCGATTTCTAGATCGTCTTATTGAAATGATTCAACATTATGTTGGACGGTAGCTAATGAATCGGACAAGTCAAACATAAAC
The DNA here is from genome assembly GCA_963924115.1 of Dovyalis caffra. Classification (NCBI taxonomy): domain Eukaryota; kingdom Viridiplantae; phylum Streptophyta; class Magnoliopsida; order Malpighiales; family Salicaceae; genus Dovyalis; species Dovyalis caffra. Next base: position 2,993,468 of record CAWUPB010000030.1, read on the forward strand.
TTAGCTTTGATCTTACACACAACCCACCAATCTCGGTTCTCATGCCTCAAGCTAAGGTACTTGACATAATACACCCGAGTCGATCGTGATACTAAGATAAATAGTTCATAATTATTCAAGCTTCTCTTACGGTTAACATTCATAAGTTTGTACTACGGATAAGCCCTTGTTCCGTGTAGTGTAGGATCGAACCAATCACATTTGAATAATATTGTTATCTTTATTGATAATGCAGGATACTCTATTTCAAGAATTTCTATCGGTATCCCATAACGAGTCACTCTTAGCTATACTATAAAAGTTTTCTTTAATATAAACACCACTATTGAAATATCCTATTTTTGAAGATCCCTCAAGTGTAAGAAAATAATCGGTGTACGATCCGATAATAAGTAATAGGTCTTGTGCAAGATCTTTTAAGAACCGATCTTTATAGAAATTACTTGTGCATTTTGTGTTTGTAAATTAAACATAAAATCTTCTAAAAGTTTAGTTACTTTTTAATTAATGCTATCAAAATACTAAATATGAATAAAATGATAATACTCACATATTAACTAAATAAGGAGGCAAGCTGATTTTCTATTATACCCACAATGATCGACAATACTATTGTTATCCATAATGGAAAGGAGCATTTTTCCTATTTATATAACGGATCATATGGTGGGCCATAAATTGGAAGAATTTTCACCTACTCTCAATTTTCGAGGCATGCAAAAAATGATAATAAATCTCATCATTAATTCCTTAATAATTAATAAATATTAGAATTTGAAAAGGAAAATATAGATGCTTATCATTCATTTTTAGTTTATTATTTATTTTATTTATATTTTTTAAAATTTTAAGAGTAAGAATCAAGATTAAGAGTAAGAGGTAAACCCGTAACAATAACTACTAATTCATCCGCTAATATATTTCCAAAAAGTCAAAAGTTAAGTGATAAGGGTTTTGTGGAATCTTCTAAAATGTTAATGGGTAAAAGGATTGGAGTTGGTTGTATGTATTTACCGAAATAACCTAATCCTTTTTTGCTAAGGCCATTAATTGGGAGAATCCGCACATACTCTCAATTTTCGGGGACATGCAAAGAATGATAATAAATATCATCATTAATTCATTAATAATTAATAATTACTAGAATTTGAAAAGGAAAATATAGATGTTTATCATTCATTATTAGTTTATTATTTATATTTATTTTATATTTAGAGTATCGACCTCATTTTCGAACATAAAGGGATCGTTCAATTGCATTTCAATAAGAAATTCACTTAAGAGGATTAACAATAAACGTGAGTCGGTCTCTACTATGATTGCTAATATTATCATAGGTAATTAAATAAATATAATATAGAATTTGAATTTTAACAAACTTACTCGATGTAAAGTTTTATTTCTTCACAGTTCAACAATATATATTGATGGGTTGCTTTGTGTTCGACTTGTGCCAATTTTTATATTATGTGTCGACTAATTGATCGACCTTGTTATTTGAATTCAAATAACATTTCTTCAATGTGGTCACTTTCTTCTCCATCGCAATCAACATTACGTGGCACTTTTCGATACTAGTATGCATATGAGGCTCGAAATAATTCGAGCAAAACAAAAAGGCTTCTTTGACCAAATATATATTGCATATTGATGCTTCCACTTTAGCTTTATTCTTAACATTATTTTTTAGCTTTCACGGATACCTACAATATAAATTATTTTAATTTTTTATAATTGAAAATATATTTAATTTTACATTTAAATTCAATGTCAATACCTTTCAAATGAATACATCCATCGATATTGCACAAGTCCCACAATAGATGCCTCATATGATAAATGAATTGAAAGATGTTCGGTGGAGTCAAAAAAGCTGAATGAGAATATAAAAGTTAATTGCTTAAATAACAAGCTCAACTCGTAAGTGTTTGCTAAATATTTTTCGATAAAAACTTCCAAAATGCAATTAGAAGTAACCTCTGCATGAAGACATAACAATTATTACTTTTCATCCCATAAAGTTTGTCATGTCGTATATCAACACATCTAGCTAGATTAGACACGTATCTATTTGAAAACCCGAGTTGTTTGATCCATTCAAGCAATTTTGTTTTTTGTTGTTTAAATACATTAAAGGCAACTTTAGGATTCTTCCTAAACGCATCATCATTTGCTAATTCCGGTCTTTTACGGAAAAGTTTCAAGTCTTTCTTAGAGTTGATATTGTCTTTAGTCTTATCCGACACATTCATAATTATGTTAAAAACATTATTAAATAAATATTTTTTAATATATATGACATCTAAATTGTGTCGAATGAGATTTGTACTTCGATAAGGCAAGTCCTATAAAATACCGTGTTGCCTCCATCCACACATCCGAGAGATTCTACTCGTTATGATCATTTGTACCATTTTCCGTCACCTTCAACAACCCTCATTGTTTTACAAGATGTAGCATCTCTCGCTCTAGATCGGATTGAAAAAAGGTCGATTTAAAACTTTTTTTCTAGTGAACGCTTTTTTGTTTCCTTTATATGGATGATAATAAGGAAGAAACTTTTAGTGATTGTTAAACCATGAGGTCTTCCTTCCATTAGGAATAGAGAAAGCATCTAAAATTTCTATACGAGTAAGGACAAGCTTGTTTTCCTACGAGTACTCCAATAAGACAGACATCAAATATGCGGAAAAGTCACTAATAGCCTACATAACTACAGCTCTCAATAAAAAAATGCTTACAATATACATCATAGGTCACCACACTCACTTCCCATAACTAAATAAACTCGGATATGACAGTCGCAAGTAAACTTTCAACTTATGTTTTACATTTGTTGGACTCAAAATAATTAATGTTAGGAATATATATTCCTCCTTCACACACACCCATGGTGAAAATTGTATGGAGTCATAATGATCGACCATGAAGAATATTACGCGGTGAATTGATCAAATGGTTGAAACCCATCGATCCACACTCCTAATGCGAAGTTCCTTCTTTCAGCTTTAAAAGAAAGATTAATCTAATTAAAACTTTGCCATGCAATAAAATCGAAGGGGGACGCATTACTCTAGCATCATCAACCTCATGTTCGGCATGCCACTTCATGTGCTCGGTTATCGCATTTGATGCATACAATTGTTGCAGATGTGGGGTTATAGGAAAGTAGTATATTTTTTTAAATGGAACAAGTTTTTCTCTTACCAATCCTCGACATGAATTTTGATATTGAGAATGTTGATAGAAATTGCATTTATCTAATTCATTTTCTTCCTTCCAATATATCATATAGTCATTTTGACAAAAATGAATTTTTTCCACTAGTAAACTCATCCCCTTAACGAGCTTTTTTGTTACATAAAAATTATATATCATACAACTATCAACTAGCATCAACTCCTTCATCAACTCATATAACCGGTCGAAACACTTCTCCGAAAAATGATATTCAGCTTTTAGATTCAACATTCGACCAACTACAAATAATTACGAGTTCTTATCACAATAAGACCAAATCTCTCTACATGATGAATTCGGAATATCATAAATTTACTAGACATCGAGATTTGGAACCTCTTTCGTGCTAGATGGATTGAAGAATGGATTGATCGCATCCATTACCATAGTTTGATATGGATTTTAGGGTTCACTAGAACTACCTTCGCCTACATAATAATTTTCAAAAATATAATGACTTTTAGAATCAATAGATGCCATATATGATTCGAATTCGCCATGATATATCCCGACATAAAACCATTACGGCACAAATGACATTTTACCTTTTGAACCTCCTCATATTTTTTGTTTCGACACTTACCGTAATTACAAGGACACATAATTTTGGTTACATCCATGTATGCAAGGTACTTAACAATAAAAGTTAAAAATCGTTTTACCCATTTGACAAAGTCATCATTTAACAACCCGTCAACTAACCTAACATTCATCCATTGTCGATCATATCTCATTTTTTAACTACTACAAAAATTACACAACACATGCAAATAATTATTTATCATCATTCCTATGAATTTTAAATAAAAATTAAGTGTATATCTATTGGTTGTGTAATTAACGGTACTTGTTAGGAATTTTGTTTTAAGAATTTGATTTATATTTAATTGATTGTTTAAAGAATGATTACATCTTTTTTTTATTCTTAAATATTTTATTTTATAATATTCAATGATTGATTGTGTAATTTTATTTTTTTTTACATTTTCTATCGTAACTTACTATTATTACACCTATTTTTACTTTATTTTAATCAAGTTCTTGAACTTTGATTTTTTTTTTTAATGCTTGTCTTTTTTTATTATACCATTTAAACACTTTCATTAAATTTTATCTTTCTAATAAAAGAACCCTCAAAAAAAATAATATTATATTTCATAATTTAAAATATTTAAAATTAAATAAATTAAATTTAAAAAATTCTATTAATTAATGAAAAGTTATCTACATCGAAGCTAAAAAGATTTATGTTGATTAAATTTTTCTAATTAATTTAATAATAAATTTAACTAAATTTAATTAAATTAATCCTAAATAAAATGTTTATTAAATTTTCACTTTATTGCAATCGGATTAATATTTGTATATCAAAAATATTTTTTTAATTAAATCTTTAATTATAAGGTTCTGATTAAAGAATGATTTTGATTAAGTCTTTAATTAAAGAATGATTTTAGTTCTTTTTCGATTGCATCTTTATTCCAATTTTTTTTTAATTTCTAGAACAATTAAATCATTATGCTGCCTTCTTTCATTTTTAACAATGAAGCTATAAGAATTACTTCTAGCATTTATATTTGAACTAACCATAAATCAAATTAATTTCATTAAATTAATCTTAACTAATTACAATAATCGGAATTTAAATATTATATAAATTTAAAAATAACAATAAAAATATTAAAAATATTAAGCTAATAACTAATTAAAAAAACAATATAATAAATTAGCAATATATTAAAAAACCTTTAACCAAACAATTAATAAAAAATAACTTAACAAATAATCAACAAAATTTAACTAAATTACCTAAAAAATTATATAATTAATAATTAATAATTAAATTAAAACAAACAATTAACAAAATTTAGCTAATAATTAACACAAATAAATAATCAATTAACTAACAAATTAAAAATTACAATTAACAATTAAATAACTAAATTTTAACCTAACGAGTTAATAACAAATAACTTAACAATTAATCAACCTTAACTAAATCACATAAATAAAATTTAACCTAAAAATTAACATAATTAAAATTTCTTAGGTTAAAATTAACATAAAATTTGATTTAAAAATTAGCATAATTAAAAAGTAACACTTAACAAAATTAATCTAATAATTAAAAAATTAAATAAATAATTAACAGACAAATTAACATAATTGAAAATTAACCTAACAATAAAAACTAACAACATTCAAACAATTATCAAAAAAATTAAAATGATAAATAACAAAATTAAACAAAAAATTAATCAACTAACAAATAACAAAATTAACATAAAAAATTATCACATTAATTTAATTTAAAAAAACACAAAAGAGTTAGAGAGAGAAACAATTGCCAAAGAGATCTATGAGAAAAAGGAGAGACTACGTCGGAGTTTGGGGGAGAAGGATGTGCCTCACTAGTTAGATGGTCTAGGGAGATAAAGTGGCTAGTGTGGGGGCAATTTGGGGGTGGCTTCGCGGTTTGTGGATGAGAGGAAAAGAACCAAATGAAGAAAAAAAAACAAGAGAAACTACCCAGTTATAGGAGTGTTTTTAGTGACATATTTGTTTTAATCACTAATTAGCAACAAAAATAAGTATCCATCGCTAATTTGAATTTTAAACAGGAGTCGAAGTCTCTAAAAATTTTGAAAAAATTACCCAATTAGTGACGGATTTGGTGATCCATCACTATTTAAAATTCAAATTAGTGATGGAATCATAGTCCATTGCTAAGTTGAATTTCAAATTTAATCCTTGGAATCCCTAAAAGCTTGTTATTTTGTGACGAAAAATATTTTTCTTAAGTTATCAATGGATGGGGACGAAATTGCTTTTTGTCGCTAAATCAATGATGAAAGTTCATGAATGAATGTGGTGCTTTTTTTTTTTTTTATCGTGTTATTTAGTGATGGTTTTAATTCGTTGCTGAATTTCCCTCGTCATTCTGTCGTTGTTTAGTTGTAAAAATTTTCTTCTTCTATCACATAGCTAATCCGTCGTTAATTTATCTCCATTCGGAGACGGAATAAAATCCATTGCTAATATCCGTCATTAATTGCCTATTTTCTTGTAGTGACAAGAGGTAATCTTATATCACAATTTAATTCATGTATGTATAATTAGTTGATTTAACGAACTTGATCTTGGGAGCCTTCGATGGAGAAATTTTTTTGTTTTATTCCGCACCTCATAGGATGCATGATTTTTCAAGAATCAATTTCTTCAACTCAAATCCGATTGTCCAAATATAGATGACATGACACAATGTTAGTGGTAAAAAGTCATCCTTGTTTAACTATAAATATCAACCTCATATTATTTTGAGAGACTTTCAACTTTTTAATATTTAGCAAAAGCTTTAAAATCTCTCTCGAAACTCTCTCACTCACGTACTAGACATTTAAAACTTTGTTTGCTTGAATTTAGATCACTCACTTGTCTACAACTAGCCATGCCGTGAGCATTTTTTTCTTTATGATGGCAACAACATGTCTATCCGGTTAAACTACATGCTAGCTAGGTCGTAAGCCTTTTGTGTCGTGTATTTTTATTTTTTTCCTTTTGATTGCAAAGTCATGTCCATCTAACCAAACTCGTATACTAGTTAGACCGTGAGTTTTTCATCCTCAGCTTTTTTTTTTTTTTTTTTTACAACACCATGTCCATTTATCTAAGTTGCACGTTGGTCGGACTATGAGCATTTCATGTTTAGTTGAGCTTTTTGATGGTAAAATTATATTTATTTAGCCAAGTTACGCGCTTGCTCGGTTGTGAGCATTAAATTATTCTTAATACAAGAAAGAAAAATCTTTTTTTTTTTTTACGGAAACTCTCCCGATAGAAAAATAAAGAAAAAAGTTATTTAAAATTACATGACTTGCATATTCTATTTTCTAAAGTTTTTAGATTTATTTATTTATTTTTGCTTTTTAGTTAGGAGCATTTCAATAAAAAAAAATTATTCACAATAAAAACATAGATTCAACACTTAAATATTATTCAATAACATAATAGATATAGTTAAAAATTATAAAACTCAGAGTAGTATATAATTGTAGAGTGAAATATATACCTATAAACATTACCTCTAATCCATTAAATTGTTTCGGCTGCTGGGAATACCACATTTGCTTAATCCCAAGTTCACGTAGTCCTCACTTTACAGAATGAAAGTGAGAGACAATGCACATGGAAGTGCTGGAGGAATTTCGAGGAAATAATAGCTTATCCAATCCCTTCTTTCATTTCTTTAAGTGATGAGTCTAGTCAACGTAATGTTGTCTGTGCCACTTGACTCTACAAAAATACATATTCGCTACCTAAACTAACAAAGTTTCACTCAATATGCCTATTAACTATTCCTTTGTATCTTATCTTGATCAGATCCAAATCCAAAAATAATTATCCAGGACAGCATCTTCTTAATTAACCAGATTTCCCACGTAAAACAAAATGCCAGCCCTACCTTTTCATTTAAAATGTCTTATGAAAGGCACCCAATAAAAATGCGGTCAATATTGGTAAAGTAACCCAATTGATGGGTTTTTCTTTTTTCTTCTTTCTCCTCCTAGCGTAGGAAGGAGAAGATGGTGTGTGTTTGTGTGGAGTGTGGACCATGAGGCATCGCATGCTCGCTTTTCATCCATCCAATTTGAGAGAAAAGAAAAGGATATTTTAGTTTACTGTTTAACATGGGGTTTCTCTTTTGTATAGAGACCTTTCATGGTGGGGTGTGTCTTGTCTTGGGAGGATAAGCCAGGATAACGTTTTGTGGGGTTCCACTATCCCTTCTGCGTTTCCATCCCTCAAGCCATTTTGACTTTTAATTAATAGCCCAACTCCATTTACGTTCTCAAATTTTTAGTTTCCTCTTACATTACGACACTTATGAGTTGAGGTCCTCCTCTTCAATCTTACGAATCTTGGTTGTCACACTGTCATTTGATTTGTCATTATTAGCCTACCTAAAATAAGTAGTCACGTCAAAAGATGAGTTCTGAGGAGAAATATGCTCCCATCACCATGTCAAAGATGCCAATTATTGTGTATCCCTTTTGCAATAGACCGATTACGTAGATTTCATTTTTTTTTTGTTTAGAGATAACCATGCCATTGGTGAATCTCATTACAACATGGAAAGGGCTACTCGGACTCGGACAAGAATAAATAAGAACATGCTAAGATTGCCCTTGCATGCATCATAATCTTACTATCTTTGACCTATATATTAGTGATTTAGTTGGACTAAATCAATAAATCATGTTTATGACTTCGGTAAATTGTTATTGGATGTGGCCTTCTAGTTGTGTGGTATTGGCCTTTTTGGACTTCATCATCATCCATTGTATAATCTTTGTTTTCTTTTTAGCGTGTACTTTTGCATTTTGAGCATGTGACCCTAAAATTGTCTCTCCCCCGTTGGATGAATCAAGTTGAATTTTTGTCCCGAAAGGGTTTCCTTAGTGTCAAAGCAAATTTAAATGAGCCATCATGTTAATGTAGGTGAAAAAAGGTCATTGCAATCAGGGAATAAAGGTTGACATGGCCCATGTTTTGGTTCACGGCCTAAAAGACCCATGAGAAATGCAAAATGACACTTGTTTAATCTACCTCGTACTCGACAAGATGAAAAGTAAATGCGAGTACTTGCGCATTAGCTTTGGCAGGGGCTTTCAATTGACATTGTAAGATTGAAAATGCTAGTGCTATGCTCTTTTAATTTGGCTAATTAACTGAGTGGTGCCTGTGCCTTCTCAGTTGCCTATTTTCTGGTACAGGCCGAGCGCTCTCGCGATTGGCGTGCCTTGCTCGTTTCTTTTTAATTTCATTGGTTTTTGGTTCTCTCTCAATTTCCTCCCATAAACCATCTTATGAAAATTATTTATAATATAATAACTGATTTGAAATATTTTAATATAACCTTAAATATTAAAATTTTATTCTAACTTTTACCTCAAAAGTCATTTACTCAACACATTTGAGTAGGGATGGCAATGAGACAGGATGGGACAGGAATCGTCATCCCATCCTCGCCTCGTGCTCTGTTCGGAAGGAAATTTCATTCTTCATTCCCACCCCAAACAGGATGAGATGGGACGGGCTCTTGTCAAATTATTTTTTTTAAGACAAAACGGCAGAGCGAGACGAGGATAGCCATCCCTATCTCCGCCCCGTCCCCCCTCCAAAAAAAAACCCATCTCTGCATCGTGTCCCGTTCAAAGTAAAACTTCGTGCCTTATCCCAACCCCAAACGGAGCGGAGCGGTATCGAAACGAGTTGGATTGCCATCCCTACATTTGATCTTCAAAAGGATGAAGTATTTATTTTTTTAGTAACCGAAAAACTTTAACTTAAGTCTAAATTTTGTTAGAGAATTTATAGTTTGATATCTAAAAAAAAATTGTTCACTTTCATCCTTAGAAAAAAACATGGCACAACATATTTAAGTGTTCATCTCTACTACTCTAGACAAAGTAATTTCTTGGGCCTCTAAGTCTCGAATCCATTATTGCTCTTAATTGTTGATGCACACACATCCCACCTATAAGTAGCATTTCATAGACCTTTGTGGGGATTTTTGTTTTGTAAAATTTGAACTGAAGAACTTTTCTTTTTCAAAACACACGTACTTTCTTTTTATAATTATCCAACATAAACAGGTAAATATTTTTACATTAAAACGCATTCTATAAACAATATTCTCATACATTAAACTAAAACTAATATCTATTGGGTTTTCACTGTTTCTAAGAGGCTTTGCAAAGTTTTTTTTTCACAACTTTTAAGAGAATTTTGGACATTTTGCTATGTTTTTTTTTAATTGTTTTAACTTTTCTTATTTTTCGGTCCCCATAATTCATTTCTTATTACGTTTTGGCCTCTAGCTGTAGACAGAAGAGAAAACTGAGGAAAGAGATTGGAGCAGAGAGAAGCTACCAAAAATCCTCTTTTTTATAGCAACTATTCCTGTTGAAAAGGGTTTCATCTGATTCATTATCATGTATTTAGTTTATTGATAACCATGAAAGACCCCTTGTCATTGGAAAATGAAGATCTAGAACAAAACTCAAAAATGACTTTCAAACTTAGAATAGGGGGTTATAGGGGGATGATGACATGAGAAGCTGTTGTAAGTAAAAGATGAAAACAAAAAAAAAACAAAAAAGAAAGAAGTTTCCAATGGTTGACTTGATTTTCAGGCCAGTCATTAGGGCAAACAAAATGAATGAGGCGTCATTCAATTAAACAAAAAATCATTCGACGTCTCTGTTTTTTTTTTTTCCTTCGTTTTTTTAATGTTTTCTGCAACAGGCCTTAGCCCTAGGCCCAAGCGTGACCAGGCCTATCTTTTCTGGTACAGGCCGAGCGCTGTCGGGATTGGCGTGCCTTGCTCGTTTCTTTTTAATTTCATTGATTTTTGGTTCTGTCTCAATTTCCTCCCATAAAACCATCTTATGAAAATTATTTATAATATAATAACTGATTTGAAATATTTTAATATAACGTTAAATATTGAAAGTTTATTCTAACTTTTACTTCAAAAGTCATTTACTCAACACATTTGAGCTTCAAAAGGACGAAGTATTTACTTTGTTTTAGTAACCGAAAAACTTTAACTTAAGTTTAAATTTTGTTAGAAAATTTATAGTTTAATATATATATATATTTTGTTTTCACTTTCATCCTTAGAAGAGGAAAACATTGCTCAACATATTTAAGTGTTCATCTTTACCACTCCAAACAAAATATTTTTTTTTTATGCTGTGAATCCATCATTTTCCTTGATTGCTAATATATTATTGTCAATTTTAATAGTCTTTTAAACACACATATTTTCTCTATTTATGACTATTATCTAGTACAAATAATTAAAACTAATTGGATACCCACGCTACGTTGCGGGTAAACAACCATTACATGTATAGGGTTAATGATTCATATGGTATGATACGAGTAGAAAGTTTTATTTTTTATGATTAATATAAATCGAATCTATATATAATTAATTTCTAGCAAAACTAATGATATATATATATATATATATATATTCAGAGTATATAGAATAAATAAATAAATAAATATAAAAAACCACCTAAAATTGTAGAAATATATTGAAGTTAATAGATTAAAATAAAAATTATAACAAAATTGGTTATGATAAATTTTGAATAAACATATATAAAAAAGCAAATAAAACTTGTGAATTTTTTGAACTTATTATTATTATATATTTTTTTAAAAAAATTGAGTCAAATTATCTACAACATACTTTTAGCTCTCTCTCTCTCTCTCTCTCTCTCTCTCTCTCTCTCTCTCTCTCTCTCTCTCTCTCTCTCTCTCTATATATATATATATATATATATATATATATATATATATATATATATATATAAGGAAAGCCTCAAACCTATATCATCGACAAAAACCCATTATCTCTTGGGTCGATGTCGCTACAAAACGAGGAGAATGAAACTCCTATCAAAAACTAATCGATTGAAAATTGGGTCCAAAATCTAACAAAACAGACTGAACTCTTTCTACCCCTTCAAAAAATCTCGGGTATGACTCTTCAACTCGTTGGTCAAAATTTAGAGAAAGGTTCTTCCTCACAAAAACCCTTTTCTCAAGAATCAAATAATTCTTCAAAAATTATTTCACAAAATGTTACTTCACAAAACACTTAAATGATTGTTTCTTCACAAAACAAATTCAAAAAATGCGAATCCGAGTATTTTCTCAAACAATGTTTTCAAAACATTTTACCAATTGAAGATGGATATTTTTACGAAAATCCCATTAAAATTATCCAAAAGTTTTTCCCTCCGGGATGGCAGTTCAAGCCATAGGACTTATCCAAAACCTAAGCCTACTACATGACCATCCTAGAACAAACAAAATCGGTAACTTTCAAACACTTCCCTACCCCCGACAAAACGAAACTGACCTACTCCGCTTGCTGAATTCTCAAAATCACTCATCCTTCTAACTCGGGGACAAGACCTCTCACTATAAATTATTTTCCCGACCAATTATAAAACAAACGTCAACCATTGTCATTCCTTCTCCTACTGGGACTATCAACATGCATGGTTCAACACCTTTTTCCTCTAAAATCGTAAGAGAAGTCATTCATGGCTTTTCTTTTTGATTCAAAATTTGACTCTACAAACATTCCAATATGATTCCTCTAAGTGGTGGGATTATTTCAATCCTTTTCTTGCAATACTTACTCCCGAGCATTTCCGAATCTTATACCCTCTTCGGAACAAATTACAAGCCAACGAGAAAAAGAAAGAAGATTTAATCCTCTTTTCCTTTTTTATTCAAAATTCTTCCTTCCATGGGTCCGTTCTCGGTACTATGATATAATTTATCAAGAACGGGTTTTATTCCTTGTAAGGAAATTCAAAGTCAAATGGTGGGATTCTTCTTTCTATAAATAGGAAGCTCATTCTCATTGAGATAACATTTTTGCTTCGCGTATCCATTGTAAGATACTTAGACAAACTCTTAAAGTCTATAAAAGACAAACCTCGAGAAAAATAAAACCTTCTATCCCGCCTTCCACTAGTACTAGTACCTATGACCTCACGACCATTCTAGATAGGAAGAAGAAAACCGGAAAACACTTTACCATAATTCGGGACCTTCGATCCAAGATTAAGGTCATCAAAGCCGAGCTCAAAGAGCTTAAAGAAAGACAAACCGGAGACTCAGTCTCAACTTAATGAAGTCATTGCCTCTAATTCTAGGAATAAAAGCAAGTCCTTATTTTTGATTTCCTTATCAAGAACTTTTGGGACCTCGGGCATTGGTAGAAAAACAGGCGGAAGAAGAGGCTTTGATACCATTAAGACCTAGGGATTTAATGAATGGTGCACGTATGCAATGAAAACAATTGAAATATAGAATTGAAAAGTGGACGGCAAAGCCGACCATAGAGATGCGGATAAACAAAGACTAAAATTATAAATAATTAAATACAAGAACAAAATTTAACAATAGAATTTAAAAAAAAAAAAATCAAAAGATAAATTGGGCGAAAAAGCCGACCACTATCGAGATATATATGTAAGAAATTTTTATTTTATAAAAATAACTTACAATGGATACACGAAGCAAAAATGCTATCCGAAGTTTTGATACGATTTTAAGAGTCTTGAGAGAACAAAATTACGGAGAGAATTCTATTCTAGATAATGTCCGAAAAACTTGCATCACAAAAACTTACCCTTTACAATGAGAATGAGCTTCTTATTTATAGAAAGAAAGATGTCTTGAATAGTAACTTCGAATAGTAAAAAGTGAACGAGTGACTTTGAAAAGAGTCTTTACGTGTTGATGAACGAGTAAGATGACGAAAGTTATTTTGTCTTGATCCGTCACGTGGAATGAACAAGTGATCGGTTTTGTTTGAAAGTAGAAAATTGCCTAGAAGGTACAATATCCGTCTTGGAGTGCACTCGTTCACGAGTGGTGAACCGAGGAAAAAATTCCAAAGTAGTCATCTTCGTTATCATTATCCAAATCAATCACGGGTTCCGTTTCAAATTCGATTCTTCCGCTCGAGAGGAACTTGACATGTTTTGTACCATTTTAGATATGATAGCAAAGTATTCTTCTTCGGTTTTGGCCGCTGTAAGCTCGGCATTAACAATGGATTTTTGGGCTAGAAAACTTGTAGACGAAGAACATGGCTTGAGTAGACCTTGTTTTATAAGCCATTGTTCCACATATTCTTTTAAAATGGATGGTGGAACTTTGAATGAATCCCACCATTTAACTTTAAATCTCCTTACAAGGAATAAAACCCGTTCTTGATAAATTGTATCATAGTACCGAGAACGGACCCGTGGAAGGAAGAATTGAACAAAAAAGGAAAAGAGGAGTAAATCTTCTTTCTTTTTCTCGTTGGTTTGTAATTTGTTCGAAGAGGGTATAACATTCGAAATGCCGGGAGTAAGTATGGCGAGGAAGAGGATCGAAATAATCCCACCACTGGACGAACCATATTGGAATGTTTGTAGAGGCAAATTTTGAGTCAAAAAAGAAAATCCATGAATGACTTCTCTTACAATTTTGGAGGAAAAAGGTGTTGAACCATGCTTGTTGATAGTCCTAGTAGGAGAAGGAACGACAATGGTTGACATTTGTTTTATAATTGGTCGGGAAACTAATTTATAGTGAGAGGTCTTGTCCCTGGTTACAAGGATGGGTGATTTTAAGAATTCGACAAGTGGAGTAGGTTGTTTCGTTTTGTCGGGGGTAGGGAAGTGTTTGAAAGTTGCTGATTTGGTTTGTTCTAGGATAGCCATGTAGTAGGCATGGGTTTTGGATAAGTCTCATGGTTTGAACTCGCCATCCTGGAGGGAAAAACTTTTGGATAATTTTAATGGGATTTTCATAAAAATATCCATCTTCAATTGGTAAAATGTTTTGAAAATGTTGTTTAAGAAAATACTCGGATTCGGATCTTTTGAATTTGTTTTATGAAGAAACAATCATCCGAGTCTTTTGTGGAGTAACATTTTATGAAATAATTGTTGAAGAATCATTTGATTCTTGAGAAATAAGTTTTTATGAGGAAGAACCTTTCTCTGAATGTTGAACAATAGGTTGAAAAGTCATACCCGAGATGTTTTGGAGGGCTAGAAGGAGTTTTGGCTTTTTTTTTAGATTTTTGACCCAATTTTCAATCGATTAGGTTTTGATAGGAGTTTCATGCTCCTGTTTTATAGCAGACATCAGCCCATGAGATAATGGGTTTTACTTATGATATAGGTTTGGGGCTTTCGGTTGCGGGATAAGGGGTTTTTTCTCTTTGTTTTTTTTGGCCATCAAGACTTGTTTTGTAGAAATTCTCCGGTCAAGAGATCCGGAATGTAATTTTGTTCTCCTTTAATAAATTCGATTTCAAAATCAAAAATACTAAGGATTACTTTCCATCCGGCAAAAATCTGTTTTGAAGCAATGTTTTGAACATCCTCTTGTAAAACTTCTTTAGCAGATTTATAATCAATGCGTAAAATGAATTTTTGATTGAGTAAATCATTTTAAAATTTTTGAATGCACATGACAATGCTAAGTATCTCTTTTTTTATTGTGGAATAATTCTTTTGACAATCATTCCAATGAGTAGAAGTGAAGCTGTACTATTTTTCTTGGCCTAAGGATACTTGTTTTAAAATTCCACCATAACCTATATCCGAAGCATCGGTTTTCACTACCTTAGGTAAGGAAGGGTCGGCTAGGTGGAGGCAATGGATTTCTAGGACTTGTTTCTTAATCTGCTGAATTATCCTAGTATGTTCGTCACACCAAGGGATAAGTTTTTTCTTTAACCTATCATGCAAAGGTTTTGTAATATGATTAATGTTTAGACGAAATTTAAAACATAATTCGGACTTCCTAAGAACCTTTGTAACTCGGGTTTTGTTAAGAATCCTATCTCGAAAATTTATTTGCAAATTCTAAAGATTTTTCTATTGGGGTAATGGTTCCTTGGGTAATATAATGATCTAAGAAACGAATCTTGGTTTGGAATAGAGAAATCTTAGATTTGAAAACAACCAATCCATTCTTTTTTGCAATATGAAAGAAAGTTTTGAGATACTTAAAATGCTATTCTATTGAAATAGAATAAATCAATACATCATCAATATAAACAATATAGAAATCAGCATAAGCATGGAAAATATCATTCATAATCTTCCGGAATTCAAAAGGGGCATTTTTCAAATCAAATGGCATGACATTCCATTCATATTGTCTAAAAGGGACAGTGAAGACGAGTTTTGTATCGGTCATTCGAGGTTATCCGGATTTGCCAAAAACCTAACTTCATATCAAATTTGAAAAACACAAATGCATGGTTTAATCTTTGTAAAAAGTCCTTCTTATTGGGGATAGGGTACCTAATCCATTTAAGGGCATTGTTTAAGGGTTTGTAATTGATCACTAGCCTTGGAGTTCCTCTTTCTATCTTAGGATTTTTATTAACATAGAAAGTCTGTATAAGACCGGGGTGATCGGGATTTTTGGATAAGAACCTTAGTTTCTAAATCCTAAATTTCTAACCTATAATGTTTTTCTAGGTCGGCATTCATCCGAATGGGTCCGACTTTGGTAGGAATTTGTTTGTCATCAAAACCTGTTTCATATGGTAGGTCAACACTATGGTTTTTCCTATTCCATAAGATATTTGGCAAATCGAACAAATCTCTTTTTCAAGCATGTTTTGAAAATCCAAAATTTTCTTTTTCGAAATTCATTTTGTAATTGTCTTTGGATTTTTTGTAAAGAAACATCATGCTTTAAATCTATTAAATGTTGTTGTTTTCGAGTAATCGTAGCATTTAATTCAAAGCTATAAATGAAACATGCTTTGATAATGTTAAGATTCCTAGTTCTAGGTTTTTCTAGAAATGGGAAAACAAGTTTTGTATTTCTATTTTTGAATGATATGCAATCATGCTTCACGGAATATGAAGTAATCAAATTAATGAAAGGTGTCCCTAAAATCACCATATGATGTATATTTTCAATCAACGAGAAAATAATTTTTAATTCTAGTTATTCCATTGACCACAGAGGCTTCAGTTTTTCCTTTAATGGTCATTTTGGAATTGTTTGTTGTAGAAAGATATTCTCTGGTTTGTATATGGAAATTTTTTAGGACAATGCTTTGTTTAATACAATTTAAATTAGTACCGGTATCAAACAATGCAATAGTATCTATTTTGAAATCATTCCGAAACACAAGAGTAATTCTAATCAAGTATTTCCTATAAGTGACTTCTTTAAGCACAAACAGAAATCTTCTAGAACATGTTCTAGATTCTCAAGGTTTTGTAACTCTTGGTTTTCTTCATAATTTTCGAGTCGAGTTTGACTATTCTTCCGCTTGTTTTTCTAACAAGGTTTTTAAGAGACTAGAGTCTCTGGCTTGTCTTTTTAAAGCTTTTTTAGCTTAGTTTTGATGACCTTAATCTTGGACTAAAGGTCCTGAATTATGGTCAAGTGTTTTTTGGTTTTCTTCTTCTTGTCTAGAATGGTTGTGAGGTCATAGGTACTAGTACTAGTGAAAGGCGGGATAGAAGGTTTTGGTTTTTCTCGAGATTTGTCTTCTACAAACTTTAAGAGTCTCGTCTAAGTATTCTTTTTGTAATTGGGGATCCTCAATCTTCTTAACAATATCTAAGATGAGGTCCTGGTCTTTGGTTAAGACATTGACTTGTTTTGGGTTGTTTTTAGGTTCACTATCGGAATCGGGTTTTGAGCTAAAATACGTAACAAGCTCATCTATCCGAAAGGTCTCTTCACTATCGGAATAGTTCGAAGGGTTAAAGGATTGTAATAAAAAATAGAGATTTTATTGTAAATCTCTTCGTCTAAAGGAAGCTCTTGAAGCCTTGTATTCATCCTACAATATTTTGAAATGTAGCCTTTTTTACCGTATTTCAAACAGGTAAATTCCCTTTGGTCGGTTTTGGGCTTAGGCTTAAGCTGGGTTTTCCTAAAGGGTTTTTTGAGAGGTTTTGTTGGAAGGCTTCTAATAGAAAAGCTCTATATCTTTGGATCGTCTCTTGTGGTAAGGCTTTCTATAAGGCTTCTTTTGGGTTTTTTTATTACAGTTTCCTTTGTAACTCTGAAGGTTTTGAGGTGAAAATGTCAAACCGCTTATAGAAACTACCTAATTCCTGTCCGGTCTCTTCATTTCCCACTTAAGGTGTTTCGTAATTTCAAATCCCGACATATCTTAAGTCCTTCCTTCAGGTAAGACTAATCAATTCATCATAGGTTAATTGGTCATAAGGGATCTAATCACCAAAAGCATCCTTTATCCTATTTCTAACCTTTTCACCTAGGAGTATGGGAAGTCCCGCAAGGAATTTTTCTTTCCAAAAAGGTTGGTTAGATTATTCTCCGAGCATGACTGCGGTCGGGAATGTGGTTTTATAATACCGAAAATCACTCGAGTTTCTTGCATATAAGGTTACTTAAAAGCTCGGGGTTTTTGTCTTTAAGGTGAGAAGGATCTTCTATGAAATGAAGGAAAATAGTCAAGATGAGTGTTGACACTGCATCTTGAATAGGTTCACCTAAGTCATCTAAAATAGGAAGACCTTCTTGATCCGTTTGAATGGAATTTAATATTTTCATATGTTGTTGGGCGAGTGAGATGATAGTCCCACCATCCTTTGAGTTGGCTAGAAAAACCAACAATAAGCAATTCAGCTATTACACGGTCCGGGGTTTTAGTTTGGGTTTTGTAGGCATTTGCTCGCCATAGTCATCTGTTGGAGTAAGCTCAAAAGATTATATTTCGTAAGTCCATCTATATTCCATTCGTAAATGGAAGAGGCATTGAACCTAGGTTGAGCTAACTTATTTAGCATTTTTCCTATGTCGAGGCGAGTGATCATAGGTCAAGGATTTGACCAATGAAACTTATTAATTTTAGGGACAGATTCCGCCTCCGAATTTTAGTCTAAAACATTTACACTATTTGATTGGGGAGTCTTAGGAGCTATTTGTTTAGAGGTACCTTCGAAGATATTCCTATCTTACTAAGTTGGTTTCTAATGGCTCTAGCAAACTCGAGTTTGTTTGAATGAATCCGTTGTTGGCTTGTTTTGGAAACCTAAAAGGGTTTGAAGACTGGGTTTTTGAGTTTCTTATCTTCAATCTTGGTCTCTTTTGGAACAACATAAGTGGTAGTAACAGCTGACTTATGGATATGGTTTTCAATCCTAATCGGATGTTTACCTATGGTTTGAAGGTTTGTGTTTGTAAAATTATTCTGTTGAACAATATTTTTGATGTTGATAGAGTCATCATCTTTGAGGATTTTGTAAGGGCATGCTTCTATTTTTGTTTCTCCATGGTAGAAGGTCAATTTCCTAGGTGGAGGATGGTCGACCGAATCATTTATCCTTCAACTTTCCAAATAGGGGTTTTGTTTTTGGTGATAACGGGGTTCAAATTCTTAGCAAAGGGATAATCGATCAAATTATCACTAGCATATAATTCAAACCAATCAAAGAACAATATATGAATCTTATGAATATTCATAAACTCGGAAAATTCATTTTGAATATCTTTTCCGTTATCCAAAAAGTTTTTGAAGAACCAAATTCGTTTTGCGGAATTATGTTTTGTATAGAAATCATCATGCGGATATTGTTTATCTACCGTAAAGCTATCATCGGATAAGGCATTACATTCATGTGCAATATTATTAGTGATAACAAAAGCGAGTAGGAGATAAAGGAGGAGAATCCTCTTGGTCCGAGTATCCGGTTTTGGGGATGTTGGTACTCGTAATAACCATTTTGTAAAACGGGGTTAGGAACATCCGAGGTTGAAAACCTACGTGCTTGTCTTAGAGATGGTAGACTTTGGTCTAAGTTTGTATCTCTCCTAACATGTGGTAAATTTATGACTCGAAGGAATTTCAGAAAATCTTCCTAGGTCATAAGTCATAGAACTAGAGGTAAAACATCGGAAAATCTACTATTGGTAAATTTTCCGTCAAATGAGAGTCTAACACTCCCATCTATATGTTGAGCTATAAATGACCTCGGGCATTGGTAGAGATTCGAGCCCGGTTATTCCTTCTAGAACCCATTCTTTAGGTACGACTATGTCTTTCCACCTAATAGGTCCGGGGATAACGAGTATTGGACTTAGTTAAGTCCGTTTGTAGGAGAAGGGTTTCTCCTTTGGTCGATCGACGTTTGTGTTTGGAAGCAAAGGCGAGTTCATGGCCTTATAATGGATTTTTGTGATCAATGTAATCGGGATTGATCATTCCATCATATTGTAATTATGGATTCTGATTTGGAGTACTAAAGACTCAAGGATGTTTTTGTCATTAAGAGAAACTCGTAAAATTTGGGTAACAATCAAAAGAAATAGGTCCATCGCATAAACCGGACTCAATTGAACTAAGCGAGAGAGTCCTGGAAATTTGTAAAACTATTGTCTCTAAGGATTCGCCATGATTGATGTATTCAATACTTTTTTTGTAAGTGGTTTAATTCCCACTTGAACTAAACCTATATGAATGTATTTGAAATTTTTATCTCTCGTGTTTTTGAAGAGAGGAGATGAAGAGTTTCAAAGGGTTTCACAAGCTGAATATCCCTCTCCTCGGCTTTGATAGTAAAATCGGTTTTGAAAAGGCTATATTTTGAGGTTTTATAAATCTCATATTTGTGAATCTTGGGTATTGCCCAATCATCAATTTTTTTTTCAAAATCTTCGATCACATATTTTACACTATTGATTATATTCCTAGACTCGGAAGAATTAGAAGTCGAAGAGTTTGTAAAGGAAGTAGATCTACGGAATATAGATTCCATTCCTAGATAATGGTTAAAAAAAGAAGAAAAATCGAAACTAAAAAAAAAAAAAAGGAGAGAGACACCGTCAATTTAGGTTTTGTTTCGGAATTTGGGGATTTTTTGAAATTGAAATGAAATTGGGTTAGGGAATAGAAATTAAGATCAATTGAAAGAAAATTTTGAAGAATCGAAAACTTAGGGTTCGACCAAAATTAGGTAAGAATTTTGAAAACTTGATTTGGAGATTTTTGATTAGAGAAGGAAGAGAAGGAAAGGAAGAGAATAGAAGGAAAGAAGAGGAAGAGCATGGACAAACCAGTTCTAATTCGTCCATGGCGGGTTTAGGAGAAGTGAGAAAGCAAGAATAAGAAAAAAGGAAGAGAGAGAGAGAGAGAGAGAGAGAGAGAGGATTCGACGAAAGAGGAAGAAGAAGAAAGGAAGAAAAAAAAAAGGGAGAGAAAAGAAAGAACGACTAACCATCGCTGGTTCGTCTTTGGTGAGAGAGAGATTTGGGAGATGAGGAAGAAAAAGAAGAACAAGAAAAAGGAAAGAGAAGGAAACGAGAGAGAGAATGGTTAGAGATGGAGAGACAGGGAAAAAAAAGGGTTTTGATGCATGATTTATTTTAAAAGGGAGTTGGGTTGTGTTTTCGGGCTTGGATTTAATAAAATGATGTGGGTTGTGCTAAGCCCACTCCATGTATAATTGAGTCGGATCGAAGTCCAAAAAAAAATACCAAAAAAAAAAAATCTCTTAGTTTTAATTTTTAATTTTATGCATATTTTTTATTTCATATTTAAGTTAGATTTTAAATTATCTTTAATTATTTTAATTCATATAATTTTAGTTTTAAATTTATTTTATGCATGTTTGTCAGTTTTATATTTACATTTTAATATTTTTAAATTTTTTGTAATTATTTTAATTAATTTAATTTTAACCTTTAATTTATTTTATGCATGTTTGTTATTAATTTCGATATCAATATTTGAATTTTCTTTAATCTTGAATTTATTTTCTGATTGTTTGTGAGTTTTATATTTAGATTTTAATATTTTTAAATTTTATGTAATTATTTTAGTTAATTTAATTTTAACTCTGTAATTTATTTTACGCATGTTTGTTATTAATTTCGATATCGGTATTTGAATTTTCTTACATGTACTTAATTAATATAACTTTAATTTATTTATTTAGTGATTAGACTCGGTAATTAAAAGGTAAAGGATTGTCAAGTCTTCTAATTTTTTAGGAATTGATGATGACCTTCCATTAGAAAAAAAAAAAAAGAAAAGGAAAGAAAAGAAAAAAATAAAAAAATAAAAATCATAAAATGTTTAATAAAGTCTTATATTTGGTAGGGACTACTATTAGCAAAAATAAATCATTTTTAAAATGTTTTTTTTGGGCATTCTATACTAAAGTTTTGCTATATTATTATTTGGTCCCTCATTTTTTTTAACAGCTTTTATTTCAATTTACAACTTTATTTGTATTGTAATCTAGTTACTTATTGCTAAGATGAGAGAGAAACGGAGAGAGATGATGGAGGAGAGAGAAATCTATGTATGAATTTTTAAATAATTTTTTAAAATATTATTATTTGCTTTTTTAAAAAATTTAATATAATTTATATGATGAATTTTGTTTATGCTTAAATGATAATAGCATAGTTACACACACACACACAAAATTTTTAATAAAATAATTTATAATATATATATATATAATCTAAAGATTAAAAGTATTTTTTAGATAATTTATGTTAGATTTTGTTTTGAAAAAAAATAATAAGAAAAGTTTTTAGGTTACGTAAAAATTATACGTCCACCAAACCTTAACTACTGATCAAGATCCTCATTAGGGCAGTTAATCCAGTTGAAAAAGGTGTTATCTAATTTGTTACCGTGTGTTAAATTCATTGTTATCTGTCACCAGGAAAAAAATTGAGACAGAAACAAATAAAATTACTTCCAAAATTCCATTTGGTTTTTGATGATTTCAAAGAATTAAAATAAATTTTGAAGATGGTATTTATCTCAGGAGATTATATGGATGGTGACGAGCTATTTTGAGCAAAAATTGGTGAAAGAAATAAGGTTTTCAACAGCTGAATTAATTTCCAGATGGATCATTAGAGAAAATAGGATGAGTGACGGGTCATCTGATGGTTCTGATTGATCCATGCATCCTTCAACTTGTTTTTATTTTTTATTTTTTTCTGTTATTTTTGTTTTCTAGAGCGGGCCTAGAGCCCCAAATCTAGGTGTGCTCGAGCCTAGCTTCTCGGGCACAGGCCGAACGCTCTCAGGCTCGGCACTTTTAACCCTTTCTTTTATTATAAATTTATTGGTTCGTAATTTTCCATCCATCTGTCTATGAAATTAAAAGCGACAGCAAAATAATAATTCAAGGTAATGTTAATATTAAAAAGACTAAAATGAATCACATGAATAAAGATAATTATTAAAATTTCATTTGCGATAGACTCTATGAAATATATGGAAATACATATAATCTAAAGAAAATTTGTATTTTTAATAATACGGATAAATATATATATCTGTCTTTTTATATATATATAAAGAAAACCCAAAAGTACTATATCATTTTTATTATGGATTAACTGTTTACAATTATTCCCCCCTGCTTGCTGTAGCCAAATGCTCTCATTTTACTTTTAGTAAACTTTATTTTTATTTTAGTCCTTTTTTTGTAACATTTTTTTATTTTGATTATTAAAATTTTATTATATTTGATTTTTATCCCTATAATAAATATTTTTTTATTGATTTTTAGTAAAAAATTATTTTCTTTTTTGGTTCCTATTTTGTGATATGTTATTATTTTAATCATTAAAGTATTATCATGTTTGATTTTTATCCTTATTATATTAAAACTAAATAAAGTTTCACTATCCTAACCTTTTTTTTTTTTTTTTTTGCTTTTAGTGAAACTTTTCTTTCTATTATAATTCCTATTTTATGATATTTTTTCTTTGTTTTGGCCATTAAATTTAGTAGAAATTTATTTTGTTTTAGTCACTTTTTTGTAATTGTTTTTTATTTTGATCATTAAATTTTTAATACATTTGATTTTTTTCCTACAAGAAACTATTTTTTTTACTTTTAGTAAAATTTTTTGTTATATTTTGGTTTTTATTTTGTGATCTTTATTTTATTTTGATCATTAAAGTTTTATTATATTTGATTATTATTCTTTCCACAATAAGATCATTAAATTTTTATTATATTTGATTTTTTCCGAAAAAGGAACTATTTTTTACTTTTAATAAAACTTTTTGTTATGTTTTAATTTTTATTTTGTGATCTTTCTTTTTATTTTGATCATTAAAGTTTTATTATATTTGATTATTATTCTTTCTACACTAAAATTAAATACAATTTCACTATTCTAAGTTTCTTTTCCTGGCTTTTAGTAAAAAAATATTTTCTATTTTGGTTCTTATTTTGTGATTTTTTTTTATTTTGGTTATTAAAATTATATCATGTTTTACTTTTATTTACGCCTTATGCATAATGAATTTTTTTAGTCTTATTGTTTATATATATATATATATATATTGCTTTTAGTGAAAGTTTTATTTATTTATTTTGATCTTTCTTTTATGGTCTTTACTTTGTTTTAATCATTTAATTTTTATCGTGTATAATTTTATCTCTATTTTTTTTTTAAATTCTCAATTTGATAAAGCTTTTTTGTCTTTTTATTTTGGGTGGTCTCTCTATCTCAATAACAAATTACAAATGAAGAATATATGATAAAATTTAATTATCTAAAATTCAAAAAACTACGACATTATTATTTTAATTACCAGTTATTATATATATTTTTAATAAAATACATATATTTTTTTAAGAAATAAGGGCGGTATCCTAGGAAATTTATTAATAAAAAACAAAATAGTACAAAGAGAGACAATTCAGACTTACCCAAAATATGATGGGGGGACAAGGAAGCCTAACCCTTAAAAAATTAAGTTTGACACCTATGCTTCTACGATTGCAAGAATTAATGTTTTGATCATTTAGCTTCACTTCTTTGTGTAGTATCTTCTAAAGAATTATAAAGCATCAATTATTAATTTCTTATTTTTTGGTCTCAACTAAAGAAACATCATAATTTTATATATGTGAATCTTTTTTGTCTTTAGTTATTATCAAGCTAACTTTATGCATCCCAGTGACCAAAGTAATTGGTTCACTAATATAGGCCACTACTGCTGTAGATGTTTCAGCAAAAAAAGAAAAACAGGTAACTATTGAGCCTTATCATGAATCTCACAGTAATATCAAGCAAACTGGAGGCATTGAAACCTTATTGGAGAAATCAAGCTCACCTCTCATGGCGCTTGTCATCCCCACATCTAGTGATGATGTTACCTCAGAAGGAGAAGCAAATTCTGACCACAGGGATGAAGTGAACTCCACATTACGTTCCCTGTACGAATCCACTAGCAAATTCTCCTTGTTAGGGACTCCCACCTCTGATGGCCAACGTGTAGCAAAGATGACTCTTTTGTAGTAGCCAAGGAAAGAGTTTATTTATCTCCAAAAGTAGGGTCTCTAAACAAAAGATATAAGATAAAGTGGTCTACTACTTTGACCTGTGCAAAACTAGATGAATATAGAGCTGAAAATTGTTTAATTACTTTACAGTTTATTGCCATTGAAGAGGAGTCCTTTGAAATCCCAAAATACCTTAAGAAGAAAACAAAGAAGGCCCTTTATGCGAGGACATCCTTACGACGCAACATTAGATCTTCAAAGGATCACATTGGTAACACTTTTCTTTCCTTTTCTTAATAAGTTACATGGTATACAATGCTAGAGGCATTAACTGTCTACATACAAGAAAGTATCTTAAAGGTTTGGTAAGACTTCATAAAGTGCACTTTCTTGTTATTATTGGAGAAAATTCCTGACCTAGCTAGGTTCTTAAAATTCAGTTTTTATTCCCATAATAACCCTATAAACCCTCATATCTAGATTCTTTCTAGAAACATAAATGTTTCCTTTTATAATTTTTGTAGCCAAGCTATCACAGTAGAGATTTTCAGCAATGGTATGACTAGAACATGTTTATTTTGTTATATATATGTAGACTATGATAAGGCAGCTCGTAAGGATTTATGGTCTTACTTGTTGAACATCAATGCCAGCACTCATGGCTTGTGTGTGGTAACTTCAATATCATCACATCGTCTAATGAAAAAGCAAGGGGAAACCCTCTTGATTCAGATGCTATGAAGGAGTTTAATCATGTCATTCTTCAGGATGGCCTGATAGATGCTGGCTTCGTTGGTAATATTTTTACGTGGAGTAATAACTATGCAGGGACTAAAAAAATATGGAAAAGACTGGATAGATGTCTATTTAATGTTCCTTTTCAAACAGACATGCCAATCTTAGAGTGCACCCACCTGTCGCGAGTTTTCTCGAATCACTGCTCCCTAATGTTGTCTTTTAAGGAGAGGAGGCACACTACTACCACATTTACACTATTACCACATTTACTTTCAAATAGATGTGGACACATCATGATTGTTTTTTTTTTTTTTTAACTAGTGAAACAACACCGGTGTCGCCATGATACTCAGAATGGTTTCACAACCTTTCAGCTAAACCTAAAAGTGTTACATTGGGCTTTGTGTATCTGAAACTGAGAGGTTTATGGCAACATCCATAGACGACTATTTGAAGCTGAAGATGAGGTCATTCTTAAAGAGGCTGAACTGATTACTAATGCTATGAATGATTAATTATAGAGATTAGTAGCGGCTAAAGCTAATTTATCTTCAGTGGTTCTTTAGGAAGAAATTTCCTAAGGGAAAAGGCTAGAGTTAATTGGCTATTAGTGAGGGATAGAAATCATTCTTTTTTTCATGCCAGCATCCGAAACCATTAACAACATTGTGAGTTGTCTTTAAAAATCAATGGTATAACTTGTACTGATGATGTAATTTTGGAAAATGGTGCAGTTACTTATTTTTAAGAACTTCTGCAAACTAATCTTGTTGGTATCTCGAATGAGCTCCTTGAGGTTGTTCCCACACTAGTTACATCAGAATAGAATAATATGCTTATAGCAATTTCATCTGTTTCGAAGATAAAACAGGCTGTTTTTTATATAAAGCCCTTTAGTGCTCTAGGTCTTGATGGTTTCACTAGTGCCTTTTACCAGTCATGTTGGGATATTATTGGACTTCATCTAATTAAAACAGTCTAGGACATGTTTAAGGGGGGACAATTCTGACATCTCTAACTGCAACAACTATGGTGTTAATATCGAAGTGTAAAAACCTTTCTTCTTACAGTGATTTGAGATCAATCAGCTTATGTAACGTCTCTTATAAAGTTATTTCTAAGATTTTAACTCAAAGACTAGGCACTATTTTACCTTACATTATATCATATGAACAATCCATCTTTGTTAAAAGGAGATTAATTCATGAAAATGTAGCTTTGGCTCATGAATTATTTCAAAAAATTGAGAGGAATGCATTTAAAGGGAATGTGGTTTTTAAGGTTGGCGAAGGCATATGATAGTCCGGAATGGTCTTTTTTGCTGCAAAATAATCCAAAAATTTGGACTGATGCTCTATTATCCATCATTTTTTTGGCTAATTGATAGTATTCTGTAGTGGTAAATGGTAGATCGTTTGGCTTTTTCAAGCCAGGTAGAGGTGTTCATCAAGGAGACTCGCTATCACAGGCTCTTTTCATTCTTGCTCAAGATGTTTTAAGCAGGAACTTGAACTCTCAAGTTGCTTTACGTCGGATTCTTCTTTATCGCACGAGTTGAACGATGATTAATGTGAACCACTTACTTTTTATGAATGATATTCTTTTATTCAGTAATGGTTCAAAAACCTCTGTTGATAATCTTATGTGCCTACTAAACCAGTACTGTGCATGTAGTGGCTAATTAATTAATGTTACAAGAGTGGTTTTCTCTGTAGCAATAAACTTCCTATGAACCGAACAATACTTTTACAACGATGGATAGGTTTGGGGCGTTCAAAGCCTTCCATACTTTATTTGGGGATTCCCTTCTTTAAAGGGCAAGCTAAACTCTTCTATTTTCATTTACTCGAAGAGAAGATTAATAGTAAATTAGCAGAATGGAAAGAAAAACTTCTTTTTACAGGAGGTAAGTTGACGTTGATTCAATCGGTTCTTTCTTCTATTTCTATATATAGAATGACAATCATACTAGTTCCAAAGAAAAATATTATATGTATCCAGAGCTGTATTGCTAGTTTTTTCTGAAGCACTACGGGTGAAGGGAGGCATCATCGAATTAGCAGGAAAAAGATCTCCAAACCTTATGCCAAAGAATGTCTTGGGATAAAGAATTTACAGGATGTGATGTTAGCTATGAAGGGTAAATTATCATAGGCTTACCTCCACCCCATGGGCTCGCTTTGTAAATTATAAATATGGCATGCTAAGTTCTCTGGTTTCAAGAGAGAAAAAAAGATCATTAGTTTGGAGAAGTTTATTGCCACACATGTCATTCCTTCTAGACAATTCCAAATGGTTGGTAGGAGAGGGGTCTATCTCACTGGGCAGTTGGTGTAATGTAGATTTGGGACATTGGAAAGATATCTGTGTGAGAGAAGTGATCAAAAACTCTATTATCTTGTCTTCTCTTCCTCCCACGGTGCAACACTCTATTCATGCTATTTGTATTCAGCTTATTGAACCGGTCAAACTAATGTTCACACTATCAACAGTTGGAAATTTTAGTATTGCTATCTTTCGACAACACCTAAGGTCTACTGGCTCTCATTTTGAGTGGTGGAAACACTTCTGGAACAAATGGATACCTTTTAAACTTACAGTATTATCTTGGAAGATTATTAATGGTGGCATGATGGTCGACAGTAATGTTCATCGATGTAGTGTGGCGATGCCATTGCATTGCCCTTGCTGTAAAAGTCCTTCCTTAGAATCGGTTACTCATCTCTTTTTACATGGTGAGATTACAACCATAGTTGGGGATGATTTTGGCTCAATGCTTAACACTGTTACTGTCAGGCACAGCATGCAGGGCTTTGTGGGTGCTTGGCTGTGAGACCTGGTTGTTTATAATAAAAAATCCTTCTTAAAGATGGTGATGTTTCATTGTTCTCTCTAGGAAATCTGGAATGCCAGAAATAAATCATTTTTTGATGGAGTACTGATGCATGCATATGTTATCATTTTTAGGATACAAAAATGGCTCCATGAACTTCAGCCTCTGTTCACTCCAAAAACACATCTCAACTCTCATGATCAAGTTAGCATCCAAACTCTAAACATTCCTCTAGTTGCTCCTTCCCAGACTATAGGAAAATGGATCTTCGTAAGGGAAATGGGTGGTGGCAGGAGTGGTTTGAAACGTGAGTAACCTTTCCTTTCTAACAATTTCTAACCAATTTCTTCTAAACCTTTCTTGTTTTCTGTTTATAAGGTTCACTCCATGGTTTTAAAAAGATCATTATGTCGTGTAATGGTCGTTATATAATGATAACGGGGTAACCCGTTATCGTTTTTCGATGTTATAAGGGCCTCAATGTCGTTTCACGCCTATAACGACCGATAACAACGTTATCGTTATGTAACATCGTTATTAACCGTTATATAACGGCATTATATATAAAAAATTTAAACTGTTGAGAAAAAGCCTGAAAGGCAATTGGACCTTTTTTTGTCTTCTTTTGCTTTCTTTCTCCTATAGTTACTAATGAAAAGGAGGGACATTTTTTTTTTTATCTTCTTTTGCTTTCTTTCTCCTGCAATATCTAATGGAAAGAATCTCATTTGCAATCTTTTATAGAGGATGCGATCCAGTTGTTCTCCAATAAAATTTTTAGGTCTGTGACTCCGTGACAAATGTGGAATTGTGGAAAGGTTGTAGGCAAAGTTTTAACTTGAATTTTGAGCAAGAAGACAATGTAAAGAAAAATTATGTCTATCTTGGCTTTTGCGAAATGACCATTGGATAGGCACAAAATATCAATAAAAAAATTCACTTGTTATGTGATTAATTTTTAGAGAATAAAAAGTTTAGAGAATACAAATATTTACTAATTCAAATAAATTAAAAATAAGTCCTTTTATTTAAAGAAAAAATTTAGTTAATCCTTTTTATTTTATAAATCAATAATTTAGTTATTTTCATTCATTTTATATTTTTATCTAATTTATTTTTTTATTTTAAAAATAGAAAAAAAATCATACCATAAAAATATTGATGAAAAAAATATATTATATTAAAAATATCAATACTGATTAAAATCTTATATAATTAATTTTAAAACATTAAGGGCTAATTAATTTATTTATCAAACTAGAGGGACTAATTAATTAAATTTATTAAAACTAAAAGGATTAATATATAATTTACTCTTTCAAGATTCTCACCAAATTCAAAGGTCGCACCTTTGAATTTGGCGTTTTTAAAGTGCTCTCTACAAGCCTTGCTTGCACGTAGAGTCTTTAAATTCAAAGGCTACGATAGCGTGCAACCTTTGAATTTAATAGATAAATAATACACATTCAATTATTACAAAGCAATATCGTAACATTCATTCGTAAATTTATTTCTTTAAATTACGTTCGGACACTTACTTCTCAAGTTATCATACTTTCTCAAGTTCTTATACTATCCATTTATTTGTAAACTAATTTTAATCCCTTATGCCTCAACCTAAAAAACCAAATCTTCAATTTTAAATACTTAAATTCAATTACCAACAAAGCTCTTTCAACTTCTCAAGTTTCAAGTACCGACCACTTTCAACTATTAATTTGTTTCGAAAGTGAAAAATTTATAAAGGTAATTTTTCATTTAAATTAATTTTATTTATTTTTTATGTTAATTTATGAAAAAATTCATCATTAATTTTATATGATTAAGTTGTTATTGCAGGAAACAAGTTCATGGGTTTGCGAAGTACTTTTCAATCGACTTCATATGGGCTTTTTTCTAGTGGTTTTTGCGGGGAAAAATGGATATTTCGGATTCTTAAATTTTCCTACTTGTTGGAGTGAAAGCTTGGAAGCACACGTATGTACTTGTATTTCCTCTCTATATAAATCTCTATCTCGCTCGCTTTATTTATATCAACAAACATGTTACCGATCATTTTGGTTATTGGGTTTTGTAGATTTTTCTTTAATTTTAGCACCACTTTGGTTGTATATATATATAGGATCAATGCAATCGGGATCGATTCTTCCAACATATTGTAGTTATGGGTTTTGATTTGTAAAACCAAGGATTTTAAAATATTTTTGTCATTCAAGGAAACTCGTGAAGTTTGGGTAACAATCAAAAGATATAGGTCCACTATATAAACTGGATTCGATGGAACTAAGCAAAGGTATTGTTATATACCTTTTCCAGGAAATCAAAAAAAAAAAAAAATTAAAAATTGCACTTTCCAAGCAATTTCCCATTACAAGATGAAGATTGCACCTTTCCAGGCAATTTCTCCCTACAAGTCAATCGTGGAACAATATACATGTGCTTTGATACCGGATACCCGGGATTATGGAATGAAAAGAAAATACATGAATTAAACAAAATGGTACGTGGCATTGTTATACCAAAGATTAAACCTTAAAGGTTTGGTTATTGGTTTCTAGGCGATATACCTTAAAATAAAGATATAGAATTAAAAAAATATATGAAATAAAAAATTTGTATTAAAACTACTTACAAATTACATAAAACGAAGTAGATATGATGCCTTCGGTTTTGTGGGTTACAAGTGAGGAAATTTCTTTTAAGGGATTATAGAGAACAAGCTTAAAGAGAAAACTATGTTTTGAGTAATTGCCTAGACTAACTTCCGAGTTTTTTAAAGAGAAAAACCTTCCTTAAATAGATAGAGGATGGTTGGCTTGTAGTGAAAAATTGCCTAGAAAGGTGCAATCTTCATCTTGTAGCGAAAAATTGCCTCGAAAGGTGTAATTTTTTTTTTTATGTCGCACCGAAAGGTGTTTTATCGGTTTCCTTACGGATGAGGAATAGGAAGAAGGATACCAAAACAATCGTCTTCATTGTCGTTGCCTAAGTCAATAGTGGGCTTCGAGTTTGAGTTATCCGTTTGAGGGGCTTCAAACTTATTTTGCAATAATTGAGTCGAATTACAAAATATTCTTCTTCAATTTTTGCGATTGCTAACTCGGCGTTAGCAAAAGACCTTTGGGCCGAGAAACTTGAAGTGGTCGGGCTTGGTCCGATAAAGCCTCGTTTCGTGAGCCATTGTTCAACCGAGGCTCGTGACGGTGTTTTTGGAACTTTGAAAGAGCTCCACCATTTGATTTTAAATCTTCTAGTTAGGACTAGGATGCTTGTCATAGTGATCGTAGTCATAATACCAAGAGCACCCAGGGCAAGAAAAACCTTATACGTAAAAGGAAAAAAGGGGTAAATCTTTTTTCTGTTTTCGAAGGTTTATAGTCGATTTTAAAGAGGTTATAACTTTCGGATGCCTTTGGTGTGAGTATACCCGGAACAAAACCATGAAAATTCCACCATTGGAGAAATCAAAGGGAAGGTTTGAAGTATTTATTTTTGTACCAAAATAGAAAAGCCAAGGGTGGCTTCCTTTTTTGTTTTGTGAGAGAAAAACATTGAACTATGCTTGCTAGTAGTCTCGGTAAGTATAAGTTTGGCAATGGTTGATTTTTATTTTGAAGTTGGCCAAGATAATGTTTGGTTTTGTGAGGTCTTGGTTCCAATCTTTTGGACGGATGATGTTTAGAATATGGCAAGTGGAATAGGTTAGTTCTTTGTGGGTGTCATCAAGCTAGGAATGCTTGAAGTTTATCGAGCGGAATGTTCAAGGATTGCCATATAATAGAACCGTGGTTTGTTTAAGTCCCAATGTTTGAAATGCTATCTAGGAGGGAAAAACTTTTGAATTGCCATAGAAGGGTTTTGATGGTAAAATCCATCTTCTATGGTAATAATATTTTGAAAATGTTTTTTCATAAAATACTCGTAGTCCGATTTTCTAAACTTGTTTTGAGAAGAAATGACTCGAGTTTTTTGTGAAGAAATTTGTAAAGATTGATTTGAATATTGAGAAAAGGCTTTTGATGAGGAAGATCCTTTCTCTATTTTTAAATCAAGTGGAAGAGACACACCCGAGATTTTTATAAGGCCGAAGGCATTCGGTCGGCTTGTAAGGTTCTAGACCCGGGTTTCAACCATGTGGGCCTTTTAAGGAGTTTCTTGTTGTTGTGTAATAGCATCGGCCCAAGGGATGATAGTCTAGGTTGACGATAGGGTTTTTGAGGATTTGGTTTGTAAGTGATGAGGGGTATCCGGGTCCGGATTTTGCATGAGCTTTTTTTCTTTCTTTATTCGAGGCATCATGTCCTGTTTTATAAAAATTCTTGAGTTAAGAAATCAAGAATGGAATTTTGTTCACCTTTAGTAAAATCGATTTCAAAATAAAAAATACTAAAGCCATTTAGTAAAATCGATTTCAAAATAAAAAATACTAAAGATGGCTTGCCATCTAGCAAAAATTTATTTTGATGTAATATTTTGAATATCCTTTTGTAAAACTTCTTTTGCGATTTACAATCAATTCATAAAAGGAATTTTTGATTTAGTAAATCGGTTTAAAATTTTTGAATACACATGACAATGCTTAGAACTTCTTTTTTATAGTGGAGTAGTTCTTTTGACTATCATTCCAATGTGCGAAGTGAGTCGGACAATGTTTTATTTCCCAAAGAAACTTGTTTCGGTATCTCAACATAACCTAACCGAGACGCATCGGTTTTACAATTTTAGGTAGAGAGGGATCTGCGAGATGAAGGCATGGGATTTCTAGGACTTGTTTTTTAATTTGTTGAACTATCTTGGCCTCGTTCATTAGACCGGGGAACTAGGGTTTTCTTTAACCTATCATGTAAGGGTTTTACAATACGGTTAATGTTTAGATAGAAACCTAAGACATAATTTAGATTTCCTAGGAATCTTTATAATTGGGTTTTTTCAAGAATCCTATCAAGAAGCTTATTAGCGAAAGCTAAAGATCGCT
Organism: Dovyalis caffra; assembly: GCA_963924115.1. NCBI lineage: Eukaryota > Viridiplantae > Streptophyta > Magnoliopsida > Malpighiales > Salicaceae > Dovyalis > Dovyalis caffra. The sequence continues at coordinate 3,027,128 of CAWUPB010000030.1, forward strand.
CTATAGGAGTGATCGTTCCTTAGGTAATATAATGTCCTAGGAAACGAATTCTAGTTTGAAAAAGAGAAATCTTGGATTTTGAAACTATTAAACCATTTTGTTCGACCACATAGAAAAATGTTTTCAAATGTTTGAAATATTGTTAAATAGAATTTGAAAATATTAAAATATCATCTATGTAAATAATACAAAATGCGAGTATTGCTGAAAAATGTCATTCATGATCTTGTAAAATTCGGAAAGAGCACTCTTAAGACTAAAGGGCATGACTTTCCATTCATACTACCCAAAAAGGACAATGAAAGTAGTTTTGTATCTATCCTTAGGATGGATTTGGACTTGCAAGAATCCGGACTTCATGTCAAACTTAGAGAAGATAAAAACATAATTTAATTTTTGTAACATATCTTTTTTTTTTTAAGAATAGGGTACCTAATCAATTTTAAGGCTTTGTTCGGAGGTTTGTAATTGATCACTAATCTAGGTGTTCCTTTTTCTATTTCGGAATTCTTATTGACATAGAAAGCTGCACAAGATAATGGTGACCTAGATTTTTGGATAAGACCTTTGGATTCTAAGTCTTGAATTTCTAACCTACAATGTTGTTCAAGGTCGGCATTCATCCGGATAGGTCCGGCTTTGGTAGGAAATCTGTTTCTCATCAAAGTCTTTTTCATCGAGTAGATCAATACTATGGTGCTTCCTATTCCAAAAAGCATTCGATAAATTTGAACAGATTTCATTTTCAATAAGTTTTTATAAACTAGAGATCTTTTCTTCCATCAAGTCATTTTGTAGCTCGGTGTTGTATTTTTTGTAAAGAAACATCTTGAAATAAATGTAAAAAGATGTCGTTGTTTTCCTTTGATTAAAGCATTTATCTCGAAATGATAAATAGAACATGTTTTTATAATGTTGAGATTCCTAGTTTTGGGTTTCTCAATAAAAGGGAAAATAAGTTTTATATGCTTAGATTTGAAAGAAATGCTATAATCATTAACCTTATAAGGGGTTATAAGATTAATAAAAGGCATACCTAATATTACCATATGATGCATGTTTTCAACAAGAAGAAAATGATTTTTGATGGCAATTGTATCACCGATCACGGAGGCTTTCGTTTTGCCATGTATGGTCATTTTAGAATTGTTTGTTGTAAAAAGTCTTTCATGGGTTTTTATGTGAAACCGTTTTAGAACTATGTCTTCTTTTATGCAATTCAAATCAGCACCGGTATCAAACAAGGCAATAGTATCAATTTTAAAATCATTTTGAAAAACAAAAGTGATTTTGATCAAGTATTTACAATAAGTTACTACTCTTAAAAAAAAAAATCTTCCGGAACCTTTTATAGATTTTTTAGGTTTTGTATGTCCGGGTTTTCGTCCTATGAATCGGACTCTTGATCTATATGTTTTTCTAAAAGGAGTTTCGGGAGTTTTGAGTTTTGTGTTTGTTTTTCTTTGAGCTCCTTAAGCTCGGTTTTGATGGTTTTGATCTTAGCTCTGTAGGTCATGGATAGTGGTTGTTGGATTTTTTTTTCTTTCTATCCGAGTATAGCGGTAAGGTCATAGGTACTGGTACTAGTAGAAGGGAGAATTAAGGGTTTTGGTTTCTCTATAGGTTTTTCTTTAAAAATTTTTAGGAGTCTTTCTAGATACTCCTTTTATAGTTGAGGTCATCTATTTGTTTAATAAGATCAAGTATAAGGTCTCGATCTTTAGTCAACATATTGACTTGTTTTGTACTAGTTTCGGGTTTTACTTCGAAATAGGGTTTGAACTAGAGGAAGAAGTAATAAGCACATCCACTCGAAAAGTTTCTTCACTATCGGACAAATCTAAGGAATTAGATGTTTCGATAAAAAGGGTAGAGATTTTGTTATTGGTTTCTTCTTCTAATTGGAATTCATGTTCCCGTAGTCTAGAGTTTATCCTATAGTATCTGGAGATGTGGCCTTTTTGTCCATATTTGTAACAGGTGAAGTCTTTTGGGTTGGTTTTGGACCCCGGCCTAAACTATGTTTTCCTGTAAGGCTTTTTGGGTTGCTTGTGGGAATGCTTATTGGAATAAGGTTCCTTTTAGGGTTTTTCTTTGTGGTAACGGTAAGGCATTTTTTGGGCTTTATTGTGGTAATTATTTTTACAACTGGAAGATGACGGTTTTGAGGTGGTAATGTCAAATTGCTTACGAAGTTGCCAAGTTCCTTTCTAGTTTTCTTCATTTCCCATTTGAGGTGTTTTTAGAGTTTTAAGTGTTGGCAAATCTTGAGTCCTTCCTTTTGGGTTAGACTAATTAATTCTCCATATGTCAACTGGTCATAAGGGATTTGGTCACCAAAGACATCTTTATTATGGGTTCTAACCTTTTCTCCTAGGAGGATTGGTAATCCTGCAAGGAATTTTTCTTTCCAAAAAGGTTGGTTGGAATCTTCCTTTAACATGACTCTAGTGAGAAAAGTGGTTTTGTAGTATTGGAAGTCACCGATGTTTTTGCACCAAAGGTTATTTAGGAGTTTGACGTTTTTGTCTTTAAGGTGAGAGGGATCTCCTATGAAACATAGAGAGATGGTCGGGGTTAGTATTGACATAGCATCTTGAATGGTTTCACCTAAGTCATCTAGAATAGGCAATCCATCTTCATGGGTTTGTATGGAATTTAGAATTTCAAGTCGCTATTGGGTAGTGAGATGTTAATCCCACCATCCTTTCCGCTGACACGAGAACCACTGTTATGAGGAGTTCGGCTATAACTCGATTTGGGGTTCCGATTTGGGTTTGTAGGCATTAGCTGCTATGATCATTTGTTGGAGTAGGCTTAAAATATTATATTCGGATAATCCATCTATGTTCCATTCATATACGGACGAGGCATTAAATCTTTGTTGAGCAAGCTTGTTTGATATTTCTCCTATATCGAGGCGGTGATCATAGGTAAGTAATTTTTTCAATAAAGTAAATTCACTTCGGGGAGAGGTTCTTTGTCAAAGTTTTGGTCTAATACATTGACACTATGGGATTGGGATGTGTAAGGTACTTCTTGCCTACGGAGTTCCGACGTGAGAGGATATTTCTATCTTACTAAGTTGGTCTCTAATAGCTTTTAGAAACACGAGTTTGTTAGTTTGTATTCTGTTGTTGGCTATTTCTAGAAACACGAAAAAGTTTAAAAGCTGGACTTTTAAGTTTTTTCTCTACGGTTTCGTCTTAGCAAATGAAACAATTGGTTTTGGGGTAGGTGAAATAACTAATTGTTGGATATGGGTTTCTATCCTTCCTAGTTGTTTTCCTATGGTTTAAAGGTTGGTATTTGTAAAATTATTTTGTTAAATAATGTTTTGGATGTTAACAAAATCGTCATCCGTTAACGGAATCGTCATCCTTAACTAACTTGTAGGGACATGTTTTTATCTTAGCTTCTCCATGGAAAAAGGTAAGTTTTTTAGGAGGAGGATGTTTTGACTAGATGGTCTTTCCATCTACTTCCCATACAAGGTGTTTATTCCTAGTGGTAACGGGGTTCACTGTTTTAGTGAAAAGATAAGAAATATTATTTCCAAAAACATATATTTCAAACCAATCAAAGAATAAAACATGAATTTTATGCGGATTCACAAATTCATAAAATTCATTTTGTATTTCTTTCTCGTTATCTAGAAATTTTTTAAAGAACCAAATTCGTTTTTCGAATTATGTTTTGCATAAAAACCATCATGCAAGTATTTTTTGTCTACTTCAAAATCATCTTTTTCAATAACATTACATTCATTAACAATGTTTTCGGTGATGGCGAAGTAGTAAGGGATTCGGGTGGAGAATCATCTTGGTTTGAATATCTAAGTTTAGGAATATTTGTACAATAATCAACATTTTATAAAACGGGGTGAGATATATCGAAGTGGAATACCTAGGTTTGGAAAAAGGGAGATTAATGACGGAGGGAATTTTACAAATTCTACCTATGTCAAAGGTTTTAGAGCTAGAGGCTTCATCGGAGAATCTACTACTTGGTAAATCTCCTGTCAAAGGAAAGTCTCACACTCCTACCTATCCGTTGGGATATAGACCTAATTTGGGTGTTTGGTTTTGGAATTTCGGGAATGGATGAAGCTCTTGGTTGGTTTATACTTTCTAAGATCCATTCGTCCGGTAAGATTATGTCTTTCCACCTAATAGGTCCAGGAATGACGGTATTGGATCCGGTCGGATCTATTTGTAAAATGAGTGTTTCGCCTTTGGTGGACTTGTCTTTTTGTTTTGAGGTAAAGGCAGAGGTCATGGCTTTGTAATGGACTTTTAGGATCAATGCAACTGGGATTGATCCTTCCAACATGTTATAGTTATGGGTTTTGATTTGTAAAACCAAGGATTCTAAAATGTTTTTGTCATTCAAGGAAACTCGTGAAGTTTGGGTAACAATAAAAAGATATAGGTCCACTACATAAACTAGATTCGATGGAACTAAGCAAAGAATCTTGGAAACTCGTAAACTCTAAGGATTACTAGGATGGAGGTATTCAATCCTTCTTTTGTAAGCGATTTAATACCCACTTGGACTAAGCTTGTGTGGATGTACTAAAAGGTTTTCTCTCTATGTTTTTGTAAGGTTTTGGAAGAGAGGAGACGGATGGTCTCAAAAGGTTTTGAAAGATGGATATCTCTTTCTTCAATTTTGATAGTGTAATCGGTGTGAAACAAATTATACTTGGAGGTTTTGTAAATCTCATCCTTATGTACTTTGGGGATTTCCTAATTATCTATTTGTTTTTCAAAATTTTCTATAACATATTCTATACTATTTATTATCTTCCTAGATTTTGAGGTTTCGAAGTAGAAGAGTTTGAGAAGGAGGTACATCTACAAAATATGGAATTCATACTTAGACTTTGTTTTGTGACCAAGGTACACGAGGTTATGAAGGTGATAAAAACAGATTGATTGCCCCTCCTAGGGCTTACAGTCGGGGTCACCAACTCGGTTGTCTATACCTGTGTTACTTAGCAAAATCTAAACATGAAGAATATATATATTGATTGGAAAATATTTTTGATAAGGAATAGACATGGTAGTGAAAGATATTTTTTTCCTTCTTCTTCTTATAATTTTGGGGTTCCAACGGTCTTGTTAGGACTTTGTAAAATTCAATTTTTAAATAAATCTAGAAAATACATCCTTAAAAATCATAAATCATTTTAAAAAGAAAATTTATTTTAGATTGTGCGGTAAAAACACCTATGTTAAATCTACTGGAGTTTGAAAATGTGTGCAAGATATTATTATTATTGTTAAGTTTTAAGTGTACTTTAGAGTGGTAAATATCTCATATTAAAAAAATATATAAGAAAAGCAATATGTTTATATATAAAACAGATCCATAATTTATTATTTTAGATTTTAGATTAAGATAATGTCTATTTTTATGTATAAATCATCATGCTTACAAATCTAAATAACTTTCCAATGCATATCTTTCCAACAACTCGTTAATGTCTTGCAAGCATATCTTAAGCATATGTAATTATTTATTGTGAAATTAGGACTAAACTATCTTATCCATCAAATATTATGATTGTCCATTCTTTTTTAGGGTAAGCTGGTGCTTTAGCCATTATATAAGATATTGCGTACATGAAAATATGGAAATATTAATTGCTTTTAATCAAGTAGGCCTAGCTAGCTAGAGAAGGAAAAAGTGCGTTATAAAAAAAGAAGTTTTGTTACTTTCTTTTAAAATTATTTTTTGATTAATGTAATCTTATATATAAGTTAATTACTTACCATGAAAACTTAGAATTAATCGGATAACTTATAACAATCAAATGACGTGGAGAGTATATCTTAAAATTTTGGATATAATTATTTTTATTGTAATCTCTATTTAATTGTAAAGTTTTTTTTAGAATTTGTTATATTTTATTTAGTTAGACACGTGTTATTAGAAAATTAGTAATTAGATTCTATTTTTGTGTTTTTTTTCCATATGTAGTGTTATTAGGATTTTTATTTTTCTTATTTAAAGAGTTGTAATAGAATTTTGGTAAAACAAAATTGAGATATTTGTGCTTTTTTTAATAGCTTATATATTTTTTTAATGGTTATAAGTTATGCGCATGAGGTTTTTGCCAAGGTGGGAATTTTTATTTGTTAGGTATGTGGATGATGTTTATACAAAGAGTGACAACTTGATATTCCTCCTTATATGTATGTGTGTGTGTGTGTGTGTATTGAATACTTTTATTTTGTGCTATTTAAATTTTGTGCAATTTAATAATGTGAATATTTGCATTAAACTTGCATAATTCTAAAACTTTAATGATATTTAAATTAATTACTTTCATTATTTGTTTTATTTTCCTAACATACTAGGTGCTAAAAAATGCCGCGAGATAGAGAAGAAAGAATAGAACAACAACGACCTCCAAGTGCGGACATTGGATGAGAATTTTCTATTTCATTGGATGGTAATACAAGCAAGCTATAATGTAACTACTGTGGAAGTGTGATTAAAGGAGAAATCACTCGTATCAAATAGCATATAGCTCATAAGAAAGGAAATGTTGCTTGGTTGCTTAAGTATTCCTAATGATGTTAAAAAAGATATGATGAAAGTCTTAAATGATTACAAAGTCACAAAGCAAGATAAAGTCATCGGACAAAGTTAGCTTCGGGATGAGATTATAGATTCTCTTATCCGAGAACAAAGGGGTGCTAGTGATAGCGAAGATGAAGAGCTCATGTCTTATGTAAGACAAGAGAGCATAATGCAACATAAGATGGACAATTAGAGAGTAAGCGAGAGGAGATTTATATGAAGAGGGTTCTGGTTCTAGTTCTAGAAGAGGACAACATCAACAAGCTCCTATCATGCGTCGTTCATAAAGTTTGCATGAAAAAGCTGGTTTAGGAAGACGACATAGTGGTGTTCCATCAATTCCTCCATAATCAACTTCAATGGAACGATTGAAAAAGTTACAAGAAGATGAAGTGGTTTTACAAAAAAAAAAAGGTCAATAAGTTCTCGATTATATAAAATTGGGAAAGCAACATTAAGAAGAGCGAGTTGGACATTGTTTTGTTCATGAGAGAATCCCATTCAATGTTATGGAATCTCCTTGGTTTTCAATAATGCTTAAAATTATCGTTAAAGTTGGTTCCAAAATTCCACCTCATAGTGCTTATGATCTTTCGGAGGGGTATTTGACATAAGAGATGACAAATAAGAAGAAGTACATCAAAGATTATGAAAATATTTGGCATGAGAGAGGTGTCATAATCATATGTGATGGATGGTCCGGACCGACTAAAATGCACATCATCAATTTTTTGGTTTATTCAAATCGAAACACGGTGTTCATCAAATCAGTTGATGCATCAAATGTGCTAACAAAGGATGCTAAATATTATTTTGGGTTGATGAAGAAAGTGGTGGATGAAGTTGGTGAACATAGAGTGGTCTCGTTAGTAACCGATAATGAAGCTATTATGAAAGCTTCGAGAAAAAGTTAATGCTTGGTTTGTCCTCACTTATAGTGATTAGCTTGTTCTACTCATTGTTTGGATCTAGTTTTAGAAGACATTGGAAACAATCGAAGGTCAAAGAAGTGATTGAGAAAGAAAAAAAATTATCCAATTTATTGACAATTATAATTGGGTAGTTAATTATATGAAAAAATTACTAATGGGTGTGACTTACTTTGACCCGGCATCACTAGATTTGCCACCAATTTTGTTGCTTTGGAAAGCATTGTTAAGTTTAAGAATGCACTCGAGGAGATGTGGGAGTCGAAGCTTAGAATAATTCTAGATATGGGATAATGAAGGATCGACATGCTATCGACGTTCGCATATTAGTGCTTGTAAAATGTTCCACAAGCAATAAGATTCTAGAAGAAGGTGGGTGAAGTGATAGCCATTGAGGAGCCAATTATAAAGGTTTTGAAATTCGTGGATGGTGATGACAAGTTGACTATGGGGTTCATCTATGAAGCAATGCAAAGAACAAAGTAAAAAATCCAAGCAAGTTATCGATATTCAAAAACATGGTACGACATAATTGATAAACGATGAGAATTTCAATTACATATAGACTTACATGCAATTGGTAAGTATATAAATTTATATAAATTAATCATAACAATCTAAAAATATCTTCAATTATTATTTATACTTAAATATAATTTACAAGTAATGTTATTTACTCTTTTTTTGTAGGTTATTTTTTAAATCCCCAATATCATTATGTACTTCGAGAGAATCCAATTTATCAAGATGAAAAAAGCATGCAAGGTGTCGAAATGCAATTATGAGATTAGAACTCGACATTGATAAGCAAATTAAAACCATCAATGAAGTAAGTTAAATAATCTTGTGAATTGTGATAACATAAGATGCTAAAAATATTTAATATCATATGATATATATTATAATATTATTATAATATTTTTTAATTTAAATATGCAATTGGAATTGTATAGTTTGAAACAATAAACATTTGGTTTAACCATGGCTCAAAAGGTTGTGTATTCAACAAATCCAAGTACTTTATTAATTTATAAAATTTCATATTGTAAACATTATTGGTGTTATTTTTTTTAAATTTATGAAATTTTATTTGTTCAATGTAGCTGAGTGATGGAATAGTTATGGAAATGATGCTCCAACGCTTAGAAAGATTGGAATGCGGATTTTGAGTCAAACAACTTTCGCTTCAAATTGTGAGAGAAATTTGAGCACTTTAACTTAGTGCATATGAAGATAAGAAACGAGGTTGAAGTATCAAAAATTACACACTTGTTTATCTTTATTATGACATGAAGTCGAGGTTAAGAAATACATTGTGGAAGAGTCGAAAGAATTAGAAGAAAGTTTTAATCTAATTAATTTGGATTACATGTTTTATGAAGATGATCCACTTGTCTCTTTGGTTAGAGGAAAATGAACAACCGAGTTCTCGATGGATAAAATATGGATTAGTTGAGTATGCATGATGATGATAACGATGATGACAAAAAGATCAAAACAATTCTAATGATCAAACTAACCTACATGATAGTGATAAGGGTGATAATGATGATCAAGATGAGGAACCTAATGATGCGGGAGCTTCTTTCTTATAACAATAATAACGAGCGGTAACAATGATGGAGGTCGTGAAAAGGGAATAGCTTTTGATAGCGAGTGTCAATCCAATTCTATATAGGCATGGGTAGCATGGTTCTACTCGCACTTATATATGATGCTAGAAATAAAGCACCAATAATAGAACAACAACAATCTAATGGTACCATATTGCATGATCAAGGACATCACTCTGTCTCTTCGAAGATAGTTCGACTTCTAACTTCAATTATGGTCAACGACAATACTACCACCAATACGGTCCACAAGTATATGGTTATGTATTTTATGATTCATAAGGAACTTCATCGGACCGATCAATTTCAAATCCACAATATCCTCGGGAAATTAGATCATCCATTACTACTTCATTATTAGGGCAATTGAGTTTGGAAGGATAATATGGTTATGGTTGTAATTTTGATAGACCGGAATCACAACATCAATAACAAGATGATAACTATTATTATGATCCTCGACGACGATCTTTTTGGAGATGAATATTTTTTAATTTGTATATTGAAATTATAATGTATTTTATTATTTTTCATGTGATATTAATATATTGAAATTGTTATTAATTATTTTTTATAATAAATTTAACTATTGTTATATATTATTAATCTATTAGAGATATGATTACTTATTATTATGTTTAATTAGTAAAGCTGTCAAAAAATATGAATTAGAATAAATTTATTACCGAGTTGCTAATGTATTCACACAATTAACTATCGCGATCGTTATTTTACGATCGTGATGAGTCGCGACTCTGCGATCGAGATCGTTTTTTCAACCGCGATCGCTATTTAAAACTATGGTTCACTCTATGAATCTTTTACTATCCTATTCTTTCTTCTTTTATTAAGAAAATATTTGCTCAGTATTCTCAGTATTCGGTCTGTCTCCTTTTTTTTTAATAAAAAAAAAACCCGCGAACCCTAAAGACTGTCCTCTCCTTATCCTTGGGTGGCCAAGCTTTTAAGACTCTTTTGAAGGCTCAATCCCTCTCTATCTCTCAGTTTTTAACTTCACACCTTGAAAACCAAGAAACCCAACCTCTACTAGGTATTTCTCAGACAATCAGGCTTCTATCATCCGTATGTTTCTCTCGGTTTTCTACCTCTCAAAAAATAGGACGCTTCAACGAAACCTCCTCTTTTTTTCATCTGTTTTACTCTCGGTTTTATATCCTAGTCGCCAACATTTCTCCACCCTCAGATCCTTTTCATATCATCAAGACCCTTCCTTTTTTCAACATAAGGGACGATCCATTCTTGTCTTCTTGTCTCCTTTTTTGTCATTGTCATTCTATCATTTCACACAGCATTAAGGGTGTTGGGAATTATGGAAAGGGAGGACAATAAGTGGCATGGAGTTTTGTTTTGGTGTTAAGAGATGGAGCTCGTACTGAACCATCTATATGTGTAGACAAAAGTAAAGAATAATGCTGAGCTGGACAGAACAAACAAAGATTCAGAGAAAAATGCAATGGTGTGGAATTGTGAAGAAGCTAGTGAACGTTTAAGTGTCTTCAAAATGACGACGTTCCCTAGGTCCTTAGTTTTAATTTGGTTCCTATTCTTATGAATTGTTTGCAATTAGGCCCCTACTGCGCCACCTGATTTCATTCAATTATGTCCTCGAATGTTCTTCAATTATTTTCCTAGAATTTTAATATTCCTGCATTGGCTCACACTATTTTCGAATTGCTTACAATTAAATCCATAATTAATCCGAAATAAAACCCTATTTTCTTTTGCCTTTTTTCTTTTCATTTCATTTTTTTCCCTTGTGTTGAGGACAAAATGATAAATAAACAATCAAAATAAAATTAGAAACTAATGAAAATAGTCATTAATAAACGTAGATTCACATAAAATCTACACTATGCGATAAAATAAAATAAATCTTAGCATATCATATCCATTTTTTAATATTTGATAATATTTATTTTTATTGTAGAATCAGACTAAATTAAATTTTATAACACAAAAACCAATATATATATATATATAACAACTAAAACATGCATTTTAATTAAAATATAAAACCTCTCTATTTCTTTTATTTTGAAAGAAAGACAAAAGTTTCTTACAATAGCATAATAATAAATATATATATATATATATATTATTCCAATTTCTTTATAACTATACTTATAAATAAATTAGTGAGAAAAAAAATAGTGATTATTATTTCTGAGTCTTTACCCTAACTATTAACTATTAAATACTTAAAGATAATTCAAATTTACATTCCTAATTTTGTGTTTTAAAAATCAAACATAATAATTTAATTATAATTAACTTACCAGATTTTATATAAAATTATTCATATTTTAAAAATCAAATATTTTCATATAATAACTGTGATGCCTTATATCCCATAGTGATGAGTTATCAAAAAATAGAAAAAATAAAAAATAAAAAGAATAGCTTATAAATTTATGTGCAATAAAAAAATTCTGAGTATGGTGAGAATAACTCAGAGTTGTACTTGTAATCCTACAGGGTATTCAATTGCACACTTGACCTCTCTGCCTCCAGTCACCGTGGATGCGCAATAAATCACTACTAAGAAGCTAGTGAACTTCTAACAGGAATGACAACTCAGAAGAGCTTCCTTGAATTGGAAATTGGAAACTCATCCTGTGCCCAAAACTCCAGCAAGCAACATTGAGGTCGAAAGTAAACATCTTTTTCCAACTGGAGGGAGCTTTTGAAAATGTCAACTTGATCTGTTGTCAAGAAATTGGAGTCTTACAATAGAATTATATTCAACATAAGAGACAAATTCCCATTCATCAAAGTGAGAGAAATGCAATTGAAGTGGTTAGCCACACTGCATTGCCTCTTTATCCTCATGGAAGGCACCTCTACTTCTCTCTGCCTCTTGAAGTTACAACTACAATCAAATTAAATGTGGTTAGAAGTTAGAATTATGAAACACTAAGACCTACTGTTTAACTTCTTCAAACAATGAATTAATGTGTAAATTTTTTCAAAAAAATGGAAGTTCATTTACATGTGAAAAACTAATCTGCCACTACAAAACTAGCAATCCTTTTCATCATCCAAGCTCTCCCCACTATTGAACCAAGGAACCTGATGTAACATCAGGTCCCACTCTTCAATTTATTCCAGCAATGTGGCTGTTCATGTTGACCTCTGCAAGAACTATATGTGGATTTCCACGTGCCGACACATCAAAAAACACAACAGCAGATCAATCCTTGGCATATAGCTCTTTTAACTGAAATAGGGAGATGCAGATTTTCCAGGCCCCGAAAACCGATGAACGGATTATACATATGGACTTAAACTGTGCTTGTCATAAGCTCTGTTCTGGTTCCCATTCTTGTTCCAGAATTGGTCTTGTCGTGTTGGCTACTCTGAACATCACTCGATGTTCTCGTTCCAGAAAGAGAAAGAGGAGAGTTAGTTAACATGATGAATTTATCTTTCTTGGTCCCATCTGAAATTGATTCTGTCCCAGACAGAATACGCTTGAGCTGGGATCGTTGGCAGGTAATTCGACCTTTGTTCCATCCAGGGTATGAAAATGATGATGGCACAATATCCTGCAGAAATGAATATACAGCCTTCCCAATTGGAAAATCCTGTGCAACTGAGCTTTTCTCCAACAGTCCCCGTCTGGTAAGGAAGAAAAGAAAAACGTCAACATAGTGAGAGCCACAGTTTCAGAAAAACATGAAACAGAAAATCAAGCCCAAAAAATATGGCACAGACTAAAAATGTTTCATGCAATCCAATTGAAAGATCTAAAAAATATTTGATATCGCAAAACGGAAAATCAAACACAAATACCATAGCACCTACTATCACCTTACAACTTTTCTACCTTTTCACTAGAGATGTACGACTGTGAACTGGCAACTATAGCATAACCTATCTGTGTTATATCATAATATCACTAGGTGTTAATTCCTAGGATATGCAGGGTTCCTGCTGGCGTAATTCACCTGCTAGTTATTCAGTCTTAAGATTATGCTCATTGGACCTGATCCCATATTAATCGCTTTCGTAACTAAACAGATGGTGACCACAGATGTCCAACTGAGTTCATTAACTTTCAGCGAAATACTTAGGACCAAGGATCAATTATTATAGCTGAATGAATTAATTATACAAGTAAACAAGCATACATTTCAGTATTTACCCACACATATATGAGTGCACAAATTTGTATGGGTGTGTGTGTGTGTAAAGAGAGAGAGGTGGGAGGGGGTTCTACAAGACCAGATATGCAACTGACTGGATAAGTGAAAGCTGGTCAAGATGGTTCAATCACAAGGGAAAGACCAATGAATGCACCAGCAAGTTGGACAAGGGAAAGCTGGTCAAGATGGTTCAATCAGAAGTGAAAGACCAATGAATGCACCAGCAAGTTCAAGACCTTGGATTGAGATTGTTAAACATCCAATCCATTGTGGTGCAAACATCCATATGCTATATAGGGCTAAATTCAACTGAATCAATATAGGATTACTCAACAACTTTCGTCCTAGCATTTCAGGGCATTGGATCTGCACAAACACAATATGTTTGACCCAAACAACAATAATATGCCTGACCTCAAACAACAGTAAGCAAGCCATGCATAGCACGTAAAGGAGGAGAGACCAGTTGAATTACAACCAATACGGGTTTGCTCTAAGGAGGCAATGAGACAACCTGGTATAGTTATAATGCAAGAAGTTTAACATAGCTCCAAATAAAGTTATATGCTGGGAACAGGTCGCATTGCTCCAAATAAAGTTATAGTTCCTAATAAAGTTATATACTGGGAACAGGTCATATTGCTGACTGTAAGTGATGAAGAATCAATTGAACTAAAAGCTATCTTTGTTGCACAAAAGTTCTCCCTCTCTCTGTCAGTCTCTCATAAGAAAGAAAGGAATAGTGCTGAGGAGAAAAGGACTTACACCACAACAACTGATGCAAGTTGGGGAAGATCCTCTCCATTCATGAACATCTCATACATGTTATTTAGCCAAACAGATATTGCTGTGTACATAATTCCTTCCCACATCCTGCAAAATCATCAACATAAAAGTTAAACAGATGTCATTCGAAGAAAAACAATTTGAACAGAAAGATTTCCTACAGTACCTGTGAATATCCACAGACCACACAAGTTTGCTTTTACGGAAAAGTTCAGGGAAATGCCCTCTCTTTGTTGCCTCACCAAGAACTCTTACAGCCCGTTCTTTCTGACCGAGCCACCATAGTGCTTCTAGAAGTGTATTATAAAACCTCATTCCCAAGCCATGCCCTTCAGAATTAAGTTTGTCAAAAACATACTCTACCATTTGCCAGTTAGAGTCATCATCAAAATCTCCCTTGATCATCTGCCCAATCACTTGATGGATATTTGACGCTCTATTTGTTAGCATCTCATCAAGCAGCTCATAGGCATCACTCCACCTGAAAACAAGGGGGCCAAGAAGTGAGATTGGATGGAAAGCCTAAATATGCATCTGTAGCATTTGCAAAATTTTGTGAACTAACAATCATAAAAAAGTTTTAATTCAACAAAGCATAATATCAGAATTGAATTTCTAGCTTTAAAAAGCCATTACAGCATGATGCAGACACCATAAACAACACAATAACATCATAAGAAAGCAGTGGTCCTACTTTAATCTTCACACCAAATTCACACAAAGAAAACAAAAAAGAAAGATATGTTACTACCAAGTTTCTTTTCCCAGTCTATTAATTTTGTGAAAGAAGAGAATAGCACTTCATCTAGGATTCAAAGTATCAGACTTAACATTTCAGTCAACGCTAATCCTATAGATTATGTGTCATTGATGAACATAGATAATCTTGCTTTGCTTCAACTATGACTTAGAAAAATCTTATATCCACAATTCTTACGTAAGTGAACCAGCATCTTCAACGTTGTACTGGCCTGTGTGGGCAGAAATCAACAAAACAGATGTTACTGCTGCTGAACTACCAAGCCAACACTTAATTTTGACACAGAAACAACTACAACCACATAAAACCTCAAAATTAATTTCAGACACTTATAAAGTTCTTGTTTCAACTCTGAAGCAAATGCTATTAAAAAATAAAGAATATTGGCCCATCCCAAATTTCTCATTGACAAACACCACCAAGATGTTCTGCAAAAAGGAGCAGACAATGTATAAATGTGAATGCTAAAACAGCATTCTACTCAGTCAATTAGAAAAAGTCTATCTGCCGTTTATGTCTAAGGCTACATCATCACTCTTATCTAATAGAAACCTAGTTAGGTTTCATTCAGAATGTGTTCCTAACATCTACAAAAAATTGACCAAGATAGCTTTGCACTCTGCTTTCAATTTCTATCGTATAAGCACATCACTAATGCCTGCATTACAATTAATGTTTAAAAATGACAATAACTGTAATCACGAACATATATTTACTCCCATGCAGATTTCATGTGTTTAGAAAACTAAGTGAATACTGACCTGTCACTCTTAGCATAAACAGCTAGCATCATACAATAGCATATGACATTTGGCAATACTCCCAATGCTCTAATTTCCTGAAATTGTTCCTCACTTTCATCAACAAGACCTGCAATGCAGTAAACACTTAAGACTGCCTCAAGTGTCCACTCATCGGGACCTAATCTAGCCTTTTCCATCTCAACATAAGCCTTAATGGCTTCTTCAAACTGACCACCTTGTCTAAAGCCTTCAATCACACCATTGAAGGAATCTCTGTCCCTAGCAACCCCAGATTCACCCATTTTCAACAAAATAGCTTCAGTTTCCTTGTATAACCCACCTCTTGCAAACATGTAAATCAGCGTATTGTAAGTCTCAATAGTTGGCTTGCTGCCCATTTCATTCATAGTATTAAATGTCACAAGAGCTTCCTCATACATTGCAGCTTGGCCATATGCCTCAATAACTCCAGTATATGCCTTCGAACTCGGTATCATCCCCTTTTCACTCATATGAAGTAAAATCTTCTTAGCATCATCATGTAGCCCGCCTTTCCCACAAGCAAATATTAACCCTTCATAAGTTCCCATATTCGGCTCCACATTTTCCTCCGCCATATCATGAAACAATGTCACCACCTCCTTATAATACCCACCCTCACCAAACACATCTATAAGTATATTATACATAGCCGCATCAGGCTCTGTGTTACTCACTTTCATCTCCAAAAATAGCTCTCTTACATCGCCATACCTCCCATGCTTCCCATACAAATCCAACAATATACTGTATGTCTCTGCATTGGGCACACACCCTGCTTCTTGCATCTGCCGAAACACTCCAGTAGCATCCTTAATGTTCCCAATTCTTGCATACGCCTCTAATAACACATTATACGATGAAATCTCAGGTAAATTCCCAGTAGAAGCCATTTCCTTAAGCAATTCGCTAACCTTGTCTAACCTATTCAATTTCCCAAATGTATCAACAAGATAAGTATAAGTTGTTATATCCGGCACTATCCCTCCTTCATTCATTGTCCTAAATACCATCTCTGCCTCATCCCCTAATCCCCTATTAGCACAAGCACTAAGCAAAGTATTATAAGTCACAATATCAGGTTGTATTCCTTCATGCCTCATTTCGGCAAATAAACCTAACAAACCCTCCCAATCTAACCCACCTCTCGCACACGAATTAATAACGGTATTATACGTCAAGATACTCGGCGAAACCCTTTCCTTCTTCATTCTTTCAAGTAATTCAAGTGAAACCTCATACTTGCCATTACGGCCGTATGAATTAATCAATGCAGTGTACGAAAACACACTGCGTGGCACTCCGTGCGCACCCATTTCCTCGAAAATATCACTGCATTTTTCGAGGAGGCCTTCGCGGCCTAACAAACTAATCATAATTGTATAGATATGCTCATTTGGCTTACACCATATTTGACGCTGCATATGCTTGAAGAGCCGTAACGACCTTTGCCAATCACCGCGCTGCGCGAATTCCTTGAAGACCAAAGCAAAGTCGTTTAGCGAAAGCTTGTTTTTGAAAACGTCGAGGCATCTTGCTATGCTGCCTCGCGGAGGTAAGCTGCTTAGTTTGTTGATTAGGGTTTCGACATCGTAACTGTACTTGCCTTTCTCGACGACTACGGAAGGGTTGCCGAGGACGAGTTCTTTCGGTTTAGCTCTGGCTTTTCCGGGGCCGGAATAGGCTTTCTGGTCGCTAGAGATAGAGATTAGTCGGCGGTGGGAAGGAAAACTTGGGAATGGGAAGGTGTGTTTGGATTTGAAGATTTTAGTGGAGATAGGTGAGGGGCTGGGGATGGAGAGAGAAGGAGAGAGGGTCATTTTCGTAATTTGGACAGCATGGGCTTTGGGAAGTCGAGGAAACGTGTAGAAAGTGGATTTTCTCGGGAAAACTAGGAATTTTGCAGTTGAATTTTCTCGGCAAATTGGTTTTTGGTTAGAAAATTTTGCAGAAAAGAGCAAGGGGATGGCCTGGAGAGTGAGAGCTTGAATTGAACTCGCTTGGAGAAGGACACGTGCAGTTTTGTGGATAACAGAGAAGAAAATGGAGCGGAATGGGTGGGTTTTGTTAATTGGATCTAACCCGGTTGTTAGTTGAAGTGTACCAAATATTGTTGGATCATATATTATTTGCATAGTAGGCACTAAAGACGATGGCGCGCGGTAATAAACTTTTCGAATAGGATGCAAATGGGTAAAAATCACGTGGGATCCTTTTGCTTTTTACATTTATTCAGATCCATCCTTCATATTTTGGTCAAATAGAACTCAATGCTTCCCATTTTGTCATTTGAAACCTTTCGATCAATTTTGTCGACCACTCGGTGAATGGCTAACCAAGTACTTTAAATTTTCTTATTAATAGTGATGAAGGAATATAAATTTACGGTTCATATTAAATTGGTTAAAAAGAGACATAAGTTAATTAGACTCTCTTCATCTATTTTCTTTGCATTTTACAAAATAAGAGGAATAACAATTAGTTTAGGTCATAAAATAAAAATATTTCAATATAATCATAATAAGAAAAGAAAAAAATTAAGGACATATAAGTACAAGATTCTAAGTTTTTAAAGATTCAACTAGAGATAGTCGAAGTGAAAAGGATCAAATTCGCCATAAATGCCGATGGTACTTGGCACTACCATGGTAGATTATGTGTCCCTATAATAAAGGAGCTTCGAGATGATATCTTAAAGGAAGATCATGCCACGCCTTACTCTATTCATCCAAGAAGTACTAAAATGTATCAAGATCTAAAGAAAATTTATTGGTGGAGAGGGGTGAAGTAAGACATTGTCGATTATGTGGTAAGAAGCTTGATAAGTCAACAAGTCAAGTTCGAGTATCAAAGACCTTTAGAATTGTCAAGGCCACTTAGATATTCTCGAGTGAAAATGGAAGCACATCAATATGGGCTTTATATTCGGATTACCAAGATGCGAGAGTGGAGTCGATAGTATTTTAGTGATCATTGATAGACTAACCATATTAGCTCACTTTTTAGCAATTAAGTCCACTTATTCCATACAACAATATGCAAAATTATACCAAAGAAGATCATGAGACTACATGGAATAATGATTTTGATTGTTTCGATTATGACCCACGATTCACATCATGATTCTATAGGAGTTTACATCATAAGATGGAAACTAACTTGAATTTCGATGCTGACTTTTCACCCACAAACCAATAAACGGAAAAAAAGGTTGAATCAAATTCTAAAGGACATGCTTCGAACATGTGTACTTGAATTGGCTTGTTAGGTGGGAACAATACATACCACTTAACGGAATTCTCTTATAATAACGGTTATCATACTAGTACTGGCATGGCTCTATATGAAGCATTATATGGACAATGTAGGATGCCAATACATTAGGATGAAGTTAGTGAACAAAAATTGCTAAGATCAAAACCGATCCAACAAACAACCAATGTGTTGGAACAAATCGGATCGAGAATGAAGATAGCTCGAGGTAGATAAAAGAGCTATGTCGATGTACGAAGGAAAGATTTAGAATTTATAGTCGACGATAGAGTATTTACGAACGTGGCTCTTATGAAAGGCATCATAAGGCTCGGGGAGAAAGTTACATTAAGTCCTAGATATAGTGGACCTTTTGAGGTACAAAAGAGGATTAAATACCAAGCTTATAAATTAGTTTTACCATCATCTCTCTCTTTGGTGTATAACGTCTTCCACGTGTCCATGCTACGAAAATATGTGGAAGATGCAAAACATATTCGAAGACTAAGCCATTAGAGATGCAAGCGAGTTTTGAGTTATGAAGAAGGGCTAGTCCAAATTTCAAAATGAGAAATAAAACAACTAAGAAACAAGTAGATTCCCTTTGTGAAAGTCTTATGGAGGAATCATAATGTAGAAAAAGGAACTTGGGGAAGAGAGGCAGAAATGAAAAATAAGTACCTAGAGTTTTTTAAATAAGAAATCCCGAGGACGAAATTTTTATAAGAAAGGAAGGATGTAAGAGCATTGACCTAAAACCTCCTAAATAATCATATATGTATGTATGAATGTTTAACTAAGTGTGTGAATTAATATTTATGTATGCATGAAAGCTATATTTGTTTGTGCATAAATATTATGAGATATAAAGGAAATATTTAGTACTTAAATTAATAAGTATGAATGGTTAATTATTGAGATATTAAAATCCTAGAGGGTTAATTAAAAAGTCCTAGGAATGTAATAGAAAGAAATTAAAAGTTTGGATACTTGATTGAAATAGTTAGAAAAATTTAGTGACCATTATGAAATTTGGAAATGCCTAGAATAAGGGCTGATTTGTATCAATTAAAAGTTGAGGGATCGAAATGTAAGGACTTGATTGAATTAATTAATAAAGTTTATGGACCAAAGCGTAACTTTTAAAAAAATTAAAAGACCAATTAATTCATCCTTTCTAGGCTGAACTTATATGAGAAAATGCAAAGGAAAATTGATTTGGACGGGCTGAACATTTGGTCAAGGCAAGGAAATAAAATCAAAGGAAAAATAAAGAAAGAAAGGTAAAGAAAATTCTAGAAAATTTTCAAGGTTAAGGAAAAAGGATGATTAAACTAATTGTCCATGCGCCAAGCTTAATCTTGGCAATCTTCTCCCTTTATATTTGGCCAAGATGCAAGGAAGAGAAGATGGATGAACAAACCAAAAACACTTAGAAACCTAAGGAAAATCAAGCAAATTTAAAAGGAATTAGGCAACATCAACCTTTAGATCCATCAAATAAACCACTTAAACATCCTAAAATCACCATTGGAAGACTTAAGGAAGCAAAGCAAAAGGGGAGGAGGAGAATAGCTCTTGGATGAAACTTGAGGGAAAGGATAGGAGAGGAAATTTTTCAAGCACCCAAGCTAATTACCTATCAAGCATCATTAAGGTAAGTTTAGTCCCAACTACACCACAAGAATTAATGATTTTGATGCTTAATTAATGATATATTTGAGTTTTGAAAGGTGTGGTTCATGATTAAATGATTGTATGTTTGGTTGATCTTGGTGAATTCGTGTTTAATTTATGTGTTTGATGGACAAATGAACATGATTAAATGTTTATTATGATTAAATTAAAGGATTAAAGTTAGAGAATTTAAGGAGGAGGGTTTCAACCAAATTAAAGAATAGAGAAGATTAGGTTGATTTTATGCAATAATGATATGATTATATTTAGAAGGTTGATTGATTAGGGTTAAATGTGTTGAATTATAAAAAATCATCGTTGATGTTTATGTTAGGGTAATTCGGCCAAACCCTAAATTTTAGGATTAATTGAATTAATTAGTATATTTGTCAAATTATATGTTTACATCTTTGATTGATTAGAATTAGATGTTTAGATGAAAAATCTACATGGGTTAGTTCAAGAGAGATATTAAGTCAAAACCCTAAGTATTTAAATGATGTGGTTTGTTAGGGTTTAATGATATATTAGAGTTAAATGAGATGGATTAACATGGAATAATATGTTTAAATGTGAAAATTTTCCTTGGTTGGATGATGGTGGCATTCGGCGAAATGGGTGATTTACATTGATTGCCTAATTAATTGAATTTATGATGGATTAATGTTTATTTAAGCATGTATAAATGAATAGATACGAAAATTGTTTGGGAAGATGCTAGAATGTGTGAGGTGAATTTGGTTGATTAATGTTAAATTTTGAGGTTTGATGTATTTGTTTTATTTAATGGTAAATTCATGTGTCATGATATATTTAGTACATGTTTATGTTTATAATGAGGTAACATGTACAAATGAGTAATAAGCATGCATATTTATGGAAAATGGAAACGGTTATGTATGTTATTTGTATGCATTTCATGTCATAATCATAAAAGGATTTTTTTTCATGATTTTCAAAGGAAAACAAAAAGGAAATGCATGATTTTTAAGGAAATGGCTAGGTAGCTCCAAAAAAAAAAATGCAAGAGAAATGATCATCCTTTCGTAAGGAAATGCATGATTTTTACAAAATACATGTTTACAAAGGGCCAATTAATTACACGATTGACAAAGTGCGTCCGAAAAAGGAAAATGAATTTCAAAAAGGCACGAAAGGATTTTTAAATTGCTTCACATGCATTTCATGCATAGATTACATTTATTGGGCATAGCTCATTCTTATTCTTGTGGTGTAGGTGAAAAAGATAAGAAATGATGAAACATTTTGAAATGATAGTCATTGTCAAGTTCAAGTCAATTTGCCGATGGGTGTATTTAAAATTTACTTATGAGTTAGAGAGTCTCAACTTTTCCTTTTTATCATGTTTTGGAACCTTAGTATGTGTATTAGGGTTTATACTTATGGTTTGTAAAATAATTATGCACTAGGATTGTAACATTCGATACCCATTAAAAGCATTATTTAATAAATTTAAGGATATTAAAGACATCTAAAAATTTTTTTGAGGGAATGGAATAATCCACAAAGGGTTGAAAGAATATTTAGAGCAATTAAGATAGTCTTCCTATACTCAATGAATATTTTGCTGATTTTACGGTGCATGCATAATGACTTTTTGTGTGAAATAATTATTTTAGGCATGTTGTATGTGCACGAAAAATATTTTGTTTACATAGAATATTTGCTAGAGGTGTTTTAAATTATTCGATACTAGTGGATGAATTTTTTGATAGTCGGTGAATATTTTATTTGAGTTTTACTTGTGCATAAATAGTGTTTTGAGCTAAATTAATTATTTAAGTGCTTTAAAGGCATGAGGAATTTTTTTTATGAATATAGAAAAATCATTGAGGATGTGTAGGAGTATTTCATGAAGTTAGATGTATTTTTCTATGTATAGAGAATATTTTTAGAGGAAAATGTGCATTTTTACACAAAATAATTAATTTGGAGGCTTAAATAAGGGTGTAAAAATTATGTGATTGATGATTAAATTCTTTTAGGAAGCGTTTGAATTTATTATGAAAATAAATTGGATTTTGAAAAGGTACGGAATAAAATTATAGAATTAGGGACTAATTGCATGAAATTAGGGACCTAATTGCATAAAATTAAAAGTTTAAACTTTCAAATTAAATTAGCTATGAGCTTTAGGAGTTAAAAAGTTAAAAAAAAAAAAATTAAATGAAGGATCTAGTGTAATCAATTGAAAAATTAAGGAAGATATGGAGGAGTAATTAAAGGAAAGATTAGTAAGTTTAGAGACCAAAATTAAGCAATTTTTAGATGAAATTTCTACCCCTTCAACTGACTTCCAGTAGCATGATTGGGGATTAATTAATGAAATTTGACTAATTTAAAAAGGAGGGGTTAAAATTAGATAAGATGGAGGGCCAAAATTAAAAGAAAGGTTAATGACCAAGATTTATCCAATTGAAAGGCTAGGATTTAAAAAAGGTTTAAGGGTTAGGATCACACCAAATTGCAACAAACCAAGGATAGAGAAGAGGTCAAAGGTCCACCAAAATTTTTCTATAAATATGGGTGCAAAAAAAAAAAAGTGCAAGAAAAATAGGAAAATACAAAGGGAACTCTTGCAAATTTTCTCTAGCAATTTCCACCAAAAAATTCACCTAATCACATCTAAACACTCTAAAACAACTAATTAAGCAAGAAAATCAAGTTAAAAGATCAAAATTCATCAAGGGAAAAATATTGAGTTTAGGCCGAATTGTGTGGAAAAGAGGGAGGAAGAAAATCTTCAAATAATTCAACTTTCCAAGGACAATTTGAAGGTTAATTGAGTAAGTTAATCTCACCTACATCATAAGAAATGTTTAATTCACGCCAATTGATGTTTTGGATGCTTTAATTTATTATTTTTATCCTTAATTTTAAAAATTAGGGTTAGGATTCTTGATGAGAAAAATTAAATTGAGTTAGAAATTCATAAAATTAAGGTTGAAACATATTAATTAAGCTTGAAATTGAGGTCTAGAAATAAAAAATATCTAGAGTTAGGAAGAGGCAAACTTTCAACCCAAAACAGAAAATTAGGCGTTTTTAATCCTTTGGTTTAATTGATTTTCTATGATTTGATTATGTGTTAATTAGGTGTGAATTGATGTTTACAAATGAAAATTTGCATTAAAATTGAAGAAATTTTATTAAATTGCTTAGGGAAGCATTCGGCCCAAATTCCTAATTTTTAAGGTTTTCATTCCTTCACTTAATTCATGAATTATTGGTCAATTAGGAGCTGAAATTTTTTGATATGATGAGAACAAGTGAAAAATTCCATGAAAATTAAAGAATTCTACCTAATTTAGCTTAGGCCCAAATTTGGCCCATTTAGGCCTAATTTGGGTTTATGCATGTATTTGACCTATGAATGTCAAATTTATAAATTCTTGATGTTAATGTGTAATTGAATAACTTAGTATAGGAAATTGGTGATGAAATGAGAAGAAAATAATGAAGTTAAGGTTAGGGTAAGATTTAACCAAGGTTAGAAATTTTAGGGTTTAAGGTTTAGTTTATATAACTTAATTGAAACTAAGTACTCTTGGTGTCAATTTATGGGAATGATGTGTTTATGATGTATAGAAGTTGTGATTTAATGATTATGAAAGTGTATTGCTTTGTAATGTGAAATGGTGAATTGTTTGGATTTGTTGAAATGATGGATTGGTTGGAATGGTTTATAATGATTTTATTAAGGTAATGCTTACTATGCATTTTATGTTGTTAAATTATTTATTATTATGGCATAAATGCATCTCACTCATGGCATACATTTCATGAAAAAATAATGGTTGTGCATTTTCAATAAAATGCATATGAATGCCTAATTTTATTAGAATGGTTTAAAGTCATGAAAAATGTGTTTTTATATCATGGTTTTCCAATATCAATTGAAAATATTTTATGGAACGTGATTTTCATGACCTTGAGGATTTTTATGAAGAGGGCTTCAAGGGTTTTTCATACTTTCATGGTAAATGGTTCAAGACCGGGTAAGTGCTAACTTGCACTCTTAGGGGCTCGGTAGGGCACATCTACGGACGGGGTCTAGTTCGCTAGACATATTATGAAAACCCTAAAGTACTTAATATGGGACATGGATAAATACGAAAAGAATTTTCGGATCGATCATGAGAAGGATATATGACATCAAAAGAGATTTATATGAGCATACAAATGATTTTCATATGCATTTTTACTTGAATGCATAGCATGCATAGATTAACTTACTAAGTTCGTCGCTCACCTATCTTTTTGTGGTGTCGCTAATACGGATAAAGATGGTTATGTTCACTTTTGAACCGACCGTCAAAGGAATCGTGCGACGGATGTATATTGGATATTGTTGGAAGATGGACCGTCAAAGAGATTTATTTTTTATTTATGGTATCATTTTTCTACATGATAGTTAAAGCTATGAAAGAGTGAATGGCTAGTGAGGAAGAAATGAATGTAGATAGATAATAAGCCATTTTTGTAGTATTTGGCATTGAATTGGTTTTGTATGTCACTTGGTAGCTTGTATGTAAA
The DNA here is from genome assembly GCA_963924115.1 of Dovyalis caffra. Taxonomy (NCBI): domain Eukaryota; kingdom Viridiplantae; phylum Streptophyta; class Magnoliopsida; order Malpighiales; family Salicaceae; genus Dovyalis; species Dovyalis caffra. The sequence continues at coordinate 3,052,241 of CAWUPB010000030.1, forward strand.
CAAAATATTAATAGTAAAATGGTAGCATAATCGTAGCTAGTATAGTTTTCTTTAAGTTATTGTTTTCCATGGTAGTATTAATAGTAAAATAAGAAAATGAAACTAGACATATAATAACTAAAATAAATGTTAATTAATGAAAAAGAAAAGCAATTAATTACCGAGTAATGGGCCATAACCAAATGAATTTATATAAGTTAATAGAAAAAGAATTTGAAAAAGTCGAGTGTCACGAAATCCAATTATTCCAATCCGAACAATTTTAAAAAATATATAAAAATATAAAAATTTTATAGTGCATTTTGAACTAAAATATAGGACCTAATTGTTATTTATTAGGCTTTCATAGTGTATTTTATACTTAAGAGTATCATGAATAACTCATAATGCCTTGTTAGCTTGCATTCATTGCACTTCGAATGTAGGTTAACGACGATAACATTCTCGACCTATTAGGTCTTAGGTTGGGAGTGTTACGAACGTGGTATCGAACAAGTTTTACCAAGCACATCCTAAATACACGGACGATGAATAATTGTTATGATTGCTCGAAGTGCATGTAATGAATATGAATGGCTTGATATTATGTTGTGATTGAATGTCATGCGTATGGAATGTTATAAGTTAATATGACGTGAATGACTTAGTTTATGTTTTTTTATGCTCATAAATTAAAAGAAGGAAAAAAACCTTGCCACTAAAATGAGTTATTAATAATAACGCTAGTAATAACGCAGGATCGAGCCGTATTTTAGGAGACCAAAAAAGAGAGTTGATAAAGCCATTTAGAAGTCACCAAGACATGATGGAGTTGTAATAGAAAAGGCATAAGGAGCAACTATAGATGATACGTAAACAACTCGACGTGGGCCGACCGAAGCATGGCCACCACAAAGGATCGAGATAGTAGAACATTTCCAAAAATTCAATCTAAAGGAATTTAGAGATGGTCTAAATCCTAATGTGTTAGAAGAGTGTATTGAATCAATGGGAAGTCATTTTTAAGCATTTGGGTTTGAGTGATGCGGATCACATAGTGTGTGCAACTTTTATGTTAGTTGCTAATGCACGAAATCAATGGAATACGATGGAAGTGTCTCTCGATGAAATAGGGCTTACCTAGAACCAATTTAAGAAATTGTTCAATAAGAAATATTTTTCGGACACCGTGAGATCCCATAAAATTCAAGAGTTTCTCCAAGCCGAGGTGAGGGGACATGTCGGATACGGAGTGTATCTACAACTTCGAACATGGCCGCCACTATACCATTATTGTTGAAATTGAGAAAAGAAAGAAAGAATATTTTCTTCACGGATCGAGGGTAGAAATAAGGAGTTTTGTTCGAATGTCGGCCAATACCTACGAGGATATGGTGAGGAAAGCGCTTAGAGTTAAAGTGGATCAAACAGAGTGTACTTGCATTCCATCCTCCGGTATAAGAAAATGGGAAGCTGCTACGAGCGAGGTTTGGAGGCCAATTTGGTAGGAAGAGACCATTTACTCCAAGCTGAAGGAGGGATAATAAAAAGGAAAGGTCTTGTAAGGCCATAAAGGATAAGGAATCGAGGTAACTAGAAGCGTCCAAAATATGATCACCCACACATTGGTGATTGTTTGATGGGTATAAATGTGTGCTACTTTTATCGAGAGGTAGGATATTTGGCTAATAATTGTCTAAAAAGAAGGCCGATCAAAAGACGGTACATTCTTGGACGTGTATACACACCGATGTAAGGGGTAAATAAAGAGAAAGCTAATGTTATATGCGATAATGTTTCGATCCTTAAATTTACTCGTATATACATTGGTAGATTCGGATGCCACACATTCATTTGTTGCATGATCATTATTAAAATGATTAGGCATGATACTAGAAGTATTAGATGTGATATATGAAGTGGCACTCCCATCGAGAGAGTCATTAGGGTTTAATGCTATAATTAAGGAGTGTGAGATAAAAAATTGAAATTTATACTCTACATGTCGACTTATAGTCTTGATATCTAAGTCTTTGAAGTTATTCTCGGCATGGATTTTCTATCTAAGAACGGGGCATCAATTAACTACTTGGCTTAAAAGGTGGTATTTTACCCATCGAATGAGCAAATTTTTGAGTTGCAAGTTGGAACACGAGTGAGACTTATAATCCTAGTTTCGGTAATGACAACCTAAAAATTGATAAAAGGTGGATGTATTGGCTACCCGAGTGAATATGGTTAATACTAAAAAGGAGGGGAGCCTAAAATTGGAGGATATTAAAGTAATTAGAGAATTCTTAGATGTTTTTTCAGAAAATATATCGAGATTACCTCTAAAAAGAGAAATTGATTTAAAAATTGAATTTGAATTGAGAACAGTCGTCGATATCTAAAGCCCTATACGGGATGGCTCCAACAAAATTATAGAAGTTTAAAACATAGATATAAGAATAGCTAGATAAAGGCTACATTCGGCCTAGTTATCACCAGTAGGGACCTTAGTGCTATTTGTAAAGAAAAAGGACGGATCACTACGAATGTGCATAAATTACAAAGATTTGAATTGGGTTATCGTTAAAAACAAGTACCCGCTATCGCAAATAGATGACTTGTTTGATCAAGCGAAAGAGAGCTCTATGTTCTCTAAAATAGATCTGCGATCAAGTTATCACTAATTGGGGTTTAAGAAAAAAGATATGAAGAAAATGGCTTTTAGGACTCAATACTAGCATTATGAGTATCTAGTGATGTCGTTTAAGTTAATCGATGCCCCGATCGTATTCATAGATTTAACGAATTAGATATTCCATGAATATCTAAATAAGTTTATCATTGTATCTATCGATGATATCTTGGTATATTTTAAGAGTCATGAAGAACATAAGGGGTATCTAAGAAAAGCACTATGTGCGATATGAGAGTACAAATTATATGCTAAGCTTAAAAAAATATGCATTTTGGCTCAAACAAGTGGTATTCCTTAGGCACGTAATATCCAAAGATGGGATTATAGTGGATCCCAACAAAGCGCAAGTAGTAAAAGAATGAAAGCGACGAAAAGAATGTTTTTGAGATAAGAAGTTTTTTTTAGAATTACGAGCTACTACGGGAATTTGTAGAGTGATTTTCAAAAATAGTTATGCCACTCACGCGACAAATAAGAAAGAATGCAAAATTTGAGTGGGATGACTAATGCGAGTAAAGTTTTCAATAGCCAAAGTTCGGACTTAACACGGTCTCGATATTAACTTTCCCAAAAGACAACAAAGATTTCATAGTCTATACGGATGCCTCTCGGATTAGATTAGAGGTAGTATTGATGCAAGATGGGAAAGTGATCGTTTATGTATCTCGACAACTAAAAGGCTATGAAAAAAATTATCCCACTCATGATCTTAAATTGACTATTGTTATCTTTGTCCGAAAAATCTAGAGGCATTATTTATAGGGTGTTCGATATAATATCTACATCGATCATAAGAGCCTCAAGTATATTTTTACTCAAAAGGAATTAAATTTAAGGGAAAGAAGAGGCTCGAAGTACTCAATGACCACGATATTTTTTTCCATTACCACCTCGATAAGGCAAATTTATGATCGATGCTTTGAGCGAGAAAATCAATAGCAACCTTATGAGTGCAAATTGCATGAGATATGGAGAAGCTTTAGTTAGAAATTGTACCCGATCAAAGTAGAGGGGACTTTTTAGGTACGATGATGATGCAACTAAATACTAAGTAGAAAATTAGAAAAGGGCAACCATAGGATCTAGAATTTCTTAAGATTCAACAAAAGGTAGTATAAGAAAAGACATTAGATTTTGCCATGGACTATAGAGGTATTTGGCATTATCGAAGTAGATTATGTGTTCTCGATATAAAAGAGCTTTCGAAGAAATTTTGAAGGAAGCTCATGCCATGCCCTACACTATACAATCCGGTGGTGTGAAAACATACCGAGGCCTCAAGAAACCTATTGGTAGAAAAGGATAAATTGAGATATTGCAAACTATGTGGTAAGGTGTTTGACATGTCAACAAGTTAAGGTCGAACACCAAAGACCTTTAGAATTATTAAGACTATTAGATATTCTCGAATGAAAATGAAAACACATATCGATGGACTTTATACTAGGATTACCAAGGTCGAACGGGGAGCCAATAGCATATGGGTTATAGTGGACCGATTAACTAAATCGGCCCACTTCTTAGCAATCAAGTCTACATATTCCATACAAAAGCATGTAAAGTTTTACCTAAAGGAGATTATGAGATTGCATGGTATCTTTATTTCGATCATGTCGGACCCGGATTCTTGGTTCACATTGCGATTTTAGAGGAGCCTACACGAAGTGATAGGAACTAAATTAAGCTTTAACATTGCTTTCTATCGACAAAATGATGGACAAATGGAGTGGGTGAACCGGATATTAGAAGACATGCTACGAGCTTACAATAATAGCTACCAAACAAGTATTGACATGACACCATATGAAGTTTTATATGGAAGAAGGTGCCAATCGTCGATATATTAGGACGATGTAGGCGAAAAAAGCTGTTGGGATCGAATTGATCCAGTAAAAAACCAATGTTATATGGAAAGTTAAGGAAAGAATGAAGATAGCCCAAAGCCGACGGAAGAGTTACACAAATGTGAGAAGGAAAGAATTAGAATTTGAAGTCGATGACTAGGTATTTTTAAAAGTGGCTCTTATGAATGGTGTCATGAGGTTTGGGACAAAAGGAAAACTAAGTCCGACGTACATTGGACCATATGAAGTCTTAAAGAAGATTGGTGATAGAGCTTAAAGGTTAGCACTGCAATCGTCTCTCTCTTTGATTCATGATGTATTCCACATTTCCCTACTTTGGAAGTACATTAAGGATCCAAACCATATGCTAAGCAATGAGCCACTAGACCTACAACCCGATATGAGTTATGAAGGGCCAATATAAATATTAGATCGAGTACTTAAAAAGTTATAAAATAAAGAGGTCTCATTGATGAAAATATCATAACATTGAAGAAGCTACTTAGGAATGAGAAGCCAAAGTAAGAGCATGATACCCCAAACTATTTACTTAGAAATTTCGAGGATGAAATTTTTGTAAGGAGGAGGATGCGACACCCGATACCCGTTAAAAGCGTTATTTAATAAATTTAAGGATATTGAAGGCATCCGAAAATATTTGGAGGGAATAGAATAATCCATAAAGGGTTTTAAGAACATTCAAAGCGAGTTAAGATAGTCTTCCCATGCTAAATGAATATTTTGTTGATTTTACGATGCATGAATAATGATTTTTTGTGTGAAATAATTATTTTAGGCATGTTGTATGTGCATGAAAAATATATTTTTTTTGCATAGAATATTTGCTAGAGAGATTTTAGATTATTCGATGCTATTAGATGAATTTTCTTATAGTCGGTGAATATTTTATTTGAGTTTTAGTGTATATGAATAGTGTTTTTGAGATAAATTAATTATTTAAGAGCTTTAAATGTGTGAGGAATTTTTTTATAAACATAGAAAAATCATTGAGGATGTGTAGGACTATTTCATAAGTTAGATGCATTTTTCTATGCATAGGAAATATTTTTAGAGGAAAATGCAAAAAATAATTAATTTGAAGGCCTAAATAAGGGTATAAAAATTATGTGATTAATGATTAAATTCTTTTAGGAAGGCTTTGAATTTATTATGAAAAGAAATTGGATTACGGAAAGGTATGAAATAAAATTATAGAATTAGGGACCTAATTGCATGAAATTAGGACCTAATTACATAAAATTAAAAGTTTAAACTTTCAAATTAAATTAGCTACGAAATTTAGGATTTAAAAAGTTATTAAGAAATCTTTAAAGGAAGGACCTAGTGTAATCAATTGAAAAATTGAGAGACATATGGTGGAGTAATTAAAATAAAGATTAGTAAGTTTAGGGACCAAAATTAAGCAATTTTTAGGAGAAATTTCTACCCATTTAGCCGACTTCCAGCAACATAATTGGTCGCTAATTAATGAACTCGACTAAGTTAAAAAGGAGGGGTTAGAATTAGATAAGATGGAGGGCCAAAATTAAAAGAAAGGTTAATGGGCAAGATTTATCCAATTGAAATGCTAGGATTTAAAGATGGTTTAAGGGTTAGGATCACACCAAATTGCAACAAAACAAGGGTAGAGATGACGTTAAAGGTCCATCAAAAATTTCCTATAAATATGGGTGCAAAAAAAAAAAAAAAACAATAATAAAAAAAGTGCAAGAAAACTAGCAAAATACAAAGGGAACTTTTGCAAATTTTCTCTAGGAATTTCCATCCAAAAATTCACCTAATTGCCTTTACAAACTCTAAAACAACTAATTAATCAAGGAAATCAAGTTAGAAGATCAAAATCCATAAAGGGGAAAATATTGAGTTTAGGCCGAATTGTGTGGAAAAGAGGAAGGAAGAAATTCTTCAAATAACTCAACTTTCCAAGGACAATTTGGAGCTTAATTGAGTAATTTAATCTCACCTACACCACAAGAAATGTTTAATTTGTGCCAATTGACGTTTTGGATGCTTTAATTTGTGATTTTTAGCCTTAATTTTGAAAATTAGGGTTATGGTTCTTGATAAGGAAAAATTGGAAAAAATGAAACTGAGTTAGAAATTCATGAAATTAAGTTTGAAACATGTCAATTAAGCTTGAAATTGAGGTTTAGAAATCAAAAATTGCTAGAGCTAGGAATTAGGCAAACTTTTAGCCCAAAATAGAAAATTAGGGGTTTTTAATCCTTTGGTTTAATTGATGTTCTATGGTTTGATTATATGTTAATTAGGTATGAATTGATGTTTGGGAATGAAAATTTGCATTAAAATTAAAAAAAAAAATTAATTGAATTGCTTAGGGAAGCATTTGGCCCAAATTCCTAATTTTTAGGGTTTTGATTCCTTCACTTAATTCATGAATTATTGGTAAATTAGGAGCTAAAACATTATGATTTGATGGGTGAAAGTGAAAAATTCGATGAAAATTGAAGAATTCTACCCGATTTAGCTTAGGCCCAAATTCGACCCATTAAGGCCTAATTAGGGTTTATGCATGTATTTGGCCTATGAATGTCAAATTTATTAATTCTTGATGTTAATGTATAATTGAATAACTTAGTATGTAAAATTGGTGATGAAATGAGAAGAAAATAATGAAGTTAAGGTTAGGGTAAGATTCGACCAAGGTTAGAAATTTTAGACTTTAAGGTTTGGTTGTGTAACTTAATTGAAATTGAGTTCTTTTGGTGTTAGTTTATGTGAATGATATGTTTATGATGTGTAGAAGTTGTGATTTAATGATTATGAAAGTGTATTGCTTTGTAATGTGAAATGGTGAATTGTTTGGATTGGTTGAAATGATGGATTATTTGGAATGGTTTATAATGGTTTTATTGAGGTAGTGTTTATGATGCATTTTATGTTGTTAAATTATGTATGATCATGGCATAAATGCATCTCACTCATGGCATGCATTTCATGAAACAATAATGGTTATGCATTTTCAATGAAATACATATGCATGCCCAATTTTATGAGAATGGTTTAAAGTCATGAAAAATGTGTTTTGATGTCATGGTTTTCCAATATCAATTAGAAATATTTTATTGAATGTGATTTTCATGACTTTGAGGACTTTTATGAGGAGGGCTTCAAGGGTTTTCCATGTTTTCATGGTAAATGGTTCATGATCGGACAAATAGAGACGTGCACTTTTAGAGGCTCGGTAGAACGCGTCCAGTAGATGGGTCTCGGTTCACTGGACATATTATAGAAACCCTAAAGTGCCTAATATGGGACATGTCCAAAGACATAAAAGAATTTTCAGACTCGATAATGAAAAGGATATATGACATAAAAAGAGGTTTTTATATGAGCATGCAAATGATTTTCATATGCATTTTCACTTGCATGCATAGCATGCATAGATTAACTTACTCGGGCTATCGCTCACCTATTTTCTTGCTAATATAGATAAAGATGGTGATATTCACTTTGGAGTTGACTACCGAAGGAAGCGTGCGATAGATGCATATTAGATGTAATTGGAAGATAGATCTCGTTCACATCATGGTTGTTTTAATACTTGGTATAATGGTTTACTTTTTAGTTATGACTTCGATTTTCTACATGATAGTTAAAGTTATGAATGAGTGAGTGGCTAGTTAGGAAGAAATGAATATAGATAATAAGTCATTTTTGTAGTATTTGGCATTGAATTAGTTTTGTATGTTAACGGTAGTTTGTATGCAAACAAAATATCGATAGTAAAACGAGTAACATAATCGTAGCTAGTGTAGTTTTCTTTAAATAATTCTTTTCCATTAAGTATTAACGAGTAAAATGAGAAAATAAAACTAGACGAGATAATAACTAAAATAAATGGTAATTAACAAAAAAGAAAAACAATTAATTACCAACAATGGGCCATAACCAAATGAATTTATATAAGTTAATAGAAAAAGAATTTAAGAAAATCAAGTGTCACATATCCAATTATTCTAGTCCAAATAATTTAAATAAAATAATAAAATAATAAAATTTTATAGTGCATTTTGAACTAAACTGTAAGGCCTAATCGTTATTTATTAGGCTTCCGCGAGCATATTTTATATCTAAAAGTATCATGAATAAGTCACGGTGTCTTGTTAGCTTGCATTTATTGTCCTTCGAATGTAGGTTAACGATGATAATATTCTTAACCTATTAGGTTCTAGATTAGGGTTGTTATGAGAATAACTCTAAATAATAAATAAGTATGAGTGTGGTTACTTAGTGGTAGAAAATGGTTTATGAGTGAATAAATGGTCGGGTAAATAAATTGGATTAAATAAATGAGTAGATTGGATAAGGGATTTAAAATTTAAAATTAATTGGAGGACTAATTAATTTAATTGACTTAAAGGTTATAATTAAACTTATTGATAGGAAGTAATCAATTTAATGAGGAAATGAATAATTGATTTTGATGAATATCGAATAATTGGGTTTAATTTAATGTGGACTAAATTAATCTAATTGAATTAAGATATTAGGATAGTATTTTATTAAAAATGGCCTCCAATAGGCTTAAAAGATTTTATCCCAGTCATTTAATTGAATTTATAATTTTAGAGTTTTCAAATAAATTAAAAATTTTGCATTCCATAAGAAAAAGTTTATTTATTAAATATAATGGTCTAGCAAATTAATTAAGGACATAAAGGATTTTTAATTTATATAATCCAAATTTTAGAACAAATAATGGATTTCTTGTGGAATTTATTTATTTATTAATTAAGGCCTAAAGCTATTATCTTAATAATAATTGAATTAATTACCTGATATCTTTTTGGAATAATTAAGGAAAAATAAAAGAGGCAAATCATGTTATTTTAGTCTAAAATAGTATTTAAAAATGTTAGAAATGAATTTTATAAATATGGATTCTTGGGAAATTTTATGGGTAATGTTCGATTTAATAAGAAAAATTGTCATTAAGTATAGTTGCATTGGAAAAATTTTATGCCTAGTTCCAAATAAAGGTGGATCCAAAAATTAAAATAAAATGAGCTTCCATAGAAAAAGTTAATTAAGTAAACAAGAAAAAAGGAGATCGTAGCTTGATGCCTCATGTTCATTGCACTTGAAATATAAGGCTTTGCGAAATATTTCTGACGTACTTAGGTTCTACATCAAAGGTGTTATACCGTGCACGCATGAACTAAGTCCAAACGTGTTGGCCTACCACTTGCTGGCCTAACTTTATTTTTTATTGTTTTTTGAGTAATGTTTTTTATTATTTGCTTTTTCTGCTTAAATTTTGGAAAACTCATAATTATTTTTTGAGTTTTTTCACAACCTAGCAATGAAGACATATTAATGATGTATTTTCATATTTGAGACTAAGTTTGTATTTCAAATTATATTACTCTTGTTATTTGAAATTTATCCCTTCAATTTGTCATTTTTTTTTAATAAAAATGCTCATCCACTTAATTTTTTCTTTTTTTATTAAATTTTATTTATTCTAAAATAAATAAATATGATTTATTTTACTTTATATCTAGTTTTGGAATAAATTTTTTCAAACATGATTATTTTTTTGTTAAAAAATAAAAAATAAGGTTTATACGATGCATTCTTATAATTTTTAAATGAGAACATCATGATTTTAAATATATTTATTTGATCTAAAGGATGGAAGTATATTACAAAAAAGAAAAAAAAATCTCGAGTTTTGAAAAAAAGAATAAGTAACTGATAATTAGAAGTAAGAAGTGAAAGAAAAAGAAAGTGATTGTTACAGATGCAAGGTCTATACATGCAGACCAAGCCTGTATGGCTTAAAAACAAAAATACACGTTAAGAAAGCATATATATATATATTTATTTATTTCTTTTTTATATAATCAAAATTTATTGAAATTAATTTATAGGAGTTGCGTATGCACACAAAATATTGAATAGTTATTGTTCTTTAAAAAAATGAATATTTTAAAAATTATTTTTTTTCAAATAAAATAATTAAAATTAATATATATATATATATATATGCTTTCAAAAATTAATCTCATCCATATCCAAAATAAGTTTTAAAATTTTGATATAATATTTTTTACATTGATTGCTGCTTTATTTTCTCCATGCAACTTATGGAAAAAAATATTAAAATTGTACAAAATTATTTTTTGATTTGTGATTGAAACTTACTTTTTTGATTATTATAAATTTTTATTTAAGAATTCATGTAGAAAAAAATACAACTCATTTTTTAAAGAAGTAAATCTATTAAAAAACAAGAAATAATTAATTAAATATAAAATTGTGATTAAAAAATTATAATTAGGTGAAAAAATAGCTTTGATTTCAATATATTTTGTTGGATAAGGACCATTAAGCTAGAATGATTTGCTTAAGGCAAACATTGATTACCATAAGTGAGTAAATTATAAATTAGTCTATCTAGTTTTGAGAAATAAATTAGTTAGTCCATTTCGTTTTAAAAAATAATTATTTAGTCTTCATATTTTAAAATCTATTTGTAATTTAGTCTTTTTTATTTTTATTTTAAAAAACAAAAAAATAAAAATATTGATGAGAAACGAAGATATTTTTAAAATAAAAATAATATTAAATTAAACATGATTAACACTTATTAAAAAGCTAAATAATATTTTTTTTATATGAGATTGACTAATTATTATTATTATTATTATTATTATTATTTGAACTGGAGGAACTAATTTATAATTTACTCTACGACAACTACATCCCAATGGTTAATTATAAAAAGAAAAAGAAAAAGAAAAAATCCTAAGACCTTGTTCTCTAGTAAAACGAAAAAGAGGTTTTGCTGTTGCTGTATGTTAAAGACTTAAACACAGCTAGAGCTGAGGGCAGAGAGAGAGAGAGAGAATGGGAATAGCAAGCAAAGCAGGGGATTGGGCATTCAAGGCATTCACAGCAGGTCTAGGGGTGACCACCGTTTACCTCGCCACCACTTTCTCTGTCAACGTGTACAGAGGCCTTTCTTGGCACAACGCTCAATCGGTAATTACTTTTAGTTCGAATTCAGTGGCGAAATGTTTCATCTAATTCATATTGTTGGTTTAGCTATTACTGTGATTTTTTTATACTAGTAGATATATATCACTACAATTCCTGGGCACTCTAGGGTTCATTGCCAGACACTAATGCCGATTTAGAGAGATCCTCTTAAGTTATTTTTTCAATTTCGCTTTTAACTAACAGTTTTCTTGGTTAGAAATGCCGGTTTGCAATATATATATATTGCCTCGCATTAAGATTCTGAATTTCCTACTGCAAAGTGAACAATAGGTAGCGTTTACCTTTATTATTTGTTCATTTTATAAACCAAAAAAATTTAAGCAAGAACTATCTAACAGGTCAATAGAATTTATTTTGTTTGTGTACCTTTTATGGTTGGAATGTGGTATGATACCTTTTTGTGATTTTATATTTCGGATCCATGTCTCTGTCCCTTGCAATCTGTTAAGGCTCTTTTTATGCTTTAGGATCCCAGGAATGACCTGAATTTGCACTCCAAGCTATGATAATGTTTTTCATTAATGCAGTATTCTGAGATTATTAGCTTAATGCAAGTATGAAAGGAGTATCTGGGAAGGTTGTTACCATACTAATACCATAGGATTCTCAAGTTGATTTTATTCAGATTCTATATTTTTGGGTTAAATTAGAAATTTTATTTGAAACGCATCTTAATGTTTCTAAAATATCTTAATCCCTTTGCTCTGTAACTGGTAGGAACAAGTGAAATTCCTTAAATTGATGCATGTAATTTGAGTAGTGGGCTTTGGGAGATTATTGAAGTGATCTAAATGCCATTTGCTTTATGATCTCGTTTATGTTTTAATTAATCTTTAATTTTATCACGGGGAACAATTTACACTCTAATTGTCTCTCAATCTTCTGGTATTTTGATTTTTATGGAGTGAGTAGGAATAGGAGGAAGCGGAACGTCCTACGAACTTTGTTTGTCATCACCTCCTACAGAATTAGAATACTTACTTTACAATACTTGATTACACAATTGTTCACTAGAGGCATCATTAGCCTGTTGTTACATTCTAGCTTGCTGAGTACTGGCAGTGGCTTTGATCATTTCTCATTTCTTTACTTATTCTACTGCTATCCATTTTAAAATTCCTCATTGTGTTCATTTTCTTTGTCCCTCATCAAATGTAGAATGATTATGTCATCTAAGTTCATGAATATTTGCTGTTGTCTATTCGCCACTATGATGGCTGGTATTGTTCATGGCTTCAGGCATTATGTTCCCTGATATTTGCTTTATGGCCGTTGCTGGAGGTTTCTATCATTCAGCTTTACAAATTCATGTGGTGGTTAGAATGATTTGTGCTGCATTCTATTGCAGATGATGAATTATTGTCCTGTTTGTTGTTGTTCTCTTTGCACTAGGTTTCACAATTCACCAATTGCATTTGAACGATTCTTAATTTCTAATGGGGATTTGTCATTTTTTTTCCCTGCAGAAAATTGACGAGCAGGACACTGGTGAGCAATCATCGTAACTTCTGTTTTAATTATTGTCTTCAAACTGCAAAGTTCAAGCAGTGCTGGTGAATCCTTTTTTAGGAGGGAGTGGGAATTATTATGTAAACTTTCATAGTGACTTCAAGTTCTGTAATAGACTGGCAAGTTGAATTCCAGGCCACGAATTAATTCGCTGAGTTTACTTTTGTTCTGCAACCAACTTGAGAAATATACGTGCGGTTTGCGAAAATAATGCTAGTGTGATTTTTTGTTGTGTGGACTTTCTTCCCTTCACTGCAGCTGCTATGTTGAAAGAAGAGGCCACGTGGCTTACAGTAGCCATTAATATTTCTGTTATAACTAATTAACAAACAGTTAGCAAGTTAGTTAGAGTCAATGTTTTTCTTCTCTTCTTTCCTCTGTATATATAGCTAAGAAGACTAAGAATTTGCAATTCTCTGAAACATAATCCATATGAGTTTTACTTCTTCAATTCTCTCCTTTGTTTCTCACATGGTATCGAGCCTTAGGTTAAGTTAGGGTTTCATTTCTAAATCAGTTCATGATTTCATCAGTAGCAACTTCCATTGTGAATTCCTTGGTTGTAGACTCTCAATCTTCGTTCTTTCTTCGTCATTCAAACAATCCTAGCTCCGTGATTGTTACACTAGTATTAGCTTTAAGCAATTATGCCTCATGGAGTCGATCTTTCTTGCTAGCACTTTTGATTCACAACAAGACTAGATTCATTGACGGATCGATCTCTACACTCGCTAGCAATGATTCTCTGTATGGTCTTTTGTTGCGTTGCAATAACCTAATCATCTCCTGGTTGCTTTGATCGATATCATCTCCAATTGCAACAACAATTTTCTATATAAACTCTACAATCGAGATTTGGAAGGTCATTGAAGAAGCTTTTTCTCAAATTGATGACTCAAAGATTTGTAATTTGCAACATGCATTGTCTACCATGAATCAAGGAAAATGCAACATCGATGAATACTTCATTGAACTAAATTCTATTTGGGAGGAATTGAGAAATTTCAAGCCATTGCCTCACTCGAATGCGAAGAATGTAATACAAATTGTTTCAAAAAGTTCATTGAACTGTAGCAAAAGGATTATGTATGTCGATTCTTGAATGGTTTAAATGAATCATATGCTAGTTTAAGATCACATATGATCATGATGAAACCATTTCCTTCCTTAGTTAAGGCTTATAATGCGGTAGTGAGGGAATAATCTCGGAGAGCTATACGAGTCAATTCAAGACTTTTTCTAATACTTCGGCTATGGCAAGTAGAGCAAATTTTTCGAAATAACTCTAAGAATAGTTTTATGTGTGCACATTGTGGAAAACTTGGACATACTAAGGAGAGGTGTTATCATCCGATTGGATTTCCTAACAATCCAAGGTTTGTGAAGAACAAAAGAAATTTCTCAACGGTGAACTCTGTAAAAACACAAACAAATGAAGGCTCATTCATTCCAATCAATTCCGCAAAGATTAATGATGATCGGAGGTTTCCAGTTCAACATTGAATCCTTTGCCACAAGTGTCTTTAACTTAACATCAAGTCCAACGATTAATGGATCTTCTCGGTACTTAGGATGCATAAATATCACATTTTGTCACATATGAGTCTTGAGTCCAATCATCCACTTGTTCCTTCTAGTTTTGCGGGTATAACATTTTCCAAACATAATCTCTTCGATACCTCGCATTATTGTTGCACATAATCTTTAAAGCATTCATCAAATTACATGAATCATAACTCCTGGATAGTGGACATAGGTGCATCGGATCATCTTATTTGTTCACTGGATTTCTATAGCTCTTTTCATACTATCGATCATGTGTTTGTCTTAATGCCCGATGGTTCTAAAATAGTTGCTACTCATTTTGGCACTCGTTTCTTTGTCCTCAAAGTTAATTCTTCATAATGTTCTTTTTGTTCCTACATTTTATTTCAATTTCATTTTTGTAAGTAAAATGACTCAATCTGGCAAATATGTTCTTGATTTTCGTCATGATTGTTGTTTGATTCGAGCACTTCCTTCATAGACGGTGATTGGACTTACTAAAGTCAAGAATGGTCTTTACTTCCTACAAAATGCTTTGTCTCTTCCTTCTTCGTTAGCTACTATTTCTTCTAAATCGACTTTTGTTCAAACTAGTCATGTATTGAATGTTGACAATTGTTTTGATCTTTGGCATTTTAGATTAGGATATATTCCTCATGATAAGATGAAAATTGTTCATCAAATTAGTCCTAATGTAAAATGTACTTCAAGTTCAAATAAAAATCTTTGTATTGTTTGTCCTATGGCTAAACATAAGAGACTTTCTTTTCCTATTCATACATAGTCTACTACATTTCCTTTTGAATTAGTTCATGTTGATATCTAAGGGCCATATTCTCAATTAGCTCATGGCAAATAGCAATATTTCCTTATCATTGTTGATGATTATACAAGGATGACTTGGGTATTTTTGATGCAATCCAAATCAAATGTTGCTTCCATAATTCCTACTTTGTACAATCTTCTTCAAACACAATTTTATCCGCCATTAAACAAATTAGATCAAATAATGGTGTAGAATTTAAATTGTTTGAGTTTCATTCTGTCAAAGGCATCATTCATCATCTGTCTTGTGTTGAAACACCACAACAAAATAATATTGTTGAGCGTAAACATCAACATTTATTGATTGTTGCCGGATCTTTGTTATTTCAATCTTCCTAACCTATTGTTTTCTAGGGGTGAAACCGTGATTACTTGCTTCATATCTCATCAACAAATTGCCTTCCAAAATTCTACATAACAAAACACCATATGAAATGTGATTTAACAGGCAACCTACAAACAATCATTTGAGAGTCTTTGGTTGTCTTTGTTTTGCTTTCACTTTGTCTCAAAACGGAAGAAAATTTGACGCTAGAGCCGGACAATGTATTTTTCTTGGATATGCGGTTGGAATGAAAGCTTACAAATTGTATGATCTTAATTCTAAATCTATTTTCACTTCTAGGGATGTTGTGTTTCATGAGCATATTTTTTGTTTTTCAAAAACAACAAATTCTCCTTCTACCGATCATTACACACCCCTTCGTTATTTTCCATGATTACGTTCATTTACCAATTGTCACTTTTGATTCTTTTACTGATATTTCCAATTCTAGTTCTTCCACTGATACTCTAACTTCTTTAGATTCATCTATTCAAAATGATCAATCTTTTTATAATCCTAATGGTCACATATTACTCCTCTATCGGTAAGAAGGAGTAATCGTAATAGTAGACCACCAAATTACTTGTCGGATTACCAACTTACACTTCCAACATCCTCTCCTTCTACTTGTTCTACCAATAATCCAATTCATCATTTCATTTCTTTAACACATTTATCTCCCTCTCATGTCTCTTTTGTCACATCTCTTTTGAATATTGTTAAGCCTACATCATATCAACAAGCCATGCATTTCGAGCACTAGCAAATAGTCATGAAAGCCGAGCTTGATGCTTTTGAGGAAAATCATACTTGGACAATGGTTTCTTTACCTCATGATCAATATGTTGTTGGCTGTAAATGGGTATATAAGGTGAAGCTTCTTGCTAATGGGAGTGTTGATAGATATAAGGCTAGGTTGGTAACCAAGGGATATAGTCAACGGGAAGGCTTTGATTATTAGGAGACCTTCGATCCCGTTGTTGAGCAAACAACAATGAGAACTTTTCTTGCTCTTGCAACATCTCGAAGTGGCATTTGTCTCAAATGGATGTTAGTAATATATTCCGTAATGGAGATTTATCCGAGACGAGTATACAAGGATCTTCCACCGGGGTATCGGATCTAAGAGGAATATCTTGCCAATACAAGACTAGTTTGCAAGCTCAATAAATCTCTATATGGTTTGAAGTAGGCATCTCGATAATGGAATCAAAAATTGATGGCTTCTTTGGTATTTTTAGTTTTATATAGTCGAAGACAGATTACTCATTACTCACTAAGATAGTATCTTCTAATGATTGTATTGCCTTGCTTGTTTATGTAGACGACATTGTCATTCCAAGCAACTCCATGAACATCATTGAAGATTTTAAAAGATTTCTTCATACTCAATTGGGAGGAAAGTTGTTACATCTAACTTTCACAAGGCCCGACATTTCTTTTGTCATTCAAGTCTTTTCTCAATTCATGGATAAGCTTGCAAAGATCCATTTACAAGCTACATTTAGAGTGTTAAAGTATCTAAAACGTGCACTTGGGCAAGACATTCTATTTTTAAGTCAATCTAATGTAACATTGCAAGCTTACATCGATAGTGATTAGGCATACTGCAAGATACTTGCAATCGATCACTTGGATACTATGTCTTTCTTGGTGATTTCAATCATTAGCTGAAAAAAAAAAAAAACAATCATTGGTGGCCGAAGCTTAGCTGAAGTCGAGTATAGAGCAATGGCCATTGTTTGTTGCGAATTGATTTGGTTGCTATCTTTATTAACGGACTTGGGTTTTCAACATCAAGCTACGGTGAAGCTGAAATGTGATAATCAATCGGTGATTGGTATCAATAGGAATCCGAGTCTTTCATAAGAGAACCAAGCATATTGAAATCGATTGTCACTTTGTCGGATAAAAGGTTGTTGCTGGCATTATTCAACTCGAGTTTGTATCATCCAATCTACGAGTAACGGACTTGCTTACCGAACCTTTGCAACCAGCACAATTTCACTTTCTCTTGGCCAAGATTAGCATTACAAATATTCATGCTCCTCTTGAGGGGGATGTTGAAAGAAGAAGAGGACACGTGGCTTACGGTAGCCATTAATATTTCGTTATAACTAATTAACAAACGAGTTAGCAAGTTGGTTAGCTACAATCAATATTTTTCTTCTCTTCTTTCCTTTGTATATATAGCTAAGAAGACTGAGAATTTGCAATTCTCTGAAACATAATCCATATGAGTTTTACTTCTCCTTCAATTCTCTCCTCTGTTTCTCACATGCTATGGCAAGAAAGCAGTTCCGCTAGCTATCTTAACTTTTTTCTTTCCAAGGTTTTTTATTCGTTTACTATTTTTGTATTACCAGAGAAGCAGTGAATCCAATCCATAATCTTCTTTAGGCAGCTGCTGTATGCCACTGACCTATGACCCACTACAACCCCAGGCCAGGCCATGTTTGTTAGTTCTTGTGTTGTAGAGTATAATTGAACCAAGGATTGTGACGAGCAATTTTGCATATTACATAAATGTTTCATTTGGTAAATTGAATAAATAAACTGGCAATTTGCCTGTAATAAAGCTTTTAAATCAAGTATTTTATGAACTGCATCTGTCAATATACTTAGTCTCTGCAATAACTTTGTGAATTGCATGAACACAATGAGTACGCTATCTATTCGATCTGTTGACGAGTCTTGTACGATTAATCTTCTTAAGTGGAAGGTTTGCATTCCAGCCCGCGGCTGCTTAAAAGTAAATGCTTATTTTTACCCTGGAGAACGTTAAATTAGAGCAGTTTGGTTTTTAACTGTAATACTCCATTGCAATCAACCAACCGCAACAGTCCATTGAATCCCTTTGATCATGTCGCGATCTGTTATCTACATAAAGCTCAGAATGACGAGCTCTTATGGATATGGCGAGACCTGCTTGGTAATCTTTATGCGTTTCTGAAGTTGAAATTCCAGACATCAATAGTCTACATTATCAATACCATTTACAGATAAGCGATAATCAGCAAGAACAAGAGAAATTGCAGCCATTCCTGTGGAAACAAGAGTACTCGCTTTACCAATTCAACACACTATACCAGGCTGGGGAACATTTGGTGGTTGAAATGTTTTCCCAGTCTACAGAATACCTCTCTATCTCTCACCGAGATGTCAGTATCCACAATGCTTGGAAACAGAAGAAAAAGAATGCTACACTAAAATGAAGAATTATGGATAAAGTGACAGTTTTCACTCGGTTACTGGAAAAGGCTTATATATAATTGAGCTGCTCTCCTGGGAAAGAAGCTGTACAAGGGACAGTCTTTGTGTTGTAACATGTGATGTGAAACTTCATGCATGGACAGACTCCAATGGTACCGATAGTCTTTGACTTTCCCTTCTTCGATCACTGGTTTCTTCTAAAATGGAGATTCACAGAAACTGGACCATCCCAGTAGCAAAACAGCATCACTGCAAAAATTTATCAGGTCATTGACCAAGACAGAACTTTCAGAAATTTAGATTTTGCAGACTTACCATAACCAATTAAGCAGAGAACGTGGAAGAACATCCTCAAATTTCATGGTAATTGGCATGCAAGTTGAACAGGCAAGAAAGCATAAAAAAATTACAGTAGGAAATTTTTTATTCTCTCCCTGAAAGCTTCACGAAGAAATATTCATAAATAGCTCCTTGAGTAAATAATGGAACATGGAGTCCCTATGACCTGAGTTTGCAAACAACACTCCAGATAACTACGCTTTAGTGCAAGACAGGTGGATGTTGAGCATTATATTTGATAAGCTGATTCTGGTTTTTGTATTTTCAGAATTGGACTGTTTGTTAACAAATGCCTAATTGAATGCACATCAGGCTGGCATTTCCAAAGAAGCGCACGTGGAGGAAAGAAGAGGGGGGTTCTGTCAAATGCCAATTCACATCAAGACATGCAACGTATAAGTCTAAATGAATCAAAAGAAGAAAAATGAATGGTAGGACAGCCTAAATAGTACTTCAGTATTAAATACCTGGTGATCCTTGGCTAGTGCTGTGTCACCTCTGAGTTCACCCGTGACCCACCAGGAATCTCTGCCAGGGGATTCACAATGAAGCCACCACCACCACCCTGAAGCCGTAATCTTTGGTTCCCCAGATTTATTGTTTCAGAATGGGCATTCCTATCAGCTCTGTGGTGCACAGCAGCAGATAGAGGTGTACCCCTTGATGAAGAAATCCTTGAGTTTGAATAATTGCCTTCTGTTTTCTTCCAGAACTTGGAGCTCAAAAACTCTGCACCAGGTAGTAAACAACATGTGGTTCTGTTGGAATCTGTATTAGTCATCCTTCCACTTGATACAGCTAAATCATACGATATCTCATCCAGCGCCAACTCTAGGCCATGCACACGCGTCTCGAGGGAACACATCCCATTTTGCGAGCTCCCAATGAAACTCTAGATGTGATCAGGTAATGGAAGAAAGTGTGAGCAGAAACCTTCATTGAAGTACACTAGTGCTTGAATCAGCAATATAAATCATATAATGAAATTTGGTGCATTAACATTTATTAACTTACCAATTGAACATATATGAATAAAGTCTGGCTTACAAAATAAATATATTTATCATGCAATCACTAAATATATTAATCATGTGGGGCTACAAAAAATAAATAAATCTATTCACAATTTTGCTCAGAGACCCGGTGATAGTTTTTTGACAATTAAAACCCCAAGAAACAAACATCACAAACACAATTAGAATCAAGGTTCAAGTGATAACATATCTTAATGCAGATCGATCGATTAATAAGTATCATAATCTACTTTGTCTACTCATTGTACACATTGAAATCAGATGTATGGTTCAAAATAGAACCACTGGAAACAGGATTGAAGTTACACACAAGCTATTGAAGAGCTGGGCTCATAGCATGAAATGACAATCCATAACTTGCAAGCTCCAGTATTGTGTCATCATCAAAGAAAAATTTTCAAAACCAAAAAGTAAATAATTTCAATAAAGATCACACAGATGTTATGATGCCTTCCAGAAGTATTATCTGTCACATTGTTTTGAAATGTGGTTCCTAATTGACAAGTTTAACAGAAGGTTTCAATAGAATATGTTCAACAATGAGATGAATAGTTTATCATAAGAAAATCAAGATACTTGACAATTTTAATTTTCACTGCCGAAGTACTAATAAGTTAAGCCCAAGTTTCTAGTCAGTGAAACAAACCTGCAGGAGATCTAGTAGGCTGGATTGCTGTCTTTCAATCTGAACCAGCTGGTTGCGGATTAAAGATAAATCCTCACACCCGTTGTGGTTGCTATGGTGATTCTCTGTCCCACTGCTAGCTACAACAGTAGACCGAGGGCTCTCCTCATGACAGGGAGCCACACGAGATCCAGACTTGAAACCACCAAATTTAAGCGTCTTGTCATCAGAGTTTTTACTGAAAAGGGATCGTTTTGTTTCTGGCTTTGCACACCTTCTTTCTGGAAGGTTAGCATTTTTCTCCTTACGATCATTTTCCCCAGCTGCAGTTGCAGAAATGTTATTAGGAACTGAAATTTCAACTTTCCAATCCACAAGCTTCTTCTGGTCCACTTTCCCGTACATTGCTGGACTTGTTTTCTTCTCAGCACTCTTTGAAGGACCCCTCTTCCTAACTGTGGCTGCTAATGAACTGTCAGGTGGACTAGTCCTGAAAGCCAAAATGGATTTTTTCCTCATTTGAGAGGCTTCAGAACCAGCAGCACAAAAGTTTTTGGATCCAGACTGGTGACGCTCATCACTCGCATCTTCTGTGATCATAAAAAAGACCAAAATTTAGAAATGGTTTACACAAACAAGACCAAAATCTCATTATTTGCAATACTAGGATCCAAATAATGCCATGTAGACGATTAAAACTTCCAAATTTATTTAACAATAAATCTGAAGACCACGAAATGATCAAAACATGGTAAATTCCATTATTTAAGTGTAAATAAATAACATTAACAGAAATTAAACATCTGGCTTAAAATCAGCAGAAATGTCCATAATTCAGATTTATTCTTATCGCCCCATCATCTACTAATCAACAAAGCCAAACCAAATCAACTTCTCCTAAAAAATAATCCACATCTACAAAAGGTCAAGCCTAAAAAGAAAAGAAAAAAGCAACATTACTCCTCATTACCTCTCGAAGAAGCCAGTGATCGAGGAGGCGGAGATGCCTCCTCCGAAACATCCGGCACCTGCTTCCATGCCTCTATTGTCTCATTCATCACTTCCCTTGCAGCCTTCACCTAAATTAAAAATAACAAAATAAAAACACTTAAAAACAAGGACGCACTTAGACTAACACAATCAAATCAGAAACAAAATCCAAATAAAAAATAAAAACCTTATCGAATCTCCGATTCTCGAAAACTTTCAAGCACTCACTCTTAAACTCAGCAACACCATCCCTCTCCACAACAGCCAACTTCCTCAACGCCTCAGCTGCAGCTTTCCTAGAATTCCAATCCTCACTACTCAAAAACCCAACCAAACACTTAACCAAACCTCCAATCCCTCCTCCATTCCCTCTCATTCCACCAACACCAATCACACTCCCTACAACAACCAATACTGCAAACTTCGCTTTATACCCCTCGCTCTTCACCAACCGCTCCAATTTCGGCACCAACACTTTCCCTAGCCTCCCCGGTTCTGGATCCGGCGCCGCATCGATCGCGGCAGCCAAGCACAAAGCGGATCCAATCTGCGCATTCAATTCCTGCTCCGTAAACACCGGTTCACTCAACTGCTTTAAAAACGCAGCGGAGAATGGCAGTTTTGTGATTTTGGAAGCGAGTGAGGTTATTGCTGCCAAACACTGTGAGCGGATGACGGAGGAGTCAGGGTCACGGAGACGGCGAGTAATGTAAGAGAGGATTTTAGGGAGAGAGTTAGAGAGAGAATTAGAATAGAGAAGAGATAGAGTGGAGAGAAGGTGAAGGCAGTGTTTGCGTACTAACGGCTTGTCGGTAGCGTCGGTGGAGAGAATGCAAGAGAGGAAAGTAGAAAGTTTCGTGTTATCCAAGGACTCTGCGATTTTCTCTAACTCCGTTGACGCTATCGTGTACGTGTCTCTGTCTGACATTTTTGTTATCAATGTTAGAACTTTTAGTTTCAGATTTTGTGCCATCTTTTTTCCTTTTTCCCTTTTTTTTTTAGCTTCTGGTGGTCCTGGAGGTGGAGTTGAGGATGGTCAGTGGTGGTGCTGGTGGAATTAGTGGCAGCATTGCCGGCGAAGGTGGTTCGGTTGGGTTTTTCTTTTTCGGTGTGGTGAAGCTGTCAGTTGAGTATGATCATTTTAAAGTAGATGGGTGGTTATGGGTAATGCAAGCTAAGCTGATTAAAGGATTAAAACGATGTTGTCTTACGTGTATTCAACATAACACGGTGATGCTTTGGAGAAGGGCAAGGGTGGTATGGGCTTTCTTTCTACTGCACTAAAAAAGGTCAAGATGAGTTTAAGAGTGAGATAATGCTTAAGAGGGAATCAACGTAGCTGGATGTTACTAATTATGGCTTTGGTTGCATGAGTAAGGCATTTCGTCGTTGATAAAGCAAAATAATGTAAAAAGCTGCTTAAATATAATAGTCGGGTTGGTGATTGGGTGAGCTAGGCTTCATGGGCGGTTGATGCACCTAAATATTCCACTGGACCGACTCCAACCGGTTTTTCTTGCATATTTTTGTCAAAAAAAAAAAAAAAAAGAGTTCTTTTTCCATGAATTAAGCCATTCATTTTATGCTCGTTAGTTGTAATGGACAGAATAAAAATCTGAACAATTTCATTTTTTATTGTCTTTACAAATATAGAGGATGTGGTTAGATTTTTTAAAGTCAAGCGTTATAAAGCTTTCTATGTCAATAAATTATGATAATAAATGAGTTTACATTAGATATATTTTGCTTAGAAAAATGTCTATTACATTTTAGAAATTTTGTATGAATTCCTTAACAGTATCAATTGTATTGAAAATAAACCATATCCAATTTTATATTAAACCCAAATCCCATTTTGTAATTTCAAAATGATTGAAATTTAAATTATTATTATTATTATTATTATTATTTTGTAACCATGAAGATATTGTTTTACAGCACCAATTAGTAGGTCAACTACATCTCTTTTTTTTTTTTTCAATTGTAAATAGTATTTTTAGACCTATTATGCACATCAATCAAAATTAAATTTTCTTTCTAAACAATATTAAGAGTAGAGTACACCTCCTGCATAGATATTGATCTAATAAATTTATTAAAAATTTTAATAAATTACTTTAGACCCTGATCCTAAGATATAAATTTAAAAAATAAAAAATAAAAAATAAGCAAACAAACTTTTTAAGTATCAATCTAACCCAAAATTGTATGTCAAATACTCTTTCTATTCTAAAATAATTGTTTATCTTCCTATTAGATATGTATAAAAAGATGTTGATTTAGAATAAAATTAATAACTTTTGAAGAGGCTCTTTTTTTTTTCTTTCCAAAATTAAAGTATTTTAAAATATTATTTACAAAAACAAAACATTTTAAATCTTATTTACTAAATTATGGCTTTTTTCCATATATGCTTAAATAGCCATGTCATTTTATGTTGCATCATTTAAAAAAAATGATAATCAAATAAACATAGTAAAATTTAACCCTAATTCAAATAATTGTACAATACTTTTTCTTTACGTGCTGTCAATCTCTCTCTCAAAAATCAATCCATCTTTCTAATTAGTTAACAAGATAAATATCATTATTAGATTATGTTTTCATCCCAAACTCTCGTTAAGAAATCAATGTCTTTTTTTACTAACAAGATAAAGCAAGATAAACACCGTCATTGAATTATTTTTTATTCCAATTCTTTTTTTCAGTCTCTGTCTCTTTTGCTTTGTCCTCATAGCAATTTGAAGTTAATAGATTTCTTAAAATTCTAACTTATTAATATTACTTTAGGTAATTCATTATAAATTTAATATAAATCTATCAATTGACTTTGTTAAGACCTTCCTTCTGTTTTTCACTATCTTTTCCCTGCTTCTTGCTTTGACCTTCCTTCTGTAATTTGATACAAAATACAATCGAATGTATGAATAATTTTTTTTTAATAAAAGATAAAGAAGTTATAACTGAAAAGGAAAAAAGATCGAGATAAAAAAATAAAAATAAAACTCCTTTATTTTATTAAAGTTTATAGCATTTAGGTGTTGTTTGGTTACTAGGAATGAACGGTTCGAAATGAGAATGTAGAAATCGAAATGAAAATCGGAGAATCGAATGGTATTTGTATTTTCATATTGTGTTTAGAATACTAATGAGGAATTGAAATACAATTTAAATTTTTTAATATCTAATTTTTTATAAAAATAAAAATAATGATTAAAAAATAATTTTATTAAACTATAATAATTGTAAAAATAATAAAGGTAATGATAGTGGTGATGCTTGGTGTTGGTGGTTGTTGTGGTAATGGTGGTGGTAAAAGTAATTGATAGACAATAAATAAATAAAATATATTATTATTTATTCTTATTTTTTGTTTTTATTTTCACGTTTTAGATAAGAATGAAGTTGTGTGTAATTTTCATTCTCATTTTCATTCCCACTCTTCATTCTCATTACCACTTCATTCCCTTTAACTAAACAACTACAATGTAGGAATCAAGCTTTCATTCTCATTCCTACCACTCTATTCCTTATTACTAAACAACATCATAGAGTATTTGTGATTTTAAATTGAGATTTAAATTTTATAGCAACAAAAAAGTTCTCTATCTAAAATTCAGATTGTAAAATTATAAGGTAGAGAGAGGTTTTATTGGTTTTTTTAATTATTTTTTTACATGACATGATATTATTTTGAGAAGAAATGACATGGATTTTTTATGTGGAATTTATATGGCATAAAATGTATTATTTTGAAAAATAAAATAAAATTTACCTTGTTATGAGAAATATTATTTAAAAATACCTATATATATATATATTCTTTTTTTAAAAAAAAATTTTAGATAAGAACGTCCTTTAAAAAATTACATAGAGGGTTTTATTATTCTAAACCAAAAAACTAAATCCACAATATTTTCATTAGATTTGAGTAACTTACAAATGAAAACCCCATTAATTGATCACCGTAATAAGAAAGTCATTGCTCTTTTTGAAATAAATCTTTTGGATGAGATATTGGGGTATGAATTTTGCTTTCTAGACACTTTAAGCAACATCTTCCACATCCACGTTGTGAAAAATAAAAGCACCGATGTTGCCGAGAGCCTGCCACGTAGTTACATAATCTATACTCGCTGCCATTATTTTTGGTAGATTTTCCAACAAAACGGACCATCTTTTAGTGACCTGGCACACCTGAGTGAGACTCGGGATCTACTCTGCCGGCATGGGGACAGTTCAGATGAATGCAGGTCTACGATACTGTTGACCTCAATGAAAAGAACGAATAATGATTACGGGACATGAAAGCATGTGAAGGAATTATGCGTCATGGCAGTTATTACGGGTAAAAATTAGCGCCAAAAATTAAGGAGTCACGTGACGCTGGAAGGGATTTATTACCGTGTCTGGAATCAAGATGCTCCGTATTCTGCCAGTTAAATTATTGCTCAACTGGTTTCGTGATCAGGTTTGTGTTTGCTTAAAAATAAATAAATAAAATTAAGGGGTTATGTTAACTCCATAGTCATCATATCGATTCTAGCTTAAAACTAATACTAAGTTATATGAAATAAATTTATTATGATTTCTTATTATTTTTGTATGAATAATCAGTTTTTAACCATATCAAAAATATGATTTTAATTTTAATATTTTAAAGCTGATTTTATGAAAATTATTTCCGTAAAAAAAAAAAAAGGTTTTTGGTTGTCAATTAAAAAAATGTTGTTAATGCGTTTGTTAAGCTCTTGGAAAAAAAAAAAAACTGAAAAGCATTTGAGGAAAGGATTTATTATTTTGATGGATTAATTAAGAAGTTCTTCCTGGTTTGGTTGCCAACCAATAATTGATGACACAAATTATAAGTGGTTGAACGGTTCACTATTATTTTATTTTAATAATATTTTAGACAAGGAAAAAGTCGTCTAATCGTATAGATTAATTTGAGTAGGAAGGAAGAAGTGTATATACATGTGTATATATATTGAAGATCCTGGGATCTACATATTGATTCTTCTTTTTATCGTGATTTTTAGTATTGTTTAAGTTGTATCATGTGATTTAACAGTTGAAATTTTCTTTATCATGATTCAATAGTTTTAAATTAGAGACTGTTCATGAGCTATAGTTCTCTTAACATGGATGTGAACATTACTGTGAAACAACCATCACCTAAACGAACAGTAATTTCTATCCCTTGTTCGGCTTGTCTTATATAAAAAAATATCGATTTATAGATCAGATTTAAAATTTAATTTTTATGATTAATATTTTTAAAAATTTATTTTTAAATTATAAAAAATTATGTATTGAAAAATATTTTTAATAATATTTAAAAATAAATTAATTTTGAAATATGTGAAAATTAATTTAAGATACTTTTATTGCTTAACCTTTAAAAAACAAATAACCAAAAAAGTTAAAGTGGTGCGGTCAACTAGGCCATACTTGCATATTTGAAGTGTTTACTAAGCTAGTTTCCTTGTAAAGATAGCGTTAGTCTAATATCATATCATTTGGACTAAAGAATCAACCAAGAATTGGGTGGGGTTTCATTTAATGATTAGGGTCCCGTACTGCTTACATGCTTATTATAAGCTTCAGAAATGGAAGTTCTCATCACCATATGGACACAGGAAATCATACTCTTAAGTAAATTAATGATATGTCGAATAGTTTGTAGTTTAGTTATAGTAGTCTTCGTTTATAAAATTATGAATTTAAATTATAATAGATTGGTTTTATTAAGATATTTGACGTGTGAATTAAAAAAAAAATTAAAATAAGTAAATTAATGGAATTGTTGCAATGAGGTTTTGTCTATTTAGTTACATTCTATTCAATGCGTGGGTCTCGAACCTTCACAATTCACAACTACCAGATCGTGAAAAGTTTTAGTGAATTAGTTGAATGACAATCATGGAATTAGCAAAGGAAAATTCTGTAATTGCAACGCGCATATATATATATATATATATATATATATATATATATAATTGACATGCTAGCAATCTTTTTTAATCTATTTAGTAATGATATGACATGCCAGCAATCTCCTCCACTAATTAGAAACTGCCACTTAATCCTCTCACCTCTTCCCTTCGTATTGCTTTCTTTCTTTCATTATTTTTTTCCTCCCTTTTACTTCTGCTACCATTGCTCTACCTTTTCTTCTAATCATTTTTTACTTCACGCTTAATTAATAACATGTGTTTCCAACTTTTCACTCAATTGATAACATTAGTCATTAATCAAAGTAATATATGATGATACTCAAGATTTTGTATATTTAGATTTGTTATTCTTGAAATTAGCCTCTTATGGAGAAATGTTAGATATGTTCTCCTAAGTTCTACAGACATTAAACTCAAGTACTAAAGTTAATGGTATCGAGAGTTGTCCAGCAAAATCACTCTAATAGTTAAAGATTTTGTCTACTGAATGTTGTATGATATACGTGTTTATCATATAGAAAGCAAAAGGGAGGGAGGTAGTGAGATGTGTTATTCAAGTCCTTGAATTTCTTTTTTACGAAAAAAACATCCTTGTATATAGTAAGAACTATAAAGGTATAGCTCTTAAATATGAGAGTGTCCAACTTAGTGGGTTTTGTAAAAGATTTCAAATTTTATCCCTAATTAGTAGCCCCACATGTCTCAAAATAAGATTCACTTGGTTTGAGACGAAATGATATTCTTATATGATATAATTCGGATAAATCGAGTTTTGTTCAATGAATTTTCTAGACAAATCGAGGCTTTAGAGATGCAACTCATTAGTTGTAACCTATTTGGACATCTTGCTCAATTATTGGCCCGAAAGGATTGTGATTTTGGAGAGTGGCATGCGATTTTGAGTGTGCGAACCAAACAAATAGAGATGGAAACAAGAGATTCCTAGTTGGATGATCATCCAAGGTGTTTCTCGAGTTAGTTGACGAGCTATTTAGGAAGACTCCAAATTTTTATTGAGCACGATTATCCTTTGCACTCGGGTAGTATGGTGTCTTTAGACCTAAGCAAGGTGTGACCAACTCTTATGGAGGAGCATTGCTTTTATATCTAGACAAGGTGTGACCACATATATGTGGAGGAGCGTGGCCTTTATACCTTAGAAAGGTGGTCATTCATTTTTAAAGAAATGTGATTTGTAAATGAGTAGGATTTTAAAAGGAATGTTGGTAGTGTGCTATAACACCATAAAATTAATTAACTAAACTTAACGACTATAGTTAGTAGTACGTTCGAGTTGATCTTGCGAGAGAATAAATTAAATTGCTTTTTTGAATTGTATTTATGTGCTAAATTGATATGACTAAATCAAGAAAAGAGAGGGGGGGGTTTGCGGTTGTTTAAGTAAATCGAGAATTCAATATATGAAAACAACAAAAAAAGATCTAAGTAAATAAGCAAATAAAAAAGAATTTGATCCAATAGTAAACTTTATCTTCGATTTGCAAGCTAATCATTGACAATACTTAAAGACACCACTCTAGATTTACCATTCGATCTCTATTAACCTTAAAGCAAAGATTAACTCTATTTCTTCTTAATCATCAAGCACAATAACATGCAATTTCAATCCTTATTATCAAACTATAGAACAAGCTTTCTATATGTAATTCAATAATAGCATTAGCGAATTAAAAAATAACCAAACTAGATAATCAACACACAAACTCGTTTGGTATAATTTGTACTCTTTTCCTCTAGACTTATAATGATATCAATAATAGAAATCATTAAACTTCGTTGCTACTTATGAATAGGTTTTATAATATTTATGTATTTTAAATCCTAGTTTAGTAATTATTTATTAATCATAATTATCTAGTAGATCTCTTAAGCAATTAAAAACAAAAATATTATTCAATTAATTTGGAAGAATAAGAGATAGGAAAGATGAATAGATTATTAAATTAAATCAAATCAATAGTCTCACTCGCTTGTTATTCGAAGTTCATGTTTTTCTTGAACTAAAAAAGAAAAAAAATAGCCTTATATCTTTCAATAAAATTGCATAAAATATATAATTTCTCATCTTAACCTCATGTCTTATGAATGTTCAATGCTAGAAGCTATTATACTTGTGTATAGATAGATATGACAATCCATAAGTCCTATTTAGGATTGTTTTCAAAATTAATTAGGAGTTGTAACTCGAATAGGACTTCAAATTTTGTGCTATTAACTTCGAACTAAATTTGAATCAATAAAAGGTTGATTTTGGTCTTAGGCTTTTCATATTATAGGTTTATAAGTCTTCTTTCGTACTCTTAGACCTTCGAGGTTGGCAACGAACCTATTTGCTAACTAAATTATAAAGCTAGTTTCTTTTAATGACCCTAAAGTTAGAGAAGAATAAATAGAATATGAAGTTGTATTAATTTAAACTTTTAAATCTAACATGACCTTTTCAAACCTAGTTTTGCCTCTCACATAGGGAATTATAAACCTATACGGATCTTTGCACTTTGGAGGAAGTTTTCTTTAAATGACTATAGACATGTTTTCTC
Organism: Dovyalis caffra; assembly: GCA_963924115.1. Classification (NCBI taxonomy): domain Eukaryota; kingdom Viridiplantae; phylum Streptophyta; class Magnoliopsida; order Malpighiales; family Salicaceae; genus Dovyalis; species Dovyalis caffra. The sequence continues at coordinate 3,082,723 of CAWUPB010000030.1, forward strand.
TCATACTTACCTTTTCATTTTGAACGGTACAACTCCTTAAGAAATTTGGCATACCTCGTAACTTACTTAATTGTGTCATTACCCGACTTTTCTAGGACTCTCGAAAAAATTTATGATTTGTATTATTGAAAATTTTGTTTTTTTTTTTAGAGATATGAGCGATTATTACTTTTAAAGTTGCCACCTAGTATTAAAAATAAATAAGAACCTAAAATGAGCACTAGTCTAAAGATTTTGAGATAAGGGGTTGGTTACGGCTTCGGAAAGATATCAATCACCCAAAGGCACTCTTTCGAAGAAAAGGTACCACGTCCGGTTTAATCTTAAAACTTTATCTCCTAAAAATTTCTATTTTTACCAAATTATTTCTCAAGTCACAATTTCAAGCTTTATTTCCTAAACCATTTTTTTTATAGTATCTTATTGAATCAATCGTTGGACCCTATCGTCGAGAGTCTCATCAATTCAACATCGAATCTAGTTTAAGTCTCAACATAACCGGTATGTTAGAGAACAACCTAATTACTAAAATATGATTGATTTGAGTTAACATTAGTCCCCATTAGATATGAGACTTTGTTAATTTAGTATTTTCTATATATTTTTTTCTTTTATAATTTTTATACCTTTTCCTCTAACATTTTCTCTCTCTTTTTCTTGGATCTAACATTTTCTTTCTTTCTTTCTTTTTTTTTTTTTATCATTTTATCACTATATATATATATATATATATATATATATATATATATATTGTATTTTTTTATTAGTGGGGAGTGGTCATTAGTCCCTAAGAATTAGAAAACTCAACTTTTCTTCCACCTATTAATCACCTAATCTAATTATTGAAAGAAATTTTTTTTTTAAAAACTAAACATTAACTAAATAAATAAATAGGAAGAAAGGACTTATAAATTCAAAAAAACTAAATCTAAACTAGACATAAAAATAAAAGGCATGTATTAAAATTTCAAACTTGATTTACCTAAAAAAATTGCTAAAATTAAGGTTACTCGGGCTTTTGACCTACTAGGCCGAGCCCACCGGATCGGCCTATTGGGCTAGGTCGCTGAATAGGTTAGCCTTTGTTCCGTACTCGGGCTTGGGTCGGGCTAAGCTCGGCTTAAGCTTGATCGCGTATGGGCTAGGACAAAGCTTGACTCGTTCAAGCTTCCACATGGGTTAGGAAAAGCCCAACCTTTCTTCTATTTCCTAAACCAAAACCCAATTTTACGAACACATTTCTTAAGCCAAACCCAATTCGTCCCGAATTAAAAGGTCCAAATAGCTCATCTTTCACCCTTCCCTACTTCTACTTTAACCTCGCTTGTAACACTCCCGACCTAGGACCTAAATAGGTTAAGAATATTATCGACGTTTTCGTATATTCATAGTGCAATAAATGCCAAACAACAAGACTCTTTACTTAATGTTACAATTTAACTAACAAAATTTTTGGAAAGGGTGCCCGATAATTAATGATTACTAGGTCCAACCATAATTAAAACTAGGTATAGAAATTTTGCAAGATAAATTCATTATATAACCTTAATACCACTATTCATGAGAATTGTGTAGATATATTAAGTTCCAAATTTTGGTTAAAAACTCATAATTATAAAAATCATTTAAAACCTTTAAATAATATATTTTGAATTAAATTAAAACATTTGATGCCTTTTAAATTTCTCAAATTAGTCCATGAAATTCGGTTATAAAAATATTCAGTTTCCTTAAAAACAAAAATAATAGAAAATAATAAATTCCTAGCATTTTCCTTTTAAAAATAGCATAAATAAAGAAAAAAACAATTTAATTGGAAATATTTAATTTAAGTAGAAGTCATTAATTCCTTTTATTTAAATCCATTATTAACCAAATTCACTTATAGTTTAATTTAATAATACTTCAATAAATCCCTTCGATTGGAAATTCAATCAATTTAGCTCTCATTTAGTCTAATTGAAAACTTAATCATGGGATAAAACATCTTAAAGATCTTTTTAGGTTTATGGAACATTGTTTCTATTAGTGTAGGTGCTCTAAATCCAAAATGGTTGGATAAGTTTGACTTATTGTAATATTATGTTATTTATTTTATTAATAAAATAAGTCTTTTTATTGATTCTTATTATTTATATTTATTGAATAGAATTAGATAGAAGTCCTTATGATATGTATTGCATCAATGATTGATCGAAAGGTGTGAGACAAACGTTATTGCACTTAAATGATATTATTAAATATCTCAAGTTGTAGCATTGTCGAGAATAGATATTAACTATATGGAGCTAGAATTGTGAGTGCTATGCTCATATTATAAGATAGCAATAGGAGATCTCACACATATTGGCATGGTGATACCAAAGCAAGCACTATGTGATTAATATTAGAGAACATTTCATTAGACTTGACTTACAATGAGAATTCATTTGTTTTAGGCTATGAGAATCTCATACGAGATGGGTATAACTAATCATTTGACTTAAAAGTTATTATGGTTATCTCATTAGAGAATTTATGTACGTTGACACTCGTTTCAATGGATCTAGTAAAGGGTTGTATGTGGGCTATTCGTTGGCTGCACTAGGAATCTAATGGAGATAGGTGAATAACTAAGATAAGACATATTATTCCTTGTATGATAAAAGAGTTATCATATTGCACCTCGATAAATCCGTGCTCAAAGAATCCGTGACTATAGTAAGAGTATATCAATAAAGTATAGCTGGTTTACTTTAAAGGCTAAGAAATTTGGAAATAGAAGAATACTTATGTGATCATAATCGAATAGACTAATAACCAAGTTTGAGATTACACTATGATAAATTAACATGAGGATTGAATTGTACAAGTAACCATGCTCATGAAAGGTAATTATGAATTAATTAATCCTCCTAGAAAATTAGGTAATCATGATGTCTTGCTAAGGGCTAATCTTGATTTATGTATCAAGAGATAAAAAAGTATCTTTTATTCTTGATACATTGCCAACATATTTAGGAGCCTACCGAGTCATATGCATACGTTTAAGCATTCACATAATAAAAGAGAAGCAAAGATTTTAGAAAAGGTTTCCAAGTTTTGAAAGTTTCCTATTTTAGAAAATTTTTTCCTAAAATGGAAAGTTTTTTGAAATGGAAGGTTTCCTAAAATAGAAAGTTTTCTATTTTAGAAATCAATTTTCTAATTTGAAAGTTAGTTTTAAATTTGGAAGTTAGTTACCTAAACAAAAAATTAGTTTCCTAATTTAGGTTTAAGGGTGATTTGGGAAATGGTATCCTAATGTAGACCTCTTAAAAATATCTAACATAATTTATTTAGATATTCCAAATTAATTAATAATTAATTGAACCAAAATAGTTTAGACCAATAGATTTAATATAAAAGCTTGTAAGATATTTTACTCGAAGGATAAACATGAACCTTATTGGATAAGAATCAAGGTTTAAAAGGATAAAATAAAAAATACCCACCTGTATTGTAACTCTTAATCCTTGGAGGATTAGGAAGTAACAACCTAGAGTTCTTTTTGGGATATATTTTCATCACTTTCTTGTCCTTAGAGGACAAGGAAGACACTCCATCTATAAATAGAAGAAGAGATGCGGCAAAGAGAGATACAATGCTAAGCATACACGAGAATAAAGGAAAAATACAAAAAATAGTTTTCTCCATCCCAAAAACACGTCACCTCTCTTCCTCTCAATTAGGGTTGTTATAAAATATCCCTTAATAGATTTCTAAACAGAAAACTTTAAACAAGTTAGAAAAATATGGAGCTAGCACTCTATAACTTCGAGTGATTCTTGTATGGGTGCTTCGACTATATGGATTATCGATAACGGCTAGACATTGGATGGCTCTTTTTCCGTAAAGGTTAAAGTTTACATTATAAGAGGTAATCCTTTACTCATGCTTTAATTTATATATGTATGATTAGTTGATTCAATGACTTGATCTTAGGAACCTTAGATGGAGGAATTTTTTTTGTTTTATTCCGTACTTTCATAAGATGCATGATCCTTCGAGTTGGTAGCAAAACCTTTGTTGAATCTTTAATTATATGCATTATTAATTATAATTAATTGCATGAATGATCAATTCCCGATTGTAAATCCGATGTTTTTACATTTTATATATGTTTTAAAACTAAATTTTGTGCTTAAAAGGATTAAGGCATTTGAGGTCAACATTGGACATTGGTGCTTGCACGTGCGATAAGAAGGTAAGGTCCGGTCACGTACTAGGGGCATGACATGTTTCGTTGGCCATATGCTAGGTGCACAATAGGCTAGGATAATAGTCTCGTTAGGCACGTGGTAGGCCAAGCATGCCTAGTGCATATTAGGTCTCCCGACAAGGCCAATCGCTCGCTAGGTGCACGACGAGCCGAGCCGATCGCACTTTAGGCAAGGGATAGGCCGAGTGTGCCTTGTGCATGCTAGGCCTTCTAAACAAAGCAAGTCTCGCATAAAGTCGGGCATGTGACATGGCAAGTAGTGCACACCGGGCTTAAGGCTAGGCCAAGACATGCCTTACACATGTCAAGTGCATGTTAGGTGCGCGTCGAGACTAAAGCCAAGCTAAGAAATGCCTTGTGCATGTCAAGGGCATGCTTGGGTGCGCATATAGGTAAGACCTACTTAGGCTAAGCCCACGTGCACACTAGGCAGCATTTAGGCATGCTCAAGCACCAAGCACCAAGCCGGACACACACAAGCGTGCCAAGCCAATTAATGCCGGGCTAGTGTAGGCCATCGGTCGATTAGCCGGCCAAGGCCGGTGCCAAGCATCGGCTAGTGGTCGACGCCGAGCTAGGCATGCGCAAGCGCACCGGGCCAAGTGTGCATGGGCATGTCGTGCCAACGCACATGATCGCGCCGAGCCGATGACTGACTATTGGCTAGTGCCTAGAACTAGCCGACAAAGGCATGGTAGCCCATAGGCTTTCGAGGCCCAAAACCCCATGGGCCTAAGGCCCAAAAAGTCTTAAAATTAGAACTTAGAGGAATTTTAATAATTTTATAAAATAACCAAAATATAGATTTATAATTAAAATTAAAATAAAATATATTTTATTAGTAGACCATTTATCAATATGATTGAAGTATGGGTAAAAGGTATGAATGAGTTGATCTAATTTATGAGAATGTGTATTTGTAATTTTTGAATAAATAAGACTCGCGTATCCCGCCTTTTCTATCATTCCATTGTATTTTTATTCTTATCTTACTCCCCTCGAATGCAATTCAAGGTTTGTTATTCAAATAAATATAAAAGTAGAAGATAAGATATTAGAATAGATGCGAAGAAAGGAAGTTAAGAAGTGAAGACAATCCTAAAGAATTTATAATAAATTTTCACCTAGGTGTTTGATCTACTAGTCTCTTTATGGCTTGAGGAGGCTAGTAGTAGAGATCGCTTATCATTCACCGATCCTTGAGTCATGCATAGATGTATGTCTTTAATTTGACAATTGTTAGTATGAATGATAAGATTAATGTGATTGATGATTAGTATACATGCTACGATGAGACCTACCATATTAAATCCTTCAACATTAATATCAAGTTAATTGCCTTTCAATGTTATTAGGAGAGAACTGTCTTGATTACGATTGGTTTATGAGATAACTCAAAGTTACTTCTTTCTTGAAGGAATCAAATCATGAGACATACGATGACCTCGAACATTTGGGTCTAACTTGAAATGAGTTATTGGGTTTGTTGAGATAACTTAAGGTCCAATAAATTTGTAGAAAAAGATTGGAATTCACATAAGATATGAGATGATAAGGAGTTGTCATATTAATGAGATTAGGAATTGTATTGGATGTAATTGGTAAGGAGTTACCTACCTAATCCTTCATGTATGACTTATTGAGATAACTCAAGGTTAATGTATATTAGAGGATGGGATCCTAAACCCACTAAGGGAAATGAATCAAAAAGTTTTTTGATTCTCATATTGAAGGTTATAGAACTTGAAGAAAATAGTGAAAGTGAATATAGATTTTACTTCTTCAATTTATATTTTATTTTATTTATGTAATTCAATTAACCAAGCTATATGTTTTTCTATATTGTCAGATTGTACAAGTATGATTGGCAACACGTCGACTCGATTGATAATTGATGGAAGTAATGCCTTTAATGACACAATCTTCCTCTAATGGGAAATGAATATGAGGATAGCCTTCTAGTAAGATAAAATTCTCTATACAATAGAGAAACCTCTTTTAGTTGAGCCTCCTTAAGATCAAGATAAAGTTTATGCGAGCATGAGTCAAACATAGGAGTGATGTGATTGTTAACATAAATGCTCTAGATCCAACCCTTTTTGAATAGCTTTGAATCATTATAATATTATATTATTTATTTTATTAATAGAAGAAGTCTTTTTATTTATTCTCTTTGTTTATATATATTGAATATAATTAGATAGAAGTCCATATGATATTCATTGCATTAATGATTGATCAAAAGATATGAGACAAATATTAATGCACTTAAATGATATCATTAAATGTCCAAAGTCGTAGCATTATCAAGAATGGACATTGACTATATGCGATTAGACTTGTGGATCGCTATGCTCATGCTATAAGATAGCGAGTAGGAGATCTCACATTTATTGGTATGGTGATGCTAAAGCAAGCACTAAGGTGATTAATATTAGAGAACATATCACTAGACTTGAATTATCATGAGAATCCATTTGGTTTAGTCTATGGGAATCTCATACTAGATGGATATAACTAGTCCTTTGATTTAAAATCATCACGGTTATCTTAGTAGAGAATTTTGTACTTTGACACTTATTTCGATGGACTTAGTAAAGGGTTGGATGTGGATAATTAATTGGGTGCACTAGAAATCTAATAAAGATAGGTGGATGACTAAGATAGGACATATTATTCCTTGTATACTAAAAAAATTATCACATTGTACTTCAAGAAATGTTTACTCAAGGAATATATGATCACGAGTAAGAGTACACCAATAAAGTATAGTTGGTTTACTCTAATTTAAAAATTTTAAAAATTTTATGATCATAATCAAATAGACTAATGACCAAGTTTGAGATCATATTGTAATAAATTGACATGAATACTTAATTGTATGGTAACCATACTTGTGATAGATAATTATGGATAAATTAATCCTCTTAGAGAATTGGATAGTCATGATACCTTGCTAGAGGCCAAGTATGGATAAATTAATTCTCTTAGAGAATTAGATAGTCATAATGCCTTACTAGAGTTTAATCTTGATTTATGTATCAAGAAATAAAAGAGATGTCTTTTGTTCTTGATACATTGTCAGCATACCTAGGGGCCTATTGATTCAAAAGCATAACTTCAAGCATTCATATAATAAAAGAGAAATAAATATTTTGGAAAAGGTTTCTAATTTTGAAAAAGTTTTCCTAAAATGGAAAGTTTTTGATTTTAGAAATCAGTCTCCTAATTTGAAAGTTAGTTCCCAATTTGAAAGTAAGTTACCTAAAAAGAAAATTAGTTTTCTTAATTAGGTTTAAGAATAATTTGAAAAATTATTTTCTAATGTGGGCTTCTTAAAAATATCTAACCTAATTTATTTGGATAGTCTAAATTAATTAGTAATATATTAGGCCAATAAAGTTTGGGCCAGTAGGTTTAATTTAAAAGCTTGCAAGATATTTTTATAAGAGGATAAATATAAATCTTATTAGATAAGGATCAAGGTTTAAAATGATAAAATCAAAAAAGCCGACATGCATTATAACTCCTAATCCTTAGAGGATTTAGAAGCAACAACGTCGAGTCCCTTTTGGGACTTAATGCCATCACTTCCTTACCCTCGAAGAATAAGGAAGATACTCCCCTATAAATAGGAAGGGAGGTGCAACAAAGAGAGAGTTAATGCAAGCATACACAGATTAGAGTAAAACTAAATAGAAAATTTCTCTTCCTTTACACACGCCACCTCTCTTCCTCTCTCTTAGGGTAGTTATAAAATATCTTTGAATAGATTTCTAAAGAGAAAACATTAAACAGAGTTAGAAAAAGATGAGACTAGCACTCTATAACTTATGAGTGCTTCTTGTATGGGTGCTTGAATTACATGGATTATTGATAGAGGCCGCACACTTGGACGACTCTTTTCTCGCAAAGGTTAAAGTTTACGGTACAAGAGGTAATCCTTTACTCATGCTTTACTTCATGTATGTATGATTAGTTAATTCAACAACTTGGTCTTTAGAGCTTTAGATGGAGGAAATTTTTTGTTATATTTTATAATTCCATAGGATGCATGATCCTTCAATTAGTATCAAAGTCTCCATTGAATCTTTAATTATATGCTTTGTTAATTGTAATTAATGACATAAATTATCAATGCTTTATTATATATCTAATTTTTGGTATTTTGTATATGTTTTTAAGACTAATTTTTAGGCTTCAAAAGAGTACGGCGTGCGAGGCCAATGTAGTAAGGAGGTAGTGCTAGTTGTACACCGGGTACATGACAAGCTCTGGTCGGCACTAGGCATATAATAGGCCGGGCACTAGCCAAGCTACTTGTGCAAAAGGCCGTGTAGTGGCAAGGCCGGTCGCATGCCTAAGCATGCCTTATGCATTCTAAGCCTTCGGCCGAGGCCGGTCATGCGCTAGGCGTGCCTTGTGAATGATCGGCCTACTAGGCTGATCATGCACGAGGTGTGCACTAGGCCAAGATGTGCCTTATGTAAGTCAAGTGTGCACCGAGGGCGCATATGGGCGAGGCCTGTTCAAGCCGTGCACGCATGAGCACGCCAAGACAATGGTAGTCGTTGGCCAATGCTAGGTACTAGCCAACTAGGGCATGGCAGCCCATAGGCTCTCAAGGTCCGAAAAGTCTTAAAATTAAAATTTAAAGAATTTTTGATAATTTTTATAAAATGACTAAAATATAGATTTATAATTATGATTAAAATGAAATGTATTTTATTAGTATTCTATGTATGAATATGATTGAAGCATGGGTGAATGGTATGGATGAGTCAATTTAGTTTATGGAAATAAATATTTGTAATTTTTTGTTAAATAGGGCTTATGTGTCCTACATTCTTTATCATTCTATTGTATTTTGCTTCTCATCTTACTCCCTTTGAATGTAACTCTAGGTTTTTTATTCAAATAACTATAAAAGTAGAAAATGATGTTAGAATAGATGTAAGGAGAAAAAGTCAAGAAGTAAAGACAATCCCAAAGAATTTATAATCATTTTTCATCTAGGTATTTGACCTACTAGTCTCTTGTAACTCGAGGGGCTAATTGTAGAGATCCATTATCATTCATCAATCTTTAAGTCATGCATGAGATGCACATTTTTATTTTATAATTGTTTATATGCATGATATGATTAATGTGATTGATGACTAGTATGCATGCTAAAATGAGACCTATCTTATTAAATCCTTCAAATTAAATATCAAGTTAATTGCTTTCCAACGTTATGAGAAGAGAACTCTTTTGGTCATTGTTGGCTTGTTGAGATAACTTATGGTCACTTCTTCTTTGAGGGAATTACATCATGGGTCATGTAATGACCTCAATTGTTTAGGTCCAACTTAAAATGAGTTATTGGATTTGTTGAGATAACTCAAGATCTAATAAATTTATAGGCAATGATTGATATTCGTATAAGATATAAGATAACAAGGAGTTATCACGCCAATGAGATTAGGAATTGCATTGGATGTAATTGATAAGGAGTTACCTACCTAATCCTTCATATATGACTTATTGATATAACTTAAGGTTAATGCCTAAACCCACTAAGAAAAACAAAGGAAAAAGTTTTTTTGAGTCCTATATTGAATGTTATAGAACTTGAAAAAAATAGTGGGAGCAAACATAGATTTTTCTTCTTTAATTTATGCTTTGTTTTTTTTTATGCAATTCAATTAAAATCATATGTTTTTTCTATCCTATTAGATTGTATAGTATGGTCGGCAACACATCAATTCGATTGATCATTGATGAAAATAATGCCTTCATTAGCATAAACTTATTCGGTTTGAAAATGAATTTGAGGATAGTTCTCCAAAATGAGAAATTATATACATGATAGAGAAACCTCACAGCTCGAGCCTCCTTAGGATTAAGCTAAAGCTTATACAACATGGGTAAAACAGAGGAATGGTGTGATCATCTTTCAAAGTATCATACTCGCTGCTATGATGTTGGAGCTTGGGTGCCAACATAAAGGCACAAATGCCTTTGATATCATAGCAAATTTTAAGAGCTTGTTTGAGGGGAATACTAGGCTTGAGCACTATAAGATAGCAAGGAAGCTCTTTAGAGTCGGAATGGATGAGGGATCTAACATTGAAAAGCATGTCACTTAGATGATAGGCTATATCAATAGGCTTGCCAAGCTTGAAGTTGAAATGGATGCTAAATTATTCATTGACCCAGTATTGTAATCATGGCCTAATAGCTTTGGAAAGTTCATTATGCAATTTAACATGATACATATGGAAAAGACTATTGAAGAGTTATTGTTCATGCTAAGGGAAGCTCAGTCCGAAATTAATAAGAAGAATAAGAGTTATGTACTTCTTATTAATAAGGAAAAAGGCATGGTGAAGGGTAAGAAAAACCATAAACAAAAGAAGAAGAAGTCTTCAACGGTGCCTACTTGGAGGGATGAAGAAGCTCAAAGCTCGGAATAGCCAAAGGATACGAGTTTGATTTCATTGCAACAAAAGGGCATTGGAAGCCCAACTATAAGGAGTACTAAGAAGAGTTCTATAACCACCTCAAGAATTTCGTTATTAAAACTAATCTTTTTTATTTCTAATCTCATCTTATGGGTATACGATACTATTTATGGTGCTCATATTTTTTAAATATGTAGGAGTTTAGAAAAGAAATGAAGATAGCTTCAAGGGAGCATGACCTATGCGATTACAATGGATCAAGAGTTGGATCATTAGTTATAGACACTTATTAGCTAGCACTACCATGTAGGCTTGTGCTAAGACTTAATGATTATTATTATGTTATTCTTAATATAGACTAGGAATATTATTTCCATTTCTTTTTGGAATAATTTTTTCATTTTATTCAAGAATAATAGTTGTTCTTTTTAAAGATGAGTTAGCATTACCATGTAGGCTTGTGCTAAGACTTAATCATTATTATTACGTTATTCCTAATATAGACTAGGAATATTATTTCCATTTATTGTTTAGAATAAGGTTTTCATTTTATTTAAGAATAATAGTTATTCTTTTTAAAGATGAAGTTTTATATGAAAATGTTTTATATGTTTGAACATATTGATACTTCCATATATAACATAACTTCTAAAAGACTCAAATGATCTAAATGAAATACATTTGTGGCATTGTCAACTTGACCATATGAATAATAATCCAATATCCAATCTACTTATAAATGGATACCGAAAATCATTTGATGATGCCTAATGAATCTTGTTTATTTGGCAAAGAGACATGAATTCTCTTTTAGTGGAAAAAGAGAAAGTGCTACTAATTAATTAGGCCTTATACATAGAGATGTATTTAGACCCATGTTCACCCATGTAAAAAGGTGGACATGATTATTTCATAACCTTTATTGATGGTAGATCATGTTTTTGTTATTTAAATTAGATACAAGTCTAAAGCATTTGAAAAGTTCAAAGAATTTAGATTTGAAAGTGCTACTAATTAAGGTATTTCGATCAAATCGAGATGATGAATACTTAAGTGATAAATTTTTTTACATCACCTGAAGAGAATTTACATCACCGAAGAGAATGAGATTCTCTATCATGGACACCATATGCTAGACATGGTCCAGATCCGTGATGAGTCAAACTAATATCCCCATTTCATTTTAGGGATAAGAACTTCTTACTATAACCTTTATCTTGAATAGGTTCCAATAAAGTTTATTGATTAGATTACATATGAGATATGGAAAGAAAAGAAAGTAGATTTATCTTTCCTTGACATTTAGGGCTATAAATCATATATCAAACATTTGGATAAAGACAAGCTAATGCCCAAAATCAAAATAGTGCAAATATGTGAGATATCCAAAAGAAATAAATGGATATTATTTTCCTACCATTAGAACGCATTATTGTTCATAACTAAGCATGCTATATTTCTTAGGAAAGAATTTATGAATGGTAGAAATAGTGGGAGAAAATTTTAAACTCAATGAGATTCGAGTAGACTTACATACCGACACTCCACTAGTGGAACCCCAAATAGATAGGTTGCAAAGTGTTATAACTACCCCATAAATAAATACACAAGAACTTTATAAGTCTAAAACGAGTTTATCAAAAGATAAAAGATATGATTTTCTTATCTCGACACATAATTATGTGTACCTTGAAGAGGACGACAAAGCTAACACGTATGAAATTACAATGTTAAACATTGACTCCTAGAAATGGCGAATAAATGAAAATGTGTAAATGATACACCTTGATAGTTCTATCACTAAAGAATATGAAAATAAGATTTATAAAATCCAAAGGTCTATTTATGGACTTGAACATGCCTCTAGGAATTAAAGTCGATGTTTTAATGAAACGATTAAAGAGTTTGATTTTTCACAAAACAAAGATAAAACTTATGTATATAAAATGTTAGTAGGAGCCTATTAGTCATTATTATTCTACATGAAAAATAAAAAAACTTCTCGACTCGTAACATTATCATGTTGCAATCTATAAAAGATTAGGTATTTAAGAATTTCTCCATATATGACATTTGAGGACAGCCTACATACCAAGAGTTGAGATCTATAAAGATGATCACTTAAAATGTAAGTGATCTCCCAAGACAAAGACATTGACATAATACTAAAAGGTTTAGTATGGAAGAATCAAAGATAGAATTTTTTTCAATATCACATGGCTTGATGGTTGACTATAGATGTTCTTAGCATTATTAATCCAATAGTATTGTATCATGACAAGAATGAAACCATACCACAAGCTAAGGAACCAAGGTTTCATCAATGGTCCAAGCATGTATTGTAATGCTACTAGTTATTAGAGAGATTATCGAGTTGTGGCGATATAAGGATAGAAAAAGCCTACACTAATGATAACATAGAAAACTTCTTGACTAAGCATTTGTCATAACTAAAACAGGAGGCCCTTACATGATCATTGAGAATAAGGGACATGGTTAGTTGGCTCTAATGTAAATGGAAGACTATTAGTGTAGGTGCTTTAGATCCGACCTTGTTTGGATAGGCTTGACTCATTTTAATATTTTATTATTTATTTTATTAATAATTTTTTTATTAATTATTATTGTTTATATTTATTGAATAGAATTAGATAGAAATCCATATGATATTCATTATGTTAATGATTGATTAAAAGATATGAGACAAATATTAAATATCCCAAGTCGTAGCATCGTCAAGAATGGATATTGACTATATGTGGTTAGACTTGTAAGTGCTATGCTCATGCTATAAGATAGCAACATGAGATCTCACACCTATTGGTATAGTGATATCAAAGTAACAACTTAGGTGATTAATGTTAGAGAATATATCACTAAACTTGACTCGCCATAAGAACCTATTTGGTTTAGTCTATAAGAATCTCATATGAGATGGATATAATTTGTTCTTTGACTTGAAGTCATTACGATTATCTCATTAAAGGATTTATGGACTTTGACACTCATTTCGATAGACCTAGTAAAGGGTTACACTTGGGGCAATTCGTTGAGTGCACTAGGAATCTAATGGAGATAGGTGGATGACTAAGATAGAACATGTCATTTCTTGTATGCTTAAGGAGTTATCATATTGCACTTTGATAATATTTGCTTAAGAAATCTGTGACCATTGTAGAAGCACAACAATAGAGCATAGTTGGTTTACTCTAAGAGCTAAGACATTTAGGAATCAAGAAAAACTTGTGTGATCATAATGAAATAGAAAAATAACCAAGTTTTAGATCACAATGTGATAAATTGACATGAGGGATGAATGTAGGATCATGCATCATATGGAGGTGCGAAATGAATAAAATGTTTTCTCCATCTAAGGCCCCAAGATCAAGCCATTGAGTCTACTAAACATACACACATTAATAGTAAGCTATAAGTAAAGGATTACCTCTTGTGGTGTAGATCTAAATTCCTTTTTCGGAAAAGCCATCCAAGTGTTCGACCTTTATCGATGATCAACGCAGTCCAAGTATCCATAAAGAAGCACTCAAAATCAGTAGGGTGCTAGCTTCACCTTTTATAATTTAGTTTTTCTCTAGAAATCAATCCAGGATAATTTTACGATAACCTTAAAAGGGTTAAAAGAGTATGGCCTTTTTAGGGTTTAGGAGAAAACTATTTTCTCCTATATTTTCTCCCTTAGTCGTGTGCCCTAGGTAATCTTAGGGCTAGTCGAAAATCTCCCATCTATCTCTCGTTTTTATGCTTGATCGAATATCTTCTCTCTCTTCCAAACCCTTTGTGCCGCACCTCTCTTCCTATTTATAAGGGGAGATTTTCCTTGTCCTCCAAGGACATGGAGAGGGGTGGCCACAAGTCTTTTTAGAACTTTAGGTTATTGCTTCCTTTTCCTCTAAGGTTAAGGAATTATTTTATATGGGGACTACTTGATTATTATCTTTAAAACATTCAACCTTATCCAATATGGTTAATGTTTGTCCTCCCATCAAAATATCTTAAGGCTTTTAATTAAATCTAATAGGCCAAAACTTTTTTATCCCAATTAACTTCTTTGGATTATCTAAATAAATATTCTTAGATTATTTTGGTGGGGTCTACATTAGGAAACAATTTCACAAAATACCCTTTAAGCTAAATTATGAAACTCTTTTCCTTTTAGGTTCTTTATTTCCAAATTTAAAATTAATTTTCAAATTAGAAAATCGATTTCTAAAATAGGAAACTTTTCATTTTTGAAAAACTTTTATAATTAGAAACATTTTCTAATATCTTTGCTTCTCATTTATAATGTGAATATCTAAACTTATGCATGTGACTTAATAGGCTCCTAGATATGTTGGCAATGTATCAAGAATAAAAGGCTCTTTTTTTTATCTCTTGATACATAAATCAAGATTGGCCTTTAATAAGGCATCATGACTATCCGATTTTCTAGGAGGATTAGTTAATCCATTATTATCTTTTACGAGCATGGTTACCATACAATTCGAGTCCTCATGTCAACTTATCATAGTGTGATCTCGAACTTGATTGTTAGTCTTGTTCGATTATGATTACACAAGTTTTTTTCAATTCCCAAATATCTTAACTCCGAAAGTAGACCAACAATGCTCTATTGGTGTACTCTTACTATGGTCATAGATTTCTTGAGCCGACATTTATCAAAATGCAATGTGATAAATCCTTTAGCATATAAGGAATGATATGTCCTATCTTAGTTGTACACCTATCTCCATTGGATTCTTGGTACACCCAACGAATCACTCACGTGCAACCCATTATGGGTCCATCAAAACAAGTGTCAAAGTGTATAAGTTCGTTATTGAGATAACCATGATGACTTCAAGTCTAAGGACCATTTGTACCCATCTCGTATGAGATTCCCATAGACTAAAAGCAAATGGGTTTATATGGTAAGTTAAGTCCGAGTGATATGTTCTCTATCATAAATCACCTAAGTGCTTGCTTTGGGATCACCATACCAATAGGTGTGAGATCTTCTACTACTATCATATAGCATGAGCATAACAATCACAAGTCTATCCATATATTGTCAATATCCATTCTTGATAATGCTACAACTTGAGATATTTAATGCTATCATTTATGTGTATTAGCGTTTGTCTCACATCTTTAGATCAATCATCGTTACAAATGCTATCATAATTACATCTATCTAATTCTACTGAATTTATCAACATGTAAACATAAGAATTAATAGAATAAATTCTTTAAAATAAATGATGCAATAATATATTAAGATGAGCCCATCCAAACATGGTTAGATCTTGGGCACCAACACTAACAATCTCTCACTTGCACTAGAGCCAACTAGCCATGTCCCTTAATCTGGACGATTAAGTTGGGATCGGATGTTTTAGCTATGATAAAGGCTTAGTCCGGGGCCAACTATGTTATCGTAATGTGATTCTCGTTCTATCCTTATGTTACCATGACCCTTTGATCTCTATAATCAAGTGATGGCATTATAGTACTTATTTAGACCATTGATGAGACTTTGGTTTCTTAGCTTATGCTATAGATCCTTTGTTATCGATCATTAAGCCGCATGACATTGGAACAAAACTTTCTTTGATTTTTCTATACTAAAAATTTTAGTATCATGTCATTGTAACTACCTTGGGAGACTCCTCACATTCTAAGTGATCTATCTCTATAGATCTATAATCTTAGATTGTAGGTTTCTCTCATATGTCATCTGTGAGAAATTTCTTTTAGATTCCTTAATCTTTTGTTTGCAACATGATAATATTATAGTCAAGGTGTGATTTTATGTAGAATAAGCATGAATTAGTAGGTTCCCACAAGCTTCTCATATACACAAGGTACATCTTTGTCTTTGATGAATGATCAAACTCTTTGACCATTCTATAAAGCATCGATTTTTATTCCTAGAGGCATGCTTAAGTCTATTAACAAACCTTAGAGTTTTATAAATCTTATTTGAATGTTCTTGGGAACGATCAAGGTGTGTCAACTACACATCCCTTTTTATTTTTCTTTTATACGAATCAATGTCTAACATTGCCATTTCAAAAGTATTAGCTTTGTCATCCCGTTTAGTGGTTCATATCACAATGTGTCAAGATGAGAAGATCATATCCTTTTGTCTTATGATGAATTTCTTTTAAACTTATGAAGTTCTTATGTTTTTATTTATGAGAGAGTTATAACACTTTGTAATGATTCTACTTTAGGATTCCTTTATTAAAGTGTCAATTTGTGAGTATACTCAAATCTTATTGAGTTTAAATTTTCTCTCATTATTTCTAGTATCCATAAATTCCTTCCTAATAAATGTAGTGTGCTTACTAAGGAACAACACTTTGTTCTAGTAGTAAGATATTGACATCCTAACCTTACTTTAGGATATCTCACAATCTAGCACTTTATTGATTTTAGGCTTTATTTTGTCTTTTTCAAACTCTTTGACATAAACTTTATAACCTTAAATGTAACCCCTGTAAAGTCCTTAACCATATAAATATACATACAAGGATATTCGTACGTAAATACATTGAGTAAGGTTGTGATTTATGTGCCATTTTAATGTTTTGGTGATTTTATTAGGGGATGAATTTTTAGGTGATTTAGCTAATTACCGTTCATTTTCTCTAGTGTATATATGGAACCTATTATACAAGTGAGAAAGGTATTTTAAAATATGAGGAATGTTGGAAAATTTTTAGGAAGGAAATTACCGAATTAATTATTTTGGGAGGAATTGGTGAATTTTTCTAGGAAAGAAATGTCATGTTACTTGAGCTAAACTAGTTTAAGGATTTAATTAGCTTAATGACCATCTTTAGCAACTAACTAGATGCCTAAGCACTTCATTTAATGTAATTGATGACAACTCATCACCTTTGACTTCCAAGTTGCCACCTTGCCTTTCAAAGCGTTCCTTTACTTTATAATTGGATAACTTAATTAAGGACATATGTCATACTAAGTAATGAAGGAAAATGGAGTGTATATATATATAAGGAAAGAATGAAACTTAGCCATTTATTTAGTAAAATCTATAGCTCACCCAAAAGAAAAAAAAACATCATTGAAAGGGAGAGAAAAGAGAGAAAAAGAAAGGAAAAAGAAATGAGAAAAAGAAGGAAAAGTCTAGGAAATCTTAAGCAAGCATATATCATTGTAAATAGGTTTTATTTTAGCTTAATTTATGCCTTAATTTCTATTTTAAATGTTCAATTTTTGAGGTTTTGGTTTAAGCCATGTACGATGTTATCATGGTTGCTTGTGTTGATGTTATGTTTTGATGCTTTGTGATGGATCTAGTATGGTTGTTATGATGTGGTGAATGGTTTATGCATAGATCTGTATGAATAGATAAAACAAAAAAAAGGGGGGGGGGATGGATCGAATTTGGTTAGACCCAAACTAGGTATGGATTAGGAGAGCATACTTAGAAGTAAAGCAATGAATTTCGAAGGCTTTCCCAAAAGGGAACCCATTCGGCCTAGGAGGGAAAAAGGAACACGATTGGACTTTCTTATAGGTAATGATGGATTTAATGTTCAATTATAACTCCATTGAGCATAAATTAGTAACTTAGGTTAAAAAGGAAACCTCTAACCACTTTAGAACCCAATTCGGCCTAATCCCATAAATTTTAGGGTTTGGATTCTAACCTTCCAAACTTATGATTAATGGTTAAATCCCACCTAAAGAAGGGTAAAATGAAGTGTTAAAGGGTAAGAATCCAAGAGAAAAGCCAAAATTATAACCTAGGACCATTAAGAGCAAAATTTAGTTATAACTACCCAAACTAGAGTTAGGAAAGAAAATCTACTTCAAATGTGTTTAAATGGGTTTGTAGGATTAAAGTAGATGGATTTATTTAAATCTAACCACCCAACTTCATGAACAATGATTTATTTACACTCTAATAGGTATAAAATGAAGTATTAGAAGGTGAGAATTCAAGAAAAACTAGAATTAAGACCTAGATCCATTAGAAGTTAAATTCGACTACTATGGTTAAAGTTCGGATTAAAAGAAGTTTCCTCCTTAGCATGTCACAATAAATCCTTAAAATAGATGATCATGTAAACTAAGTAGTACATTGCAATCTGAATGGGTTGGTACCCATAATTAGTTGAATGTCATAAATCCAATATCACATGCATCATATACATATAGGGAATGGATTAAATTAAGAAAAACAATTGAGTCGAAATGATAAGGTTTGGTAATTGAATTAGATTTAATTGGATAGGTTTGGTAATCGATTGGATTAAATGGGTATTAGCACTCGAAGTTGTATGCATGCTCTATTCTATGTGACTAATTTGTATGACTATACGAGTAGGCGATGGATAATCCCGCTAACCAAGGCTACAATAAGGGGTAATTCCATTATTAGTCGTAGGTGATTCGACAATCACCAAGATATGAAAATAGAATGGATTTACTAATACCTAAGGTACTCAAAGTAAAATTTGATGAGTCATAGTAGGGAGTCGGAAAATCATTGCATATCATGTGTATCACCCTACTTACCGAGCTTCGATTCACTTTATATTTATTTCATGCCATGACGAGTAAAGGTGATAATAATGTTGATAATGAAGTCGTCTGGTTCCTCCTAGAAAAGGGCTCATATGTGACACAATAGTAGAAAAAAAAAACTCTTTTGATTGTAATTAAAGAATGCGATGTCTAGTAGTGGGCAAATGATATCTTGGAGATTTTATAATTTTTGTAATTGTAATTATTAACGGCATGTAAATTTTATTGTACGTATTTTTATACTTCATGTTTTATTGGTTATTGGCTATGTAATTGGGAAGTAAATTTGGGACTTTGGTCCCTAAACTATAGCGAACCTAGCCATGCCTATTAGGTAATTGGTAAGAGAGTTAGGAGGCGCTACATTAAATCTTAAAGGAAGATTAATTCATTTTCTTTCCCTTCCCATATCTCATATATGATCTATTTCAATATATTAGAATCCTATTCTTTTTAAAGATTACAATAAGGAGTATTCATTCATAATTAAGGATATTAATTCAACTCATCTTGGATTGATCATGTCTAACATGCGATATCCATATAGAATCTCATTCTCTTTTAGGTGATCTAACATTTTAGAAATTAAATATTCAGCTCCTTGATCTAATCAAGATGCTTTAAAACTCTTGCTAGTTTATCCCATGATTTTTCAAGTCTAAACTTTTAAACATTTTAAATGTTTTTAACTTGTGTCTTATAACCATAACATGATCCACTATCATTAATAGTTATGTGACAAGCATGTTCTCCTCTTGCTTGGGTGAACATAGGCCCTTGTACATCCGTATGTATTATGATTATATTGATTAATAACTCTTTCTCCTTTTCAACTAAAAAGGGTTACATATCCTTTTATTAAGTAAACAAGATTCCTTAGATATCATCAAATGATTCTAAATATCTTTTTGTATAAGTAGGTTGGATATGGGATTCTTGCTTATACGACTAAGTTTGATGTTTTCTTACTAATTAATGATTTTTTAGATCATTTGAGTCTTCGAGTATTTATGTTATACATTTAGGAGTTATGTCTAAAACTATAATCATTATCAAAATATTTTCATAAAAATTCATCCTTAAAAATAACTATTATTCTTCAAAAATGAAATACTTATTCAAAATAAGAAATAGAAATAAGATCTTTAGTCTCTACTAAAATAATAATGATTAAGTCGTGGCACATCCCAACATGGTAGTGCTAGCTCATAAATACCTACATCTAATGGTCCAACTCTTGATCCATTATTGATATGTAGATATTCTCCCTTGAAATTATCTTTCTTCCTTTTCTAAGCTCTTATACATTTCAAAAATATAAGCACCATATGTAGTATCATATACTAATAAGGTGGAATTTAGAAATAAAAGGATTAGCATTAATAACATAAATACCCGAGGTGGTGGTGAACTCTTATTTTGCATCCCTTCTAGGTACTCCTTGTAGTTGCGCTTCCAATGCCTTTTCTTATTACAATGAAAGAAAATTGCATCCTTTGGGCTATTCCGAGCCTTAGCCTTTTTCACTCCTCCAAGTAGGTGCAGTTGAAGACTTCTTCTTTTTAGTCTTTTTCTTACCCTTTATTATGCCTTTTCCCTTATTAACTAGATTTACGAAGTCGTTATTCTTCTTGTTAATTTTGGGCTGAGCTTCCCTTAGCATGGACAATAACTCTCCAATAGCCTTTTACATGTGCATCATGTTGAAGTTTATGATGAACTGTCCAAAGCTATTAGGCAACGATTGTAATACTACGTTAATGGATAATTCGAGTATCCATTCTAACTTCAAGTTCGACAAGTCAATCGAGATAGCCTATCATTTTAGTGACATGCTTTTCGATATTATATCCCTCATCCATTCCGGCCCTAAAGAGCTTCCTTGCTATCTCATAGCCCTCATGTATAGTATTCTCCTCAAATAAGCTCTCGAGCTTTGCTATGATGTCAAAAGCTTATGAACTTTCGTGTTGGCACCTATGCTCCAACATCATAGCGGTAAGTATGATGCTCTAAACAGCTTATTGCATCATCTCTATGTTGATCCATACTTCATGAGCTTTAGTTTGAACAAGATGAGGCTCATCTTGAAGAGCTTTCTCTATCCTATAGAGAATTTTCTCATGTTGGAGGACATCTGAATTTCTCAATCGACTAAGTTTGTGCCATTAAAGGCATTGCTTTCATCAATGATCGATCGTATCGATGTGTTACTAGTCATACCGTGCAATCCGACAGGATAGAAAAACGTACAATTTGATTAATTAAATTACATAAAATTAAACAAAGCATAAATTAACAAAGTAAAATCTATGTTAGCTTCTATTAATTTTTTCAAGTTCTATAACCTTTAATATAGGACTCGAGAAAACTTTTCGATTCGTTTTCTTAGTGGGTTAGGATCCCATCCTCTAACCGCATTAACCTTGAGTTATCTCAACAAGCCATACATGAAGGATTAGGTAGGTAACTCTTTACCAATTATGTCTAATGTAATTTCTAATTCCATTGGTATAACAACTCTTTGTCCTTGTCACTTCTTATGTGAATACCAATCTTTTCTTATAATTTTATTGAACATTGAGTTATCTCAATAAATCCAATAACTCATTTAAGTTAGACCTAACGTTCGAAGACATCACATGGGTTATGATTTATTTTCCTCGAGGAAGAAGTGATCTTAAGTTATCTCAATAAGCCAATAAAGACCAAGAGAGTTTTTGCCTCATAATATTGGAAAACAATTAACTTAATATTTTATTTGAAGGATTTAATATGATTGGTCTCATCCTAGCATGCATACTAAACAATAATCACATTATTCCTAATCATGCATACTAATATTTATCTCATTACATTCATACATATCATGCATGACTCAAGAAACCGATGAATGGTAATGGATTTCTAGTACTAGCCCCTTCGATCCACAAAGGGACTAGTGGGTCGGTTCTTAGGTGAAAAATTATTACAAATTCTTTATGAATGTTTCCATTCCTTGACGTCTTCTCCTTGTGTCTATTGTAATTCCTATCTTCTATTCTTACATTTATTCAAAGTAAGAAACCTTGAGCTATATTCAAATGGAGTAAGATGAGAAGAGAATACAATAGAGTAATAGGAAAGGCATGACACGCAAGTCCTATTTATCCAAAAAATAACAAGCATTCATTCATAAAACTAGATCGACTTATCCATACCATTCACCCATGCTTCAATCGCATTGATACATAGTATACTAATGAAACAATTTCATTCATAAAATGATTATAAATCTATATTTTTGGTCATTTTATAAATTTATCAAAATTTTAATTCCAAAAACTTTTTAGGCCTTGGGCCTATAGGCTTTGGGCCTCGAGGGTTTACGTGTTTCAAAACCTAAACCCTCGTGTTTGTGTGTATCCGCTCGTCGCTATCGGCCTAATGCGAAAGCGCTTAGCTAGTGGCCTACTATGTTGCCCGCACGCCTAGCCCGAATTGCCTAGCCCGCGTGCATACACATGACTTGGCAGGCCAACAACCTACCTAGCATATGCCTAGCGCGTGGCCTTGCAAGCTAGTAGCTCGCCTAGTACGCCGTTGGCGTAGGGCCGCCACGCACACGAGTGTTGACGTCCAACATCGAACACACATGCTCCGACCGATTTTAACCCAAAATTTCAATTTCATATTTATATAAAATATCAAAACACAAGATTTATAATTAGACATAGCTAATTCATGCAGTTAATCACAATTAACCAATCATACAATCAAAGTTTCAATGGAGGCTCTTATACTAATTATAGGATCATGCATTCTATGGAGGTGTGGAATAAACAAAAATTTTCCTCCATCTAAGGCCTTAATATCAAGTCATTGAATTTAGTAACCATACACACAAGAATAATAAGCTATAAGTAAAGGATTACCTTTTGTATTGCAAATCTAAATTCCTTTTTTAGAAAAGCCATCCAAGTGTCCAACCTTTATCGATGATCCACACGATCTAAGTATCTATAAAGAAGTACTTAAAATCAGTGGAGTGCTAGCTTCACATTTTTTGATTCGAGTATTTCCTCTAGAAATCAATCCAGGGAAATTTTACGATAACCTTAAAATGGTAAAAGAGTATGGCCTTTCTAGGATTTGGGAGAAAACTATTTTCTCCTATATTTTCTCTCTTGGTCGTGTACCCTAGGTAATTTTAGGGTTGGCAAAAAATCTCCCACTTCTCTCTCTTTTTATGCTTGGCCGAATATCCTCTCTCTCTTCCAACCCCTTTATGTCGAACCGCTCCTCCTATTTATAGAGGGAGAGTTTTCTTGTCCTCCAAGGAGAAGAAGAGGGGTGGCCATAAGTCTTTTTAGGACTCTAGGTTATTGCTTGCTTTTCATCCATAGTTAAGGAATTATTTTATATATGGACTATTTGATTATTATCTTAAAATATTTAACCTTATCCAATAAGGTTGATGGTTATCCTCCCATTAAAATATCTTACGGCTTTTAATTAAATCTAATGGGCCAAAACTATTTTAGCCTAGTTAATTTCTTTGGACTATCTAAATAAATATTTTTAGATTATTTTAGCGGAGTCCACATTAGGAAACAATTTCAAAAAATTCCTTTTAACCTAAATTAGAAAACTCTTTTCTTTTTAGATTCTTTATTTTCAAATTTGAAACTAATTTCTAAATTAGGAAATCAATTTCTAAAATAGAAAATTTTATAATTGGAAACATTTTCCAATATATTTTCTTCTCATTTATAATGTGAATACTTAAGCTTATACGTGTAATTCAATAGGCTCCTAGATATGTTGGCAATGTATCAAGAATAAAAGGCTCTTTTTTTTTATCTCTTGATACATAAATCAAGATTAATCTCTAGCGAGGAATCATGACTATCCAATTCTATAAGAGGATTAGTTAATCTATTATTACCTTTCATGAGTATGGTTACCATACAATTCGAGTTCTCATGTTAACTTACCATAGTGTGATCTCGAACTTGGTTGTTAGTTTTGCTCGATTATGATCAAACAAGTTTTCATCAATTCCCAAATATCTTAACTCTTAGAATAGACCAACTATGCTCTATTGATGCACTCCTACTATGACTATAGATTTCTTAAGCGGACATTTATCAAAGTGCAATGTAATAAATCCTTTAGCATACAAGGAATGACATGTCCTATCTTAGTCGTACACCTATGTCCATTGGATTCCTAGTGCACCTAATGAATCGTCCACGTACAAACCATTAATCGATCAATCGAAATGAGTGTCAAAGTGCATAAATCCTCCAATGAGATAACCATGATGACTTCAAGTCTAAAGACCATTTGTACCCATCACGTATGAGATTTCCATAAACTAAAAGCAAATGGTTTCTCATGGTGAGTCAAGTCCGAGTGATATGTTCTCTAACATAAATCACCTAAGTGCTTGCTTTGGTATCACTATGTGAATAGGTGTGAGATCTCTTACTTCTATCATATAGCACGAGTATAGCACTCATAAGTCTATCCGCATATTGTCAATATCCATTCTTGATAATGTACAACTTGGGATATTTATTGATATCATTTATGTGCATTAGTGCTTGTCTCACATATTTCGATCAATCACTATTGCAAATGCATATCATAAGGACTTCTATCTAATTCTATTGAATTTATCAACATGTAAACATAAGAATATATGGAATGACTTCTTTAAAATAATGATGCAATAATATATTAAGATGAGCCCATTCAAACATGGTTGGATCTTGGGCACCAACACTAGCACTCGAATTATGTAGTAACCCTACTCATGAAAGGTGATTATGAATAAATTAATCTTCCTAGAGAATTAGGTAGGCATGATGCCTTGCTAGAGGTCATTGATTTATATATGAAGAAATAAAAAAAGGTGTCTTTAAATCTTATTTTATTGTCAACATATTTAGAAGCCTATTGAGTCACATGCATAAGTTTAAACAATTCACGTAATAAAAGAAAAGCATAGGTTTTGGAAAAGGTTTCCAATTTTAAAAGTTTCTAATTTTGAAAAATTTCTTAAAATATAAATTTTTCTATTTTAGAAATTAGTTTCTTAGCGGGAGATTGTTAGTGTAAGTTCTCTAGATCTAACTTTGTTTGGATAGGTTTGACTAATTGTAATATTTCATTATTTATTTTGTTAATAAAAAAAGTTTTTCTATTAATTCTTATTGTTTATATTTATTGAATAGAATTAGATAGAAATCCACATGATATTCATTATGTTAATGATTGATCGAAAGATGTGAGATAAATATTAATGTGCTTAAATGATATCATTAAATGTACTAAGTCGTAGCATTATCAAGAATGAACATTGACTATATGCGGTTAGACTTGTAAGTGGTATGCTCATACTATAAGATAGTAATAAGAGATCTCACACCTATTGGCATATTGATATCAAAGCAACCACTTAGGTGATGAATGTTAGAGAGCATATTACTGGACTTAACTCGCCATAAGAACCTATTTAGTTTAGTCTATGAGAATCTCATACAAAATAGATACAACTAGCTATTTGACTTGAAGTCATCATGGTTATCTCATTAGAGGATTTATGCACTTTGACACTCATTTCGATGGATTTAGTAAAGGGTTACACTTGGTCAATTCGTTAGGTGCACTAGGAAACTAATAGAGATAAGTAGATGACTAAGATAGAACATGTCATTTCTTGTATGCTAAAGGAGTTATCACATTGCACTTCGATAAATGTTTGCTCAAGGAATCTGTGGCCACCATAGGAGTACAATAATAAAGCATAGTTAGTTTACTCTAAAAGCTAAGGCATTTAGGAATCAAGAAAAACTTGTGTGATCATAATCAAATAGACAAGTAACCAAGTTTGAGATCACATTATGATAAATTGACATGAGGCCTAAATTGTGTGAGAACCATGCTTATGAATGGTAATTACGGATAAATTAATCCTCTCATAAAATTAAGTAGTCATGATGCCTTGCTAGAGGCCAATCTTGATTTATATATTAAGAAATAAAAATATGTCTTTTATTCTTATTCCATTGCCAACATATTTAGAAGCCTATTGACCCACATGCATAAGTTTAAACATTCATATAATAAAAGAAAAGCAAAGATTTTGGAAAAGATTTCCAATTTTGAAAAAAGTTCTTAAAATGGAAAGTTTTTTATTTTAGAAATTAATTTCCTAATTTGGAAGTAAGTTACCTAAAAAGGAAATTAGTTACCTAAATTAGGTTTAAGGGTAATTTGGAAAATTTTTTTCTAATGTGGACCACTTAAAAATATCTAATCTAATTTATTTGGATAGTCCAAATTAATTAGTAATTAATTGGGCCAAAAGAGTTTAGGCTAATAGGTTTAATTTAAAAGCTTGTAAGATATTTATATGAAAACATAAGCATGAACCTTATTGGATAAGGATGAAGGTTTAAAAGGATAAGACCAAAAAGCCACATGCATTACAACTCCTAATCCTTGTAGGATTAGGAAGCAACAACCTAGAGTCTTTTTTGGACTTAATGTTGCCACTTCCTCATCCTTGGAAGAGAAAGAAGACACTCTGCTATAAATTGAAGAGAAGGTGCGGTAAAGAGAGAGTTAGTGCTAGGACATACACGAGCTTAGAGTAAAAATAAGAAGAAAATAGTTTTCTTTTTT
The DNA here is from genome assembly GCA_963924115.1 of Dovyalis caffra. NCBI lineage: Eukaryota > Viridiplantae > Streptophyta > Magnoliopsida > Malpighiales > Salicaceae > Dovyalis > Dovyalis caffra. The sequence continues at coordinate 3,109,645 of CAWUPB010000030.1, forward strand.
CTTACACATGTCACCTCTCTACCTCTCTTTTAGGGTTGTCATAAAATATCCTTGAATAGATTCATAAAGAGAAAACATTAAACAAGTCGAAAAAGGTGGATTTAGCACTCTACGACTTCTAACTGCTTTTTGTGTGGGTGCTTGGATTGTGTGGATTATGGATAGAGATTAGACACTTGGATGGCTCCTTTTCTGCAAAGGTTAAAGTTTACGCTACAAGAGGTAATTCTTTATTCATGTTTTAATTTATGTATGTATGATTAGTTAATTCAACTACTTGGATCTTGGGAGCCTTAAATGGAGAAAAAAATTTATTTTTATTATACACTCGCTATAGGATGTATGATCCTTCAGCGATCATTTCTCAAAGTATCATGCTAGTTACTATGACGTTGAAGCATAGACATCAACATAAAGGCATAAATACCTTTGATATCATTGTAAAACTTAAGAGCTTGTTTGAGGAGAATACTAGGCATTAGTGCTATAAGATAGGAAGGAAGCTCTTTAGAGCTAGAATGGATGAAGGATCCAACATTGAAAAGCGTGTCATTAAGATGATAGACTATATTGATAGGCTGGTCGAGTTTGAATTTAGAATGGATGCTGAATTATCTATTAACCTAGTATTGCAATTATTGCCTAATAGCTTTGGATAGTTTATTATGAACTTTAACATGATGCACATGAAGAAAACTCTTGGAGAGTTGTTATCCATATTAATGGATGCTCAACCTAAAATTAATAAAAAAAAGTAAAAGTTCTTTACTTCTTGTTAATAAAGAAAAATGCATGGTAAAGGTAAGAAAAAGTCCAAACAAAAGAAGAATAAGTCTTCTATCGTGCCTACTGTAGGGGTGAAAAAGCTCAAGGTTCAAAATAGCTCAAAGGATGTGGTTTTCTTTCATTGTAATAAGAAAGGACATTGGAAGCATAACTATCGAGAGTATCTAGAAGAGGTAAAGAAGAAGAGTTATACAATCACATCGAGTATTTATGTTATTAAAGCTAATTTTTCTAAAATTCTAATGCCGCCTCATGGGTATATGATACTATATGTGGTGCTCATATTTTTAAAATGTGTAGGAGCTTAGAAAAGGAAGGAATATAGCTTCAAGGGAACATGAGCTACATGACCGCAATGGATCAAGAGTTGGACCATTAGTTGTAGGCACTTATAAGCTAGCACTACCATGTAGGCTTGTGGTAAGACTTAATGATTATTATTGCTATTCCTAGTATAGACTAAGAATATTATTTTCATTTCTTATTTGGAACAAGTTTTTTATTTTATTTAGAATAATGGTTATTCTTTTTAAAGATGACATTTTATATTGAAATATTTTGATTGATAATAATTTTTACGTTTTGAACATAATGTAATTCCCATGTATGTAATGTAAATGCTAAAAAGACTCAAATAATCTAAATAATATGCATTTATAGCATTGTCAACTTAGCTATATAAACAAGAACTTAATATCCAATCTACTTATAAATGGACACCTAGAATCATTTGATGATGTCTAATGAATTTTTTTACTTACCAAAGAGATATGAATCCCCTTTTAATGGAAAAGGAGAAAGTGATACTAATTAGTTAGGCCTTACACATAGAGATGTATTTAGGCCTATGTTCACCCATGTAAAAGGTGAGCATGATTATTTCATAACCTTTATTGATAGTAGATCACGCTTTGGTTGTTTAAATAAGAACCAAGTCTAAAGTATTTCAAAAGTTCAAAAAATTTAAACTTAAAGTCAAGTAATGAACTAGCAAAAGTATTAAGGCATTTCAATTAGATCGATGTGATGAATACTTAAATAATGAATTTTAAATCACCTAGAAGAGAATGAGATTCTCTATCAATGGACATCATATGTTGGACATGATCCGATCCATGATGAGTCGAACTAATATCCCCATTTTATTTTGGGATAAACACTCCTTACTGCAACCTTTACCTTAAATAGGGTTTCAATAAAGTCTCGTTTATCGAGCTTCATATGAGATATAGAAAAGGAAAGAAAGTAAAATTATCTTTTATTAAAGAATTAAGCTATAAGGTATATTTCAAATGTTTGGATGAAGATAAGCTAAAGCCCAAAATCAACAAAGTGTAAATGTATGAAATATCCAAAATAAACAAATGGATATTATTTTTCTACCACTAAAACAAAGTGTTGCTCATGACTAGGCATCCGATATTTCTTGAAAAGGAATTTATGTATGCTAGAAACAGATGAGAGAAATTTTAAACTATATGAGATTTGAGTCAACTCACAAATTGACACTCCACTAATTGTCCTTTAAGTAGATAGGTTATAAAGTATTGTACCTACCCATAAATAAATACATAAAAACTTTATAAGTCTAAAACAAGTTCATAAAAAGACAAAAGTTATGATCTTCTTGTCTCAAAACATGGTGATGTGTACCCTAAAGAGAATGATGAAGTTGACCCTTATAAAATGGAAATGTTAGACATTGACTCCTAAAGATGGCGAATGAAAAATGTAGATGACACACCTTTATAGTTCTTTCACTAAAAAACATACAAATAAGATTTACAAAATGCATTGTTATATTTATGGACTTGAGCATGCCTCTAGGAATTAGAGTCAATGTTTTAATGAAACAATAACAAGTTTGATTTTTCATAAAACAAAGATAAACCTTATGTATATAAAATGTTAGTGGGACCAGATTAGTCATGGTTATTCTATGTAAAAAAATAAACAAACCGCCTCTCGACTCTAACATTATCACGTTGCAATCTACAAAAAAGATTATGTATTTAAGAATTTCTCCATATATGACATGAGAGGGTAGCCTATATTCTTAGAGTTTAGATCTATAGAGATAGACCACTTAGAAAGTGAGGGTTCTCCCAAGGTAGATTTAATATGGAAAAATCAAAGAAAAGATTTTTCTTAATGTCTAATTGATTGATGGCCAACTATAGAGGTTCTTAGTGTTATTGATCCAATAGTATTGTACTATGACAACAATAGAGCCATAGCACAAGCTAAGGAACCAAGGTCTCATCAATGGTCCAAACATGTACTACGACGTTATTATCCGATTAGAGAGATTATTAGTTATGGTGATATAAGGATAAAAAAAAAGTCCACATTGATGAGAACATAGCTAATTCTTTGACTAAGCCTCCGTCACAACTAAAATATGAGACCTTTACTCAATCGTTGGAAATAAGGGACATGGCTGGTAAGCTCTAGTGCGAGTGGGAGATTATTAGCATTGGCACTCTAGATCTAACTCGGCTTGGATGAGTTTGACTTATTATAATATAATATTATTTATTTTTTAATAAAAATTCTTTATATTGATTCTTATTATTTATATTTATTAAATATAATTAGATAGAAGTCCATATGATATGCATTGCATCAATGATTGATAGAAAGATGTGAGACAACTATTAATGCACTTAAATGATATCATTAAATGTCCTAAGTTATAGAATTGTTAAGAATGGACATTGACTATATATGGTTAGACATGTGAGTACTATACTCATGCTATAAGATAGCGAGTAGGAGATTCGACACTTATTGACATGGTGATGCCAAATTAAGCACTTAGGTGATTAATGCTAGAGAACATATCACTAGACTTGACTCGTAATGAGAATCCATTTGGTTTAGTCGATGAGAATATCATACGAGATGAGTACAAATAGTCACTTAATTTGAAGTCATCACGGTTATCTCATTAAAAGATTTATTTACTTTGACATTCGTTTCAATAGACCTAGTAAAGGGTTACACGTGGGTGATTTGTTGGGTGCACTAGGAATCTAATGGAGATATGTGGATGACTAAGATAAAATATGTCATTCCTTGTATGCTAGAGAAGTTATCCCATTATACGTCAATAAATGTCCGCTCAAAGAATCCTTGGCCATAGTTGGAGTATATCAATAGAGTATAGTTGGTTTACTCTAAGGGCTAAGACATTTAGGAATCAAAGAAAACTTATATGATTATAATCGAACAGATTGATAACCAAGTTCGAGATCATATTATGATAGATTGACATGAGAAATAAATTGTATGATAACCAAGTTCGAGATCGGTAATTACAGATTAATTAATCCTCCTAAAGAATTAGGTAGTCATGATATCTTGCTAGAGGCCAATCTTGATTTAGGTATCAAGACATAAAAGAGGTCTCTTTTATTCTTGATACATTGCCAACATATCTAAGAGCCTATTAAGTCATATGCATAAGCTTAAGCGTTGACATAATAAAAGAGAAACAAAAATTTTAGAAAAAGGTTTTCAAGTTTTGAAAGTTTCATATTTTGGAAAAAAATTCCTAAAATGGAAAGTTTCTTAAAATGAAAAATTTCCTAAAATGAAAATTTTTCTATTTTAGAAATCGGTTTCAAAATTTGGTAGTTGGTTACCTAAAAGGGAAATTAGTTTCCTAATTTAGGTTTAAGGATAATTTGAGAAATTGTTTCCTAATGTGGACCTTTTAAAAATATCTAACCCAATTTATTTGGATAGTTCAAATTAATTAATAATTAATTAGACCAAAATAGTTTGGGTTAATAGGTTTAATTTGAAAGCCTATAAGATATTTTAGAGGGAGGATAAACATGAACCTTATTGGATAAAGATCAAGGTTTAAAACGATAAGATCAAAAAATCCCATATGTATTACAACTCCTAATCCTTAGAGGATTAGGAAGCAAAAACCTAGAGTCTTTTTAGGACTTGTTGCAGCCATTTCCTTGTCCTTAGAGGAAAAGGAAGACACCCTCCATATAAATAGAAAGGGAGATGTGGTAAAGAGAGATACAATGCTAGGCATACATTATAATAAAGGAAAATTAAGAAAATAGTTTTCTCATTCATGAAAACATGCTACCTCTATTTCTCTCAATTAGGGTTGTCAAAAAAATCCCTAAATAGATTTCTACGAGAAAAATATTAAATAAGTTAGAAAAAGGTAGAGCTTACTTGTATTGGGGCTTTGACTATGTGGATTATCAATAAAGGCTAAACACTTGGACAACTCCTTTTCTCTAAAGGTTAAAATCTTTCATTATAAGAGGCAATTCTTTACTCAAGCTTTAATTCATGTATGTATAATTAGTTGATTCAATGGTTTGATCTTGGGAGTTTTAGATGGAGAATTTTTTTTTGTTTTATTCCGCACCTCTATAAGATGCATGATACTTCGGGTTTCAATTATTTAGAAAACATAATAATTTGATCAATTAAATCCAATTAATTTTTATCCATTGAATCTCATTAAATTTGATATATTTTTTTAACCCTTAAACTTAATCTTTCCCGGCCATCTTGTTGTCTAATATTTACTAACCACTAAGCCAATTTAATGATTAAGTTCTTAATTCCAAATGTCACCAATTTAATTTCTAATGTAGCCTATTCATTTACTTAAACCATTTATTTACATGTACCATTTTCTATTATCAATCAACCATCCTCATATTTATTAATTATTTAGGGTCTTTTAGTGCATAATTAATTTAGAAACCATAAAGATAAATCCTAACACTCACACTAAGGTTCCAAAATAAGATAAAAAGAAAACGTTAAGGCTCTCCAACTCTTAGCTAAATTTAAAGTACACTCGTTGGCAAGTCGAGCTGGCACTCGACAAAAACTATTATTTCATAGCATGTCATCATTTCTTTTCCTTTTCACCTACACAACATGGAAAAAAATAACCAAAGCATAGTAAGTGTAATCTATGCATGATATACACGTGATTCAATTGAAAATCCTCTCATGCCTTCATTTTCCTTTTTCCGGTGCATCATACCGATTATGTATATAATTGACTCTCATAAAAATAATGCAATTGTGAAAAATTCACAAAAGCACCAAGTATCCCTCATGTTTTCCTTTTTATTTCCTTTTCCTTTTTCGTTTTCTTACAAGAGAGTAATCATTCCACTTGCATTCCTTTTTGGAAATACTTGGCCATTTCTTTGAAAACCATGCATTTCCTTTTTCCTTTTCCTTTAAAAACCATGAAAAAAAAATCTTTATGAATATGTTATGAAATGCATGTAATTTATCATAGATTACCTTGATCGTTTCCATCTCATGCATACTTGATCAACATGGTACATCTTAATAATCAATCAAAACATTAATATGTGCTAAACACATTATAGTATGCATAAATAAATCACCAAACAAAACATATACATGAAACCCTAAAGTTTCATACTTGGCTGAATATGGCCAACCAATTTCACCTCACATATGCAACCATTTTTAAGGAATGTCACTTTCGTTCATTTATGCACATTTGAATCAATATTAATCTATCATAGTTTAAGAGGTTAGACAATCAATATAAAATTTCAAATTTGGCCAAATGCCATTAACATTCAACCAATAAGGTTTTTCACATTCAATCATATTGTTTCATGTTAATCCATCACATTTAACCCTAATTTATCATTTAACCTTAACTCTCACATTATTTAGACACTTCGAGTTTTTGATCGAATGTCTTTCTTAAGCTAATCCATATGAATTTTTTTTATCTAAACAAATTTAATTCTAATTAATCAATGATGAAACTACATAATTTCACAATTCTACCAATCAATTCAATTAATGCTAAAAATTAAGGTTTGGTTGAATTACCTCAAAATGAATATCCAAGGTTATTTTTCACAATTCAACACATTTAATCACCATTAACAAGCTCATAAACACAATGAAGTCATTATTTCATGAAATCAAACAATCCTTCCTCATTTCCTAACTTGGTCGAAACCTTCCTCTATAATTATGCATTCATATTATTTCAATTAAATCATAGATATACTCTATACATATTAACCAACTCATCAACATCATGAATTTAACAAGAATTCAATAAAATCCAAGCATATACATCAAGCCACAACTAATGGAGCATGAAACTTAAACTTTCAAATTTCAATAAGACATCAATCAAGGATCCAAAATCCATAATTTCTTGTAGTGCGATTGTGATTGCACTTACCTTAGTAATGCTTGATGATCAATTAGCTTGATGCTTGTAAATTCCTCTCCTTCTCATTTCTCCCTTGTTTCGGCTAAGAGCCTTCTTCTTCCTCTCCCTTTGTTTTTCTTTTCCTTGTTTTTCCTTATCTTGGCCAAATAATTCAGCCCCTCCAAATTAGTATATTTTCCATCTTTCCGGCTGAATTTTAGCCTAGTTAGGTTGAATTAAATAGTCCTTGAAGTCTAAAAGTTACATTTTGTCACTAGACTTGTAATTTCATTCAATCCGATCCCTTAATTTTTAATTATGACAATTCAACCCTTTTCCTAGGCATTTCCAAATTTCGTAATGGTTACTAAACTTTCTTAATTATTTTAATCAAGTATCATAAATTTTAATTTCTTTTCATTAAGTCCTTAAGGTCTTTCAATTATACCCTTAAAATTTTAATAACCTACTAATTAATCATCCATACTCATTAATTTAACTAGTAAATCCTTCATACCTCGCTAATATTTATGCATGCATGCATAAATATTAATTCATCAATCAATTAATTAGTCACCTATTTTATTAAATATGTTTACATTAGAATAATTAGTGCATACATTAAAATAAGTATTCTTACATAGAGAATTATTTAAGAAATGAGATTTTTGGTCATGGATGTTACATCACTTCTCCTATAACTTGTATTGAGATTGAACGATCTCTTCTCCTCTCTCAAATGATAGAAAATCCTACACTCATTACCCGTAAAGCCTTCGATTTTCTTTTCCCTCAAACCAAAAACCCTAAGTTTTACCTCTTGCCTCAACCTAGTTCATCTTCTCCCACTCGTTCAATTAATCCCCTAAATCGTCCATCTATCTCCTCTCCTAAGTTCTCCTCTTAGACAAACTAAAACCTTCGACTAATTTCTCTCCTTCATCTCGTAGATCTCAAACCTTAGGTTTTATCTTCTACCTTAACCCAATCCCGAACCTAAAATTAAACAAAAAGAAAACCTAAAATCGAGCTTCGATGCAACCTCAAATCCCTCTCTTGTCTTTCATTTTATAAATTCCCAAAACTTAGGTTACATCCTTTGTCTCACTTCAAGCCTTAAATCCTAACTCTAAACCCAAAATCAAACAAGTAACCCTAAAATCTACCCTCATAAGCTCTCAAAACTCTTCTTTCTCATAAAATCAATACAAAAAGGAGAGAAATTATATGAGGGTGAGAGTTTCTATGTAATGGTTGTGATGAATATCATTTTCATCGTTCATTTTGGAATTGTCAAGGCTATATTGATGCAATTGGAACTACAAATCAAATAGAGAATCTTACTTGGGTCTCTAATTCAGGGAGTCTAGGTTGAGAATGGGTAGTGACGAGTAGATGATGGCTATTCCGAGTAATGAAACAAGATACTTTTAAGACCCAAAAACTATAGAAGCTAATTTGATGATGTTGGCACCAAGATCACCTTTATCCAAACTCTCAATAAGAGCCCTAAGCGTCTAAATTTTCTAAAAAATTGTTTCTATTCCTTTTCTTCTTTTCCCTTTCACTCGCTCCTTTTTTCTTTTGCTCATAATTCTTATAAACTCTCTCTCATTTTGTTTTTTTGAATTCTTTTTGACTCTTTTCTCTCTGTTGCCTTTTTTATACAATTGTCCCTCCTCTTTTCTATCAATTGTTCCCCTCTATTGCTCCTATTTATTATCACTTGTTCCTCCCTATTGTGCCGTCATTCTTTCACCTAGTTGTTCCCTTATATTATTCTTGCCTATTTTCACTTGTTCCTCCTTATTGTTCCTCAATTCTTTCTATCCTTGAAAACCATAATTAGACCTATATTTATACCCGAAAGTCTTCCCGACACTTGGGATCAATTCCAACCTCCATCATAACCAAACCAATTACCTAGCTTATTGTCTATTTTGCTTCATATGAACAGAGCCAAAACTTGTGCTTAATGTTTGTGCAGTGTGTTTTGTGTGTGCTTTGGATGCGAGTAGGGTCTAACGTAATAGAAGGTAAGGTAAACTATAATTCTTTAGCAAGAATTACAGTATGAGGAGAAGTTAGCTTGTTGGCTTACTATCTTATTTGATGAAGATGAACGAGGCTAGATGATGGTGAGATATAGGAGTTAGCATGTTGGAACATTGCTATGGAGGTTTGGACAACAAGTCATTCATATGATCCCGAATTGGTCATGATGTTCATGTCATATGTTGATTTAAGCCCCATAGTTTAATTTTGTTTCAATTATACCATCTAGTAGTGTCATTATAGTCCACTATACTTTTAATTTTTTTAGTTGGGTCTCTCTATCTAGTAATTTTAGTCTTAGGGTTTTCAATTGTTTTAATTGTAAGCTCAATTTCTTTAATTTTAGTTCTATTTTATTCACCCATGCCCTTAATGTGATTCATTTTTTTTATTTTTTATCATATATATTTTTATTCTTTTTTTTATAGCAAATACTGAAATTAAATGAAAATAAAAATAAGATACAAATAAAATAAAATAAAATAAAAAATGATAATAATAATAATAAAATAAAAAATTTAAACCTATAAATAATAAAATCGAAGAAAAATATATAATCTAAAATTTGAGTTATAATAGTTGTTCCGTCTTTACAATGTTCATGGTGCAAATGCTAGGCTGAAGTGTGAATTTTAGATTGGGTTTCGTAGGGAGCTTGTATAGAAAAAAGTAGATTGAGTGGCAAAAATGGTCTCATTATTTTGGGTGACCTTCCCAAAAAAGGTAAAATGCAATAGCCTCATTGTGCGAGGAGGTTTGTTCAAAAAAGTAAAATGTGATAGCCTCATTGTATAGGAGGGCTTGCCCTAAAAAGGAAAATACGATAGCCTTATTGTGTAGGGTGGTTTTTTTTAAAAAATAAAACATGATAGCCTTATTGTGTCGAGTGGCTTGCCTTAAAAAATAAAATACAATAGTCTCATTATGCAAGATGGCTTGTCCTAATAAGTAAAATAGGATAGCCTTATTATCCAAGGTACTTTTCCTAAATGTAGAATACGATAGTCTCATTGTTTAGGATGGCTTGCCCTAAAAAATAAAATACGATAGTCTCATTATATAAGATGGTTTGTCCTAAAAATAAAATATGATAGCCTCATTATACTAGGTGGCTTATCCTAAAAAATAAAATGTGATAGCCTCATTGTACAAGGTGACTTACCCTAAAAAATAAAATGCTAAAGCCTTATTATGCGGGATGGTTAGCCCTAAAAATAAAATACGATGTTCATATGAAATCGAAGAAATGAACCTTTGATAGTTGATCTAATTTAAAAAGATATAAGAACCACTTTTGGTATTTAAAAAAAATATGGAGAAATGAACCTTTGATAGATTATCTAATAAAAAAAGATATATGAATCATTTTGGGTGATATTTTTCTTTATTTTAAAAAATGAGATAAAAAAATAAACATTTGACATGTGATTCGATCGAAAAAGATATACAAACCGCTTTGGGTGCTCTTTTTCTATTTTTGAAAAAATCAAGATTAGAGAAACAAACCTTTGATAGGTGATCCAATCAAAAAAGATATACGAACAGACTTTAGGTATTTTTTTCTTTTTGAAAAAAATGAGATCGAAGAAAAAAACCTTTGGCCATGATTTGATCAAAAAAGATATACAAATCGCTTTGGGTATTCTTTTTCTTTTAAAAAATGAGATCGAAGAAATGAACCTTTGACGTGTGATCTAATAAAAATTGTTATACAAACCTCTTTAGGTGATCTTTTGTTTTTTTTGAAAGCGAGATCGGAGAGACAAACCTTTGATAAGTGATTTGATAAATACAAATTGCTTTGGGTGGTTTTTTTTCTTTTTTTGAATAAACCAAGATAAGAGAAATGAACCTTCGATAGGTGATCCTATCAAAAAAGATATATGAATCTCTTGGGGTGGTTTTTTTTTCTTTCTTTTTTTTTTTTAAATGAGATCAAAGAAGTAAATCTTTGGTAAGTGATCTGATTGAAAGAGATATAGAAACCACTTTGGGTGATCTTTTTTTTTTTTTTTTTTTGGAAAATGTGATAAAAAAGGGAACCTTTGATTTATGATCCGATTGTAAAAAGATATATGAATCGCTTTAATGATCTTTTTCTATTTTTTTTTTTTAAAATCAAGATTAGAAAAATAAACCTTTGATAGGTAATATGATTGAAAATTATATATGAACTATTTGGGGTGATCTTTTCTTTTTTATAAAAGCAAGATCGAGGAAATGAACCTTTGACAGATGATCCGACCAAAAAAGATATATAAATTGCTTTAGGTGATTTTTTTTTTAAGAAAACGAGATTGAAGAAATGAACCTTTGATAGGTGATCCGATAAAAAAATATACAAACTACTTTGGATGATCTTTTTCTTTTGTTTTTGAAAATGAGATCAAAGAAACAAATATTTGACAAGTGATCTAATAGAAAACGATATACAAATCACTTTGGGTGATCTTTTTTTTTTTTTTTTGAAATTATTGAGATCGGAGAAATGAACCTTTGATAAGAGATTTAATCAAAATAGATATACGAACCACTTTGGGTGATCTTTTTCTTTTTTGAAAAATGGGATCGTGGAAATGAACCTTTGACGGATGATCCGATTGAAAAATATGTATGAACCACTTTGGGTGATCTTTTTCTTTTTTAAAAACTAAGATCAAAGAAACGAACCTTTAATAGGTGATTCGATCGAAAAAGATATACAAATCGCTTTGGGTGATCTTTTTCTTTTTTGAAAACTAAGATTGAAGAAACAAACCTTTAAAAGGTGATCCAATAAAAAATATATATAAATCGTTTTGGATGATCTTTTTCTTTTTTGAAAAATGAGATCAAAGAAATGAACCTTTGATACGTGATTTGATTAATAAAGATGTACGAACCACTTTGGGTGAGTTGATGATATATGTTCTTACAATATATCAATGAAACTAGTTACAATGGTTAATTTTTTACTCGTGTGAAATAGATGCTATACTTTGAAAGCTTAACTTTTCCTTCGTCGATTGCTACCGATGAAGCTAAATTTGCAATGTACTAGATTGTAAGCTTTTGGTTTGCTTTGGATAGCTTTACTACCTTAGGGTATAGCTACTTTGATCGCTTTGACTAATGATCAAATACTTACTGCTTAGGCTCCTATCACATCGACTCGACTTGTGATGTCATTGTTCAATTAAATGTCAAATTTGGTTGACTAGTTAGATCCTTGGTCTTGCTTCCTAAGTGTTTTCAATTTTATGAATTACCATTCAGATCAAGTTATGAGATGTCCCTAAGTACTTGGATGAGATTATACATTTGTAGCTCTCTTGGTACGATCATCGCTTGTGTACAAACGTTATCTTTTGATACCGACATCACAATTTGTCATTGGTATTGAAATTTTCATCATCGTTTGAGAAAGATAATTGAATACACATTTGGTTTCGTGGATTAAGCTATGCACTTGAACGATTCTCTTAAATACAATTCGGATTATTTGAAAGAAATATAGAGATATTTTGATAAAAGTACTTTCATTTATGAATATGTTTAACTTGCTTGATCAAAAGTCAAAACATAAAGAATAGAATATGATGCAACCTAACCCAAATGGAGATCAACGAGCTATCTTTTCGAAAATAAAATCTAAATTCTAGTAAAACATTTGATACATGTAATTTTGGATCTTGTGATCTTCACGTGATAGAGCACGAATCAAATCATCTTCTACCTCTAATCTCATCGAACATGTCAAGGATCCAAAAGATCTATAAGTGGTTTCCCCTTAGATTCCATAAACATTGAATATGAGAATGGATGTCTCCGATAACCGGTCTCCCTCTATAAAATTTTAGCATCGAGTGTTGCTGAATTATGAAGCTTCTATTTCCATTTCCATAAAGGAGAAAAAGCATACCGAGTTTAGAGTTCATAGTAGCAGATTGTCTTGGTGCGAGATTGATTTCTTTTAGAGGGTATGACTTTGGCATTTTAGGGTTTTTGTTTTCATGTGAAATCGACTGGCTAAGACTTTAGCAAAGGATAAAGTCGGTGTTGATTCTAGTTGGTTTGTTTCTCGAATTATCATGTTCGATATGAATTGGGAATCGACTACCAACTTGATCGTTCTTGTTTGTTGCAAACGTAATCTACTTCTATATCGCTTCCTAATTCTAATTTCTATTCATTATAACTAGCATTGGGGATGCAAGGTTCCATTATGAAGCCTTGAGGCTTTGCATCAATGTTGGCCGAGCCACCGTAGGCTTGGGATCTTCTTATTCTCCTTCTTGGTCGTGATCGTTTCTTCGCTAGGTTACAAGGACTTTCAATTTTTCGTGTGCTTAGGCCAGATTTTCTAGAAGCTTGTAATGTAGGCTATAGTTTGGGCTTATAAAAAAGTGGATACATAAAGACTCAAAAGTGTTTAAGACTCTTATGACATATGATCACTTTCTTGTCCATAGAAGTCTCTTTATACCATGTCGTTTGGACTTTATCACTTTAGTCGTTAGTTAGGTAATTGTGTCATCTCGAGAAAATTTTTCTTTTTAGATTTGCTATAATGACTTCGTTATTTTAATTATTGATTTTGCTTCCTAGTCTCAACTCTCAATGTCTATTTTTCTCAATTTTATTCCCATCTTGACTTGTAATTTTGTATTAAAAATCGTAACTAAACTTGACTATCTTAGCTTTTGGTAAGTATAGATTGATCTTATATAGACTAAATTAAATTGTTATTCCAAATTGTATTTATGTTCTAGATCTAGATTACTAAAGCAAGGGGGGTGGTGTTTCCGAAATTCTCTAGGCGGATGCATGTTGTTATTTGGTCTTTTATATATATATATATTAAAAAAAAAGACATTGAACTAGGCTTTGTTTTGTCTTTAAGTAAGCAATTATCATAAGCAACAAGGACAATGCTCTCTTTCTAAGCCATTTTGTTTTGTCCGTTTTACCTTATATATATATCCTAAATCAAGGGGTGGTGTTTCCGAAATTCTCAGAGCTGATGCATGTTGTTATTTGGTCTTCTTCTTCTTCTTTTTTTTTTTTTTTTTAAGACATTGAACTAGGCTTTGTTTTGTCTTTAAGTAAGCAATTATCATAAGTAACAAGGACAATGCTCTCTTTCTAAGCCATTTTGTTTTGTCCGTTTTAACCTTATATATATATCCTAAATCAAGGGGGTGGTGTTTCCGAAATTCTCTGAGGCCGATGCATGTTGTTGTTGTTTTTTTTTTAATTTTATTTTTTAAAAAGACATTGAACTAGGCTTTGTTTTGTCTTTAAGTAAGCAATTATCATAAGCAACAAGGACAATGCTCTCTTTCTAAGCCATTTTGTTTTGTCCGTTTTACCTTATATATATATCCTAAATCAAGGGGGTGGTGTTTCCGAAATTCTCTAGGCCGATGCATGTTGTTATTTGGTCTTCTTCTTCTTCTTCTTTTTTTTTTTTTTTTTTAACGACATTGAACTAGGCTTTGTTTTGTCTTTAAGTAAGCAATTATCATAAGTAACAAGGACAATGCTCTCTTTCTAAGCCATTTTGTTTTGTCCGTTTTACCTTATATATATATCCTAAATCAAGGGGGGTGGTGTTTCCGAAATTCTCTAGGCCGATGCATGTTGTTGTTGTTTTTTTTTTTTTAATTTTATTTTTAAAAAAAGACATTGAACTAGGCTTTGTTTTGTCTTTAAGTAAGCAATTATCATAAGTAACAAGGACAATGCTCTCTTTCTAAGCCATTTTGTTTTGTCCGTTTTACCTTATATATATATCCTAAATCAAGGGGGTGGTGTTTCCGAAATTCTCTAGGCCGATGCATGTTGTTATTTGGTCTTCTTCTTCTTCTTCTTTTTCCTTTTTTTTTTTTTTTTTTTTTTAAGACATTGAACTAGGCTTTGTTTTGTCTTTAAGTAAGCAATTATCATAAGTAACAAGGACAATGCTCTCTTTCTAAGCCATTTTGTTTTGTCCGTTTTACCTTATATATATATCCTAAATCAAGGGGGTGGTGTTTCCGAAATTCTCTAGGCCGATGCGTGTTGTTGTTTTTTTTTTTTTTTTTTTTTTTATTTAAAAAAAGACATTGAACTAGGCTTTGTTTTGTCTTTAAGTAAGCAATTATCATAAGCAACAAGGACAATGCTCTCTTTCTAAGCCATTTTGTTTTGTCCGTTTTACCTTTTATATATATATATATATGTATGTATGTCCTATTCTGTTAATTGTCGGATACATGTGATTCCATGTGGATTATGTGTGTATATGTCAAATAGTCTATTATAGTTATCATTGGACTAATCATTGTAATTCCAAGTTTTCAATAATTTCCTTGTTTTTTCTTTTCTTGGAGAGGATTGGCAAGTTTTCTTTCGACCGTTCATCTGTATAAAATACCCATAGACAACGATTTTGGTGTAGGTCTTTTCTTTCGGGATGTCAAAGTTGCTTGGCTTAATTTGTTGGGAAGTACTGTAACCAAGGAGAGATGCCGGAAAATTGCCTTCGGAGCAATTTGATGATTTTTTTTATTCTTTTATAGCATAGAATCTAGTAGTTTTAACAAAAAGAATACATTTTTTTTTTTTAATTAGATGTTAAGAAGAAAACTAGTAATTTTTTTAATGTTACGATCAGTTTGCCTATTAATTGAAATTAAGTTTTATTTTGAAAATAATTTGTAAAAATATATTTTAAAATATGCATGATGCGTTTGAGAAAATAAATTTTCTTAAATGTTGATTTCAAAGGAAAAACTAGCAAAACTAAATACAAAATATGAATGATTACATTAATTTTGTCAATAAATTATAATTTGTCCCCATTTTTTTAAGGTTGTCAATTATTTTTCTGCACTGAACTCCAAAATTGATTCCATTAAGCTAATCTGTTAACGGACAATTTTTTTTTTAAGAGAAATTATTTGGTATATACTGGAATTTGTATTCATCATTCAATAATTCACGAATTTGATTTTTTTATATGAGAGAAAAGAGTACAACTCGAAACATATTAAATGATTCTTTCTCTTTTTATTGATGAAAAAAGTTAGAGAATTCAAATTTTATAAGTTTAAATGAAAAATAAATCTATTTCTCTAGAGATATGTAAAAAATAAACCGAAATCTGAAGTGGGTAATTAGAGCGAAGGAAAAAAAAAAAAAACGTTTCCTGAATTAACAAATTCTCTAATATTGTTTTTTTCTTTTAAGAACAATTCTCTAAAATAACTCAATTTTAAAAATAAAATGAGTAATTAATTAAAAAATTAAAAGGATAAATGATTAAACATAAGACCAGTTGCAAACCTCATGTATTGAGGTGGCCATCGAGCATTTCATGCGGAGATACTCTCGTCCAAATTTGGCTTTGAAAATGGTGGACCCTTCTTAATGTGACGATCAGGATATGTTTGAACTATTATTTATCTGTTATTTGAGTTGATTTTCAATCTTTTTTTTTTTTTGTTAATCTTTTCGGTCAAATCATCCAAAAATATTACATAACCTATGCATAATTTTTTTAGACAAAAATGCCCCCTATAGCTTAACATCTTAAGTTTTTAATTTGATTTTATATAAATAGTTGAGTTTTCAATCTGTTTTTAATGCTAAAGAGTTCAATGTATAATTGTTAATAATTTTTCTAATAATGAGTTATACTATAACAAATTTTTTTAATTAAAAATATATAAAAATAATTAATATAATTTAGTATTTAACTATTCAAGAAATTGTCATTTAACATATTTGTAATGTTAAAAAGCCCATTATATTATTGTCATTATAATAATTCATGTATGTATAATATTGAACAAGTTTATATAATATTAATCAATATATTAAATCATCTCTATTAAAAAAACATGAGAATTATGTGCAAATGATAATAATAATAATAATAATTTAAATGATTATTAATTAGCCTCTTAAGCATGTAATTAAAAAAATAATTACATTTAAGTAATTGTTAATTAGTCTCTTAAGCATGTAATTAAAAATAAATATTACATGTAAGTAATTGTTAATTAGTCTCTTAAGCATATAATTAAAAAATAAATAATTACATGTTTTCATTTAACAATTTCTTGAATCGTTACATACTAACTTATACTCGATTATTTTTGTATATTTTTAATTAACAAAAAATTCACTATAATGCAACACGTTATTAGGAAAATTATTAATAATAACATAATGAGCTTTTTAGCATTAATAACAAATGGAAAGCTCAACTAATTATATAAAAACAAATTGAAAACTTAATATGTTAAGTCGTAAAGGGTATTTTTGTAAAAAAAAAATCATGTGCAAGTTATGTGATATTTTTGGGTGATTTGGTAAAAAAAAATGGACCGAAAGAACATATTAAAAATTAGCTCAAATAACAAGAATGTAATAAAGACATTTTATGATATAAGGACATATTGTAAACTTGAACTATTATATAAGAATAGATGATGGTATTAACTAATGGTGTGTCGTACTACCAACAAATTAGTAATTTATACTTTTTCTTTTGGAATCCAATCACAAGACTATAGTTAGGGTAGACAAGGATCGAATCTAATGGGAAAAAGGCTAAATTGATCATTCCTTATGGAGGAATGTTTTTGTGGTGTGAAAGGGGGTTTTGTGTTTAGAATGCTTAAAAACAAATAAAGTGAATTGAAATAATAATATTAAAAGAATCTTAGTTGAACTTTACTATCCGATTTTGGTTTGGTCGCTAATCATTGATTAAATAATTAACTTATTCCAAACACAAATATTCACCATAAGACAAATAATATGTATGTTTTTCCTAGTTTTTCTTTGCTTTGTCATTAACGGAATATGTGATACTCGATTAATTCCCTAGCCACTAAATAACCTACTAAGCACTAGATAGATTTAATCTAATAACAACATTAATCGGAGAAAGATAGGAAAAGCTAATCCACCTTCTTAAGTGCTAGAGATTATGTAACGTAGTTCTATGTTCTCCAAGAAATTAAACGAAAATGTAAAAAATAATCATCAACCCCTAGTTACTACCACGGACAAGTTTACACAAGTAGTTACATGGACTTCAATACTTAGCTAGTAATAAGTTAATAAGATCAAACAACTAGCATGCACTCTAATCAATTTAATCATACAACTATAAATCATTTATGTATAAAAAATATAAAATACCCAATCAAAATAAGTTAAGAAATAAAACCCGTAATCTCCCGGTGATTAACCAAAAGCTTCAACTTGATTCAATCAAGAATCGAGTTTAGTTACTTATAATGGGTTACAAAGAGAGGTTTCTATGAATGATGGTTGTCAAATGTGGGAATCCCGAAATAATGCCCTAGCTTTACTATTTATACCTAAAACTAGGTTTACATCATATATGTGTCGCCCCACATGGTCACACGGGTAAATGAAATAAGTTACATGATTTGTTGGTTAATGTTACACAATTTAGAGCCTTGAAGAATATGTGTTACAAGGTTTCCTAATTAAGGTATACGATCGTGTACCTTTGTTCTTCATTCCGTGTTGCTTCCTTACCGGCCGTGTAAACTTTTTGCCTTTAATCCGTGTTGAATCTCTTTTGCCCATGTAACCATGTCGTGCTTGCAAGACACGGATGTGTGACTTTGCACCGCAAACCGTGAGCAATTTCTTCCGCCCATGTGGTCTTTTTTTTCTTGGGCTTTACTAGGTTGAGACACCTACACTCGTTGTATGGGATTTCTTCCTCCGAGTATGTGGAATGCTACTAGGTTAATTCATACCCACCCATATATTTTAACTATTTTTAACACACACACACACACACACACACACATATATATATAACTAAATTTTATTTTATAAATAAAAAAAATTATTTTCTTTAATTTTATAAATATGCATAATCATTATTATAATATTATATTGTAAATCCTATGACAATCAATCTAAGTTTCTAGCTTTAGTTTATAATTAACTTTAATTTATATTATGAAGATATGATAATTAGTTATTATTAATTAAGAATATGTAAAATTAGTATGTAAGTGTTTTTTAGTATTATATAATATCTCTTTATCAAAAAATATGTACTATATGATATAAGTTAGATTGTTGATCTGTTCGTTTTGAAGTGCAAGCATAATATAAATAATTTTAACAAATAAAAGCACATAATATGACATAATATACAAAAATTTTAAATATAAAAGAGATCTTAAATAATTTATATATAATAATTATACTGATCAATAACAATTACCAATTAGTATGTATTACTAGTGATAATTAATGATATATATATATATTTTTGTATATATATAGTATTAATATTTTAAATGCTATTTAAAAAAAAAAAGATTATGGAGTATCTGAGATTTTTTCACATAAATTTTGTAGGATGTGATTTTTTGAGGTACCACAAGAAATTTTAGAGACAATTTTTTAAAAATATAAAGAGAAAAAAAGTCAGTTTGAATAAGACATCTATCGAGTAGAAAAGACTCCATCTGACCAGACTAGACTTAATCCAATGCAAATCGAATACTGGTGATGGATATAAGTGTACCAAGACGGATACACGTGGATAGAAAACTCTTCCCAACCCCCAATTGCCATCCCTAGTTATTGTTGATGCTAGATGCATTTAAGGTAGAAATTAAAATCCCAAGCTGCAGACAGGAAAGCGAAAATGGTGTAGGGTCATTTGTCGGTCAAGTTAAATCATGATCAGCTTCGAAACCGAGTGGTGAACTAGATGTGATAGAGACCTTTCATTCAATTTTGAAGAAAATCCATGTCTTTGATTTGCGCTTTGTGCATGATTCTAAATTTGTTAAAAAAGAAAGGTTCTACTTGGCCGACAAAACACACATGCCAAATTGCAATTAAACCAACCGAAGTCATTGCTAGACTAGGGATTGTGTAGCGAGAGCAAGAAACGATTAACCTCTATAAAGTGCTTTTTATGGTGCATATGGGTTATATTTGAGGGATGAAAATAGACCGAGAATAAAGCAGATGTCTATTCTACCTAGTTAAAATATACGTATATGCTTATCTGATTTTTGAATATAGATAGCTATTTTATATCTTGTTATTACCTAATCATTTAAAAAAAAACATATTGAGACTTGATTGTACAAACTTTATAATCATAGGGACCAAAAAAGCTTTACAACTTGCATTTTGATTGTATATTGTGAAAATGAAGAGGTTGAAGACTACAAGTTTCTACCATTTTAAGAAAATACACGTGTTACTATTCAGAAAATGATTTATATTTTTCTATAATTTTTAGAAAGTACAGATGTTACTATTCAGAAAAATGATTTATATTTTGATTACACTCTAAACTGTTTCCGTAGTGGTTTGTTTTTATTTATATTATTATTATTATTAAAAATTAGATGAGAAAACCACTAATACTATTTAATATTTCACATTTAGTTTTTCTCACTCACATTTTTTTTTATTATGTGAAATTTCTATTTTGATTTTTTGTATTTCACTTATTATTTTTTTTTCTTTTATTGCAAATCCTCCAACTCGGATGTAAGATTTTTCTTGTTGTTGTTTTGTGTGGAGAGTTCTTGAGAACTAATAAAACAATTGGTCAATAGATTAGTCAAAATATAGAAAGATAGTATCACAATTTGTTAAAACAACAATCAATCAACCAAGAATAAAAAATGCAAATAGCAAAAGGCATGAGAGGAAAAATATGTAGTGATAGTAAGACTAAAGTCAAATAACCGACATATGGGTAGTCAAAATCCAAATAGATAGAGTTTTAAGTAGTGTCTCGATGTGAGTAGAAGAGTTTTGAGAATGAGAGTTCGGAGGTTTCTTTTGCTCGAAATCAAAAGTTAGAATTCAAAAATTTTCCTTCCTTCATAATGATATGAAGTTTCTATTTATAGTTGTTGACACCTAATTTTTACCCCTATTATTTTTATTTTTATTGCAAAAAGACCAAAAAATGATGAACAAAACTAAAGTGCCAAGTATAAAAAGAAAAAAAAGAAAAAAGAAAAAGAAAAAGAGAAAATAAATCAATTGGAATAATTAGGTTAGGTTAGTTTTAGGGGGGCTATTTTTTTTTTTAATTTTGTTTTTGTTTTTTTTTTTGAGAAACGAGGGTGGTACCACGAGAGTATATTGATTAAAAATTGAATAATACAAGGGGGAAAATTCGGCCTAACCCAACATACTCGGGAGGGCAAAGAAGCTTAGACCCTTAAAAGGATACCGAAAATTAATCTTGAAAGCTAGAGATATGTAATATGGAGAATACTTTCATAATTTTGAATAAAAGGAAAAACAAGCTAACTATTTACTTAATAGTTGTTACGTATCCGATGCATGCATAGAACGACTACGATCCTATAATTGGTAACATTTCAATAATGGCAAAACTCAAAAGCTAAGTTGAAAGCAAGTAGTTACCGTCTATCTATACTAAACAAATCTAATGCGAAACATGAATTGCATTCTATAAAGTCCCGTACCGAAAATCATCTTCATCACGTTCCACCATTTAGTTGAAACAAAAAGACACCTTGAGCATCATCCCATATAGATTGAATACAACCGATTGGGAGATCGGATATTGTGAATGCAACATGCTAGGAGGTATGTTGAAAGGCCCATGCTACAACATTATTCCCTTCCCAATGAACATGTTGAAAGATCGTACCTAGAATCTTGTCTACCTAACATCTCATAGGATATATGTTAGATGCTAAGAGAAGTTTTGTGATTGAACCGGACCACCTAGAGCAAGAGAGGAGTCAACCTCTATTGTAGGATGAAGATTGTGAAGTTTGCATAACTTGAGACCCTCCCGTATAGCAAAACTTTCACCCTTATTATTGGTTCTAGTCCCAAAGGAACTAGAGAATGCCAGTACCATCTTCCCATGCTCATTATGAAGATTGCCTCCTCTCGTCGCACATTTTTCCCCTTGAGGCACAATCCACATTTAGTTTCGGGGTGCCTAGAGAGGGGCAATCCATCTTATCCATCTTCCCCCGATTGTGATGAAAATGTGAATCCGAATTCCCAAGGTGTTTAGGCGGATGCTATCATGGAATGAAGGTAAACCTCTCGGAGTTGAATAACTCGTTAAGATCTATTAACCAAGGGATCACCTTGTGTTTATTGCTTATAGCATTTATCAACTCATCTTCAAAAACTAACTTATTCTATGCTAACCCTAATTCCCCTATGACAAGATTAAAAACTACTATGCATGAGAATGCTTTCTAGGAGGAAGGTTTGCTTTTGGCCAACCAACGTATTGATAGCCGCCTCACCGATACTGACTCCTAGAGTTACATCTAAAATGTTACCAAAGAAGCCCCAAAGGACAGGGCTAGTTAAAAAAAAAAGGTTGGAAATAAGAAAAAGAAACAATTAATGGAACAATTAAAAAATTGAAAACTTTATCCTTTAATTAAAATAAAGAGAGGGCACAATTGAAAGAAATCAAAAAGAAAAGTCCTAATTAATTGAGATTTAAAAGCCTCATAAAAAAAATAGTAAAATTGAACTTAAATCAATGGATTTTGGAGAATTGGGGACCGAAATAAGCTTTTGCCAAAAACCTAAAACCTACCTATAAAAGCCCACTCCTATGTATTTTTTTACACATTTTACTATTCATCTCTCCCATCTTGCATTAATCAACCCTCTCCCCCTTTATTGTAACCTAAAAATCCCTTTTACCAATTTCCCCTCTCTCAATCAAAACCTACATCGAGTAGCCATAACCCTTAATCTTCAACCTCTATCGGCTATAAATACAAAAGGGAGAGGAGGAGGCAGCCACACATCACTTCCTCCTCCCTCATCTTTAGCTAGAAAAAACACAACCAACATCAAGTAATAGCCCCCCATTAGCCACCTTCACTCTCTCACAAGCTTTGCCTCAATAACCCTTCTCTTTTTTCCATGCCCTAAACTTGCCACAACTGCACAACAACTCTCATATACCCCTATCATAGTCTACCTAGAATAGCTTAGCAACCTCACTTGTGTAGCCTTCGCTAGGCCAGTACCCCAATATAAGTAGCTCGGACCATCTCGCATGCGCCTCACCTAAAAAAAATAGCCTCATAACATAGCTTATTATGCTTGTCCCCCGTAGCTCCATCTCCAACCCCATAGTCCAACCCATAGTTCTTTACTCAATTCACAACCATCGGCCTCGCGGCCATCGACCTTCTCTCGTTGCTTCATAGCTTGTCTTACAACGCTAAGCACCCAAACCTTCCTCTCACTTGTACCTTATTGTGCCAAAACATCCAACTCGTAAAGCAATAAGCCTCTCACAAAGCTAGTTATCTAGGCCTCATTCACACCTCAACTCATATATCCCAAGCTTCTTTCACATGCATGGGCCGAGTAACAACACAAGCTTACGAATGCGTATGCCCACGATTGAGCAAACAACGAGTCATGCCCAAGCAAGTAATAAGTCATGCCCAAGAAAATAGCCTACTAGCTAACTCGTACCCATGCCACCTCCTCACGTAGTAGCCCTCTATGCCCGACTACACTTCACACCCAACAAACCGCTTGCCACAACCCTCACATAGCTGCACTTCACACCCACATAATAGCCTACTATCTAACTAGGTTATCCCATATAGCCCCTATACAGACCTCCATACAACACTAACGAAGCTAGCCAAAGCTTAGCCATAACCTATGGCTTCGCCACTCTGTAGTGACCCAAGAAAACAAAAGAAGAAAACTTAAAAAAAAAAAATATGTTGAATTATGCTTGGTATGAACAATATGATGTTGTAAACTATATTTATATTGCTTTTGGATAAAAAAAAAACATAGCAGCAATTTTGTTGCCAAGTCCTCCATGTTAAGAGGATTTTGTAAATTTATAGTAACTTTGGCGAATAACGGTGACCTTGGCCACTTGCACGAACATCGAAGAGGCTTTCAATAGCTATAGTAGGCCCCATACCATGTTTTGCCAATAAGTAGTTGCTTTTCTTCCTCGCCTAAATGAATAATTAATTATCATCGGGGATGTAGAGAGTAAAAACTAACTTCGAATAAGACATTTGAATTATAGAATATTTTAGGTTAAAAACTCTAAAACCACTACACTCCTTAAAAATGAGAATAAAAATGACTAGAATGCTTAAAAAATATGAATGAAATTATTGTAGTTCATTTAAATATTCATGGTTTAAATGTGATTGAAGCAAATATTGCTATAATGTCCTTAAGATAAAATAACCTTTTTTGCACCTATATGTTTACTGTGAAATTTATGCCTATTTTTATGGTTTGATTAACTTACGATACTCGATCGTAATGTTGAAATGAAGTTGTCATTAGCTTTTCACTTATGTGATGAAACCGTTGATGGTTTCAAAATAATTTTTCTTATTTTTTATTTAATTAAAATAAAACTACTAGTGGCTTTCTACTTATGTGACAAAGCCATTGATAGTTTTAGGATAATTTTACCTTTTTTTGTTTGCTTAGAATAAAGCATCTAGTGGCTTCCCACTTATGTGGATGAAGTTACTAGTGGCTCTCAAAGTCATTTTTACCTATTTTCTGTTTTGTGTGAAATGGAACTCGCTGGTGGTTTTAAGATTATTTTACTTGATTGTTTACTTATTTGAAATGAGGTCTGCTAGTGGGTTCCCTTTTGTGTAACAAAGTCACTAGTGGCTTCTAAACCAGCTTATTCACTCCTTACTCAAGCCAAATAAGGTGGTTGGTAACTTCTCGGTTGTGTGACGAAGTTATTGGTAGCCTTTCAAATTCATGACTTGAAGTCATTGGTGACTTCCCACATGTGTGAGTGAAGTTATTGATGACTCACTACTCATGTTACTAAAAGGCTACTCATCTTTACAAACTCATCTACTTATCGATAGTAGGTCATGTTCATTAAAGATTAGCCGAATTCTAACTTTTCCCACCTTTTTCCTTTAAGTAGGGGGTATTAGCCTCGGATTAGTCCGAACCTCCAAACTACTTTGCTTTACATCCAAACACCTAAATTACCCTATTTTTATATTTTGAAAAAATAAATTCATTTAAATTGGCATAGAAGCATAACACGGTGAAAAACTAGATTTTTATTTTCATATGCAAATAATGCAATCTATCTTAGATTGGATGAGATGATGATAATGTCATATCTTTTCCATACGTAATCGATCTCTTACCTCAATATATATGTAGACTAGTACTTTTAGGATTTTCTAATTCTCCCGGATTAGCTAAGTGGTGACTCCTTATCCGCCTCTCGTGGGGGCCAATGTCGACAATAGTAAAAAAGGATTGTCTTTGACCATTAAGATCATGTCACATCATCCAAGTTTGGAAGGCATATATAGCTTTAAAAAAAATTAGGTTTTTTAGGATAAACTACTTCAACTTACTAGTAAAGGCTAAAAAAAAATAATAATAATTGAGAGTTCTTTTGCTTTGAGCCTACCAAACCAATCTCTTTAATACATCTCAAAACTAAGTATGAACAATGACCCCGTTAGAGTGCATGTGTATATCCGTACAACTCATGACCTTATATTGAGTGAGACTTATTCTTAGTTCAATCTATTTGTGGTATAGTTTAGGCCCATGTCAAAAATGAATGAATAAATAAATAAATAACATAGATTAGTATATAATAAAAAATTAGTTAAATTATTTAATTACTTTTTAACAAATTGAACGTATAAATTTACTCCTCCTATATAGACAACCTTGCCGGTAAGGGTATTTATGCAATCATGTATAACAAGATAAAGAAAGAATATAAAAAATCATAAAAAATAAAGCTAGAAACATAACTCGATAATAATTATGATAGACTTGCCATAAGTCTTTTGATATTTAGGAGGAGATTTTGATATTGAAGATGACTATGATGGGTTTTCTATAACCTCTAAGCTTTAGAACTTTGAATCGGCTTTTTAGATTGATCGAGTTTGCATCGAATGGATTTTCGGATAAAAAATTATGATTCCTAAAGTAAGTTATGTGCATTTACTCTTTTATATAGTCTTTTTTTTTACTTTTCATATCCAAAAAGATTCATTAAGGGTATCATAAAATTTTTTTCTTACCTTTAATTACCCATATAAAAGAAAAATCTAATTCTCAAATAAAATTTTAATTCATAAATTTTTTATTTTAGAGAGAAAGTAACAATCGGAAAACTCTAATTCATAAATAGTTTTGACTTCCACCACTTTCGAAGGAAAAAAGAAGTAAACCTCATACAATTGCTTTTTTAAAATAACAAGCACTATTAGATGTGTAAATTAGCAACAACCTATTGGTTGCACAAGCTAGATATGTTGTTGGTTTGTGCGGACAAGCAACGGCAACGCATAACTTCTTCTTATTTTGTAAAAATACACTCCGAATATAATATTTTATATATTTTATTTCACTTTTTCTTTTCCTTGGTTAGAGATAGCAAGATCTTTTTTTTTTTTTATTAGTAATTCACATAACCAAACTTAAAATTTGGCCTTAGCACTTTATTTTGATTTTTGACTAGCTACTTCAATTTGGACTTGTCAATCCACTTTGATCCTTAAATAGCCACCGAATTTTAGACTTGTCACTATATTTTGATCAATAACTAGCCACTCAAATTTGGACTTATCACTTCATTTTGGTCTTTGACCAACCACTCAAATTTGAAGTTACCAATTCATTTTGGTCTATGAATAGCCTTTCAAATTTGAACTTGTAACTCTAGTTTGATCTTTGACTAACCACTTTAATTTGAACTTGCTAGTCCACTTTAGTTCCTCACTAGCCACTCAAATTTATACTTGTAACACTATTTTAGTCCTTGATCAGTCACTTTAATTTGAAGTTGCCACTCCAATTTGGTCTTTGACTAGCCACTCAAATTTGAACTTGTAACTCTACTTTGGTCTTTGACCAGCCATTCTAATTTGAATTTATTACTCCACATTGGTTCTTGACCAACCATTTTGATTTGGACTTGTAACTCCATTTTGGTCCTTGACCAACCATTGTAATTTTAACTTGCCATATCACTTTGAAATCTAACCAACAACACCAAATATTTTTTCTTCTAAAAAAATTGAACTAGTGTATTGGTTTGTTAATATTTGTGCCATCACTTTTTGTGATAATCAGATTTGTTAAAAACATTAGCTAAATATAACTAAAGAACTTGCTTGATAGATAGGTAATCCTTCAAGTGTCATGTCAAATGCCCTATCACCTATAAATTCATTGTCAAAAATTTGGCTAAGTATAAGTGGAGAACTTACTTGACATACAAATAATCTCCTAAATTCCACAACATGTGCATTTTCACCTACTAGTCTTTTGTTGGAAAACATGGCTAAGTATATAGATTTCTTTTTCACATTAGTCAAGATTTGACAAGAAAACAACTTGAAACCGAGGAGACTCACCAAGTAGGAAATCCAATATTGATAACAATGGTGATCTCATCATATAAGATTCTCAAGAAAAATGAATATATGGATCAGTTTTAGAGTTGTTAGAATCTTGAATGCTATTATTTTGAGAAAATACTTGGAAAGACAATAATTTATTAAGTGCTCTCTAGCTCCTCTTTAAGTTTTCACTCCATTAATTGAGAAGGTAAAAGCTTATGTTGAACACTTAACTAGCAATAATGGGATCGATTTTTTTCCTTTTTAAGAATAATTCTTTTATTCCTAGCTTGGCTAGCACACAACTTGAATAGATAAAAAATGGCATTACTATTAGAAAGTATAATAAAACATAAATTATGAAATACTCATGGCTCGATCAATGCGTATCTTGGTTAGACGAATATTGCATTTCCATAAAACAAAATTGGGTATAAAATACTCATAGCCTAGCTAGTGTGCATCTTGACTAGATGAACATGATATTGCCATAAAAAAGAAAGAAAATTAAGTATAAAATACTCACGAGTCTAGCTAGCACATAATTTAGACGAGATGAATATGGCATTGTCATTAGAAAGAAAAAATGAGTATGAAATACTCATAGCCTAACCAACGCCTAGTCTAAGCAAATGAATATGGCATTGTCATTGGAAGGAAAAAAAAACTAAGTATGAAATACGGCTTGACCAATGTACGGTTTGGTTAGATGAATATGGCATTACCATAAGAAAAATTGAGCATAAAAATCTCATGGCTTGACTCATGCGTAGCTTGATCAATGAGACATGGCGTTGTTTTTTGAAAAATTGACATGGTGTTGTCTTTTGAAAAATTAAGTATAAAAAGCTCATGGCCTAACCAATGAGCAGCTTGGCCCACATTCGTTGAAGTACCGAGTGTCATAACCCTTTTTTTAATCCCCCACTTATTTTCATATAAAATTTAAAAAAAAAAACAAAGAAGAAAAAATTTTTAAAAATAAAATGTTGCATAGTTTATTTTTCCATGATTTTTTAGGCATTTTTATAAATTTTTAGGATTTGAATTTTTTATAATTATCTCAATTTTTAATTAAAAAAGAGCAAACAAAGAAAGAATAAAAAAATTAGGAAGATGATTTGGAATGCAATTAAAAATGATGAGAAAAATGAGTACCAAGTGATATTCAATTAAGAATGTAATTAGAAAGGAATAAAAAATCAATGGTCTTGATTGAGAATCAATTAGTTAGAATTGAAAGAAATCTAGAGACTACGGATAAAACAATTTCGAGTTGGGGAGCTAAGTGGAGAAAAATAATGAAATATACATTAAAATTGATGGAAACAAACCAAAGAAGGACTAAGGTTGATTTTATCTCAAATCAATATATAAACACACTTTCATCTCTTATTTATTTATTTATTTATTATTTTTTGGAGGTTCTCCATTATTCATCTACTACCCAAAAACCCTAGCCTCCATCATCCATCTTCCTATTGAAAAAACCTAGCATCCATTATTCACCTATTACAAAACAACCTAACGACAACTATCTATCACCCCTACCCTTAAAAAATAGCTAAAATATATATTTTAAAAAATTACTATTCATCATCTCTCTCAAAAATGGGTATTCATAATCCAAACCCAAGCTAAAAAAAAACATAAAGAATTTATCCACCAAATAACATAAAAAAGAGAGCCAACGATCTTTAATATTCCCATAAGACTTGTCCGACCCATTTACCCGATCTTGACTCGTTTGCATGTCTTTTCACAATTTGATCAATTTTTGACCAAATTAAACTCTTAAAACAACCTAGAAGTGTTTCCCATCTAAAGCAAGCCAAAACCTTTTAAAAAAACCTAAATAAAAAACACCAAAATTACTAGAAATCGATCATAACTATCATGATCGACCCATTTCCTTCTCTTTCAAGTTTAGACGTTTTTTGGTCAAATCGAGAGTTGTCATCACCACAAAAATGTTCCTCACCCTCTTAGAAGTTATTTCCCTACTAAAATCTAAGCCAAATTTCATCAAAAATTGGTCGAATGGAAGAGGAGACCAAAGTCAACTCATTGACATTCAACCCCACTTTATCATCGTTTTTCGACCACATCACATCATCTAATGGCCAAAGAAATGTTCTAGCAAGTCCTATAAACATCTATGGCTAGATTTTAAGCCCCAAAACCCACTACCCTTACCAAAATTGACTTTGAGAAAAGAGGGAGAGAAGGTCAAAACTTAATTGGCGTCGATCTCCTCTTTTCATCAACAACGACAACTACCGTTACCACAAATAGATTAAGAAAGCCCTCCTCTAGCATTTGGGTCTTCCCACACACCTGAAGGTGGTTGGAGTAGTTATTAATGATGGCTAGGTAGTGGCAAAACATGTAGTACACGCACGGGAGCGAGTTTGGCAATTTTCACATATATAGGTATTTTGGTCATTTTACAACTGACCAAGGGCAATTCTATCATTTTCTTTTGAAAACATGGGTATTTTTTTTCATTTTCCAGTAGCATCATAGGGACATTTTGATCACTCTATAGTGATAATTTGGTTTTTTTTATTATCTTTTTTTATTATTTAATTATGTAGTTTTGTGATAATTATTTAATTTTAGGCGTGTTAAAAATTATAAAATAATTTTGGGATGTAAATTTTATCTTAATATGTAGATTTTTATTTGGTTATAATGTTGGATTAGCAATTCTCTTATTTATTAGGGATGAACAATAGTTTCAATATATTTTATCATACTAAAAAAATGCTAAAAGAGAAAAGATAAAAATGATAAAAAAATAAAACCAAAAAAAAAAAAAAGAGAAAATGCTAAGTCAATTTAACAAGTCTCCAATTTTATAGGGATAGATGTTATTAATTGAATCAAATTAATCAATTTTAGTAATTAGATCATTCTCCTAAATGTCGGATAACGACTCCACTAGGGAATCGAGTAGACCATAAATTTAGTCCATTTTTAATTTATCTTTATTTATTTTTTCATTTATTTTTGAAGTTCATTTATTTTCATGTTGTTTAATTTTGAGTTATTTATTTTATGCAATTTATTATTCTTGTATTTATCTATTTCAAGACATTTAATTAACATAATTTATTTTCGAGTGCATTTTATTTTTTTACATATTTATTGTGAACTTGGTTGGATATATTTTCTTTGAATTATTACACACACCATAAGAAAAGCCTACGAAGCTTTAGGCTCGAGCTAAAACCCTTTTGGATTTAGATAGAGAGGTTTAGAGGTAAGTATAAAAAAAGTCTACATCTCACCTAGACTCTAGTTTGGACTGGAACTCATTCTATGCAAAATAAATTATGAAATGGCCTTACCATTCCTCATGGTATAAAAGTTCAATTATTGAATTACCCCTTTGTAATTTAAATAGTTCAAAAACTTGAAAAGACTTTAGAATTCGATAAACTTTGCCTAAACCCTAGAAAAGCTAGATCCTATCCACTAAGATTCTCCATTTAACATATAAACTACTTTTAAAATGATGTCAATTTTAACCCTTATTTCTATAGGCTAGCATTTAAACAAATCGGGATAGAGAATGCTACTAAAGATTTTAAGGGTAAAACAGGCCCAATTTAAGGAGGAAGACTATCTATCCCCCAACTTTAAGTCTAAGCTATCGAAAAATGTAGGATGTGCTAATAGAATGGTCAATATGGACCCACTCATTGATTATTAGGAAATGCTTACAACCCAAGATTGGTTTGACTTTGAAAAGTTATATGGTGACATAGCTTAGTTGTTTATGGTGAAAACTCGGATCTTATGCTTTTAAGTAATGATAGGGCATTGAGATCATAAATACCACTCGTTTTACCTTTAGAAGTATGGATCTCTCACCTATATTTAAAGAATATAAGACATGTTGGCACTTTTCAAAGTAGATGTTTTATACTTTTACGGTTTACATGAGCAAGTAGCTTCCAACTTTATATGGTTAGTTAGAATCGACCCCGTGACAACATTTAAACAAGCAACCAAAAAGGGTTAGAGTCAAGGATGGTTTTGGAATATACTCTAATCGAAGTCAAGGTATATCTAAATGACCATGATAGCACCATCGGACCGAGGATCTTGGCATATACAATATATGGGTTGGTATTACTACCTTCATTTGAAGGAATGATCAATGTGTTCAAAAGTGCGGTGTCATTCAAGGTCAACCTTAAGTGACAATTCTTGAAAAAAAAACTTTCATCATTGAATTTATATAAGAGGAAAGGTGATCGATATTTGAATTGATATGTTTAGTTTTTGTTTGTCTAGACCGATAAGTCATATGGTGATTAGGAAGACCACTAGAATCTTTTGAGTACCTTGGAACTTTTACTCCAAATTAGAAAAATTTGATATCCATCCTTTCAATGAGCTTGGCAAAATCACCTTGACTAAAATGATTTTCGAGCTTGGAGAAGTCTAAATTTCATTGAAAGGCATATTACATATTCCTCTACTCCTATTTGATCTACTAAGATAGCTTTCTTTGGATACACTTGATTGGGTCTAGATGTTGCATTAGATATTATCTAAATATTTTTATGAGATAGGTGGGGTTTGAGTAGTTTATTTTAAGAACCACTAGGTTATCGAGTATTATAAAGACTTTAGAACTTTTAAAAAAGTCTTGAAAAAAGGTAAAATTGCTTAGATGGAATCATCACCCTAGTAAAAAGAGTGGAGGGAAAGACTTCACCTAGTTACCTAGAGTGGCAACAAACTAGGGAAAAAGGTTATTGAGTTTCACCATTTAAGGGCCCATCATGATTGGTGAATGAAACAATGGAAGACATTCATCAAGATATAAATGCCTAATATGAGCTCTATCATGAAGATCCGAACCCAAATGAAAACGCTAAAGAAAAAAAGAGAAAATAGAAGAAAACCTTGAGGCTTGAGACCAAAAAATGGATGCCCTAAAAAGGAGAATCAAGAACTTCAAGCTCGACTCTAACAAATTGAGGAGGCTTTAAGATAGTTGAGGGTTGATCATTGGGCACTTAGATGTTGAATATGACAATCTAACCGATTTCACATCATTGATGATCAAGGAAATGATTGAGCATAATTTCAAGAAAGGAAACTTTCAATACATGAATAACAAAATCAAGGTAGAAAAGAAAGATTTCAAAGAAGTTAAAGCTACCACTAAAGATCATGTTATGAACCAAGCTTAGATAATCCATCATTTGAGCGCTTATATAGAGAAGCTGAAAAGGAAAGATCAAGCTAGCTAAGAGGAAATAACCAAGAATCGAGAGGGTACATGCCTAGGTAATCGATGCAATGGCTAGGGAAATGAATGCTTTAAGGATAAATATGGGAGAAAAGGGGTCTTGAACCATGGAATATCCCTTATAAGCCTAGAATGCTAAAAACTATGCCCTAAGGATATGTCACAGGATTTAGTGTCTAGCCACGGTAAGTATTCCATTGTAAAAGAGCCTTGACTTTTCTATGAAAGGCTTAATAATTTTATAGTCAGCATTGTATTATATGAGGGTCCGAGGTCGTGGCGGGAGCTAGAGTAGGAACTTGTTATAATGAAATGTTCTAGGAAAAATGACTTTAAGTCATATTTAAAATGTGCTAAAAGTATAAATTTCAAATTCTCCTCTTTTATCATAATATTTGTAACTACTTCGATCCTAATTGAAAGAGATAAAAACTGGGATTGACATGTTTCTCAAATTGACCAAGGTATCTATGGGGTTATCCCTCAATGAGTATTAAAAATTTGATCCGGCCTATTCTTAGTACAAACCCTATCATGATTTGAAGTATGTAATAAAAAAGTAATGTATCCAACCTATTTTGCATCCTCTATGCATATATTTATTTTATATTTATTATGTATATGTATTTTGAGCTTTACAAGATTTGAAATATAAGCGAGTCCTACTAAAACTCAACTCCCCTCTCGAATACACCACATTTGACTTCGATGATGACAAATGGAGAACGAAGAGGGAGTACTGTCAGAATGAATCCATTAATGAAAACTTGATATCATGAAAGGAGAATTGCCTACCAGCCCAATCTATTAGAACTAGCATTAAAATCATTACAAAGTTGAAAGGGCACTTCACACCAAGGTTAGGCCGAGGTTGAAATACAATATTGCGGCCTAGGCCAACCACTATTCCACTAGCCAATTTGGAGGCAACCACATTTCTTATTAAGACACCCTCTCATACTGGATAGTTTCCTTATGCAATACACCTACAAGCTCCACATATATAAGGCACATTTGTTGCTGACCTTACCGAGTGAAGAGACTTACATGTCGAGATATGCCTAATGCTAGATATGGTAAATCCTAACAAGTTTAGAGTTTTAGAATTCATCAAATACATCAATATCCAATGATTCACCTACGAGTATACTCGTAGTAAGATGGTTAAAGTTGTGCATGATAAGACTCTACCCATCCCCTTCTTCTATAAAAGTCTAAGTGGGTCAGCTTTGAGCTATTATATACAATTGGATAATACTAATATAAAAAATAAGAGGATCCATCCGATGTTTTCATGAAATAGTACAAGTTCAACATAGAGGTTGCTTTAAACTAATTTGGTTGGTAAGGTATGAAAAAGGCCTAAAAAAACCATCAAAGAATATGCCTAAAGGTGGTGTGAGGTAGCAGCTCAAATTCATTTACCACTACTTGGACCAAAATTGATCACCATCTTTTTTCAAAAGGACCATACTTCACGTAATTGATTAGGAATCCTTCCTCTAATTTCACTAACATTATCGGCATCGTTGAAAGGATAAAACAAGCAATCAAAGTTGGAAAGTTTCCTAATGGTTCTAAGAAGAAAAAGAGTAACGATACCGAAGAGATGGTGAAATCAACTTAGTAATCAAGGAAGATATGACAACCATAAAAATCCTAACAAACATTAAAAGTCTTACATATATCCAATACACATCCAACGTAACAACCACAATAGCCTCTACATTCTTAGCTCAAACATGACCATATCCAATAAACAAAACTTACCCATCATACCCATTAAATCAGCCAAGTTAATTTTATTTATCCAATCAGACTTATCAAGCAAGTTGATTCCCCTAAACTATTAAACCTTACCAAAATGCTCCATCATTTATGACCATAAACAACTACTATCCTTACTTTTCTTATCAACTAAAATGTTTAGAGCTTGATAAGCATTGGGTACATCACCCTAATCCATCCTAACCTAATGAAACCTCCTTATCCTCTATGGTACAAACCAAATAAGAGATATGAATGCCATTAATGTGGTGCTAAGCATAACATCCATGATTGTCCTACTTTTAAGAAGAACCTATTTGGATTTGATTAAGGTTGTATCAATTTTGATAATGGTCAGCATGTTCTTAATGTGAACATAAACCTACTCCTAAACCATGGAATTGCCAATGCAAGGGATAAAGGTATTGAGTGAGTTTTAAAAAATCATGCTAAAGATATAAGCTTATAATTTGCAACTATGGTCTTTTAATTTTATCAAATTTTAAACTCTATTTTAAAAAAATACACATTTTGGTTATGCATGGATTGAGTTATGTGTTTGAATGAAAAAGTAGCTCTTACTCACTATCTACAATTTTGTATTATCCGATATGAAATTAAGAGATGCTTATTTAAAAGTATTATTTGGCGATAAATCTTCCTCCACCAAGAAGCTATAATGAAAAATTCATTAAAAAAACATTGAAAAGATTGATAAAATGTCAAAGCATTATAGATAGATGCTAGAGGCAATCCTTCATTTTATTGAAGCCAAAGATATGTTTTATTTTCCTAATAGCCTTTTTGAGTAAAAAGTGAAAAGGTAATCCCTTTTTCGAAACCAAAAAGAAATCTTTCCTAAACAAACTCTCGAATGAAAGTTTTTCCTAGAAAAACCTCAAGAAACCCAAAGTTGAAAGACTAAAGATTAGTGTCCTAAATAAAGATGAAAAGTAAATCTTTAAGTCATGATCTAAAATTACATTCATCATATCTCTTATTTGATTAACCTAAGAGTTCTCTAAATTAATCATTTTTTTCAAAAAAGATTAGCGTTTATCAACATAAGTAAATTAACTTTTGAGATGAAAGAAGGCCATGTTTCATAAATCTCATAAAATTTTTATCCTTTTTCATACACTTTAAGTCTTGATGATATCTTTAATGATACCCAGATGAGGATCAGCCCCTCACACTACGGGAGGGTACGATGCAAAGTCCATAAATGGTTGATGAAACCTTTAAAAATTCCTATCAAAAGAACACCATTATTGATTCAAAATAAAAAAAGAGGTGGAATGTCAAGGAAAATAAGAAGAAGAAGAAGAAGAAGAAAGAAAGAAACAAAAAAAGAAAATACTCGTAATATAAAATTACAAGTCAAGATAGGATTCAAAATTTAGATAAATAGACAATGAGAATTGAGGCTAGGAAATAAAGTCTCAATCAAGCTGACAAAGTTAAGGTGGTAAGTGTAAAAAAAAAAAAAAAATGAATGCCAAGATGACACAAAAGCCTAACTCATAGATAAAGTCAAAAATTTCAAATGGCATTGCCCAAAGAGATTTATATGAATAATAAAGTGATCTTATGTCATAAGACTCTTAAACACTATTTGAGCCTTTATGTATCCATTATGATTAAGCACAATTTACTTATGTTAATGAATTTTAATCTCAAAAGAAAAGGAAAATAGAAAAAAAAAAGGCTAGTCAATGCTCTTTTTGTCTTTCTTTGTGATATTAAATCATAAATTTTCATCAACTAACTTGGGGGGAACAGAATCAAAATATTATCGAGCAGTATTATCCTTCAGAATCAATTTTTGAAAATACCTTACGCTTAAGCCTTTTTATTCACTAAAATGAACTTCTTTTTTACCATTTCCTTCTATAGCATTAAAAAACCAATTTTTATAGAAATCTTGTATACCCAAACATATTTTACATGTTTAGCTCATCAACCTTCTTGAGAAAATTGTATCATAGCATTTGAATATCATGTTTTGACTTTTGAGTAATCAACTTGAACATCTTTATGAATGAAAGTACTTTCATTAGAACATCTCCACATTTCTTTCAAATAATCTAGATTTTCTTTAAAAAAATCATTCAAGTTCATGGCTTAATCCATGAAAAGAACAAAAGTTTATTTAATGATTTTTTCAAAATATGATAAAAAAATTCCAATACTAGTTGGCAAATTGAGGAAAAAGCATTAAAAGATGAAAGTTGAATACAAGTAGTAATTGTGCAAAGAAAATAGCAAATGTAGGATCTCAACCAGTATTTGAGGCATGCCATGACCCAATTTGAATAATAATTCACAAAATTTAAAATACTTAGGATGTAAGGTAAAAGATCTAACAAATTGAATCAAGTTCAACAATTGGTCTAATAATGGCATCATTATGTCAATTGAAGTGATGAAGGCCTAAACAATGAAGCATTCAAGAATTAGTCAAAGCAACTAAAGCAATCGGACCATGGAGGTAAAATAGTAATCTCTAGATAAGATATTGACTCAATGAGAGTTTGATAATCGATCAAAGCAATTGAAAATAGGCAAATCAGGTGCCAAGCCATAGCATGGCGATAGTTCTTCCAAACAATAAAAAAAGTATGCATCATCCATAAACGATCTACAAGCCATTTGATAAAACAAAAAGGTCATGAATAAAGGGTAAGCAATGGTTGGCCAAGTTATGAAATTACTTCATAATCAAAATGATAACCTAAAACTTAAGGGAAAAAATGGTTTATAGTGGTCGATACAATACCGCTCCCAAGAGGTGTGTCATAGGGCAATGTCGATGCGTGGGTAAAAATTTTAGGAAATAGGAAAATGGGAAAAATGATGGAGTCGCCACCTAGTATTATGGTTACTAGGAAACTATATGGCTGAAATATTTAGAGTTCTAGGTAAGGGGTTTGTTATATGTAGGAAAGATTAAAAATCACCCTACCCCATTCCGCATAAGGAAAGTTACATTGCATATAAATTTGACTTGATTTTTTATTTTTATGATGAAAATCTATGCCTATT
Organism: Dovyalis caffra; assembly: GCA_963924115.1. NCBI lineage: Eukaryota > Viridiplantae > Streptophyta > Magnoliopsida > Malpighiales > Salicaceae > Dovyalis > Dovyalis caffra. Next base: position 3,147,206 of record CAWUPB010000030.1, read on the forward strand.
CTAAAATTTTTGCCAATCGGACGAGTAATTCGGGACTTGACAAGTCAAAGGTCTTATCCTCACTCTAGGACATAATAAATCTAAAATTAAAAATCATGCAATAAACATTGAAAATTTATATGAATAAAAGAATGGCAAAGATAGTTTGAAAATAGAGTTTGTCTAACATGACTTCAAATTTTAAATTTTCAAGTAAATAAGAAAAATCATTGAAATTAACAAAAATGATTTGAAAATAGGATTCGGACTAGCTTGACTCAAAATTTCAAAATTTTCAAGCAAATTCGCAAAATCATTAAAACTAGCAAAAACAATAAAAAAATGAGGTTCGGATCGACACGACTTCAAATATCATGATTTTCAAAGAAAAATGGCAAATAAATTTGGCAAGTAAAATTAGCATGATAAGGAATGTTAGGATGAACGGTCCAAATCAAGGTGTAAATTGACATGACTTAATAGTCATGATTTTTTTCAAGACGACATTTTAGGCAAAATTGACAAAAAGGTCCAAATAGCGGTTTGGACCGACACAACTTAAATGCCCTATTTTTAGGTAAATCAAGCACAGGATCAACGTAACCATCATAATTTAAAAAATGGTTTAGAAATAGGGTTCGAATTGACTTGACTTAAGAATCACATTTTTTAGACAAATTAACGCATGTTTGATTTATTAGCATAAGTGGTCTAAAATCAAGATTCGGACCAACGTGATTATAAATACAACGTAAATAATACAAATAAGGATTTAATCATACATGCTTAATTAAATCACACAAGCAATAAAAATAACGATAGAATAGCCAATTCCCATATTTCACCTTCATATTACTTAAGGTCTTCAATACTTTTGTAGGCTCGATACATTATGTTATATCTCACACACTTTAATAAAAAATACATAAATATATAACAAATTTAATGAATTTACAATCATAGGAATAAAAATTAAATTTAATATAGATTAAATTTGAAGATTGAGAATAAATTACTTGTTGAAAAAAATGAAAAGGTCAAAGGAATATTTTTCTTACTATGAAATTGAGGTTAATTCTAACCTTTTCAAGCCCGATGGGGATTGATTATTTAATCAACCAAGGAGGAGAGATGGCTACTCATTTTCAAATCGAATTGAACGAGTTATTGCTAGATCGAGTGGTTGTTGCTACATGGATGGTCATTGCTTGGAAGGGTTACTAGATCCGACGACAACTGCAAGAAGGGTTGGATTAGATGATGGCTATAGCTTGATCAAGAACTAATGGCTAGATTGGGTGGTCGTTAGATGAGATAATGTTGAATGATGGCTATTGGAGTGGAGCACAATGGTTATGAATGGTACTAGCATGGATCGATGATAAATAATTACTAGTGGGAGAGATCAACTACCGGATAGGAGATTAGCTGGTTGAGCTATTGATGATTAGTGGTTGCTATAGTGGTTGGAGGGAGGATTAGTTGTTAAACGGTGGCTATCCGATGGTGAACGAGTTGATGGTCGAAATTTTAAAAAGAGCGAATGGCTAGCTAGATTTTCTAGAAAGAAAAAGTGTGGCTAGTGCGGGGTGAGAAGGAGAAGGTATTTATTTTTACTTTTTTAGGGTTTTTTTGCTAAAATTCATTTTGGTCCCTTATCTTGAAGGCTTTTTTTTTCAATTACATCCTTCGATTGTACTTTTCAATCCTTTTTATCTTTGTTTTTTTTTATTTTTTTATGTTTTTGGAAGAAAAATTTAATTGCTAACAGCTTGCTCCATCTTTAGAATACTTACGACGCGAAGCTATTGAAAATGGACCTTTTTTTGGTTTCTTATAATAAGCTTGTAAAGAAAATATCCGAAGAATGGAAAATAAAAAGAGCTTGAAAAGCAAACAAACCATACTACAAGGTCAAATGATGATTTCCTGTCTTTAAATCACTCGTCAATTATGGGTGACCTCCCTCAAAACATAAGTTAATAGGGTAACCATTCTCGAGGTTAAAGAGGTGACCTTCATTTAGTAATTGGTTAATACAAGTAACCATACTCGAGGTTATACGGATGACCTTCTCTTTATAATTGGTTAATATAAGTAACCTTTCCTATGGTAAAATAGGTGACCTTTTTTGACAATTGGTTAATACGAATAACCATTCTTAAGGTCAAAGAGTTGACCTTTCTTTATAATTGGTTAACACAAGTAACCATCCCCGAGGTCAAACAAGTGACTTTTCTTTGGCAACTAGTTAATACGAGTAACCATCCTCAATGTCAAATAGGTGACCTTCCCTTCGCAATACAAGAACGAACAAGCAACATACCTCATTGTCATCGAAAAAAATAAGTTTTCATTACTAAAACATAAACTTTTCCCTCTTTTCATCATTTATAAGCCAACACCATCCGAACAGTGCTTGTGGTTTTAGGTTAGTTTCTCTTGTTGATTTTATGTTGTTCAATCACATGTATGCTTTTTTTTAGGCCATCCAACTTATGGCTCATATAGCTCGGATGGCCTCTACCTTCGTGCTTGAACATGTGACCACGTATCCCTTATACCCTCAGACTCTCACTATTAGTGTAGGTGCTCAAGATCCAACTTTCTTTGGATAGGTTTTACTTATTGTAATATTATATTCTTCATTTTATTAATAAAAGAAGTCTTTTTATTAATTTTTGTTGTTTATATTTATTGATAGAATTAGATAGAAGTCCATATGATATACATTGCATTAATGATTGATCAAAAGATGTGAGACAAACATTAATGCACTTAAATGATATTATTAAATGTCCCAAGTCATAACATTATCAAGAATGAACATTGACTATATGCGGTAAGACTTATAAGTGCTATTCTCATGATATAAGATAACGAGTAGGAGATCTCACACCTATTAGTATGGTGATATCAAAACAAGCATTTAGGTGATTACTCGTTAGAGAACATATCACCGAACTTGACTCGCCATGAGAACCCATTTGGTTTAGTCTATGAGAATCTCATACAAGATGGGTATAACTTATCCTTTGACTTGAAGTCATCATAATTATCTCATTAGAAGATTTATGTACTTTGACCCTTGTTTTAATGGACTCACTAAAGAGTTATACGTGGATGATTCGTTGAGTGCACTAGGAATTTAATAAAGATAGATGGATGACTATGATAGGATATGTCATTTCTTATTTGCTAAAGGAGTTATCTATTACACTTCGAAAAGTATTTTGCTCAAGGAATCTATGGCCATAGTAGAAATACACCAATAAAGCATAGTTGATTTACTCTAGAGCTAAGACATTTGAGAATCAAAGAAAACTTATATGATCATAATCAAATAGACTAAAAATCAAGTTCAAGATCGTACCGTGATAAATTGGCATGAGGATTGAATTGTATGGTAACCATGCTCGTAAAAGGTAGTTATGGATTAATTAATCCTCCTAGAGAATTAGGTAGTCATGATGCCTTACTAGAGGATAATCTTGATTTATGTATCAAGAGATAAAAACGGTATCTTTTATTCGTGATACATTACCAACATATATAGGAGCCTATTGAGTCACATGCATAAGTATAAGCATTTACTTATTAAAAGAGAAGCAAAGATTTTGGAAAAGGTTTCTATGTTTTGAAAGTTTCCTATTTTGGAAAAACTTTTCAAAAATGGAAGTTTCTTGTTTTAGAAAAAGTTTCCTAAGATGGAAGTTTCCTATTTTAGAAAATTTTTTCCTAAAATGAAAAGTTTCCTATTTTAGAAATTAGTTTACTAATTTGGAAGTCGAGCCCAAATTCGTAAATAAGAAAAAGAGAGAAAATAGTTTTCTCTTTCCTAAAAACACACCAAATCTCTCTTTCTCTCTTAAAGTTATTGCAAAATATCCTAAAACAATTTTAGAAGAGAAAATATTAAACAAGTTAGAAAAGGATGGAGCTAGTACTCTACAACTTCGATTGCTTCTTGTATAGATGTTTGGAATGTATGGATTATCGATAGAGGCCGGACACTTGGACAGACTCATTTTTTGTTGCTAAATTTACACTACAAAGGTAATCCTTTACTCACACTTTAATTCATGTATGTATTGAAGGATCATGCATCATATGGAGGTGCAAAATAAATAAATAAATTTCTCCATCTAAAGGGCCTAAGATCATACCGTTGAATCAACTAACCATATATATACTTGAATTAAAGCAATAAATAGAGAATTAACTCTTGTAGTGTAGATCTAAATTCTTTAGCAGAAAAGCCATTCAATTGTCCGATCTCTATTAATGATCCACGCAATCCAAGTACCCACAAAGAAGCACTCAAAATTGGTAGAGTGCTAGCTCCATCTTTTTTAATTTCGTAGTGTTTCTTATAAAAATCTAATCCAAGCAAGTTGGCAACAACCTAAAGAGAAGAGAGAGGAGGTGGCATGCTAGGGTTAAGGAGAAAGTAATTTTCTTTTAATTTTATTTCAGTTGTGTGTCCTTTTTAATTTTCTTAGTGTGTGAAATTTTCTCTCCCTAAAAACTCTCTCTTTATGCCGCACCTCTTCTCCTATTTATAGGAGGAGAGTTTCCTTATCCTCTAAGGACAAGGAGAGGGGTGACAAATAAGTCCTAATTGGACTTATGGTTGTTTATTCCTAATCCTCTAAAGATTAAGAGTTATTTTATTCGTGAGCTTTTAATCTTTATCTTTAAAACATTCATCCTTATCCAATAAGGTTGATGTTTATGCTTAATACATTCATTCTTATCCAATAAGGTTGATGTTTATCCTCCCACCAAAATATCTTAAGGCTTTTAATTAAACTTATTGGGCCAAACCATTCCGGCCCAATTAATTTATTAGACTCGTCCAAATAAATAATCTCGGATAATATTAGGCAGTGTACATTAGGAAAGAATTTCTCAAAATATCCTTTTAACGTAAATTAGGAAACTCATTTTTATTTTAGGTTATTTACTTCCAAATTTGTAACCAACTTCCAAATTAGGAAACCGATTTCTAAAATAGGAAACTTTTCATTTTAGGAAACTTCATTTAAGGAAACTTTCCATTCTAGAAAACTTTTCATTTTTGAAAACCTTTTCCAAAATAGGAAACTTTCATAATTGAAAACTGTTTTTCAATATCTTTGAATGCTTTAACTTATACGTGTGACTTAATAGGCTCCTAGATATGTTGGCAATGTATCAAGAAAAAAGACTCCTCTTTTATCTTTTAATACATAAACCAAGATTGGTCTCTAGCAAGACATAATGACTACCTAATTCTCTAAGAGGATTAATTAATCTATTATTACCTTATACGAGCATGGTTACCATACAATTCGAGTCCTCATGTCAACGTATTACGAGTGTCATCTCGAACTTGGTTATAAGTCTTATTCGATTATGATCACATAAGTTTTCTTCGATTCCCAAATGTCTTAGCTCTTATAGTAAACCAACTATGCTCTATTAGTGTACTACTACGATTATAGATTTCTTGAGCAGTACATTTATCGAAATGCAATGTGATAACTCCTTTAGTGTACAAGGTATGACATATCTTATCTTAATCATACACCTACCTTCATTAGATTCTTAGTCCATCCAACAAATCGCCTACATGCAACCCTTTATCGGGTCCATCAAAACAAGTGTCAAAGTGTATAAATCCTCTAATGAGATGATCGTAATGACTTAAACTCTAAGTACCAGTTGTACCCATTTCATTTGAGATTTCAATAGACTAAACCAAACGAGTTCTCATGGAGAGTCAAGTCCAGTGATATGTTCTCTAATATAAATCACCATAGTGCTTGCTTTGGCATCATCATGCTAATAGGTGTGAGATCTCCTATTACTATCATATAGTATGAGCATAGGACTCATAAGTCTATCCGTATATAGCCAACATCCATTATTGACAATGCTATGACTTAGGACATTTTATGATATCATTTATATACATTAGTTTTTGTCTCACATCTTTCAATCAATCACTATTACAAATACATATCATAAGAACTTCTATCTAATTCTACCGAATTAATAAACCTAAAAGCATAAGAATTAATAAAAAGACTTCTTTTATTATTATTAAAATAAAAGATGTAATAATATAATAACTCAAGACCATCCAAACATGGTTAGATCTTAGGCACCTACACGAACATTTATGATTAGTTGATTCAATGGCTTGATCGTAGGAATATTAGATGAAGGAAATTTTTTTGTTTTGTTTCGCACCTTCATAAGATGCATGATCCTTCAATTAGTATTAGAGCTTCCATTGAATCTTTAGTTATAAGTTTTGTTAATTATGATTAATTATGTGAATTACCAATTTTTTATTGTAGATCTAATGTTTTGGTATTTTATAATCATTTTAAAACTAATTTTGGGCTTAGAATTAAATGGGGAAGAGCAAGGCTAATGTTAGACGTTGGCGCTCATGTGCCCAACAAGGAGGCAAGGCTGGTCATGCATTGGGCGCATTACGTGCTAGGCTAGTCATGCAAGTCGGGACTCCTAGCCAAGTTAGTCATGTCGTATGTACGCGATAGGCTAGGCGTGCCTCGTGTACACTAAGACTCATAACAAGGTTAGTCGTATGCTAGGTGCGCCACATGCTAGGCATGCCTCGTGTACGCTAAGCTTACTAGCTAGGTCAATTACATGCCGGGCACAAAGCATGCCAAGCATGACTCACACACGCTAGGCCGATCAAGCAAGCTAGTCACACTCTAGGTGTGGGAGATAGGAAGCATGTGTTGGACCTATGGCCAAGACAAGATATGCCTTGCGCACATCAAATGCACATTAGGCATATGCAAGTGCAAGGCTTCCCCGTGCCGGTGTATGAGCACACCAAAGTCCAAACGCTTAGCCGGGCACGTGCAATTATGTCAAGCCAATTGGTGCCATGATAGCCCTATGGTTAGCTTGCATTGGCCAATCGGCCAGCCAAGGCTAGTGGATAATGCTAGGCCGGGAACACACGAGTGCACCGAGCTAGTGGCTAGCCCCAACACATGCTAGTCATGACACGAGTAAGCACGCTAGGCTAGTGGCTAGCTAGAACGTGGCAACTCATAGCCCTTCGAGGCCTAAAAGCTTATGGGCTTAAAGTGGACCCAAGGCAAAAAAAGTTTTAAAATTAAAATTTTTATAAAATAAAAAAATCATATATTTATAATTATGATTAAATGAAATATGTTTCATTAGTATTCCATATATCAATGTGTTTGAAGCATGAGTGAATGGTATTAATGAGTCGACCTAGTTTTTTAGAACGAATGCTTATAATTTTTTTGGTTAAATAGGGCTTCGCATGTCCCTTCTCTATCATTTTGATGTATTTCTTTTTTCATCTCACTTTCCTTGAATGTAACTTAAGCTTTTTTATTCAAAAAATATACAAAAGTAAAAGATAGGATAATAGAATTGATGCAAGAAGAAAAAGCCAAAAAGTGAAGACTATTTTGAAGAATTTGTAATAACTTTTTACTTAGGTATTTGACCCACTTGTCTCCTTGTGGCTCAAAGGGATTAGTAATAGAGATCCATTACCATTCACTAGTCCTTAAGTCATGGATTATGTCATTAATATGATTGATGACTAGTATGCATGCTAGAATGAGACCTCGCCATATTAAATCCTTAATGTCAAATTAATTGACTCCCAACTTCATGAGGAGAAAACTCTATGGATCATTGTTGGCTTATTAAGATAACTCAACGTCACTTTTTCCTCGAGAGAATCAAATCATGAGCCATGCGATGACCCCGAATGTTTGGGTCCAATTTGAAATAAGTTTTTGGGCTTGTTGGGATAACTCAAGATCTAATAAATTTATAGAAAAAGATTGATATTCATATAAAATATGAGATGATAAGAAGTTATCATACCAATGAGATTAGGAATTACATTAGATATAATTGGTAATGAGTTCTTACTTAATCCTTCATGTATGACTTATTGAGATAAATCAAGGTTAATGCATGTTAGAGGATGGGATCCTAAACCTACTAAGGAAAATGAATCAAAAAGTTTTCTTGAGTCTTATATTGAAGGTTATAGAACTTGAAAAAAATAGTGAAAACGAATATAAATTTTACTTTTTTAGTTTATACTTTGTTTTATTTATACAATTCAATTAACTAAATTATAGATTTTTCTATCTTATCAAATTGCACATTATGACTGGCAACACATCGATATGATCAATCATTGATAAAATTAATGTCTTCAATGGAACAAACTTCCTTAATTGAAAAATGAATCTAAAGATAGTCCTCTAGTATGAGAGGATTCTCTATATGATAAAGAAACCTCTTCCAATTGAGCCTCCTCAAGATTAAGCTAAAGCTTATACAACATGGGTCAAACATAAGGATGATGCAATCATCTCTCAAAGCATCATGCTAGTTGTTTTGACTTTATAGCATATGCACCAACATAAAGGTACAAACACTTTTGATATGATAGAAAAGCTTAAGAGCTTGTTTGAGGAGGATACCAAGTTGTGTGCTATAAGATAGCAATAAAGCTCTTTAGAGTTAGAATGCATGAAGGATCTAACATCAAAAAACATTTCAATGAGATGATAGGCTATATCGATAGATCGGTAAAGCTTGAAATTAGAAGGGATATTGAATTATCTATTGACCTAGTAGTGCGATCATTGCCAAACGACTTTGGATAGTTCATCATGAACTTTAACATGACACATATGAAAAAGACTCTTGAAGAGTTGTTATCCATGCTAAGAGAAGGTTAGGTTAAAATTAAAAAGAAGAACAAGAGTTTTTTGTTTCTTATTAACAAGGGAAAAGGCTATATGAAAGGCAAGAAAAATCTTAAGCACCAAAAGAGGAAAAAGTCTTCCACTACGTCTACTAGAGGGTGAAAAAGCACGAGGCGTAGAATAGCTCAAAGGATATGGCCTCGCTTTCATTACGAGTAAGAAAGAGCATTGAAAGCATAACTATAAGGAGTACCTGCAAGAGGTGAAGAAGAAGAGTTTTACAACCACCTTAGGTATTTATGTTATTAAAGCTAATTTTTATAAAATTCTAATCCCACCTCATGGGTATGTGATACTATATGTGGTGCTCATATTTTTAAAATGTGCAAGAGCTTAGAAATAAAATAGCTTCAAAGGTGCATGACCTATACGATAATAATGGATCAAGATTTAGGCCATTAGTTATAGGTATTTATGAGCTAGCACTACCATATAGGCTTGTGTTAAGACTCAATGATCATTATTATTTCATTTCAATGTAGATCAAGGATGTTATTTCCATCTTGTTTGGAATAATTTTTTCATTTTATTTAAGAATAATGGCTTTTTTTTAAAAGATGAAGTTTTATATGAAAATATTTTGATTGATCATAATTTATATGTTTTGAACATAAAGTAACTCCCACACACAAACTAAAAGACTCAAATGATCTAAATAAAATAAATTTATGGCATTTCTTACTTGGCCATATAAATAAGAATATAATATATGATCTACTTATAAATGGATACTTAGAATCATTTGATGATGTCTATAAATCCCGTTTACTTTGCAAAATGACATGAATTTCCTTTTAGTGCAAAAGGAGAAAGAGCCATTAATTAATTTGACCTTGCATATAGAGATGTATTTAGGCTTATGTTCACCTATTTAAAAGAAGGTTATGATTGTTTCATAACCTTTATTGCTAATAAATCACATTTTGGGTATGCAAATGAGATACAAATCTAAAGCATTTGAAAAATTCAAGGAATTTAGATTTAAACTCAAGAAAAAAACTAGCGAAAGTATTAAGGCATTTTGATTAGTTCAAAATAATGAATATTTAAGCACTACAGTTTTAGATCATCTAAAACAAAATGAGATTCTCTATTAATGGAGACCATATGTTAGACAAGGTCTGGTCCATGATGAGTTGAATTAATAACCCATTTCATTTTGGGATAAGCATTTGTTACTATAATGGTGACCTTAAATAGGGTTTCAATAAAGTCTATTGATCCGACTCTACATCAATTATGGAAAGGAAAGAAAATGAATTTATTTTTCCTTAAGATTTAGGGCTAAAACATATATCAAATGTTTGGATGAAGATAAGATAAAGTCCAAATCAATGAAGTGCAAATTTATGAGATATCTAAAAGAAATAAATGAATACTATTTTTTTACCATTAGAACAAAGTATTGCTCATGACTAGGCATGCTATAGTCCTTGGGAAGGAATCTATAGATGCTAAAAAAAGTGGGAGGAAATTTTACAATCAATAAGATTCGAGTAGACTCATAAACCGATTCTTTGATAGTGGAACCCCAAGTATATAGGTTACAAAGCGTTGTAACTATCCTATAAAAAAATACATAAGAACTTCATAAGTCTAAAATAGGTTTGTCAAAAGATAAAAGATATGATCTTCTTGTCTCAACATCTATTAATATGTACCCTAAAAAGGATAATGAAGCTAATACTTATGAAATTACAATGTTAGACATTGACTCCTAGAAATGGCAAACAAAAAAAGATGTGTGGATGACATATCTTGATGGTTCCATCACCAAGAACATGCAAATAAGATTTATGAATTGTAAAGGTCCACTCATGGATTTGAGCATGCCTTTAGGAATGAGAATCAATGTTTTGATGAAATAATCAAAGAGTTTAACTTTTTCACAAAAAAAGGTAAACCTTATGTATAAACAAGGCTAGTAGGAGTCTACTAGTTTTGGTTAAGAGTCAAGATTTATAGAGATAGATCACTTAGAATGTGAGGGGTCTCCTAAGGAAGATACATTTATATGATACTAAAAGGTTTAGTATGAAAGAACTAAAGAAATGATTTCTTCTAATGTCACATTGCTTGATGGTTAGCTACATAGGTTTCTAGCATTATTGATCTAATAGTATTATACTCGTGATGATAATGGAGCCATAGCATAAGCTAAGAAATTAAGGTCTCATTAACAATCCAAGTATGTATTGCGACGCTACCACCTAATTAGAAAGATTATCAATTATGGCAATATAAGTATAGAAAAGATCCACACCGATGATAACATAGCTAACCCCTTCACAAAGTCTTTATCATAACTAACCCATGAGACACTTACTCGATCATCAAGAATAAGGGATACGACTAGTTGGCTTTAGTGCAAGTGGGAGATTGTTAGTGTAGGTGTCCAAAATTCAACCTTATTTGGACAGGTTTCAATTATTGTAATATTGTATTCTTCATTTTATTAATAAAAAAAGTATTTCTATTAATTCTTGTTGTTCATATTTATTGATAGAATTATATAGAAATCCATATGATGTGCTTTGCATTAATGATTGATCGAAAAATGTGAGATAAATATTAATACACTTAAATGATATCATTAAATGTTTCAATTCATAGCATTATCAAGAATGGACATTGACTATATATGATAAAACTTGTGAGTGCTATACTTATGTTATAAGATAAGAGTAGGAGATCTTATACATATTGGCATGGCAACGCCAAAGTAAGCACTTTAGAGAACATATCATTAGACTCACCTTAAGAACCCATTTGGTTTAGTCTATGAGAATCGATAGGAGATGGGTATGATTGGTCCCTTAACTTGAAGTCATCATGGTTATGTTATTAGAGGATTTATGTACTTTGACACTCGTTTTGATGGACTCGGTAAAGAATTGCATGTGGTCGATTTGTTGGGTGTACTAGAAATCTAATAAAGATAAATGAGTGACTAAGATAGTACATGTCATTCCTTATATGCTAAAGGAGTTATCTCATTGCACTTTGATAAATGTTTGTTCAAGGAATCTGTGGCCATAATAGGAGTACAACAATAGAGCATAGTTGGTTTACTCTAGAGCTAATACATTTAGAAATTGAAAAAAACTTATATGATCATAATCGAACAAACCGAAAACCAAGTTTGAGATCACACCGTGATAAATTGACATAAGGATTGAATTGTATGGTAACCATGCTCATGAAAGGTATTTATAAATTAATTAATCCTTTTAGATAATTAGATAGTTATGATGCCTTACTAGTGACCAATCTTAATTTATGCATTAAGAGATAAAAAATGTATCTTTTATTCTTGATACATTGCCAACATATCTAGGACCTTATTGAGTCACATGTATAAGATTAAAAATTTATATATTAAAAAGGAAGCAAAGATTTTGGAAAAGGTTTCCAAGTCTTGAAAGTTTCCTATTTTGAAAAAAGTTTTCGAAAAAGAAAAGTTTCTTGTTTTAGAAAAAGTTTCCTAAAATGGAAAGTTTCCTATTTGAGAAATCAATTTTCTATTTTGAAAGTCATTTTCAAATTTACAAATACGTTATCTAAAAGTGAAATTAGTTTCCTAATTTAGGTTTAAGGATAATTTGGAAAATTATTTCTTAATGTGGGCCTCTAAAAATATCTAACCCAAATTATTTGTATACTTCAAATTAATTGGTAATTAATTAGGTCAAAAGAGTTTAGGCCAATAAGTTTAATATAAAACCCTTCATGATATTTTGGTGAAAGGATAAACTTTACCTTTATTGGATAAGGATCAAGGTTTATAAGGATAAGATTAAAAAGCCCACATGCATTACAGCTTTTAATTCTTGGAATACTAGGAAGCAACAACCTAGTGTCCTTTTTGGACTTATTGTTGCCACTTCCTTATCCTCTAAGGACAAGGAAGCCACTCTCCCTATAAATAGAAAGGAGAGGTATGACAAAGAGAGACTAATGCATAACGCATACACAATGTAATAAGAAAGAGAGAGAAAATAGTTTTCTCCTTCCTAAAGACACGTTAACTCTCTCTCTCTTATAGGGTTGTCATAAAATATCCCGAAAAGATTTCAAAAAAAGAAAATATTAAACAAGTCGTGAAAATATGGAGCTAGCACTCTATAACTTCGAGTGCTTCTAGTGTGGGTGCTTGAAATGCATGGATTATTAATAGTGGTTTGACAATTGGATGACTAGTTTTCTACAAAGGCTAAATCGTGCTACAAGTGGTAATCATTTACTCACACTTTAATTTTTATATGTATAATTAGTTAATTCAACGGCTTGATCCTAAGAGCCTTCGATGTGAGAAATTTTTTTATTTTATTTCAAACCTCCATAGGATGCATAATAGTTCACTTACTCCTAAATACTTGGATTCTTATCAATGCATGTCGATGAATTGAACTCCAAAAACATCAAAGTAGCCCTTGATCATCATCGTTTGTTTTCCACTATAGGAATATATATATATTGCTAAAAAGGTTCATAAAAAATGGGCTTTTTATCTATTAAAGGCTAATAAAATTCTTATCACTTCTATGATTTATACTTACTCGTGCGTTAACATTTTTCATGAATGACATTTAAACATGAGACTATGGATTGAACCAATAAAAGATTTATTTATCTATAGGGACTAATCACTTTTGTGACAACATAGGTTATTTTGATCGATTGAAAGTAAAAAATTATTCATGTGGGGTGGATCAAAAAATAAGATAAGAAAAGTCAAAATAATTAACTAGTAAATATATGGCCATAATTCAAATTATTTTTTTATTACACTAAAAGAGAGAAAAATGCCAATAATATTTTTTTATAATTTCAGAATTTAGTGGCTTTGATAAGACCTTATCGTCCATCTTGATTAAGAGAGAAGCTTTTTCAAAGCAAGCTCTCTTTACCATATATGGGCCATCATAATTAGGTGCCCATTTGTTGTGATCTTCCCTCGAACTTAGAAATACCCTTTCAAAAAAAAAATCTCCTTCATAAAAAGTTATTCAAATGTTCTTATCATACACTCGTGCCATTGTTTTTTTTTTTTTTTTATACAATCGTGTATGAAAGATAGCTACTAATTGCTTCTCATGGATCAAATTTAGCTATTTGTACTCGATTTTGGCCAATTCCGACTTATCTAATTCTCGCTTCTTTTAATATTCTTTGAGATGGTATCTTTAACTCAATAGTTATTACCGCCTCCATTCCATATACTAACGAGTAATAAGTTACCCTAATCGACATCTTTACTATCATTCTATAAGAGTGTAATACAAATGGTAACAACTTGTGCCTATCTCTATATGTGACTATCATTTTTTGTATGATCTTCTTTTCATTCTTATTCATAGCTTCCATAGCTCCATTCATCTTAGTTCTATATGGCAATGAATTGTGATGCTTGATTTTTCACTCGTTCATATAATTTTGTGATCATCTTACCATTAAAGTTCTACACATTTAACCAAGGCTTCCCAAATATTGTTATCTCTAATTATTTTAATTGCTCACAAACAACTCAAACAAAAAAGTCCCTCTTTTACTTCTTTCGCATTATAAAAAAATCAAGTAAAAGAAACTATTAATTAAGTTACTTTTCTATGGGTTTAAACTCGACTTCTCCTATCTAAACCATTGTGGTTAGGTTCAATGAGGATGATAAAAATTACTAATTTGTTCCATTAATTTACATAGACTTGGCATTTATGGCACTTCTCCTCATAGTCAATGCAATCTTTTTCCATGGTAGTCTAAAAGTAACCATACTTCTAAATTTAACTAGCCATCATATGTCCATTAGCATGTATTGCACGGACCCCTTCGTGAACCTTATCAATCACTTTTTTGGCTTCGATGAAATCCAAGTATCTTAATAAAATTCCATCGAAACTTCTTTTGCACATCACTTTATTGTCTAGATAAAAATCCATTACCAACATTTAGAGAGTTTTTCCATCAGTCTTAAAAGCATCCGATATGTATTCTTGACTCTTAATGAGCTACTTGATGTCCTTATATCATGGCTTTTCATTAGGTTGTCTTTAATTAGGCAAGCATGATTATGTTGGGGCTTTTTTGACCTTAGTATAGATGTGGTAGATCTTTATGTTGTATGGAACCTTTGTCATTGTAGCTAGTGTGGCAAGGGCATCAACAAAGTGATTCTTATCGCAGCTTAAACGGGTGAACTCTATCTCATCAAACTAGCCGACTAACTTTATCAAATATTCCCGATATGTCTTTAGCTTTTCATCTTTCATTTTCCATTCTTCTTTGAATTAAGAAATTATTAGTAGTGAATTACCATACACATCTAACTTTTCGATCCTTATTTCTAAAGCGACTTCAAACCCATGTACATTTGCCTTATATTATGTTATGTTGTTAATGCATTTGAACTATAGTTTGATCGCCTTTAGGAACTATTTTTCATCTAGTGAGATAAGGAATAATTTGACATCATTTTTAGTCACGTTGACTACCCTATCAAAATACATGGTCCATCTATTGATTTTAGGCTCGAGTTCTTCTTTGATAACCATGATGGACTTATCAAGAAAATTAAATTCCAATAGTTTATAGTCGTCGATTACGTTGTCGACCATTTGATCCGTTATGACACTTTCTTTCATTACCTTTATCATCATATACATAATATTATACACGGATAGCATGACTTGCCAATGTGCTATTCGATCGGATAGGAATGGCTTTTCAAAGATGAACTTAAGTGGATCCATCTTTAAGATGAGCCATATGGTGTAATAAAACATGTATTGCTTAAGCCTTCTTGCACACCGGACCAAGCCATAACACATCTTCTCAAGCACGATGTATCGAGACTCACAATTGGTGAAATTTTCGCTTAAATAGTCGATAACTTGCTCTTTTTTCTTGATTTCACATCAAATATGCACTTTGCTCGGGTTTAGCTTCAATCTATATTTCCTTAGCCTTTTAAAGAGCTTTCTTATGGTTAGAGTGTAATCCTCGTCTTCTTTTAACTTTTTAATCATATCATCTTCATGCCTTTCGATATCTTTATGCAGCATTTCATGGAATAGCATGACCATGGCCCTCCGATAGGTGGCTTTAACATTCTTTAATCTAAACGGTATAACTTTATAGTAGAAAGTCCTCCAAAGTATGACAAAAATGATTTTCTCTTTGTCTTTCGTAGCCAACTTGATTTCAATGTATCTCAAAAACCCATCTATGAATGAATAAGACGTGTTTCTTACTCGTATTGTCCATTAAGACATCAATATAGGGTAATGAAAAATCCTCTTTCGGGGTAGCCTTATTCAAATCAGGAAAGTCTATGCACATTCGGATTTGACCATCTTTTTCCTTATGACAAATATGTTTGATACCAACTAAAGGTACTCCATCACTTCTAAAAACCCGATATCCTACTACGTCTTTATCTTATTTTTTACTTTTAGCAAAACGTTTGGCCTTGTTCTTGTTAATTTCTTTATCATTAGCTTGCTCCCCGAGCTCAACGACAGCTCTATGCACTATTATTTTGATATCCAAACTTGGTATGTCGACGGACAATGAATACTTTTTTAAAAGGGCGATCAAACTTTCTTTTTTTGTATTCCGTATTAGGGTGGATACCTTTAACTCCTTCCTACTCTCTTTGATCCCTATATTTATCACTTTCAAGTCTTCTTCATGAGGTTGAAAGGATCGCTTTGGCTACTTGACCAACTTAGTAAATTCTTAGATATAATCATCATTTCATTCTTCTTCATCCATTACAATTAAATTTTCATCAAAATTAGGCCAATATTTTTAGTATTATCATTTCGTATTTTTAAGAAGTGTCATATTCATTCTTCCTAAAATGAAAATAATGTGCAAATAAAGAAGAATAAAAGAAATCAAGGGCTAAAATTCAAACAAACTTTACATAATTTCATGAATTAATATCATTATGAAAAATGATAACAATGAGTAGTATAGTGTTTTGTATACTATAATTTTTTAAGGATAATGGTAGTCGTAAAAATAAAATTACTCGACCTTGAAGACTAAAAGCACTTCTTCATTAAATCAATTATACAGCTCTTCTCCTTTGATGAACTTATGGATGAGCTAATTGAAATCAAAAGTCTTTTCTAGTGTGTTGATTATGAGTTGAGGCGGAATGAATGTACTTGCATTGACTAGGGTTGGCACTAATGGAACAAACTAGCCTCCATTATCAACTTTTTCAAATTTTAGAGTGTTCACTAGCCATGTCTTTGAGTAACTGGTCCAAACTCAAGTCTTCATCATTTGTATGAGCTATGTATGAAGGTTCTAAAGAAGTGACACAAATATGAGCGATATTGATCTTCTAATCATTTGGGTCACGTCCCTCGATACAAATCATCTTTTTTCTCATTTTTGCTTCACCATCCACTAATAGTCTTTTCTATATGATTTGAAACCTAGCTCAAAATATTAGTCTATGTGTCTAGATTTCATATAATTTCCCTCTTGAATAGATAACATCTCACATCAAGTGGATGTGGCTCATATTTTATCATATACTTAGTTGTTATTCTCGAGGACCGACTCAACATTCACCATCTCAAAGGCATGTAAGTCATAATCACATGCTTCTTCTATCTCGATGTATGAGAGCAATATATTTTTTACTATGGCCACTACTTCTTATGTATTTATGGTAAGCAACCTCCCATTAGCTATATACTTTAGCCTTTGATGCAATAATGATATAACTACACCAACCGAGTGAATCCAAGATCTTTCGATTAGCATGCTATAGGTAAGTTGGATGTCAATTTCTTGCATAATCGTGTAAAATTTATAGGGTTTAATGTCAAGATCAATATCTATATGATCGATGACTTATCAAGATGTCTCATCATACACTTGTGTTATCATCTTACTTGGCCTCATATGGAAGGGACTGATCGATTGGTGGTCTAGCACATATTTAGGTTGTACGTTAAGGGCATATTCGTTGTCAATCAAAACTTTTGGTATCATTTAATCCTTGCACCTAAAAGTAATGTATAGTGCTTTGTTGTGCCTAGTGCCCTCGAGTCCTAATTCATCTTTTATGAAGTATAAGTAGTTGATAGCCTATACTCTACCTACTAAACGTTCCATTAATTTAAAGGTGATATCTTATGGAACATACATTTTATTGAGAACTTTTTGAAGTGCCTTGCAATGGGCTCGAATTGAGTATCATGCCGGTAAAGAAATACAAGAAAGGGTCTTGTTTAGTTAGTCTACCATATTATACTCACTCTGTTTCATTAATTTCAAGAATTCCACTACTTTTTCCTCGCTCATAGGCTTGTTTATTATAAGGCTTAGACTAGTGGTCTCAACACCTTTCTCCTTTGTTACCCTCAATTCTTTTAGAGTAAAGCACTTTCTCGAACATGTAACTCCTCTTATGTTAAGTACTCCATCAAAAGAGATCTTCATCATATCATTTGACCAACCAATTAGTTTAGAAAATCCATAGTCATGAGGAGTGGCTCGATAATTGACATTTATAATAGTATGAGTTTTCAAGATTAGCTTTATAGGACCTATTCCATTCACCTCATATCTAATGAATTTTGAGTGTTTATTCTCAAAATTTGAGGTTAATGTATTCATCTCAAGCTTTGTTTCTTTCTTCTTTATCCTCGAGTTCTCGAGTCAACATAGTCTAAACTTCCTAGCAAAACTCGTGAAAATCATCAACATCATACCCCCTCGCCTTGTAAAATTTATAAAATTGCTCGACATGAGTGATGGCTTAAGACTTGACAAGCCTCTTATCAAAACCATTAGCTTTCAATATGTCGAACAAACTTGACATAGACTTTTAGAGCTAATCTTTTCTTATTACTTTCCACATCATCCAATGACAGCTTGTTTATCCCTCTACCGGCATGAGTCCGTAGAGGATTGAGTTCATATTCAAGGCATTTAAGCAATCTTTAAATGTAATTAGGTCTTAACTGATCAAACTTTACACTCTCTTCTTAAAACTCATATAGTTCTCGATATTATGACCATTGGTGCCACTATGGTATTCATAAATTTTTTTTTGGCTTATATCAATGAGAGAATAGAAGTTGAAGCGGTATGAGTGTCACATAAATTATCTAGCCAATGGTTATAAGGTGCTTAAAGAGAGCTCTAAGAGATATGAGAATCAATGGAAATATATCATTAAATACCCCGTATTGGTATTCTTTAGAAAGTTTTAATTAGGTGGGCTTAATAGGTTGGTGAATTATTATGGGTTTTGGTAATATGTTTGGAGTTGACCTTAGGATAGGGTAGGTGTTTGAACAATTTAGTAAGGATTTTTTAGTGTTTATGAAAGGTCTGTATGAAATTTGGTATTATAGGAAGGTTGGTGTTTGGGTCTGTTAGTACGGTTACATTAGTTATAATGGTATTTAAAGGAATCATAAACTATGTAGTTGGTTAGCCATATTATTTTAAGAGGTAAATTGATTGTCATTCCTCTATGAGTTGTTCCATCACCCTATAGGATTAAAGGAAGAATCCTTAATTTGATGCACTTTTGAGTCCCCCTTTGCCAAAGTTACTCTTCATATGTCTAAATTCTAAAAGGTCAAAAATCCTTCAAAACTTGACGGCTTATTCAATCCGATTAGCAATAAATACTATCTCAACATAGTTGTTTGACCCATTACTTAGCGAGATAGTTATAGAATGAGGCTTTAAAGGTAGATGAAAAGAATAGCCAATTCTTTCTTAAGATGGGGCTGGCAAATTTGAGAAGCTTATTCTCACCATTGTTAAGCATATTTCCTTACAAACTCTTTCGGACCTTTTTCCATAGACTATAGGCTCGATCTATTAGGTGTTATCTCTATGTTAAACTTATATTGCCTCATAAATATATCCATTAAATCCTTTCATTTCTTGATCTTGGTTTGGTCTAGATCAATACACTAGCTAAGAGTAGACCCGTCAAGACTCTTAAGAAAAAAATGGATTGGTAGATTTTCATCATATGCTACTTTCTCCATTTTGTTTAAATAGATCCTTAGATGTGTCCTAGGATACTAACTTCTAGTGTACTTGGTAAGTTCGAGCACCTTGAAATTCCTAAAAATCATCACATTTGGCATTAAATATTTATCTACACCAAGGAGAAGGTTATACATATATGCATATTCAATAGATCTCGGGTCTTCCTTAATGGCCTCGAGCTTCTCAATTTCAAATTCGAGGCTATCTTTTCCTTGCCCAACTCTTTAATGATGAAATTAATAGTTACTCCCATTGGTGTTTGAATAATTCGAGACAATACAAGAGCCGAGCTTAAAGGTCTAGGAGTAAATTCATATTGCCCTCGAGGTAAAAGGGTTGTCATGATTAGTGGTACCAACATGCTCTAAATAAGGTGTACCAAAAGGAGGCATTGGGGTGGCAATCTAAGTGATAATTATGGAATGATAGTAAACACTTCTAGAAAAGTTGATGACTGATCGACTTCTCTTTGGATAATAATCTCTAAAGATATATGATTTTGCAAACTTTATTCCAATAGAGCAAAAGCCTAACAACCTCTCCCTTTAATACATCTATCTCCTTCTAGTGATTTTGCTCGAGTTAGTGTAGGTACTGAAGATCCAACCCTTTTAGATAGGTTTGACTTATTATATTATTATATTATTTATATTGATTAAAATAAAAGAATTTTTTTCATTAATTCTTATCATTTTCATTTATTCATTGTATAGAATTAGATAGAAGTCCATACGATATGCATTTGCATTAATGATTGATCAAAAAATATGAGACAAACACTAATGCACATAAATGATATTACGAAATGTCCCAAGCCATAGCATGGTCAAGAATAGACATTGACTACATGTAGTTAGACTTGTGAGTGTTATGCTCATGCTTTATGATTAGTAGTATGAGATCTCACACCTATCCACATAATGATGCCAAAGCAAGCACTTACATGATTTATGTTAAAAAACATATCACTAGACTTGACTCACCATGAGAACCCATTTGGTTTAGTCTATGAGAATCTCATACGAGATGGGTAAAACTAGTCCTTAAACTTAGGGTCATCATGGTTATCTCATTAGAGGATATATGTACTTTAAAACTCGTTTCAATGGACCTAATAAAGGGTTACACGTAGGCAATTTGTTGCGTACACTAGGAATCTAATGGAGGTAGCTGAATGACTAAGATAGGACATGTCATTAAAGGATCATGCATCCTATGGAGGTGTGGAATAAATAAAAAAATTTCTCCATCTAAGGGCCCAAGATCGAGTCGTTGAATCTACTAATCATACATACATGAATAATAAGCTAAAAGTGAAGGATTACCTCTTATAGGGCATATCTAAATTCCTTTTCTTTGATTAGTCTTCCAAGTGTTCGGCCTCTATTGATGATCCACGCAGCCCAAATATCCATAAAGAAGCACTCAAAATTGATGGCGTACTAGCTCCACCTTTTCGATTAAGTATTTCCTCTAGAAATCAATTCCGGATAACTTTGTGATAACCTTAAAGGAGAAGGTAAGAGTATTTCTTGCTAGAGTTTTTGTAGAAAACTATTTTCTCATTTTTCTCTCTCTTAGCCATATGCCCTAGATGATTTTAGGGGCTGGTTGAATTTTTCCCTTTTTCTCTCTTTTATTGGCCGAATTTTATCTTATGATTTTACTTGGTCAAAAATACTCTTTTTAGGTCATCCCCTCTTTATGCCGCATATCTCCTCCTATTTATAGGGGAAGAGTTTCCTTGTACTCTAAGGATAAGGAGAGGAGTGGCCATGAGTCCATAAAGGACTATAAGTTATTGCTTCCTTATCCTCTAAGGATGATGAGTTACTTTATATGTGGCTTACTTGATTATTATCTTTAAAACATTCAACCTTATCCAATAAGGTTAATGTTTATCTTTAAAACATTCATCTTTATCCAATAAGGTTGATGTTTACCTCTCACCAAAATTATCTTAAGGCTTTTAATTAAACCTAATCAGCCAAAACTATTTTAGCCTAATAAATTTATTTAGACTATCTAAATAAATATTCTTATATTATTTTTACAAGGTCCATATTAGGAAATAATTTTTCAAATATCCTTTAACCTAAATTAGGAAACTCCTTTCCTTTTAAGTTCTTTATTTCCAAATTTGAAACTAACTTCCAAATTACAAAATCGATTTCTAAAATAGGAAACTTTCCATTTTAGAAAACGTTTCATTTTATAAACTTTCCATTTCGAAACTCTTTCCAAAATAGGAATCTTTCATAATTGAAAACTTTTTCCAGTATATTTGCTTCTCATTTGTAATGTGAATACTTAAACTTATGCGTGTAACTCAATAGGCGCCTAGATATGTTGACATTGTATCAAGAATAAAAGAATCCTCTTTCATCTCTTGATACATAAATCAAGATTAGCCTCTAGTAAGACATCATGACTATCCAATTCTCTAAGAGGATTAGTTAATCCATTGTTACATTTCACGAGCATGGTTACTGTACAATTCGAGTCCTCATGTCAACTTATCACAATGTGATCTCGAACTTGGTTATTAGTCTTGTTCGATTATGATCACACAAGTTTTCTTCAATTTTCAAATGTCTTAGCTCCTAGAGTAAACCAGCTATGCTCTATTGGTGTACTCCTACTATGGCCATAGATTTCTTGAGTAGAAATTTATCGAAATGTAATGTGATAACTCATTTAGCATATAAGGAATGACATGTCCTATCTTAGTTATACACCTATCTCTATTGGATTCCTAACACATCCAACGAATCGCCCATATGCAACCCATTAATGGGTCTATCGAAGCGAGTGTCCAAATGCATAAGTCCTCTAATGAAATAATCATGATGACTTCAAGTCTAAAGACCATTTGTACTCATCTCGTATGAGATTCTCATAGACTAAAACAAAATGGATTCTCATGGCGAGTTAAGTCTAGTAATATGTTCTCTAACATAAATCACCTAAGTGCTTGCTTTGGCATCACCATGCCAATAGGTGTGAGATCTCTTAATACTATCATATAGCATGAGCATAGCACTCACAAGTCTATCCGTATATTGTCAATGTCTATTCTTGACAATGTTATGACTTGGGACATTTAATGATATCATTTATGTGCATTAGTGTTTGTCTCACATATTTCGATCAATCACTATTACAAATGCATATCATAAGGACTTTTATCTAATTCTACTAAACATGTAAACAAAAGAATTAATAGAATGACTTCTTTATTATTATCAAGATAAATAATGCAACAATACATTAACTTAAGCCCATCCATACATGGTTGGATCTTGGGCACCTAGACTAACAATCACCCACTTGTACTAGAGCCAACTAACCATGTCCCTTAATCCCGACAATCAAGTAAGGGACTCATGTTTTTGTTGTAAAAAAGGCTTAGTCAAGGGGTCTCGCTATGTTATCATCAATATGGACCTTTTCTATCCTTATATCACCACGATAATCTCTCTAATCAAATAGTAACGTCGTAATACATGCTTGGACCTTTGATGAGACCGTGGTTCCTTGGCTTGTGCTATAGCTCCGTTGTTTTCATAGTACAATACTATTAGATCAACAATGCTAGGAACCACTTGTAATCCGGATAAAAATTTATGAATCTAAACGACCTCTTTAGTCGCTTCTACTAGTCGTAATATATTCAGACTTCAGTTATTGAGTCGACCATCGTTTCTTGCTTGGAACTCTTTCAACTAACAAGCACTACCATTTAATTGAAAAATAAATCCCGACTATGGTTTAAAGTCATCATGGTCGGATTGAAAACTAGCATCCGTGAACCCTTTGAAGACTAGTTCATCTCTTCCATAGACTAGAAAGACATCCTTAGTTCTTCGTAAGTACTTCGAATGCTCTTCATGATAATTCAATGTTTTTCACCCGGATCAGCATGATATCTACTACATATACTCAAAGCATATGAGACATCAAATAGTATACATAACATGGCATATATGATAGATCCTATAACCGACGCGTAAGGAATAAGATTCATCCTTTCCCTTTCATTTTATGTGTTGGGACACTCAGCCTTGGATAGTTTTATACCATGTGACATTAGAATAAGTCCTCTTTTGCATTCTTTCATACTAAACCTCTTTAGTATTTTATCAATGTACTTGCTTTGAGAAAGACCTAACATTCTTCATAATCTATCTCTATAGATCTTGATTCCTAGAATATATATTGCCTCTCCCATGTCTTTCATAGAGAAATTCTTAGGTAGCCAATCTTTTATAGATTGAAACATGGTGATATTGTTGTCTATAAGTAAAATGTCATCTATATATAGTACAACAAATACAATTGAGCTCTCGTTAACCTTTTTGTATACACAAAGTTCATCTTCGTTTTGTGAAAAATCAAACTCGTTTGATTATTTTATCGAAACGTTGATTTTAACTCCTAGATGCTTGCTTAAGTCCATAAATGGACCTTTGTAATTTATAAATCTTATTTGCATGTCATTTGGTGGCAAAACCATCGAGTTGTATCACATACACATCCTCATTTAATTTTCCATTAAGGAAAGCAGTTTTGACATCCATCTATCCTATTTCATAATCGTGATATGTAACAATTACAAGCATAATCCGAATAGGCTTAACCATTGTGACTCGGTGAGAAAGTTTCCTTATAATCAACACCTTGTTTTTGACAATATCCTTTAGCCATTAATCCGGCTTTATATGTATGTATATGTCCATCCATGTTAGTCTTTCTTTTAAAGACCTACTTACACCTAATAGGTTTAACACCTTTAGGGGGATCAAATAAAGTCCATAATTAGTAAGTGTATATGGATTCCATTTTGAATTTCATGGCCTCATGCCATTTTTCGAGTCAATGTCTAACATTGCATCTTCATAGGTGTTAGGTTCATCGTCTCATATGATAGACATATCTCCATATGTTGAGACTAAAAAACCATATCTTTTTTGCCCTTGACGAATCCTCTTAGACTTATGAAATTCTTATATATTGGTTTATGGAGTAGTCACAATGCTTTATAACCTTTCTACTGGGGTTCCTTTAATGCGAGTGTCAATTTATGAGTCTTCTCGAATCTCATCGAGTTCAACTTTCCTCTCACTCGGTCGTAGCATCTATAAATTCCTTCTCAAGGAATACAACATGCCTAGTGACAAACACCTTTTGTTCTTATGGTTGGTAAAAGTAATATCCTTTTGTTTCTTTCGGATATCCCATAAATTTGCACTTTATCGATTTAAGCTCAAGCTTGTCTCCATCTAAACGTTTGACATATTCTTTATAGCCCTAAATCTTAAGGAAATATAAATTTACTTTCTTTCCTTTTCATATCTCATATGGAGTCCGATCAATAGACTTTGTTGGAATTCAATTCAAAATAAATATCGTGGTAAGGAGCGTATATCCCCAAAATGATATTAGGATATCGGTTTAACTCATCACAGATCGGATCATGTCTAACGGTGTCTTATTTTTCCTTTTGGATACACCATTCATTTATGGTGTTCCGAGTGGGGCTCATTATGAGAAAATCTCATTCTCTTTTAAATGGTCTAAAAATTAAGTGCTTAAGTACTCTCCACCTCGATCCGATCGAAGTGTTTTAATACTTTTGCTAGTTTTTCCTCGACTTCAAACCTAAATTCCTTGAACTTTTCAAAGGCTTCGATTTGTATCTTATGAGATATACATAACCAAAATGTGATCTATCATCAATAAAGGTTATGAAATAGTCATATCCTCCTCTAGCCTCGGGTCGACATGGGCCCACATACATCACTATGTATGAGGCCTAACAAATTAATAGCTTTTTCTCTTTTTCACTAAAAGGTTATTTTGTTATTTTGCCAAGCAAACAAGATTTATAGATATCATAAGATTCATAATCAAATGATTCTAAATATCCATTATTATATAGCTTAGATATGCGATTTTTATGTATATGGCCAAGCCGACAATGCCACGGATATATTTTGCTTAGATCATTAATTTTGAGTCTTTTCGCATTTATGTTATATACTCGGTGTGTCTACGTTTAGAACATATAAATTGTTATTTACATCAACATTTCCATACAAACATCATCTTTATAAAAGAAATAACTTTTATTCTTAAATAAAAATGAAAAACCATCTTAGTCCAAACAAGAAATGGAAATGATATTCCTAGTTATACTAGGAATATAATAACGATTTCGAGTATAAGCACAAGTCCGGATGGTAGTGTTAACTCTTAGGTGCCTACCGCTAATGGTATAACTCTTGAACCATTACCCATATGTAAGTCAACCTCGCCGGAAGTAGTCTTTCTAGCCTCTTTTAGTCTTCTTAAGTTTGTGCAAATATGTGCATCATATCCAATATCAAATACGCAAGATGTTGGACTAGAAGTAGAAAAAATTACTTCAATAACATTAATTCTTGAGGTGCTTTGAGAACTCTTCTCATGTACCCCTTCATAGTGCTCCTTATCATCTATCGCATAGAGCATTTTTCCATGTTAAAGGAAATTCTTCTCTTTCATTGTCCAATCAAAGAAGTTTATGTCATTTAAGACATTCCTTCCATTAGTCATTGATCTCATCGATGTATTGCCAGATCATACTATGCAACAACCTTGATAGGATAAAAAAGCATATGGTTTAGTTAATTAAATTACATAAAACAAAGCATAAATTAAAAAAGTAAGATCTATGTTTGTTCTTATTATTTTCTTCAAGTTCTATAACCTTCAATATAGTACTCGAGAAAACTTTTCAATTCATTTTCTTAGTGGCTTAGGATCCCATCCTCTAACATAGATTAGCCTTGAGTTATCTCAACAAGCCATACATCTAGGATTAGGTAGGTAGCTTATTACCGATTACATCTAATGTAATTTCTAATTCCATTGGTATAATAACTCCTTGTCTTTATCACATCTTATGTGAATATCAATCTTTGCTTATAAGTTTATTGGACCTTGAGTTATCTCAATAAACCCAATAACTCATTTAAGTTAGACCCAATTTTGAGGTCATTGCATGGCCCATGATTTGTTTCCCTCGAGGAAGAAGTGACCTTGAGTTATCTCAACAAGCCAATAATGACCAAGAGAGTTCCTACCTCATAACGTTGGAAAGCATTTAACTTAATATTTTATTTGAAGGATTTAATAAGGTTGGTCTCATCCTAGCATGCATACTAAACAAAAATCATATTATTCCTAATCATGCATACTAACAAAGATCTCATCACATTTATACATCTCATACATGACTCAAGGATCGATGAATGTAATGGATTTCTAATAATAGCCCCCTCGAGCCACGAGGAGATTAGTGGGTCAATTCCTAAGTGAAAAAGTATTACAAATTCTTCATGACTATCTTCATTCCTTGGCGTCTCCTCCTTGTATCTATTCTATTTCCTATCTACTACTTTTACATTTATTTGAAATAAGAAACCTTGAGTTACATTCAAGGGAGTAAGATGATAAAAGAAATACAATAGACTAATAGAGAAGGTAGAACATGCGGAGTCCTATTTATCCAAAAAAATACCAAGGATTCATAAAACTAGGTCGACTTATTCATACCATTCACCTATGCTTCAATCACATTGATACATGGCATACTAATGAAACAATTTCATTCTTAAAATGATTATAAATCTATAATGTTGGTCATTTTATAAATTTATCAAAATTTCTCTAAAATTAATTTTAAAACTTTTTGGGCCTTGGGCTCACTTTGAGCCTCGAGGGTTCATGGGTTTCAAACAGACAAACCCTCGAGTTCGTGTGTGTTCACTTAAGATGCCTAGCTCGTGTGCCTAGTGCACGTTTGGTAGGCCGACGATCTCGCTTGCTGCACGCTCAGCACATTGCTCGCAATGGGGCTGCCACATGTGCGAGGTTGATGTCCAATGTCGACCTCGCATGCTCCTACCGATTTTGACCCAAAATTTCTATTTTTTATTTATATAAAATACCAAAAACATAAGATTTATAAGCAGGCATATCTTATTCATGTAGTTAATCATAATTAACCAATCATACAATCAAAGATTCAATGGAGGCTCTAATACCAATTGAAGGATCATGCATCCTATGAAGGTACGGAATAAATAAAAATTCTCCTCCATCTAAGGGCTCAAAATCATGCTTGTTGAATCTACTAATCATATATACATAAATAATAAGCTAAAAGTAAAGGATTAACTCTTATAGCGCTATAAATTCCTTTTCTTTGATTAGCCATCCAAGTGTCTAGCCTCTATTGATGATCCACGTAACCCAAATATCCACAAAGAAGCACTCAAAATTAATGGGGTGCTAGCTCTACCTTTTTCTAATTAAGTATTTCCTTTATAAATTAATCCCGAGTAACTTTATGATAACCTTAAAAGGGAAGGTAAGAGTATTTCTTGCTAGGGTTTTTGGAGAAAACTATTTTCTCACTGTTTTTCTCTCTTAGCCGTTTGCCTTAGATGATTTTAGGTGCTAGTCAAATGTTTTCCTTTTTCTCTCTTTTATTGGCCAAATTTTATCTTATGATTTTATTTGGCTAAAAATACTCTTTTTAGGTCATCCACCTCTTTATGCCACATATCTCCTCCTATTTATAAGGAGAGTTTCCTGTACTCTAAGAACAAGGAGAGGGCGGACATGAGTCCATAAAGGACTCTAGGTTGTTGCTTCCTTATCCTCCAAGGATGAGGAGTTATTTTATATGTGAATACTTGATTATTATCTTTAAAACATTTAACCTTAACCAAGAAAGTTAATGTTTATCTTTAAAATATTCATCCTTATCCAATAAGTTTGATGTTTATCCTCCCACCAAAATTATCTTAAGGCTTTTAATTAAACCTAATTGGCCAAAACTATTTTAGCCCAATAAATTTATTTAGACTATCTAAATAAATATTCTTAGATTATTTTGATGAGGTCCACATTAGAAAATAATTTTTCAAAATACCTTTTAACCTAAATAAGGAAACTCCTTTCCTTTTAGGTTCTTTATTTTCAAATTTGAAACTAACTTCCATATTAGGAAACTGATTTTTAAAATAGAAAACTTTCCATTTTAGAAAACTTTTCATTTTGGAAACTCTTTCTAAAATAGGAAACTTTCATAATTGGAAACTTTTTCAATATCTTTGCTTCTCATTTATAATGTGAATACTTGAGTTTACGCGTGTGACTCAATAGACTCCTAGATATATTGGCAATGTATTAAGAATAAAAGACTTCTTTTTCATCTCTTAATACATAAATCAAGATTGGCCTCTAGCAAGGCATCATGACTACCTAATTCTCTAGGAGGATTAGTTAATCCATTATTACCTTTCACGAGCATGGTTACCATACATTTCAGTTATCATGTCAACTTATCATAATGTGATCTCAAACTTGATTATTAGCAAGGCATCATGACTACCTAATTCTCTAGGAGGATTAGTTAATCCATTATTACCTTTCACGAGCACGGTTACCATACATTTCGGTTATCATGTTAACTTATCATAGTGTGATCTCAAAATTTGTTATTAGTCTTGTTTGATTATGATCACACAAGTTTTTTTTTATTCCTAAATGTCTTAGCTTCTAGAGTAAACCAACTATGCTCTATTGGTATACTCTTACTGTGGCCATAGATTTCTTAAGTAGACATTTATCGAAGTACAATGTGAGAACTCCTTTAGCATACAAGGAATGACATGTCATATCTTAGTTATACACCTATCTCTACTTGGATTCCTAGTACACCCAATGAATCGCCCATGTGTAGCCCATTAATGGGTCCATCGAAACAAGTGTCAAAGTGCATAAGTCCTTCAATGAGATAATCATGATGAATTCAAGTCTAAGGACCATTTTTACCCATCTCGTATGAGATTCCCATAGACTAAAACCAAATGGGTTCTCATGGCAAGTCAAGTCTAGTGATATGTTCTCTAACATAAATCACCTAAATACGTGCTTTGGCATCACCATGCCAATAGGTGTGAGATCTTCTATCGCTATCATATAGCAAGAGCATAACACTCGTAAGTCTATCCGTATATTGTCAATGTCCATTCTAGACAATGCTATGACTTAGGACATTTAATGACATCATTTATGTGCATTAGTGTTTATCTCACATCTTTCGATCAATCACTATTGTAAATACATATCATAAGGACTTCTATCTAATTCTACTCGAACATGTAAACAAAAGAATTAATAGAATGACTTCTTTATTTTCTTAAGATAAATAATGCAACATTACATTAACTCAAGCCCAGACCATACATGGTTAGATCTTGGACACCTACACTAATAGTCATTCCTTTTACACTAAAAGAGTTATCACATTGCACTAAGATGAATGCCTACTCAAGAAATCTATGACCACGGTAGGAGTACACCAATAGAGCATAGTTAGTTTACTCTAAGAGTTAAGACATTTGGAAATCAAAGAAAACTTATGTGATCATAATCAAACAAGACCGATAACCAAGTTTGAGATCACACAGTGATACATTGATATAAAGACCGAATTCTATGGAAATCAAGCTCGTGAAAGGTAATAACGAATTAATCAATCCTTCTAGGAAATTGAATAGTATGATGTCTTACTAGAGGCCAATCTTGACTTATGTATCAAAAGATAAAAGAGGTATGTTTGTTCTTGATACATTGCCAACATATCTAAGAGCCTATTAAGTCATAAGCATAAGTTTAAGCATTCACATAATTAAAGAGAAACAAAGATATTGGAAAAGGTTTCTAATTATGAAATTTTTCTATTTTGGAAAAGTGTTTCCTAAAATGAAAAGTTTCCTAAAATAAAAAGTTTCTTATTTTAAAAATCAATTTCCTAGTTTGAAAGTTAGTTCCAAATTTGAAAGTAAATAACTTAAAATGGAAATGAGATTGCTAATTTAGGTTAAAGGATATTTTAGGAAACTATTTCTAATATGGGCCACCTGAAATTATCTAAATTTGTTTATTTGGATAGTCTAAATTAATTAATTAGGCCACAATGATTTTGGGCTAATAGGTTTAATTAAAAGCCTAAAGATACTTTGGTGGGAGGATAAACATGGATCTTATTGGATGAGGATGAATGTTTTAAATATAAAGATCAAAAGCCCACATGCAAAATAATTCCTAATCCTTAGAGGATAGGAAGCAACAACCATAAGTCCTATTTAGGATAAGTTGTCATACATCCTTGACCTAGGAGGAAAAGGAAACGCTCCCTCTATAAATAGGAGGAGAGAGATATGGTAACTAAGGGGAATTAAAGGGAGAGAGCATTCGGCCAAGAAAGAAAATTCTCTAGGGGTACACGGCATAAAGAAAATAAAAGGAGAAAATAGTTTTCTCCTAAAACCCTAAGCATGCCACTTTTCTTCTTCATTTAAAGTTGTCACAAAAATTGCTTGGATTAGTTTTCTATATGAAACACTACATAAATAAAAAAAGATAGAGGTAGCACTCTATCAATTTTGAGTGCTTCTTTTTGATTACTTAAACTCCATGGATAATCAATAGAGGCCAAATGCTTAGTTGACTCCTTTCTTTGTTAAAGGATTTAAATCTATGCTACAAGAGGTAACCCTTTATTTAATGTTTTAATTCATGTATGTATGATTAGTAGATTCAACGAGTTTAATCTTGGGCCCTTTAGATGGAGGAAAATCTTTTGTTTTATTCCGTACCTCCATAGGATGTATGATGATTCAGCTCGAGCTGAGCCCTTTTTCATTCTCCATCTTTTTTCTTGCCCTTGTATGATAAATGTGTTAGAGAAGTAAAGTCTTGGTAGGTCGACCTATATTTCTCTTTAGACAAAAGATAACAAACACAAGGCATAAACAACATATTAAAAATAAAACCACATTTAGGATTGAATGCGGAATAGCCTTCACATGGAGAGTGATGAAAGGACTTCATTTTTTTATCTTTTGACAATTTGAGATTATCTTGGATTGGCTTAATAACGAACCCTAATTTCACTAGTAACCTTAATATTTTTATGAGAGAGCTTACTTTATGACCAATCAATTTAAAGATGAAATTATGCTTTATTAGCTACCCTTTTTTTAAAAAAAAAGTCTATCATGAGGGAGGAATGATCTCATCATAGATTTGATTGGATCTAAGGAAATCATTCTCTTTATAGGTGTGAGCTATTCGAAATAAATCATCTCTTATATAAGGATTAAAGTAACCAACAAGCTTCTTAGGCATATTACTTTTAGCATTTAGGCATAGATTAGCAAATTCAATGGCATCGTCATCATCCAATGACATCATCATTTGATAATTATTTCATTCATGAGAAGAAAAATACCACCCACGATATATGAAGAAAGATTTCAAAGCTTTTATTAACCAAAATTGAAAATCTAGGCACAAAGCTCGATTTCGTTCATAGTACATCTTTCTTTTACATTTTCAAATCAAAATGTATATCAAAGAGAAAAAAGAAAGAGCATACATCTTGTATCATACTCTAAAGATCCTTAAACATTTTGTCTAGTCACCTTAAACCATAGGTCATCGCATCTTCTCAAGTATATCATGAAGGACTTGATTAGGGTTGTGATGCCTTCCTTCGCCGATGCTTCGCTATAGTTTTATAGAGCTATGGCCTCTTCAATAACCATATTGGCTTGATTATTTATCATAATCAAATTTTCATTATGCTCTTTACTTAATTATAATAGGTGATTATGCATGTTAGACCGATACATAGATCTGTTTGTGCTAGTCCGCTCTAATTATCGATTATGCCTTCCTAACAAAGAAATCTTCTTTGAGCCACCTTGAGTTATTTTACCGATATCTCTTTGTTGTTACATTCCACTATAAGAGAGCTTTCTCGATTGACATTCTCCTTTAAAAGCTCCTATATTTTTGTTTTTTAGACACCCGAACTTTATGGTTAACTTGATCATATTGATGCTACGGACCAACAAAATTAATGGATTTTGAGGATAACTCTATTTGGAATTGATAACAAAGGATATTTCAATTATCTTCCTTAAAAGCTATATCTTCACTATGTTTGAAGCTCTACCTTCATGCCCTTCATTTCATTCTCAACCACTTTCCATTTTTTCTCTTCCTTGACCAAGTTACTAATCGACTGCAATCTCTCGGGTTTAAGGCATTCAATTTCTTTTTCTATTACATCTTTAAGAGACATGACTTTTGCAATGTCATTTTTTTCTCTCCTTCTTTTTCTATGGGCTTGACTTAAAATTTCTTCGGATGACATTTAGGAAATGCCCCGATTTGTTGAAAACATCGATATGGCTATGCTTGGTTGAGCGGGATAGGCCGGAGGCTTATAATTTTTTACCCTTATCAATTGCCATATTAGATACATTTTGGTGGTGGTTATCTCTCGGTCGACTATTTCTTTGTTCACCATTCCTTACACCGACCATTCTTCTTTGATGATCTTCAAAAATCTAGGTAAGACATCACTTTATAAATTCCTTTCAATGTCTATACGACCATTTTCTTTGGCATATAATGGTCATATTCTAGTTGGTGGGATACCATGGCGGATGCATAGCTCATGTAAACTCGTTACTCCAACGAAAGGAACCCATAGATATTTCTCACAATAAGCCAAATAAGAAGCTTGGTTCATCCATACTACTATCCATGGAATTATGGTGGTTAGTATTTCAAGGAATGTACTTACCCATTTATGCTCTAAATAGTTCCTCCATGTTATGACAACAAATTCTCTTAGAGGTTCTTGATCTTTCCAACATGCTAACTTGAAAATGGACTTATGGGCTTCCATGTGATTGATAATCCAAACAAAAAATAACTATACACAACACTTCATGACCTCCTTACCCATTTTGTCACGGTGATTCCGGGATAAGTTGGTTTCGTCGATACAATCATAGTAAGATTCACATTATTTATTTTAACCTCAATAATCATGTTTATTACGTCCATGATGATTACCTCACTAATTGAAAGGAATAGTACTAGCCCTAAGATGCCTAGGGCTAGAATTCTAACTCTTTTAAAACTATCTTTTAGATCTTTCAAACTTCACTTAAATGCTTTGTGTTAAGTTTCCTAAAGCCAACCTTTGATTGTGCCCTTTACTCATCCACGTGCTATATTTTTATTCAATTAAGATTTAATTCGATTGACAACCTTGTTACGATGACAATAGAGGTATACTAAATATGGAGAATTTGGCATCTAAAGTAACAAGTGATACTCTTCGAGAGTAACTATCATATCAACATTTCCAAAAATAAAACACTAATAAGAAGGGTCCCGCAGCTTGGATTAGCACCTTGATTGCTAATCTCCGGATAGGAATTTCAAGTAACGTTACTAAATTCCCATATTTAGTATTCAAAAGCTATCTTGAAATTTATATTGGTCTTTTTATCACTTATCCCGAAATATCATGACCAAATTCTTTTAGTTAAGATTTCATTTAAATTTGACTTGCTTATAACATTTACTAGGTAGAATCCTATGGTCCGATTCTAAGTCATTACATCAACGAGTAGCATGATGTCGGAGCGAGGGTGACAATTTTGGTAAATAGGAAAAAAGGAAAAATGATGGAGCCACCACCTAGTATTATGGATACTTGGAAACCATATGGCTAGTTTGCTTAGAGTTTTAAGTAAGGGGTTTGTTACATGTAGAAAAGATTAAAAATCACCTTACCCTATCTTGCCTAAGACAAGTCGCATTGCATATAAATCGATTTGATTTTTTATTTTTTTATAATGAAAATCTATGCTTATTCTTAAATTTTTGCCAATTGGGCAAGTAATTCGAGACTTGATCGATCAAAGGTCTTATCCTCACTCTAGGATATAATAAATCTAAAATTAAAAAATATACAACGGATATGTAAAAAATATATAAATAAAAGAATGGCAAAGACAATCCAAAAACAAAGTTTGTCCGACATGACTTCAAATTCGAATTTTCAAGCAAATAGGAAAAATCATGGAAATTAACAAAAAATGATCCAAAAACAAGATTGAGATTGACACAACCTCAAATTTTAATTTTTTAGGAAAATTGGCAAAATTATTGAAACTAGCAAATATGATCCAAAAAATGAGATTCAAATCACACGACTTCAAATGTTGTGATTTTTTAGGCAAAATTAACAAATAAATTTGGCATAAAATTGGCATGGCAAACAAAGTTGACATGAATGGCCCAAATCAAGGTGTAGACCGACATGACTTAAAAGTCATGATTTTTTTCAAGTCGACATTTTAGGCAAAATTGGTCTAAATAGCGGTTTGGATTGGCATAATTCAAACGTCACCGTTTTAGGTAAATCAACATAGGATCAAATTAATCATCATAATTCGCAAAGTGGTCTAGAAACTGGGTTTGAACTAACGTGACTTAAGAATCACATTTTTTAAGCAAATTGGTAGAGGTTCAATTTTTGGTACAAGTGGTCCAAAAATAGGGTTCGAACCGACATGATTATAAATACTACGACCTTAAAAAAAATGATGATCACGTAATTAAAACATCCGATTAATAATTATTATGCGACGAAACAACTTTTAGGCCAACAATG
The DNA here is from genome assembly GCA_963924115.1 of Dovyalis caffra. Lineage (NCBI taxonomy): Eukaryota > Viridiplantae > Streptophyta > Magnoliopsida > Malpighiales > Salicaceae > Dovyalis > Dovyalis caffra. The sequence goes on from CAWUPB010000030.1 coordinate 3,182,627, forward strand.
TAAATAAAAATTTAAGTGTCCATGCTTAACTAAATCATATAGGCAATAATAATAACCATAAAATACCCAATTTCCTTATTTCACCTCCATGTTACTTGGGGTCTTCAACCCTTTTACAAGCTCGATACGCTACGGTATATCTCACACTCTTCAATCAAACAATGTAAAATCACACAACTAGTTTAATCGATTTACAATCATATGAATACAAATTAAATTTAAAGATTAAGAATAAATTACTTACTAAAAAAAGGTTAAACGAATTTTTTTTACTATCAAATTGAGGTTAGTTCTAACCTTTTCAACTATGATGGAGACCGATTATTCGATCAATTGAGGAGGAGGGATGGCTACCCATTGTCGGATCTAGATTGAACGGCTATTGTTAGATCGGATGGCTATTGTTGCATGGGCGGTTGCTATCGGAAGGGCCGATGGATCAAGTCTACTTGGATCGAATGGTGGCTACAACAATGGCTAGATCAAAAGGTGGTTGTGGTTGGATCGAGTGGTCGTTGGACAAGAAAACATTGGATGGTGGTTGCTCGCTTGGATTGGGTGGCTCGCATGGTGGTTTGGCTTAGTACTAATGTCGCTTGGCCATGAACAGCTGTTGATAGGGAAGATCGACTGTTAGAGAGAAGGGAGATCGATTGATGGAGCTCCTAATAGGTAGTGGTTGCTATGGTTGCTAAAGAGAGGTTGGCTAATGCTACGAGTCTTGAGAAGTCTTACACAAACCTTCGATAATACCCAACCAAACCTAAAAAACTACAAATATCAATCACTAAAGTAAGTCTCGACCAATGGGTTACTACTTCTACTTTCTTGAAGTCTATCATAATCCTTTCCTTAGACATAATGTGTCCTAGGAATGCCACACTCTCCAACCAAAATTCATACTTAAAAAACTTGGCATATAAATTACGATCCCTCAATCTATACAACACTTACTTTAGATGAATTTCATGTCCCTCTCATTCTTAGACTATACAAAAATATCATCGATGAACACTATCATAAACTTTTCAATGAAGTGATGAAACACTATATTCATCAAGTCTATAAAAGTCGTTAAAGAATTAGTAAGGCCAAATGATGTCACCAAAATTTTATAATGGTCATATAATATCCTAAAAATAGTTTTAGGAATATCCTCCCTCTTAATCCTCAATTAATGGTACTCAAACCTTAAATCAATTATGAAGAAACATTTTGCACCCTACAACTGGTCAAACAAATCATCAATCCTCAATATTGGATATTTATTCTTCTCAATCACTATATAACCTCAAACTTCCATCCTTTTTCTTAACAAAGAAAATTAAAGCACCCTATAAAGAAATATTAGGTCGGATAAAACTTTTATCCACTAGGTTCTAAAGTCGAACCTCTAACTCTTTCAACTCGATTGATGCCATCCAATATGGAGGTATAGGGATAGGTTCGGTGTTCGAGATAATTCAATACCGAACTCTATCTCTTTATATAAAGGTAGACTAGATAATTCATCTAGAAACACATAAGAAAAACTTCTAACAATTAGCACTTGGTCCAAACCGATCACATTATCATCTATCACCTCGACATATACTAAATAAACCATACACCCATTTCTCATCATCTTACGTGCCTTAATGGAAGGTATTAGGTTAGAAGAAGCTACACTCCACTCTCTTTGAAAAGAGAGCACATCTTCTTCTAGATTTAAAAAATACACCACCTTATTTTAGGAGTTGATGAAGCATGATAATTTGCTAACTAGTTCATTCCTAAAATCACATCAAAATCATTCATATCTAACAATATTAAATCTATAAGTAGATTTCTACCATCACCCACACATCATAATTTTAGAAAATCAAATCAGCTATCTTACATTGTTTCATAGGTGTTGTCACCATTAAAAACTTCTCTAATACACATGGAATCATACTTGAATCTCTTAGCAAAATATGATACAAAAGAGTGGGTTTTTCCTGAATCAAACAATACCATTACATCATAAGAAAAGACCTGAAGGATACTTGATATAACAATATTGGATGCTTGACCATCTTGTAGGGTGATGGCACAAACCTCGAGCTTAGCCACCACTAGAACTTGTCCGACCCTGACCTTCTAAGTCTCTATGAACCCTCCCAATTTGTCATAGACTTTGCTATGCTTTACTACCAAACACCGACTAGTCTAGCCTCCAAACCTACTACTATACTAACTCGAGAGTGGATTAGTGATAGGAGAAGCTTGTACCCCCTCTCAAGGTAGTACCTTATGCCATCTTATACCTAGGAAAATCTTGAATCAAATATTCCTATTGATGATAATAAAAACATGCCCTCGTCCTTCGAGAACATAAACCCGGATGAGCTTTACCACATGTCTAACAAACATGTACCCCTTTTTAAAACCTTGATGAACTAAATGAGAAGATCCACGACTCATGCTCATATGTGATCCATAATGACTACTTTATCCGGAAAACCTCTTCGAGGACTAGAATAGCTATGTATATAGATATCTCAACTACGTCCACCACTATTACCTTTATGCCTACCGGACATAAAGGTTTCACTCATGGTCATCTTCTTTTGCTCTTTAGTTGCTTTACTCTCTATTCTCATCATCTTAAGCTTATGAGCACAATCAATTACTTTAGAATAACTCTAAAACTTTTAGGGAAACATAGTTGTAAAAATTTGATTTACTAACCCATTTACAAACCTTTTCACTCTCTTCTCGGTAAGGATCATCTATAGAGCATAACGGATCAACTTTGTAAACCTCATCTCATACTTTGTTACTTTCATGTTAAAAGTCTATACTAATCTCTCAAACTCCTTAGTCCCGTCCTCCTTGATACTCTCAAGTAACATCTCCTCTATAAAAGCTTCCTTAAATTACTCCTAAGAGCAATCAAGTTTTTTTATCCTATTTACACCAATCACTATCACTCCCATCAAGCATAAACACTACAGACTCAACCTTTTTCTCCTCAAAACATCAAAGCATAACAAGCCTTTTCTCTATCTCATCCATAAAATGGATAGGATCTTTATAATCCTTGTCAACATAATACGTCAATGGTTTTAGCTTCAAAAATTCAGAAACATATAGGTCAAACCCATTAATCTTGGTTGGGTAGTAGTTATAGAAGTACATGTTTCACCTAATCCTTGACTAGCAAACACAAACCTAGCCATGGCTTATAAAGTATGTTGGGTACCTCCAACCATCATTTATACCATATTTTACATGGTATAGAAACCAGTCATGATGTAAGTTGGTGACATCAAATCGGGTTCTACTTTTTCCTTAACTCTAGCTCTACCATGAGATTCTAAAGGTTTGAATGATCCCTAAGTCTCAACACGTCCTCCTAAATGATCACTCGACCTAATCTTCACCATGGCCAACCTAAATGAAAAAATACTTAGATTCAATAAATTTCAAGAGATATGAATTCAAGAAAGTAGAATAATTTAAAGTAAGGACACATGTTAGGATAAAATCTATGCTTTATAGTTACCTCGGACTCGAAACCTATGCTTCAATACCAATTTTGTCATGAGCCCCGAAGTGGGCCATGACCAATGTAAGAATCAAAAAAGCTATGAGACCCACTTCGACTTAAAAAAGCCTTAAATATCTAAAGTATAATTCTCAAACCTATAGCACATTGAGTATCATTTCCAATTTGTAATATCACAATCTAATAGTTAATACATTATAGTTTCAATATAAATGATAATTCTATAGTATCCTTGCATTTCCTAAAATAATATCCATAATCAACATTCTAATAAAGTCTCATCCAATTCACAATAGTTAAGCATATCTAACATGATAATTGTCAACCTAACACAACTCCCGTAAGTATAATGACAAAGCTTCTAAAGGATAAAATAATATTAAACACAATTCAAAATATTACAATTAAATAAGCCGCACGATCAATATGTCTAAGGAAAATCTCACAAACCCTACAAAGTTGAAATAGTACAATGTGAGCAAATCAACTACTCGGTGAGTACATATTATATAACATATCTAAGGAAGAAAAATAAAATAAGGATGATAATTTAAAACCTTCTCAAGATGCAATGCTTATTTCTTAAGGCCAAATGCATATTTATAAATATCAAATCATATATAATATCTTCAATTAATTTAAATTCAAATCATATCAAACATCAAAATCTATATACAGAATAGCTAAGTCAAATCAATTATATTTAGGTGAAATAAACATAAAGTATCATTAGATGTGATCACCTAAAGGTTATGCCCCCTATAGCTAGTGAAGGAGTATGCATCCTATGATGGTATAGAATAAAACAAAAAAATTTCTCCATCTAAAGGGCATAAGATCATGTTGTTGAATTATCTAACCATATATTCAAGAATTAAAGCGATGAATAAAAAATTACCTCTTTTAATGCAAATTTAAACCTTTGCAAAAAATAGCCATCCAAGTGTCTAGCTTATTTCGATAATCCACACAATCCAAGCACCCACAAAAAAAAGCATTTAAAATTGATAGAGTGATAGCTCTATGTTTTTTGACTTATTTAGTTTTTCCTATAAAAATCTAAATATGGTATTTTTGTGACAACCCAAAGAGAAGAGGAAAGTGGTGTGTGCTAGGGTTTTTAGGAGAAAACTATTTTCTCCTTTCAATTCTCTCAATGTCATATGCCCTAGAATTATTTTCCCCTTTTTGCCATTTTCTCTCCCCTAAAAATCACATTTATGCCACACCTCTCCCACATATTTATAGGAGAGACTTCCTTGTCCATCAAGGACAAGAAAAGGTGGCAACTAATCCTAATTAGAATCTTGATTATTGCTTCCTAATCCTCTAAGGATTAAGAGTTATTTAACATGTGAGCTTTTGATCTTTATCTTTAAAACATTCATCCTTAACTAATAAGGTTCATTTCTATCCTCCCAATAAAATATCTTTTTGACTTTTAATTAAACCTATTGATCCAAAACCATTTTGACCCAATTAATAAATTTAGACTTTCTAAATAAATTAAATTAGATAATTTTTAGGCGACCCATATTAGGAAGCAATTTTTCAAATTACTATTAAACCTAAATTAGAAAACTAATATCCATTTTAGGTTATTTACTTCTAAATTTAGAACTAACTTTTGAATTAGGAAACTTGCTTCGAAATAGAAAACTTTCTATTTAAGGAAACTTTTCATTTTATGAAACTTCCATTTTTTGAAATCTTTTTCAAAATAAGAAACTTTCATAATTGAAAAAGTTTTTCAACATCCTTGCTTCTCTTTAATCATGTGAATGCTTCAACTTATGTGTGTGACTCAATATGGTCTTAGATATGTTAGCAATGTATCAAGAGTAAAAGACATCTATTTTATCTCTTCATACATAAGTCAATATTGACCTCTAGCAAGGCATCATGACTACCTAATTCTCTAGGAGGATTAATTAATTTATAATTACCTTTCATGAGCATAGTTATCATATAATTCAGTCCTTACGTTAACTTATTATAGCATGATCTCAAACTTGGTTATTAGACTTGTTCAATTATGATCACATAAGTTTTCTTTGATTCCCAAATGTCTTAGCTCTTAGAGTAAACCAACTATGCTCTGTTGGTGTACTCCTACTATGGCCATAGATTTTTTTAGTAGACATTCATTGAAGTGAAATGTGATAACTCCTTTAGTATATAAGGAATGACATATTCTATCTTAGTCATCCACTTACTTCTATTAGTTTCATAATGCATCCAACAAATCACCCACATGCAACCCTTTACTAGGTCCATCAAAACGAGTGTCAAAGTGCATAAATCCTCTAATGAGATGGCCATAATGACTTTAAGTCTAAGGAGTAGTTGTACCCATTTCATTTGAGATTCCCATAGACTAAACCAAATGGGTTCTTATGGTAAGTCAAATCTAGTGATATGTTCTCTAACATTAATCATCTAAGCACTTGCTTTGGCATTATCATGTCAATAGGTGTGAGATCTCCTACTATTATCATATAGTATGAGCATACCACTCATAAGTCTATCTACATATAGTCAATATCTATTTTTAACAATGCTATAATTTAGGATATTTAATAGTATCATTTATATGTACTAGTATTTCTCTCACATCTTTTGATCAATCACTATTACAAATACATATCATATGGACTTTTATTTAATTCTATTCAATAAATAAATATAAGACATAAGAATTAATAGAAAGAATTCTTTATAATTAATAAAATAAATGATGTAATAATACAATAACTCAAATCTATCCAAACATGATTGAATCTTGAGCACCTATACTAACAATCTCTCATTTACACTAAAGCTAACCAACCATGTCCTTTAATCTCAACGATCGAGTGAGGGACTTCTATTTCGGTTATGATAATGGTTTAGTCAAGGAATCGGTTATGTTATTATCGGTGTGAACCTTTTCTATCTTTGTATCACCATGACTAATAATCTCTCTAATCGGATGGTAACATCACAATAAACACTTGGATTATTGATGAGACCTTGGTTCCTTAGTTTATGCTATGGATCCATTGCTTGTCATAGTATAATACTATTAGATCAACAATTCTAGAAACCACTTCTATTATAGATAAAAATTTATAAATCTATATAGCTTCTTTAGTCGCTTCAGCGATTATGATATATTCAACTTTAATTATTAAGTTGGCCACTATTTTTTAATTAGAACTCTTTTAGCTAATAGCTCCACCATTCAATTGGAAAATGAACCACGACTATGACTCAAAATTATCATAATCATTTTGAAAACTAGCATCTTTGAAACCTTTCACCACTAGTTCATCTCCTCCGAAGAATAGGAAAGCATCTTTAGTTCTTTTTAAGCACTTAAGATTGCTTTTAACAACAATCTAATGTTTTTTCACACCGATAGGCTTGATATCTAATACATATACTCAAAGTATATAAGACTTTAAATAGCACACATAACATGACATACATAATGGATCCTATGACTGACGCATATGGAATGCGACTCATCTTTTCTCTTTTATTTTGTGTGTTAGGACACTCAACCTTGGAAATTTTTATGCCATGTGACATTGGAATAAGTCCTCTCTTAGATTCTTCCATACTAAAACTCTTTAGTATTTTGTTAATGTACATGCTTTGGGAGAGTCCTAACATTCTTCATGATCTATCTCTATAGATCTTGATTCCTATAATGTAAGTCGCCTCTCCCATATGTTTTATGAAGAAATTTTTTGATAACCAATTTTTTACATATTGCAACAAGGCAGTATTATTACCAATAAATAGCATATCATCTATACATAGCATAAGAAAAATAATTGACCTCCACTAACCTTCTTATATACATAATGTTCATCTTCATTTTTAAAAAAAAGTTAAATTCTTTGATCGTTTCATGAAAATATTGATTCTAACTCCTTGATGCTTGCTTAAGTCTATTAATGGATCTTTGTAATTTGTAAATCTTATTTACATGTTCTTTGATGATAAAACAAGAATTTCATAGGCCTAAGAGGATTCATCAAGAGTCGAAAGATATGACCTTCGGTTATGTCATGTAGACATCCTCATTTAATTTTTCATTGAGGAAAGTGGTTTTGACATCCATCTATCATATCTCATAGTCGTACTATGCAGCAATTGCAAGCATAATTTGAATGGATTTAACTAATGCTATTAGTGAAAAGGTTTCGTCATAATCAACTCTTTGTTTTTGATGATATCCTTTTAACACCAATCTAGCTTTATATGTATCTATATATCCATCCATGTCGGTCGTTCTCTTAAAGACATACTTACACCCAATAGTTTTGACACCCTCAAGTGAATCAACCAAAGTCCATACTTTGTTAGTGTATATGGATCGCATTTCGGATTGCATGGCCTCATGCTATTTTTTAAAGTCAATGTCTAACATTGTCTCTTCATAAGTATTAGGTTTTTCATCTCGTATAATAAACACATCTCCATGTGTAGAGACCGAAGGCCATATCTTTCGACTCTTGATGAATCCTCTTAAACCTATGAAATTCTTATGTATTAGATTCGGGATAGTTACAATGCTTTGTAACTTTTCTACTTGGTGTTCCTCTTGTGAAGCATTGATTTATAAGTCTTCTTGAATCTCATCGAGTGTAACTTTCCTCCAACTAATCCCGGCATCTATATATTTCTTCTCAAGGAATACGACATGCCTAGTTATGAACACCTTGTGTTTTTGTGATTAGTAAAAGTAATATCCATTTATTTCTTTTGCATATCCAATAAATTTACACTTTATTAACTTAGGTTCGAGCTTGTCACCATCTAAACATTTGACATATGCTTCAAAGCCTTAAATCTTAAGGAAAGAAAATTTTCCTTTCTTTCCTTTTCGTATCTCATATAAAGTCCGATCAACGAGACTTTGTTGGAACCCTATTCAAAATAAATATTATATTAAGGAGTGTATATCCCAAAAATAAAATAGGGATATCAGTTTGACTCATCATGGATCAAACTATGTCTAACAATGTCCTATTCAAATAAATCATTCATTTGTCGTGTTTTAGGTGGGGTCCATTGTGAAAAAATCCCATTCTCCTTTAAATGATCTAAAAATTTAGTGCTTAAGTATTTCCACATTAATCTAATTGAAGTGCCTTAATACTTTTGGATGTTTGTTTCTCGACTTTAAACCTAAATTCCTTAAAATTTTCAAATGCTTTAGATTTGTGTCTCATCAAATATATATAACCAAAATGCAATCTATCATCGGTAAAAGTTATGAAATAATCATACCCCCTCTTACTTTGGTGGACATAGGCCCACATACATCACTATGTATGAGGCCTAACAAATCGACAGACTTTTTCTCCTTTTCAACTAAGAGGATTTTGTCATTTTTCCAAGTAGAGAAGATTTGTAGACATCATAAGATTCATAATCAAATGATTCTAGATATCCATTTTTATATAGTTTCGATATACAATTCTCACTTATTTGGCCAAGTCGACAATGCCACGGATAAATTTTGGTTAAATCATTAGTCTTGAGTATTTTTGCATTTATATTATATATAGGTGTGTCTATATTTAAAACATATAAACCATTATTTATATCAACATTTTTATATAAATGTTTATTTTTATAAAAAGAGCAACCTTTGTTCTTAAATAAAAATGAAAAACTATATTGGTCCAAATAAGAAATGAAAATGATATTCCTTGTTATAGTAGGAATATAATAATAGTTTCGAGTGTAAGCACAAGTCTAGATGGTAGTTTACTCATGGTTGTCTACGACTAATGGTACAAATCTTGAACTATTACCTATGCGTAGATCAACCTCACCTAAAGTGATTTTTCTTACTTCTTTTAATCTTTTCAAATTTGTGTTTATGTGTGTACCACATACATTATCAAATACCCATGATGTGGCACTATAATTAGAAACGTTCACTTCAATAACATAAATATTTGAGGTGCTATTAAAACTCTTCTTTTGCATTGCTTCATGTTTTTCCTTATCGTCTATCGCGTAGAGCATTTTTTCATGTTAGAGGACATTCCTCTTATTCATTTTTCAGTCAAGGAAGTTTATGCCTTTTAAGGCATTACCCCCATTAATCATCGACGTATTGCCAATTATACTATGCAACAACCTTTACTAGATAGAAAACCATACGATTTGGTTGATTAAATTATATTAATAAAACAAAGCATAAATTAAAGTAGTAAAATCTATGTTCACTCCTATTATTTTCTTCATGTTCTATAACCTTCATATATAAAACTTAAGAATAATTTTTTATTCATTTTCTTTAGTGGGCTAGGACCCTATCCTTTAATATGGATTAACCTTGAGTTATCTCAACAAGTCATACATGAAAGATTAGGTAGGTAACTTCTTATTTTAAATTCATATAAAATAATAAAAACATAAGATTTATAATCAAGCATAGCTAATTCATACATAATCATAATTAATAAAACATACAATCAAAGATTCAACAAAAGCTCTAATACCAATTGAAGGATCATGCATCCTATAGAGATGCGAAATAAAAAAAATTCTCTATCTAAAGGGCCCAAGATCATGTTATTGAATCAACTAACCATATATTCATGAATTAAAGCAATGAATAGAGAATTACCTCTTATAGCATAGATTTAAACCTTTATAGAAAAGAGCCATCCAAGTATCTAGCCTCTATCGATAATCCACACAACCAAGCACTCATAAAAGAAGCACTTAAAATTGGCGGCATGCTAGCTCCACTTTTCCGACTTGTTTAGTGTTTCTTATAGAAATCTAATCGGGGTAATTTTTTCAACAACCCAAAGAGAAGAGGAAATTGGCATGTGCTAGGGTTTTTAAGAGAAAACTATTTTCTCTTTTTAATTCCCTTAATGCCATGTGCCCTAGAATTATTGTTTGCTTTTTACAATTATCTCTCCCTTAAAAATCACATTTACGCTGTATTTACGTCCCACATATTTATAAGAGAGACTTCTTTATCCTCCAAGGATAAAAGAGGTAACAACTAGTCTTAATTAGACTCTTGGTTATTGCTTCTTAATCCTCTAAGAATTAGGAGTTATTTAACATATGGGCTTTTGATCTTTATCTTTAAAACATTCAACCTTATCCAATAAGGTTCATATTTATCCTCCCACCAAAACATCTTTTATGCTTTTAATTAAACCTATTAGCCGAAAATCATTTTGGCCCAATTAATTAATTTGGACTATCCAAATAAATTAAGTTAGATAATTTTTAGGCGAGTCCACATTTGGAAATAATTTCTCAAATTACCCTTAAACCTAAATGAGAAAACTAACTTTCATTTTAGGTTATTTACTTTCAAATTTGGAACCGACTTCCAAATTAGGAAACTAATTTCCATTTTAGAAAACTTTTCATTTTCGAAACCTTTTCCAAAATAGGAAACTTTTTCTAACGACTTTGCTTCTCTTTAATCATGTGAGTGCTTAAACTTACATGTGTGATTCAATAAGCTCCTAAATATGTTGGCAATATATTAAGAGTAAAAGACACCTCTTTTATCTCTTGATACATAAGTCAAGATTGGCCTCTAGCAATGCATCATGACTCTCAATTCTCTAGGAGGATTAATTAATCCACAATTACCTTTCATAAGTATGGTTACCATACAATTCAATGCTCATGTCAACTTATCATAATGTGATCTCGAACTTAGTTATTAGTCTTGTTTGATTATAATCACACAAGTTTTCTTTAATTTTGAAATGTCTAAATTAAACTAGTAATTAAATTCATAAACACAAATCAAACCTTATGTAAAATACTTATTCAAACATATATTCAAATCGTTTTTTGATAATCATATCAAACTATTTTTTATATTAAATCATTTCAAATGCACAAATAGTCAATTTCCATCTAGGTTCTAATAAATGTGATTATGTCATAATTAAATTAGTGATGCATGATAGATGTATCAAAAGAACTTAAAAGTAATATGCTATATACTATCCACTCACATTATAATTGAATGATCGAATGAGATCAAGGTTGTTGAGATGGAGTTGTGCACTCTAAAGAATCTAATTATAAAAAATGATTGAATAATCATCAATATCACATATCGAAGAATAATTCAAAACATAGAAATTACTCTTGAAATAAAAATATAAGATAATTTATAAGAATGAAATTGATCGAAAGATTCAAATCAATGATTTTAACTAAACTTTTACCCTCTCAATCAATTCGGACAATTATTTAACTATATTCCAAGTTCACTCTATAATCTTTCTCTAACAATACAATTTACACATCAATAAAACCAATTATCCATCATCAATTTCAATTATTCATCATCAATTCCTAAATTAATTTATTCCTATAATCCATCATTTTTCTTTAACCTCCAAAACAATTTAATTTCTATCATTAAATCAATCCCTAATAAATCTTTCACACTAATCAATAAACTCTTAATTAAAATCTTTATTCAAAAATTAACCAATAAATCCCAAATTTTGGATTTTACTATTTATCATCTTCAACCTTTCAAAATTTCATACCTTATTGTTCATCATCTTCAACTAACTTGTAAATTTCTTAAACCCATAGTCCAATAATCAATTTCATACCACTATTATCACATTTCAAGCATTAATTAACATAATTAATTATTTAATCATCAAACCTTTCAATTTGATTTAAGTCCTAACCCTAACCTAACTTAATTTTTCATTCCAACAACAAACCCAATACAAACCAACTTTAAAATCATCAATAAATACATATAAACATCTCAATTTAAAGACCAAAATGATAACATTTCTTACCTTTGATAATTGGCTCTTCAACCCCAATTTCAATCATAAAACCCTTCAAACCTTCCAAGTTTTAATATAACTAAACTTCATTTTAGTCTACTTATTTTATGGTTTTTTAAAATTTAATTTGGCAAGGTTTTAACATAGAAATAGAGGAGGGAAAATGGTAGGAGGTAGAGAGAGTGAAAGAGGAAGAGAAAGGGAGAAGAAGGAGTGAAAAAAGAGGGACAAGGTGGCTATCTCATTTTTTTACCAAGTCGCCCTTTTTTCCCCTTAGGTTTGCCTCATTTTATTAAGGTTGGTCCCTATATTATTTGTTTTGTTTTATTATATGACTCTAACTTTATGTTCTTCTATTGTGTTATTCTTTTTTAATCTACAAAATATAGAAATTACTAAACTTTATTTTATTTTTAGATAGGTTATTACAATAGATCATCATTTCAAGCGAGATCATCTAACAATAAACCATCGTTTCAAGCTCAATAGCGTAAAAATAGACCATCATTTTTATTTTAGGATTAGTCACCCATGATAATAAGGCCATTGTTTTTATTTTTAAGGTTGCTCACATGTGACAACTGGACCATCATTTTTATTTTTAGGCCATCATTTTTATTTTTAAGGAAGATCACCTATGTCAACTAAACCATCATTTTTATTTTAGGGCTAGTTACCTACGACAACCGGATCGTTATTTTTATATTTAAGGCTAGTCACCGTGAAAACTAAACCATTGTCTTTATTTTCATGGTTAATCACCTATGATAGCTAGACCATTATCTTTATTATTGGGCTAGTCACCTATGACAATCGGACCATCATCTTTATTTTTAGGGTCCCTCACCCATAACAACTAGACCATCATCTTATTTTTAGGGCAAGTCACCCAAGACAATCAAACCACTTTTGTCATTCAATATTTCTTTTTCCTTACAAGAATATTATGCAAAATCATTGAAAAATATCTTTTTCATCCGATTTTTCATGCAAAAAATAATAATAATAATAACATATTGCACTGACTTATTTTTCATGATTTTTAGGCATTTTTATAAAATTTTTGGATTTTAATTTCTTACAATTACCTTATTTTTAATTTTAAAAAAAAAACTAGAAAACAAAGAAAAAGAAAAAAATCGGAAGATGATTTGAGATGTGAAAAGTGAGGACCAAGTGACATTTTTCGATAGGGGCTGCAGGGGCACGCAAAAGCATGAGTTGCCACCTAACTAATCAAAAAAAAAAAACTAAGAAACCCTAAACAAATTGATTTATATAGATATCTAGGTAAAAGGTCGATTGCATATGAGGAAGTTATAACATCACCATCATCCCGTCCTACTTGAGGTAGGTTGCATTGAATACATGCGAAAATAAAATTTTAGTTTCATTATATTATTTTTCTATCCTTTTTACATGAATTTATTCTATTGAGATGGAATAATAGAGTAATTCGAAGCTCAGAGCGATCCAAGCCAATACCCATACTCAAAGGGGAAAGGTGGAGGAGATTAGAATTTTGGCTAATCTTTAGTGAACATAAACCTATATCAATAAGTAGGTGAGTTTCTAAAAATTGAAAGCCTTTATTAACATGAACAAGAAGTCATCAATAATTTCACTTACACTAGTGGAAAGCCACCGCCAACTTCAAATCATGAGTTTAGGAAGCCACCAATAATTTTATCACATAAGTGAGAAGCCACTAATAACTCTATTTTGCTCTAAAAAGGAGAAAATAAATGACTTGGAAGTCACTGGCAACTTTATTACACAAGTGAAAACCTATTGATAATTTCATTTCGAATGAAGAAAAAGCAAGAGAATTGATTTAGAAGCCACTTGGTGGCTTTATTCACATAGATGGAAAGCCACCAATAACTTCATTTCGGACAAACAGGAAGCAAGTAAAATTATTTTGAAATCACTAGAAGCTTCATCACATCGGTGAAAAACTACAAACAACTTCATTTCAAATGAACGAAAACCAAGTAAATTGATTTGGAAGTCATTGACGACTTTTTCGATATAAGTGGAAAGCCATCAATAACTTTATTTTTGGTAGACATGAAGCAAGAAAATTGATATGAAAGCCACAAGCGACTTCGACACATAAGTGGGAAGCCACCATCAATTTTAGACCACGTAATGACAAATCATTTAAAAAAAGGTTTGGAAGCCATTGATGGCTTCATCAACATAAATGGAAAGTCACCTTGACTTTGGATTGCATAATGATAAATTATTTTAAAAAAATTTGAAAGCCCCTGGTGACTTCGTCCATATAAGTGGGAAGCTTCCATCAACTTCTTTTTGTTCATACATTGAGCAAATAATCACATCATACATCACAAACACAGGTATCATATTTAAATACAAATGCTGAGACTAGCATTTATCTTAGATTCAGCATTAAAAACTCAAGCTCATTCTCCTAGCTCCATCCTAAAGCATTGAATAATTGATTTTATTTCACTTCAATAATACCTATGGTCTCCCACCCTACCATATTTGATACACAATTGTTGTGTATCTGATCATACTTCAAATTCAAGCACAACCGATATGTAATTTTTGCATTTTATGTTTATTAAGACATGTCGTTTATGATATTTTATTTCAAAAATTTAATGAATACAAATATTATTTGAAATTTACCCAAAATGTATTTGAAAAGCATTGAATATGTCTTGAGTACTATTTGGGGTCAATTCCACTTTTTTTAACCCCCGATCAAAATTGATTATTCGGTTAGTCGAAGATGAAAAGTAATGACCTATTAAAGCATTAGAAACGCTATTATGAAATAACCAAAATGCCTCTAGTCGAAATGAAATGACCAAAAAAGCTCTAGATGTAAAAGTACCAAAATGCCTCTAGAGGCAAAATTATGAAACTACCCTCATTAACCCAAGAGTTACTACCACTAGCCATTGCCACCATCTAACCACTTTAGGCATATGGCTGGTCGGAGAAGGGTTACCTAGAGCTCTTCTATTGGCTAGGATAAGCGGTGTTAGCCACGATAACTAATGGAGAAAGATCGACGACGGTTGGAACTTTTAGGCTTCGTCTCCGAAGACATTTTTTATCACAACAAGGAAAAAGGAGGATGTTGATCAATTCAAAAGATAATGAGAAGTATTTATATAATGGTTAGAAGGTCCGATTTGGCCTTGGTTGGTCAATTTGGTTAAATCTTTACAAATAGGTCGAGAAGTGGGTTCATCATCAATATTATCTATCCTAGTAGCATTGAGCTTTGATTTTAGGGAGAAACACCTTCTAGGAGGGTGAGGAGTGTTTCTATGGTGGTGGCAAGTAGTAGTTTAGCTCGAAATGGAAGATTTAACCAAGTTTCTAAAAAGGTTTGATCATTGACTTCTCTCTATAATTTTGGCAAAATTCGACATCTCCTTCTTCTTTAACTAGTCAAGAATGATGGATCTAGATGTGGTCTATCAATTGATAGTGGTGGTTAAAGGCAATATTGGCTAAAGGATGAATGATTTTGCTAGATATGATAGACCACTTTGATTTTACAAGATGTGATAGATTCTTCGATTTTGTAAGATATGATAGACCACTCTAATTTTATAAGATGTGATAGACCATTATAGTTTAGAAAGGGAGGACGGACTACTCTATCTTAGAAGGACATGACACACCATATTGGTTTCGTAGGATGTGATAAATCATTTTTTTTTTTGACAAGATGTGATAGACCACTCGACTTAGAAATATATGATTAACCATATTGGTATGGAGGAAATGACGAGACCATATTTTTTAACAAAGTGAGATAAACCATTCTAACTTAGAAAGACTAATACACTAGATTGGTTCATAATGATGTAATAGACCATGTTTTTTTGACAAGATATGATGAATCACTTTAAGTTAGAAGGATGTGATAGACAGATTGATTTAGGTGGGTATGATAGATCATATTTTTTGACAAGATGTAATATATCATTTTAACTTAGAAGGATGTGATAGACATATTAGTTTAAAAGGGTGTAATAGACCATGCTTTTTTTATAAGACATGACGAGACCATATGAGTTTAAAAGGGAGTGACAAACCATATAAGTTTAAGAGGGTGTGACACACCATGTTTTTTTATAAAACATGATAGACCATTCTAAGTTTAATTTACAAAGAAGATAAGTAGAACACATATAGCAAATTTAGAGCTTTTAGAGAAGTATAGGTCGTCACTACTAAGACATAAGTTTCCTCTCTCTTTTTCGCTTCATTTGTATGTTGTCTAGCTTGAATAAGTTTAAAGTTTTAGGATGGTCTGCTTTCATTAAGCTTGTTTGTTTACATTCTTGATTATGCCATATATTCTTGTATTCATTAGGATCGCTAATTGGACCACTATTTATATCATTTGAGTGGTTTTCATTCCTTTAACTCGAATGAGAGTGATCGATGCATAATTTACATAATTTTTATATCCCTTTACAATAAACGTACTAGTGCTTATTGTATTATATTAAGGTAAATAAGAACAAGATAACAATTTTTGGTTTTTGTAGGAAAAAATAGCAAATTAGAGTGAATAAATCCAAACCAAAGTGCATAAGAAATCAAAGACACGAAGGAAGTAAAGAATCCACATGGTTGTGTGACCTATAAGAGAAAAATGCTATTGGTCTTATGAAACAAAGAAGAAAACCATGTGGATGTATAGCAAAGAAGACGCATGGGTAGTAGCAATTAACATAGCTTGAGCAAGAGAAGTGACACACCCGTATGAGTTAATGCTTGAGATGTCTTACTAGAAGAAAGAAATGACACAAGGATAGAAACTAAAGGACATAAGATGAAGAACAAATTAATCATTGTTGTATGCCTCGGCCAAGTAAGTCGTGTGATACCAGCTCTTTAAGGCTCTAAACCATGTGAAATAAAAGAATAAACCGTGTGACCATGTGGGGCTACCATATATGTGTTGTAACCCTACCTTTGTTATAAATAGAGAGGTCAAGGTTTATTCATTATAGGGATTCTCCCATTTTTATGACTATCGGGAATAGAAATTCTCTCTTGTAAACAAACCATACATCATTAAGAATCTTTCTTGGTTGAAGGAAAGTTGAAGCCTTTAGTGAAATCATTATGAGATCTAATGGGTTTCATCTCTAATACTATTTTTTATATATATTTTATATTTTTCTATGTTATTTGAATATGGTTGCATGGTTGATTAATTAAAGTGTATGCTTGTTGATTAATGATTATAATCTATTGGTAGCTAACTAGTTAAGTCCGTAATTGTTTGTCTAAACTTGCTTATGGTAGCAACTAAGAGTTGATGTTTATAAATGAGTTTTTTTAATCCCTTAGAAAAAATAAAACTAGATTAAATTCTTCTAGTGTCTAGGAAGGTTATTTAGCTTCACCTATCTTTTTATTACTTAATGATGTTATTGGATTAAATTTACATAAAGTCTACTAAGTTATTCAATAGTTAAGAATTAGTTAAATAGCATCTATTAAATTAATGACTCGGTAAGAAAAAATTGGGAATCACTAAAAAAGATTAGGGATAACGTACTTATTGTTATCTCATAGTGAATATTCATAATAAAAATGGATTAATACATGAATTGATGATTAACAATTGAACCAAAAATGGAGACCAACCTTTAACCAAGGCCTTCATTATTATTGTTATCTCTTTATTTTTTTTATTACATTCAATATTCTCAAGACATAAAAACCTTGTTTTTACCTTTCCTTGCACTTTAGGACAATTAGAAAGTAAAGGGCATCGATTGAACCAATTCTCTATGGGATCGACCCTTGCTTTTCCTAACTACGATCCAATGATTGGGCTTAACAAGAAAAAGAGGAAAAAATCAAATTTTTAGCGGTACGATAATCTACCAAATTTGGCCTTCGTTGCTAGGGAATTATGTTTGATTAATTATTTCTTATTCTGATTATTTTTATCTATTTTTTAACATGACTTGGTATTCTTAGTTGTTTAGTTCTATTGAGTAAAAAATTGCTAATCTAACCTCTTTAGTATGCCAAATGCCTATAGAAAATATGCAATAAGTCCATAATTATGGTATATGTTTGATACCAAAACATTCATCGGATATGTGCCCAATGCTTCAAGACGAACCTATTGGTATGTCTTATGCCATCAAGGGATTTTTAGAACAAACACAATACCAATATAATATATACTCTAGCAATTGTACTAGTTATGGGAATTAAGTGGTTGACAATGTAACTCACAATTGTTAATGATATCAACAAGTGTAACCACTATTCCAATTTAGACAATAAGTTATTCCAAATTCAATTATATTTTTAAGGGTATTATTAATTCTCCTATGACTGATACTATGTAAATTCAATAGAAAACAAGAGCAAGCCTTCGAAATTTGAAGATTCAAGTGTGTCAATATGCTATATTAATAGGTGGGATAGTAGCAACAACTTCAAATAATTTTACCTCTAAAATAAAAATAAGTTCGAAAGAACATTCAAGTGCAATAAGTAAAGGAGAGGATGTATGCAAAAAACATAAGTTGTTGGAAAGAAAGAATCAAGTAAATAATGAAGAAGTGGAAAAGCAAATTGTTAAAGCTCGTCAAAATAATGCTAACTTGTAACAAAGAGCGAAACAAGATTGGGTTTGTTGATTAAATAGTCAAGCAAGAAAACTAAATTGAGTAAATGGGTCTGGACAATATTTTTAACATGCACACTATTGAATTTTTCCTTCCTAATAAGTTCAATAACAATGCTAACAAATGTGAGTTTTTCTTGTCATTAATGTTTTCTATTTTATCGATCTTGTTCATGTTGTCGTCACTTTTGATTCCTCTTTATTTCAAGATTTGAGAAGGTTTTTCTCTAGTTATGTGAATGTGATATGTCATTTGGAACTGAAGTTGAGGAGTCACATATGGGAAATGCTTAAAAGTGCACTTTGGGTGCCAAGTTTGACACAACTAGATTTGTTATAAGGATTGAACAATACCAATGTCGGGCTAACGACGTTAAACAAATTTGCTTATTGGGAGGCAAGGCAATGAATTTACATAAATTTTTATTTTGCACTTAATTGATGTTTAAGTTAGTATTATGTCTCTTTTTGTCCAAATTCCCTCCACTTTTAACTTGATGTGAGAATGTATACACCATGGGTACTCTTAGCTTTGTAAGAAGGAGAAGAGAAGGTAAGCCACTCGAGCAGAAAGAAAAGGCATGCTTGTGTGTCTCTATATGGGTGCCCTTGTTTGACAATTCAAAATCAAAAAAGAAGAAGCTCATGTTCAAGGTATAGACATGGGTTGGCCTTGAGGAAAGGCACATTTGTGTGGCCTATGCCCCATTGCACCTCTAAGATAAAATAAAATAAAATAAAATAAAGCATAGGTAGTAGGACAAGACACGAGCTATGCACTAAATCCAAGCATGCTCATATGTCCCAAGCATGCCATTTTAACTTCCAAAGAAGAATGGTCACACACAAGTTATACAAAATAAGAGGCACGTGTCTCCATCCACCGCCTCCACCACCCTTTTGAGTGTTGTAATTCAGATTTGATCTCTTATCCTTTCCCTTTACATTTTATATGTCTATGATTAATTCTACGTTTACATTAAGGATAATGTAAAATTTAAGTATGGGGGAAGGATTTAGGAGTATTTGTAATTTTTTGTGTGTTTGTGATTACTTATGTGTTTGTGTTTGATTTTTAGGTTATTTATCTATAAAAAAGAAATCAAATGATGAAATGAATGTCATGGTTTAGTATGTATCCTTCTTAATTGATAGTTGATAAAGAATTTTAAATAAATCCTATGAGAAATTTGAAATTGTTTAGAATATTGTTATTGTGGAAATGCATGCATGCATGTTAGAAAGATTTATTTATCCTTATAATTAAGAATGATTTATGAAATGATGCTTATTTTGAAATTACTCTTTGAAACTAAGCCTAAGCAAGGTTTAAGTAAACAAGATTTTCTAACTATTATGAGAAGTTGGGAAAGAAAAAGAAAAAGAAAGCATCCTAAAAAGTTGGCCTTATTAAGTGAAATTCTACTCCAACGATGTGAGTTGCTTAGTAACTAGGAGTATTCATCATAAATATTTACTTTTACATTAAATAGCAATTTAAATTATGAGTATGCAAAGCATTATAAGTGTATGACTTATTGAGTAATAGAATGCTTTCATCACAAATGTTAGTAATTATGTAAAAAGGCAAGTGATCACTTAGGGAAGCACTATAAAAGGCCTTGAAAAAAGATTGGAATGCTAAAGTAAAAAAAAAAGTTTTTTTAAAAAATAGAAATCTTAATTTACTACTTTTGCTTATAGTAGTGCAAAAGGGTAAAGGCAAATTAAGTATTGCATGCTTAAATTGTGATTGGTTATAAAGATACCTAAATCAATTTAGAAATATACATAGACATGAGAATAATATCTTTAAACATGATCGATTTGACTATTTGATCTTGTTGAATTCCAAATTAAGAATTAATGTTTGAAGGAAAATCATACTAGTATGACATTTATTTAAGATTTTGTGGGTTTATCTTCTGAAAATTCTCATGAGACTTAACTCGTCCATTAGGGGTTTAAAGGATTATTGCATATATTAAATGCAATCATGATTCCTACGAAAGTGAGTTAGGTTTCTATTTTATTTTATTTTTTATTTTATTTTATTTTTTTTGCTCGAGGACTAGAAAAGTTTTAGTGTAGGGGTATTTGACTAGTGCATAATTTACATAACTTTTATGTATTTTTACATTAAACTTACTAGTGCTTATTATATTATATTAAGTTAAATAAAAACAAGATAATGATTTTAGGTTTTCATAGGAAAATCGAAAATTAGAGTGAATAAACCCAAACCAAAATGCATAAGCAACCAAATCCATAAAGGAAGCAAAAAATTCACATGGCCATGTGACCTACAAGAGGAAAAAGCTACTAGTCATGTGAAACAAAAAAGGAAATCGATGAATGTTCAGCAAAGAAGATACACGAGCAGTAGCAATCAACAAGGCTTGAGTAAGAGAAGTGACATGTCCGAGTGTGTGAATGCTAAGATGTCTTCCAAGGAGAAAGAAATGACACATAGGTAGAAACTAAAGCACATGGGATAAAGAACAAATTAGCCATGATTATATGCCTTGGCTAAGTAAGTCGTGTGATACTAGCTCTTTAAGACTCCAAACCATGTAAAATAAAAGAACAAGCCAGTGTGACCATGTGGGGCTATCATATGTGTATTATAACCTAACCTTTTTCTATAAAAAGAGAAGTTAGGATTTCACTTTTTTCGCTCAAAGGATTCTCCCATTTTGCGAGTACAATAGATAGAAATTCTCTTTTGTAAGCAAACCACTCATCACTAAGAATCTTTCTTGGTTGAAGGAAAGTTGAAGCCTTAAGTAAAATTGTTATGGGATCTAAATGAGTTTTATCTCTAATTGTATTCTTTTGAGTAATTTATGTTTTCCTATGTTATTTGAATATGGTTGTAATGGTTAATTGATTTAAGTGTATTCTAGCTAATTAATCATTATAATCTAATGCTAGCTAAGTATTTAAGTCTATAATTGCTTGTTTAAACTTGCTTGTGATAGTGACTAGGATTTAATGATTATGAATGTATTTTCATTTAATCCCTTGAAAAACATAAAACTAGATTAAATTTTTTTAGCATCTAGGAGGGCTATTTAGCTTCACTTATCTTTCTATCATTTAATATTGTTATTGGACTAAATTTAGATAGAGTCTAATAGGTTGTTTAATAGTTAGGGATTAGTAAAATAGCGTCTATTTGATTAATGAATCACTAAAAGAATAATGAGGATAGCATACATGTTGTTATCTTATGATGAATATTCATAATAAGAATAAATTAATATATGAATTGATGATCAATGATTGAACCAAAAGTGGAGACCAACCTTTAACCAAGGCTTTCATTATTATTGTTCTCTTTATTTGATGTTATTACTTTCAATACTCTCAACACATAAACCCCCCACCCCTTTACCTTTCCTTACATTTTAGGACAATGAAAAGTAAAAAACATTGATTGAACTAAGTTTTTATAGGATCGACCCTTGCTGACCCTAACTACGATTTAGTGATTAGGACAAAGTAGGAAAGAAAAAAAAAAGAAAAATCAAATTTGTTAGCGGTACGACACACCACTAGAGAGATCATTGTTCTTTTGTGCCCTTTATTTGGTACTATCTCTAAATGTCCAAACGTTTTCCAGCAATTAAGAATGCTGGTCCCAAAATGATTTTAATGGCCTTTTGTCTCAACTATTTATGATTCATCATGAGGAAGCTTATAACAACTTTTGTAGAGGAAGACTTCTTGTTGACCAAGTCTAAGTAAGATCCTTATCACGTTATCATATACCAATTTAATGTATGTCATATTTCATAAATAATATCAATTATAGGATCGTGCATGAGATCAAAGAAGAGTTTATTTCAAGGACTAATCATACTTATGAGAACAACGATTTTTTGAGAGATGAAAGGTCATGAATCACATTATGTTAGACGAGTCAAGAATAAAGCATGCAGAGTCAAATGGTAACACTAATTAATATTTAGAAATAACTTAGATTATCTCTTTGTTGCTTTAAATAAGAGAGGTGTTGAAATGCTTGGTCTTATAGTATCAATATTATTTTATTACTAATCTAATCATAGCATGTTTTTAAAAGCATTGGTAATGATCATCCATCCGTCATGTACCTTTCATTTTTGTTGCTTGTGTCTTCATTCTCCTTTTGATGTTTGACCTTGATTATGTGAACTTATCTTTGAAACTTTTTGAATTCTTAGATAATTATTTTCATTTATTTTGAATTTAATGGATTAAGTTGTTTATTTGAAAATTTCCATCAAGGCAAGTTGAATTATTCAAAAGAAATCATATAGATGTTCACAAAAATGTTATCTCATTCAAGAAAATGTTTGATTTGATTGGTTAAAACCCAAAACACATCATGTAAGCACCATGATGCAACTCTCAAGGTGATCCTTCTTTGAGCTAGATGAATAAATGTATTCAAATCATATAAAATTTTTGAAAAGAAAATATCTCTTTTGAAAGGTGATTTTTTAGAAACCGACTCACGAGAGAGTGACATGTTCAAATGGATTTCTTGGAATCAAAGAGTTTTGAAGGAAGTTGGGTTCAAATAAACGGTCTTGCCTAGAAAGATTGGATTCATTTCTTTCTTGCCCCGGGTATTTCATGTAAACTCATGATTTAATATTGCAAATGATCATTTGTAATGCACACATAAGTTAAGTTTTATTCAAAAACATTTTTCTTCTTTTCATTTAAAGTTAGAACTCATAAACACAAACAAGTCCTTTTTTATTAGAAAGGATTTTTACAGGCATGTAATGTAGGCTAAGTTTTCTACTTAAGAATAAAAAGATAAAAAAGACCCAAAGGTGTTTGAGGGTAAAGACTTAGGGTCACTTAATCATCCATAACCATCATTTTAGGAATGATATCTTGACTTTGTCACTTTCATGATAGATTTCACTTTTCACGTCATTTGACACTTATAAGGAATCACACTAAGCATGCCACCATGACTTTATCATTTCCCAATTGATCTCATTTTCCAATCTCAACGCTCCTTTCATGTCTACTTTTTCATTATTTTATTTCTAAACCTTTCTAACTTCAAGTCATGAAAGGAATTACTTTAGATAGAACTTTCTTTTTATCTTAGTGCTTTGACTTTTATTTTTTTTATATTTCTCTTTCAAAGTCTTTTCAAGGATTTTCTTGATAAGTTATTGTTTTTTTTTTTTTTTGTCAATAATGTTCATCATTTTTCTTGCCATTTTTCTTAGAAGAACATTCTTGATAATTCATGAACTTTTAAAATTTCCTCCAATATAAAGGGTGATCCTAGTATAGGTCATCATCAAAAGAAATCTTTTAGGCTCAAAATGGGATAGCAAATGGTAATTTTTTGTTTGTGGAAAAGTATACCAAAAAGGTCTTTCTTCATCTTAAATCTGATCTTGTTCAAGTTGATAAGTTCTAGATTCATTTGAGAATTATGATTGACTTATAAAGAAAAGCTGATAGACAAAATGGGATTATGACTCAAAAGTGAACCACTTATCATCATTTAAGACATCAAATCACTTCTTCTTTTATCTTAGGCATCAATGTATTGCCTTTGGTAAGAATGTCTTGTAAGGATTTTTCGGGAGTAGAAAAATATATTTGGCTTCAAAAAGAAAGACTAGAAAAATGTTTTTGGCTTTAAAAAGAAAGACTACTACCTAGTATTTGCATAAAATATTTAAAAAGTTGGTCAATATTGAAAGATTTGAATGAGTTTTCCATTTTATTTACTTTGATTTGGATGATATAATATGAAAATGATACTATTAAATAAACATTTATTTTTCAAGTCGATAAGTATACCAAAAAGGTCTTTCTTCATCTTAAATCGATCTTGACCAAGTTGATAAGTTCTAGGTTCATTTGAGAACTATGATTGACTTCTAGAGAAAAATTGATAAACAAAATGGGATTATGACTCAAAAATGTATCACTTATCATTGTTTAAGATATCAAATCACTTCTTCTTCTTTTATCTTCGGCATCGATGTATTGTCTTTGGTAAGAATGTCTTGCAAGGATTTATCGGGAGTAGAAAAATGTTTTTGGCTTCAAAAAGAAAGACTACCACCTAGTATTTGCATGACATGTTTAGAAAGTTGATCAATATTGAAATATTTTAATGATTTTTTCATTTTATTCATTTTGATTTGGATGATATAATATGATAATGATACTCGTTAAATAAACATTTCTTAATTTCAAATCAATAATAAAATCATGCTAAGATAATAGGAATTTTATTTTCAAAAAAATGACTCAATCCATAAAAATCACAACACTTTTACAAATGAAATCCAAAAATTCAACAAAAGATAAGATTTAATTCGCAAAATCAAGACACGTGCATACTTCTTTGATGAGTTCTATATATTCTCCTTACATTCATTCTCATGCATAATATAACCAAAGTTAGGCTAATCTTATTTTTTTAGCACAATCACTTGGTGTTTTTATATATATATATATATATGATCATATTAAATGTCCCAAAGATATAGTGAAAATGGGAATAAAATAAATAGAAAAAATGGCAAAAATGGCAATTTGAGAAGAACATTTTCACGATCTCATAAATTAACATCATATGAAAGCATGATAATAATTCTATACGGAGCATTCATGACCTATAATTATAAAAAGAGAAAGATAATTATTATAAGGAAATTACTTGACATTGGAAACAAAAGGTGCTTTTTCATAGCCGGTTATTCAACTTCTAACATTTTTCTTGAACTTTGGACGAGCTAGCTTCCAACAAAGGCATCCTCGAATGCATTGATAGTGACCTAAGAGAGGAGTAATACTTCGAGGCCTTCTTATCTTATCTTATCATACGGGTTTTGGTTTCCACTCCTTATTATTCTTAAGTTGTTCCTTGTCATACTCTAAAGAGGTTAATCCAAAATTGAGTCTTACTCGTTTGTAAGAATCACATACGCAAGCTTAGGGAAAGTGATGTAGATGAAAGGATATAAATTATTTCATCATCAAAATCTTGATCTTCCTTATAGACCATCTCCTTCTCTTTTTTTTTCTTTTTTTTTTTTGATTCCCTAATTATCGGATGATCTTCCTCTATTGGCTTGAAACCAAACCTAAAATGATGATCGATCTTTTGTGATTCCACATAGTACGCCTCATTAGATGATCCAATTCCCAAACCATATAGTGATGGTTTATGCTTTCTTGAGTATTTTGCGGTCATTTTCATAACTTTTAAGCCATAATTAAAAGATGACATTTGGTAATTTATAGTTTTCAAAGCTACTACTCCGGTGAACTCGGCTTTGACTATTTGGTATCCACATGGCTGAACCTCCTTTCTTTAAAATCCCATTATTGGCATGCCCATTTCGGATCTCTCCTTATTTTATTTTATTATGAGGGTTGTGAAGACCGATAAAGCATGGACCTCTTAATGAAATTCATAATATTTTTCTATATCATATTCACTCTCTTTGTAAAACTAATAGAAATACTTGGTATGGACAAGAGCTTGAGACTCGGTAGATTTTTTGTTAACATTGATAGCACCCATCATATCAAACAAGTCAAACATGGAGACTTTCAAGGCCAATTCATTTTTTTCATTCCTTATGTCATTTATCGATAATGAATTCCCTTCACTAACAATTGCATGGTTGGGAAAATGATTATTGTTCACATTTAAAGTGTTTGGAGTACCTTTAAATATAATCAAATCTTAGTCAATCAATGAGTGAACGTGTTTCTTAAAGCCTAGACAATCTTTGATATTATGACCAATCGTACCACCATGATACTCACGGGACTTATTGAGATTATGCCAATTAGGGAATATAGGTTATCTAGGAGTAGTTGTAATGGGAGTTAGTTGACCAATAATTATGAGATGCTTAAAGAGATCAATTAATGAAGTAGGTCGAAAAGGTAAAACTCTCTATATTTCTTGTAATCCGAGTTTTGCTTATTGTTTAGCTTGAATGGTCTTTTTTGGTCATTAAATGCTTGAAAGTTTTAGGCCTTTTATTATGACAAGGCTAGGCCAAAAATCTTAGGATAAATAGACCTGCACATGCCTCAAGCATTGTAGTGACAATAGTAATGCACTACTCATAGCTTTTGTTAGTGTAAATGCTCAAGATCCAACCACATTTGGATAGGTTTGAGTTATTATATTATTGAATTATTTATTTTATTAATAATAAAAGAAGTCATTCTATTAATGCTTATGTCTTATATCTATTTATTGAATAGAATTAGATAGAAATTCATATGATATGCATTTGCATTAGTGATTGATCGAAAGATATGAGACAAACACTAATGTAAAGAAATGATATCATTAAATATCCTAAGTCATAACATTGTTAGGAATGAACATTGACATGTGTCTAGATTTGTGAGTGTTATGCTCATGCTATATGGTAGCAATAGGAGATCTCACACCTATTAGTATGATGATGCCAAAGTAAGCACTTAGGTGATTAATGTTAGAGAACATATCACTAGACTTGACTCACCATGAGAACCCATTTGGTTTAGTCTATGAGAATCTCCTATAAGATGTATATAAATGGTCCTTAAAATAAAAGTCATTAGGTTTATCTTATTAGAGGATTTATGTACTTTGACACTCATTTCGATAGACCCAATAAAGATTGTACGTGGGCTATTTATTAGGTGCACTAGAAACCTAATAGAGATAGATGGATGACACAAATAGGACATGTCATTTCTTATATGCTAAAGGAGTTATCAAATTACACTTCAATGAATGTCTACTCAACAAATCTATGGCCACTAATATAGTATAGTTGGTTTACTCTAAGAGCTAAGACATTTGAGGAATTGAAGAAAACTTATGTGATCATAATTGAACAAAACTAATAACCAATTTTGAGATCACACTATGATAAATTAACATGAGGATCTGAATTGTACGATAACCATGCTCATGAAAAGTAATTATAGATTAATTAATTTTCCTAGAGAATTAGGTAGTCATGATGCCTACCTAAAGGTCAATCTTGATTTATGTATCAAGAGATAAAAGAAGTGTATTTTATTCTTGATAAATTATCAACATATCCGGGAGCCTATTAAGTCACACATATAAGTTCAAGCATTTACATGATTAAAGAGAAGCGAAAATGTTGGAAAAAGTTTCCAATTAAGAAAGTTTTCTATTTTGGAAAAGGTTTGCAAAAATGAAAAGTTTCCTAAAATGAAAAGCTTCTTATTCTAGAAATCATAGTCTAAATTTAGAAGTAAATAACTTAAAAAGGAAATGACTTTCCTAATTTAGGTTTAAGGGCATTTTGGGAAATTATTTTCTAATATTGGCAACCTAAAATTATCTAACTTAATTTATTTGGATAGTCCAAATTAATTAATTTGACCAAAATGGTTTTGGGCCAATAGGTTTAACTAAAAGGCTAAAAGATATTTTGATAAGAAGATAAACATAAACCTTATTAGATAAGGACAAATGTTTTATAGATAAAGATTAAATGCCCACTTGTTAAATAACTCCTAATCCTTGAGGATTAAGAAGCAATAACCAAGAGTCTAATAAGGACTAGTTGCCGCCCCCTCTCCTTGTCCTTAGAGGATAAGAAAACTCTTCCCCTATAAATAGAAGGAGAGGTACGGTAAAAAGTAAGCAATTTTAAGGGAGAGAAAATTCAACACAATATGAAAAATTAGCTAGGGGCATATGGATAAAAAAAAATAAAGAAAAAATTATTTTCTCCCTAACCCTAGCACACCATTTTTTCCTCTCTTTTTTGGTTGTCACAAATACTATCCCGATTTGATTTCTATACGACACACTAGACAAGTCGGAAAAGGCGGAGCTAGCACTCTATCAATTTTTAATAGTTTTTTATGGGTGCTTGAATTGTGTGGATTATCGATAGAGGCTAGACACTTGGACGACTCTTTTCTATAAATGGTTATATCTATGCTATAAGAGGTAAGTTCTTTATTCTTCACTTTAATTCATAAATATATGGTTAGTTAATTCAATAGCATGATCTTGAGCTTTTTAGATAGAGGAAATTTTTATTTTATTTCGTACCTATATAGGATACATGATCCTTTAGTGGGAGGCCATCGATAGCTTTATTTTAAAAGAACAAAAATCAAGTAAATTTATTTGGAAGCTACTGATAGCGTTGTCCTCATAGGTGATAAGTCATTAGAAGCTTCATTTCAAGTAAATAGGAAGCAAGTAAAATGACTTTGAAACCATTAACGAGCTTTATCATATAAGTGGGAAGCAACCATCATCTTCATTTTAAATAAACAAAAAGCAAGTAAATTGATTTGAAAGCAAGTAAATTGATTTGGAAGCCACTAGTGGCTTCATCAATATGGGTGGGAAGCCACAAATAGCTTCATTTCGGGTAGATAGGAAGCAAAAAAATTAATCTAGAAGCCTTAGACAATTTTGACATATAAGTGGAAAGCCACCACCGATTCAAACCATGTAATGACAAATCATTTAAAAAAAATATTTCAAAGCCACAAGTGACTTCGTCCATACAAGTGGGAAGCCACCACGGCTTCGGATCATATAACAACAAATCATTTAAAAGAAGTTTGGAAGCCCCTAGCGAGCTTTGTCCATATAAGTGAAAAGCCGCTACCAACTTTCTTTCATTCATGTATAAAGTAGATAATCATATCATTCATCATAAGCATCACATTTAAATACAAATGCAAGAACTAGTATTTTTCTTTGATCCACCATTAAAAACTCAAACTTTTTCTCTAAGCTCCATCATAGAGCATTGAATGATTTACCTTATTTCACCTTAACAATACCCGACGTCCTTGACTATTTCGGATTCGATACATAATGGTGTGTCCGGTTACACTTCAAATTCAAGCACAACCAACATTCTTTTTTTAGTATTTTTATGTTTATTAAGACATATCACTCATAAGATTTTTATCAAAAAATATTAATGGGCACAAATATTATTTAAACGTTACCCAAAATGAGGTTAAAAAGCATTGAATTTTTCTTGAGTATTGTTCGGGATCAATTCCACTTTCTTCCAACTTAAACAAAACTCATTGTTGAGATAACCAAAGAGGGAAAGTAGCTATATGTTGAAGCATGAGGAAGGCTAATATGAAATAACTAAAATTCCCTAAGAGGTGAAATGAAAAAAATGCCCTTAAGATAAAATTACCAAAATACCCTTATAAGTTAAAATTATGAAACTACCTCTAATAACCCCATGAGCTATCGTGCCAACCACGACAATATTCAAACCATCCGTAAGTGCATGGCCTATCGGAGAAGGGTTGCCTAAAGCTCTTCTATTGGTCGGTGTAGGTAGTGTCAACCACGACGACTAGCGGAGAGAGATCGACGATGGTTGGAACATATGGGCTTCTTCGAATGATGTTTTTTTATCATACTAAGGTAAAGGAAGGATATTAATCAACTCAAAATACCATAAGGAGTATTTCTATAGTGGTTATGAGATTCGATTTGGTCGAATCTTTACAAATGGGTCTTCGAATGGGTGCACCATCGATTTCACCTATTCCGGTGACATTAAGCCATGATATTTTGGGGGGGGGGACACCTTTTAGGTGGGTGATGAGTGTTTCTATGATGGTGGCGGTAATGGTTTGGCTAGAAATAGGAAGTTCGATCGGGTTTGTAATCGGGTCATGTTGTCGACCTTCTCTCCTTAATTCAGGTCAAATTCGATGTGTCCTCCTTCTCTAATCGGTCAAGAATGATGAATCCGGTTATAGGCTATTAAGTATTGGTGGTGGCCAAAGGTAAAATTGATCGAAGGATAGACAATTTGGGAGAAAAAATTTGACAAGTTTGGCTACTTAAATGGCTGAAAGGGTGGGTATTTACAAGGAAAAATTAAAGTTTTTGGTAAATATTAATTTTGATCTTTCGTTTCTCCTAATTTTTAATTTTAGTTTTTTCTTTTTCTCTTTTTTATCTTCTTTTAAACTCATAAATTTAATTATATTACTTGGGATAAAAATTAGGTACTAACAACATTCAATAAATGATGTAATTGGAAAGGGATAAAAAATCAAAGACCTTGATTAAGAATTAATTAGTGTAAAATTGAAAGAAATTAAGAAAATAGGGATTAAACGAGTTTCAATTAAGAAGCTACTTGGAAAAAAATAATGAAATATAAATTCAAATTTAAAAAAACAAACCCAGAAAGGATTAAGGTTGATTTTATCCCAAATCCTATAAAATCCCTATATAAACACACTTTCACCTCACTTTTTAGGAGGACATCTATTCTTCATCTCCTACCAAAAACCTAGCATACATTATTCACCTATTATAAAATAACTTAACCACAACTACCCATCACCCCTACCAATTAAAAAAAAAAAAAAAACCTAGCCAAAATGTAGAAGAATCACTATTCATCATCTCTCTCAAAAATGGGTATTCACAATCCAATCCCAAGATAAAAAAAGCATAAAGAAGTTGTACTCCTAAAAACACAAAAAAGAGGGCCAAACGACCCTTAATATTCCTATAGGACCCATCTAACTCTGTTTATTCACTACCGACCTATTTTCATTTCTTTTCACAAATCGATCGATTATCGACCAAATTGAACTCCCAAAATAACCTAGAAATGTTACCCATCTAAAGCCGACTAAGACCCTTAAAAAAACTTGACTAGCAAACACTAAAATCATCAAACATTGGCCATAACTATCACAAATCGACCCTTTTCCTTCTCTCTTAAGTTTAAACGTTTTCTAATCAAATCAAGAGTTGTAACCACCACGAAATATTCCCCATCCTCCTAAAAGCTATTCCCTGCTAAAATCTAGGAAAAATCTAACTAGAAATCGATTGAATTAAAGAGACTAAACCCAACCCATTGACACTCAACTCGACTATAACACCATTTCTTGGCCATACCAACTTATGTAATTGCTAAAAAAAATGTTCCAGCAAGTCTTAGGAACATTTCTAGATTGATTTTGAGCCTCAAAACCTTTTACTCTCACTGGAATCAACATCAAGAAAAGAGGGAGAGAAGGCCAAAACTTCACCGGCGTTGATCTTCGTCCTCTATCAACAACAATGTTTATCGCTACTACAAACAAATTGAGGAAGACCTCCTCCAGCCTTCGAGTCTATCCATATGCCTAAAGGTGGTCATAGTAGCCACCAATGATGGTTGGGTAGTGGCAACGCATGTAGTATATGTGCGAGAGCGAGTTTAGCAATTTTCACACACATGGGTGTTTTGGTCATTTCATAAATAACTAGGGGCAATTCTATCATTTTTCAAAATTATAGGTGCTTTTACCATTTTTTAGTAGCATCATAAGGGAATTTTGGTCACCTGCTATGATCATTTGGTTTGTTTCTCTTATCTTTTTTAATTATTTTATTATATTATTTTGTGATAGTTATTTAATTTTAGGTGTGATAGAAAATTAAAAATATTTAGGTTGTAAATTTTACCTTAACATGTGGATTTTCATTTAGTTATGATGTTAGATTAATGAGTCTCCTAATTATTAGGAAAGAAAAATGATTTCGATATATCTTATCCAACTCTAAAAAATGCTAAAAAAAAAGAAAAGAATAAAAGAAAAATTGAGAAAATGCTAAGTTAATTTAACAAGTCTCTTATCCGATAGGAATTGATGTTATTAATTAAATCAAATTAATCACCCTTAGTAATTATATCATCCTCTAACATACCAGTTATATCGAGCTTAATCTGGATTCGGTATTTAATTAATGAGATTCTTGACGATAGGGTCCAACGATCGGTTCAATATGATGCCACAAAAAAAAAAAAAATTTGGCTTTGGTAATAAACTTGAAAGTTGACTAAAAAATAATTTTGGAAAAAATAGAAACTTTTAGAAGTTAAACTTTTACGATTAAACCATACATGGTACCTTAGAAAAGATGTCTTTGGGTGATTGATATCTTTCCAAATACACAACCAACTCCTTGCCCTAAAATCTCTAAATTAGTGCCATTTTTAGCTTTTCTAGTTTTCTTTAATACTGGATGGTGACTCCAATACGTGATTTAACTCTCATCCCAAGTAAATAATTAAAAACAAAATAAATTATAATTTTTAATAATTTTTTGGAAGACTCCTAAATGTCGAGTAGTGACACCAAGTATATACTTTTTTCCTTTTAATCATAAAGATTGAATATTTAACCATAAGATGAAACTAATTTCAATAAAACTTATTCCTTTTTTTAGTAGAAATAAATACTCAAGAACTACAAGAGTTGAGAATAAGTTTATTGGTGAAAATTGGAAATCTTAGCAAAAAATGTGCAACCGAGCTATCAATCTCGTTTACTTTTTTCACATGGCATGTCTTATGGCTAGAAGCAACATAGTAAACATGCAAATTGAACTCTTTTCTCTTAACTCAACTAGGTCATGAAAAATGGTATTCATTTAGCTATTGTTGCAATTTTTATTTATGGCAAAGGATTCTCTTTTACATGATATTCATTATCAAAAATAATCTCTCCCTTGTTTTCCTTGTCATAAAATAGAAACTTAAGTTACTATAGTTTTCTATTGAATGCCCTACATGTCTCTAGCACCAATAATACTTGAAATTTTTTTGATTTCTTAAGATTGAATTTTCTTGACCCATTGAAGGGTAACAACTTGTTTATTCATCCATCGGTCTAACATAACATATATGTCCATTATATAAGAGAATAGTTTTGTAGTTGCTCCTTTTTTTCTTCTATTAAAGCATTCATCTTACTAGATGATGTTTACTAAAGATGACTTTTAGTACTAATAACAACAGGGGTGAAGTCATTCCTTTTTAAAATGATAATAGAACTATTAGTCCGATAAGCACTTTTTATTAAGGTGAAAAAAATGATCAAGTTTAAATTCTCATGATATATCCTCTATTCTCTATACATGTCGTTGATACATAGCTTGACAATTTTTTTCTCATCAAAACCTTTTTGGTTATCAAGGGTACGATCTCTAAACTACTCAATGTATTCCAACAAATCTTCTTTGAAACTTTGTCAATCTCTTCCCAAGTAAGACATGTTCACCCTCCGATGGGTGGATAAAAAATTTTTCAGTAAATAGCTTCCACATAGTCGCTCATGTCTAGACAAAGCCGGGGCTAAATTCACATACCAAGCATATGCTTTCTCGATCAAAGATTTGAACAATTCCTTCAGACTTTAGATCATCATCTAAGCCATAAACGTATAGAGTTTCACAAATTTCATGAGATGATACTTGACATCTTATTTTTCATTAAAAACTTTAGATTTATGACTTATAAAGTCCTTTGGGTAGGGCTTCATGGTGATGTGAGTTGGTTAGGTAAGTTTAAGACCAAACTCACCATTAGATTTTGCGAACTTCCATTCAAAAAAAATTTCTTAAGTCCTCCTTAGCAAGATAGTAGTGTTGATCACTAAAAGTAGTAACATGATAGGTGTTTGTCCTAATCAAATGGTGGGTGTTTGAAGGGAGAATGTCTTTCCCATCATCTAGTTAAACAAGTGATAATGGATACTTATAAACATTAATAGCTGATGGTTTCATAGTTTGAGGGATAAAAGCTTTGAAGATTCCACTCATAAGAAGTAGTTATGTGATGTTACCGAGGGCTTGGGCAAATACAACATTTTTATCTTGAAGGACATTGAGCATCTATAGTTGTTCCCACTCGTAGTTTGAGCTAAGCATCCTAGAAAACCTTTAAGACTTTGGTAATTTCTTAAAGACCTAAATATGGAATGATCATGGCAAAAGCCTAAGCAATGGGTTAAGGTAGGCCTCATCTTTTTAGTGTTAGCGGTGATGGTAATTTGCCATTATTAATTTGAGGATTTAGAGGGTTGTTGTTATTATCAATGTTAAATAGGCTAGCATTGTTAGTATTATGATTAGGATCATATAGGATATCATCATTTTTATAGGTGGTAGAAACAATACAAATAGCAAGAGACGTAGAAGGAAAAGTAGGTGGTGCTACCAAGGCTGAAGTCAAGTAGTTGACATGTAGGTAGTCAAAGTGTAAATAGATGAAGTTTTAAGTATTGTTAGGTGTGTGAGTATAAGAGCTTTAAGAAGAAGATTTTAAGGATTTGTTTTTCTTTTTTTACTTTGGTACATGAATTGTTTAATGACATTGATAGGAAGATTCATGGGATAATGTGATTCTAAAGGTGAATATGTTAAAGGGCTATGATAGGTTAGGGTGGCACTTTCTTCTATAAGTTATGCAATAATTTGGATTTTCTACCAAATGGTGCAATTTGATTTACAAGTGCTTATGTAATTGCTAGTTCTTTTTCATAACACCCCCAATTCAGCACCTAAATGGTTAAGAATGTTAGCACCTAATTTTTTCCAAAAAATAAATATATAAAAAAAGAAAAAAGAAAAGGGACTAAAAAATACAATTGGGAGATACAATTAAAAAAAAAAGAGGACAAAATGATCAAAATAAAATGGGTTCACGATATGATGGACCAAACCAAACTTAGCCCAAAAAACCCAAGTATAAAAACTCTCTTTTCTCCAAGAAAAGGGCAACTATTGTTCATCTTCCTAAAAATCACCATACCCGCCGACCTCCACACAATAGCCCACACAAGTCTACTCGTTTGCCTCTCTCTAGCGCGATAACCTCTCCGCCACCATGCCAGCGAGTACTCACCCATGCTAGCCCATACACGCAACTTTCCCTCCCAATTAGCCACTCATAGCCTTTTTCCACACACACAACCCCCTTCGACCACGGCACCACACCTATAACGCACCTCGCCAGCTCTCTCTCTCTCTCTCTAACCCTAACCTCGCCCAACGCCACCAGCCCACGCCTCAACATGCCCGACCAAAGCGCAAGAGGCATGTTCGCACATCACGAGACGCATGCCGGCGTACACGTCCTCCAAGCAGCCCCAAAGCACTCCTCTAGCCGAGCTTGCCATCGCACGCTCCATAGCTCCATCGGTCGGCACCAACGCCCGAGCCTAGCACTAGCGCCTACCCGCTAGTGTCGGTGCCAACACCAACTAACCGGCGCCCAAGCCAACCAACGTGCAACGACCCTCCGTACGCCCGCACACTTACTAGCCCTAGCCAACCAGCTCATCCTCTCATATGTCCAACAACCACATCAAACTTCGGCAATGATCACTAGCAACTAACCAACCTAGATCCGATCACTAACCGTTATTTTGCCTCCATGGTTGACTTAATAATGGGTCTCCATCGGGGTTGAAAGTGTCAAAATTGACCCCAAATTCAATGGTCAAATTTGTATCGCATCTTTACAATAGTTCATTTTTTACCTTTTTATTTTTATTTTATTGATATATTTATGAAATTTAATTTGTAAGGTTGTGCCTATAAATTAATTCATTTTGATGCGTCCGTAAATTAAGTAAATTATGGTGACATGTCCGTTAATTAATTATATTGTCATTGTATTTGTATGATTTCGTTTATGAATTTATTATGTAAATATTTGTTATTGCTAAAAAATACAAATTTAAATCATGCTAGTTCAAATCTTGTCGTTTGGGCTATTCGTGTCAAATAATGATTAATTTTGAAATTGTTGTCAATTCGCCTAAAATATAACTTTAGAACCACGTTAATTCGAATCTCGCCAATTCATCGATTTTTATCAACTCGTCGATTTTTACCTAATTTTTGATTCTTGTCGATTTTTGCCAACTTGTCGTTTTTTTGTCGTTTTGCCAACTTGTTGATTTTTGCCTACTTATTGATTCTTGTCGATCGGTCAATTTTTATCAATTTTTGCCAATTTTTCTTAATTACCTATCCGTCTATTTATCGATTTTTCCATCTTCATGATTGTTGATTTTTGCTTATTTGCCAATTTATTGATTTTGCTTATTTTGCTCGTTTGTCAATTTTTGCCTATTTGTCGATTTCTTCCTAATTGCCTATTTTGCCTAATTGCTTATTTTTCTCGTTTGCCAATTTGTCAATTTGTCAATTTTCTAATTTGCCTATTTTGCCTAATTGCCCATTTGTTAATTGTGTTAATTTGTCAATTTTGTTGATTTTGCCTATTTGTCAATTTATCAATTTTACCTATTTTACCTATTTGTCTTTTTGCCAATTTGTCGATTTTGCCCTATTTGCTTGTTTGTTTGTTCATCGATTCTTACTTATTTGCCTAATTGCTTATTTGCATATTTCTACCCGTTTGCCTACTTTGCCAACTTGTCTATCATGTTTATTTGCCTATTTGTCCATTTTTGAGTTTTGTTTTTATGCCCATCATTTAAGTCACATTAGTCACATATCTTTGTATCCATCATTTCTTAGCCATTCATTATAGAGTGCGGATAAGGTCTCTAACCGACCAAGTCCCAAATCACTCGACTAGTGGGCGGATGCTTGAAAAATGGATACGATCTATCATCATAAAAAACGGAATCAAGTCATTTTTGCATACAATGCTCGCTTACCTTCGGCGGGATGGGGTAGGGTGACTTTTGATCTTTCCTATACGTAATGAACCCCTTACCTAAAACTCTAAATAGACCGATCACGAGATTTCTTAGTTAACTATAATACTAAGTGGTGACTCTAATTATTTTTTGACCATTTTTCTTTATTTTTGCCTCAACTCGTCGCCCTCGACCGACATTGCCATGTGACGGAATGACAACTCCACTAGAAAATAATTAGGGTTAGGCTTTGTATTAAATTTTTGAATTTGATTTCGATGATATGATGAATTTTTGTGCTCGTATGCCGATTTGTGTAATTTTCCTACCTTATTTAAATTCATGCCTTTCTACCATTGTTTGCCTTGTATTTTTGTTCGATCTATTTTTATTTTATTTTTTTACTAATATTTATGTCTTAATTTTTGTTTTTGGGACTAGATATGGCATAATGCCTATACACATACTACACTCGCATAATTTTAAATGTCATATGTATCCGCCTTAGGATTTAAGGAGGAATTATCGGTGCCCCAATAGGTTACGGGTGCCCCAATAGGTTTCATCCCAAGTAACAATCATAAAACCTTAACTCTTTTGAAAAGTCTGTCATGTCACAATAGGTAATCGATGCTCCTTACGATTACCTTCACACTTGGTCAGCCCCTATTCTCCCGGGCAAAAAAGGACCTCGTTAAGACTTAAACGGATCTTTTCCAATCATATAATGGCTAGAATCGGATCCTAGGACCACCTTTCTTGTATAAATTCATTGGGTAAGTCCGATGTATCGAAACTTTGATCGAGCAATTGGGTCACGATGATTCGGGATGGGTGATTAAGGGATTTAATTCCAGTTTCTATAATGCCCGAATACCAAAGAAGTTTCAAAGTTTGGTCGGAATATGTTAAAGGTTACCGATGAAACCTAATTTCATCTTTAAACCCATTTAGGAGAATCTCAAAGAATAGACGATTGGATCCTCTTATCACCCCCACATAAAGTCTATTTCATATTCGAGTCTTGAATGTTATTTATTGTTTATATCTTATATTTTTTGTCTTTTATCTTAGCTAAAATATAGGATGACCTACCAAAACTACACTTCCCTCGCACATTCACCACATTAGAGCAAGAAAAAAGAAGAAAAACAAAGAAAGGGCTCTGCTTAAGCAAAATCACCGGACCTTTTTATGAAGACGATGATCTGCTGTAAATCGAATAGAACAAGCCATCAAGTTAGGAAGGATAACCAATTCTTTAGAATCTAGACACCAAATGAGTAACTTCAAGCAAAGAAACGACAAAGAGGTCTATCAAATTGGAGGATCTTCTTTCATTTCTAGAGGGCAATGGAACAACTCTTGGAGGAATAATAGTCATTCCATTCCTAAAAACAATATGCCTAGCCTAACCACATAATTCATAATTCCCATAAATGCCAATCTAACCAATGTAGCTAGACCGACGACCCAAACACCAACCTTCTTACGATACCAAATGCCATAAAATCTTTATCAAATATCAAATAATCCCTACCAAATCACCTAAATACTTACCTTACCCCAACGTCGATCCCAAACACATTACCAAGGCCTATAAAAATTCATCAACTAATTAAGTTCGACCAATCAAAACTCTCTAAGGAATATCGATAGGGGCCAATTCGATGATATATTGTCATCACTTCCCATATCTCTTGGTAATCTCTTTGAGTACTTAGTAACCGTTGGTCGGATAGCTCCTATGACACTCATATCGCTTTAGCCACCATTCCCTCATTGGTATAAACCTAATGAAGTTTGTATATACCATAGTGGCACCAATGGTCATAATATTGAGAATTATGTGAGCTTTAAGAAAAGGTACAGAATTTGATTGATCAATGCCTAATTACATTTGAAGATTCCTCAAATCCTGCGAACATCAATTCCAACCCTTTGATGAACCATGTCACTATTAGAAGAGTAAACATGCTATCATTGAATGACACAAAATCAACCAGGGAGAGGAGTTAAGCGAGTTGGTTTAATGAAGAAATGCCTATTGTTTCCTAGACCGAATGGTTCTCTTATCATCATTATCTTTGCCTTTTTTTCATTACAGTTCATAAGTACATTTTGTTGAACTTTTTATCATGTTTTCATAATAATGTTATTTTATGGGTCGTGTAAATTTTTTCCATCTATGCCTCGTTTCGTTTCACTCATCTTTTTGCGTTCTCTCTTTGGGACATCCGATATGACCATATCCTAAAAACACCAAATGATTGTTCTAAAAATTATTATTGGCCTAACCCCGATGACATTGGACAAAGAAAAAGTATTTTAATTTTCATAGATTGAGTCATTTCTTTAAATAAAAAGAAATTTCTACTTGTCTTAGTATGGTTTATTATTAGTTTAAAGTCGAGAGATGTTTACTTGAAACTATCATTCACCATTTTATGCTATCTAATTCGAAAGAGGTAAAATGGTGAATGCATTCAACATATTTCAAAAGTGGTCGATTTTCAAAAACATGTCATGTAAATATCAAGGGGCAACTTCTCCTTATCAAGACCAAAAACATCTTTTCTCTATGAGCCTTTTCAAGACAACCTTGCCAAGGATAATATAATGATGCCCTAAACAAGAAGCCAAATGACTTGGTTTCTTAAATGATGATAAGTGATACACACTTGAGTCATGATACCATTTGATTTATCATTTTTCTCCATAAATCATAACTTTTAAATGAAACTAAAGCCTATCAACTTGAGTAAGTCAAACTAGAGATAAAGAAAGACCATTTTTTATATATCCCGTATAAATAAATTTTACCCTTCGTCATCCCATTTTGAGCCTTTGATAATTTCTTTTCATAAAAATCCAATCGGGATCACCCCTCACATTGAGGGCAATTTAAAGGTGTATGAAATCGATGATGTTCTCCTAAGAAGTAGAGAGTCGAGCTCATAAGAATTGAGAATAGCCTTGATATTATTCTAAAACAATGGGGTCAAAAAAAACAAAAAATAAACCAACATTAAACAAAAGAAAGTGTTATCTAAGTGGTCCCTATCGTGATTTAGAGCTAGAAAAGGTAATGGAATCCCTAAAATGATATGATTGAACATAAGAAGGAGAATTGAGATTAGAAAATAAGATCAACCATTAAAATGCCAAAGTCGGTACAACTAAGCCTAAAATAATTTTGATAGGTGATCACATGATCCCAAGTCTTTATACCCTTAAACACCTTTCAAGCCTTTTTATATCCTTTTGTTTCATAAGTCAAAGCCTTAGCCTATATTACATGCCTTCAAAAGCCCTTTCTAATCGAGGATGATTTGTTTTGTGTTGATAAGTTTTAACTTAAAAAAAAATTAAATTACTTATGCATCACGAATCATCATTAATGGTATTGGATTACTAATTTTCCATTAAATACTTAGAGACAACCGAAATCAAGATCCTTCTAACCAAGGCCTTTAAACCTAGGAAATTGCTTGATCTTATCTAAAAAAAAAACCGTGTGAGCCTACCTTTTTTGAAAAGCCTTTGAGCCGATGACATCCATTTGAATATCTCACTTCCTTTGAGCCAACGTTTGACACCTATCTTTCCAAAAAGTGATTCTTTTCCAAGCCTTTAAAATGATCTCGAATACATTCCACTCACTTAGCCTAAAAAGGATTATCTTAAGGATTGTATCATGGTATTTGCATGATATGTTTTTCCTTTCAACCAAATGAAACAATGAGCCTATTCCAATGAAGATAGATTACAGTGAGAGGGAAATGTATGTTTTGGCGGTAATAATTTATGTTTCTTTGAGGAAAATCGGGTATGTTGTTTACACGCTTGTGAATTGATTTATTTATTTGTCGTTTTTGTATAATATTCTTTATAAGCTTACTATGCAAAGCCAAGGAAAAGTTAGTTTTTTAATGGCTTCGCATCGTAAGCTTTGTAAAGAGGGAGAAACCGTTAGCACCTAATTTTTAAATAAAAATATAAAAAAAGTGACTAAAAAATACAATTAGGAGATGCGAGTTAAAAAGGAGAAGAGAAAAGGATCAAAATAAAATAGGCTCACGAGATGAGGGACCAAACCAAACTTAGCCCAAAAATAAAACCAAGTATAAAAGCTCTATTTTTCTTCAAGAAAAGGGTAGGTACTGTTCATCATCTCCTCAAAAATCACCCCGAGTCATCAACCTCCACACAACGAGCACACACATGCCTACTTGTCCGCCTCTCTCGGCATAATAGCCCCACTACCACCATGCCAATAACACTCACCCGCACTGCAGCCCACACACGCGACCTCCCCTCCCGACCAAGCACCCACAACCTCTACCCACATCACACGGCCCTCCTCCGACCACGATACCACGCACCGCAATGCGCCTCCCTCGTGTGCGGCTAATAAGCTACCCACGCCTACTGAGCCCCCGCCTCGCTAGCTCTCTCTCTAACCCCAACACCACCACCAATGCCTAGCACACCCGTGCTAGAGCACAACGAGCATGCCCATGCGTAACGATGCGCATGCCCTCCGGGTAGCCCCTTAGCTCTCCTCAACCGTGCATGCCACGGCCCTCTAACTAGCCTCGTGACCATGCGCCCCATAGCTTCTCCTGCTAGAGACCGGGCCACCCAAAATGTAACGACCCTCCGTACACCCCCGCCTCTCGACTCGCAC
Source organism: Dovyalis caffra (assembly GCA_963924115.1). Classification (NCBI taxonomy): domain Eukaryota; kingdom Viridiplantae; phylum Streptophyta; class Magnoliopsida; order Malpighiales; family Salicaceae; genus Dovyalis; species Dovyalis caffra. The sequence continues at coordinate 3,224,815 of CAWUPB010000030.1, forward strand.
ACTCGCCAACCCCAACCGATCGATCACCCTCTCACACGTCCGACAAACACATCGGACTCTAGCGACGATCACTACCAATCGACCAACCTAGATTTGATCATTAACCATCATTTCGCCTCACATTGGGGCTCGGATCTACAATGGGCGACTATCGCTCCTCCCGGTTGGTCGAATAATTGGTCTCTATCGGGATTCAAAGTGTCATATCCGACCTTAAATTCAACGATCAAATTTGTATCGTATTTTTACAATAATTCATTTCTTACCTTTTTATTTTTATTTTATTTATATATGTATGAAATTTAATTTGCAATGTTGTGCCTATATATTAATTCATTTTGATGTATTTGTAAATTAATTAAATTATGGTGACATGTATGTTAATTAATTATATTATCATTGTGTTTATATGATTTGGTTGATGAGTTTATTACGTAAATATTTGTTATTTCTAAAAATGTAATTTTGGATCATGCTAATTCAAATCTCATCATTTGAGCTATTCATGTCAAATAATGATTAATTTTGAAATTGTTATCAATTTGTTTAGAATATGACTTTAGAACCATGTTATTCAAATCTTGCCGACTTATTGATTTTTGTCAATTTGTCGATTTTTGCCTAATTATCGATTTTTGCCAACTTGCTTATTTTTGCCAACTTGTCGATTTTTGTCGTTACGCCAACTTGTTAATTTTTGTCAATTTGTCAATTTTGCTAATTTATCAATTTTGCCTATTTTTCCCAATTGCCTATCTCGTCTGTTTGTTGATGTTGACTATCTGCATGATCGTCGATTTACCAATTTTGCCTATTTGTTAATTTTTATTTATTTGTCAACTTTTGCCTAATTGCTTATTTTGCCTAATTGATTATTTTCTTGTTTGCCTAATTGCTCGTTTGCTAATTGTGCCAATTTGTCAATTTATCGATTTTGCCAATTTTTCAATTTGCCGATTCTTACCTATTTTCCCTAATTGCTTATTTGCATATTTCCGCATGTTTGCCTACTTTGCCAACTTGTCCGTAATGTTTGTTTGCCTATTTGTCCATTTTTAAGTTTTTTTTTATGCTCGTCATTTAAGTTACATTAGTCATATATCTTTGCATCCATCATTTCTTAGCTATGCATTACAGAGTGAGGATAAGGTCTCTAATCAACCAAGTCCCAAATCACTCGACCGATGGATAAATGCTTGAAAAATGGGTATAGTCTTTTATCATAAAAAATCAGAATCAAGTCGACTTTGAATAAAATGTAGCTTGCCTTAGCCAAGATGAGGTAGGTTGACTTTTTATCTTCCCTACACGTAATAAACCCCTTACCCGAAACTGCGAACGGATAAGTCATGAGGTTTCCTAATAACCGTAATACTAGGTGTCGACTCTAATTATTTTTTGCCCATTTTCTCCTATTTTTGCCTTAACTCGTCACCCTTGACCGACGTCACCCTATGATAGAGAATATTACCACTCGTTAACTCATATTTGAAGTGCAACGAATGCAAGCTAGCAAGACACTAGGACTTATTCATGTTATTCCTAGATATAGAATACATCGTGGAAATTTACCATTTAACTATTAGATCCGACCTTTCAGTCCAAAATGCATTATCAATTTTTTTTTTCATGTTTTATCATTTTATTTTAATTATTTGCACTATATGGATCGGATCTAAGATGCTCGGTTTTACCAAATTCTTTTTCTATTGTTCTATATAAATTTATTTATTAGCTATCCGATACTCGATAATCACTTTCCTTTATTTCCATTTTTCGTCGACCATATTACTTAGTTATTTTGTTTCATTAATTGAAATGGCGTGCTAAAGCCAAATACAAAACTAAGCAATAAGAAACTAATACATCCAATTTACATTACTTTAATGTTACCGACTTAGACCAAAATTTCGATGACTTAGCGTCTATATCGGCTTTTACACAAACTTTAAATAACCTAATGTCACTTACTATAAAAATGGCTTATTCCTTTATTTACATCACATCACTAGTTTTCTATTTATTTGTTCATAGCTTTAAGTATAGCATAAAATAAACCTATCGGTCCTAGCACATACACTATAACACCTAGTACTAAGAAGAAAATTGCATGCAAGATATCCAACTGGAACCTAGAACCCCGTCCAATGTATATCCGATGTGTACACCCCTCGATGACTAGCTCGGTAATGAAATGTGCCATTATTACCTATGCTATCTACACCATAAGAAAAACTAAGTGAGCGAAGCCTCGGTAAGTTAATCTATGCATGCTATGTAGACAAATGATATGCCTATGATGATCATTCACATGCTCATCAAAAAATCCTTTTTCAAGTCATAAAATCCTTGTAATGGTCAATCTAAAAAACTTTTCTATCTTTGGACATGTCTTAGTTTAGAAACTTCAAGGTTTTCATCATTTTTCTCGGAGAATCAAACCCGTTTGTAGGTGCGTACCTTATCAAGCCTTTGGAAATGCATGTCCGCACTCGCTCGACCCTATCCTTTAAACCATATACCATTATAGGTATGGAAACCCCGTGAAGCCCTCCTCATAAAAAAAACCATGAAAGCCACGAAAAATCTCAAAATCATGAAATATTTCCAAGTGTTATCAAAAAAATCCTTAAGGAAAATACCCTTTTTCATGACTTAAAACCTTTCCATCAAATCCTTTTCATGAATTGCCATGCCGATGTATGTAATGTAAATGCATTATGACAATGAATCATGCTTCACATGCCAAATGAAATATCATACAAAATGTAAAATTTAACTTTAACGATGCATTTTATAATGTCATAAATATGTGATACCATAAGTACCTTACCTCATGAATCGTGACCAAACACTTATGATTCACATTCCAATCACAATATCATCACCGCAAGATGCAATAGCAATCAACATTTTGAAACTTTATGCAAACTTTTCATAAACTTGCATATTCATACATAAGCATCCAAATTCACATTTCAAGCACATGCATCACACCGAAATTATCATGGAACCATTAATTACATAATTACATATCAAATTGTACCAAAAACCCTAATTTTGACCTAATGGGCCAAAACCCTAATTAAGGTAAACTAGGGTAGTTTTTCATTTTTAACCAAATCTTCCATATTAACTCATCTTGGTAGTATATTTTAAACTAAAATTAATCAATTAAACACTTAGAAATCAAAATCATAAGAACCCTAATTTCATTTCTAATTGGGCCGAATATGGACCTAAGGAAATTGGGTCCAATTTCCAACTTTTTATGCAATTTCTCACTTTTAATCATCAATTCAAACTCAAACAACCCATAATCAATCAATAGAACACCAATCAAATCAAAGTACTAAAAACCTCCAAATTCTCCTATTTGGTGGAATGATTTCTCTCTCTCAATCTTAGGAGATTTTGATTTTTCTTCCTCAATTTTAAGGCTAATCAACATATTTAAACTTCAATTGCATTAATTTATGGCTCAAAATCACTTTCCCCAAATTAACTTAACTAAGAGCCCTAAACTTAATTGTTATAATTAATTCAATTTAATCCAAATTGAAGTGTCAAACATAAAATTAACATGAAATTGAACTTTTTTGTAGTGTAGGTGAGATTAACTTACCTAAGGAAACTTCAAATTATCCTTGAAAAGTTGGATTATACTGAAAATTCTTATTCCTCTTTTTCACCCATTATTTCGGCCAAGATCCTTTAGGTTTCTTCTTGCAATTTTTGAGCCTCCAACTTAAAATTTGGACTTAATTAGGTAATTTAGGATGTCTAAACACGGTTAGATGCGATTTGGGTGGAGTTTGGATAGAAATTTGGCAAGAGTTTGCCTAGGATTTTTCCATTTTCCTCCCATTTTCTTATTTTCATGCACCCATATTTATAGGCTAAATTAGTGGACTTTTGACTCATTCTCAACCCTTAATTTGGTGCAATATTGGCCCTTGATTTTTCTTTAATTCTCCTTCCTTCATTTGGATTAATTTCTAACCTTTTATTGTTCTTTTAATTTTAATCTTCCATCTAGCTTAATTATAGCCACTCATTTAGCTAAAAGTCAAGCTTAATTAATGCATTAAGTTGGCAAAAGAGGGGTGAAATTGCTTAATTTTGGTCTTTAAAGCTACTAATCTTTTCTTTAATTACTCCTCCATAAGTCCCTCAATTATTCAATTGGTTACTTTAGGTCCTTCCTTTTAAGGTTTCTTAAAAAAAAGAAAAAAGTTAACTTCTAAAGTTCATACTTAATTTAATTTGAAATTTCAAACTTTTAATTTCATTAGGTCCCTAATTCAAAAATTTTATTTCATACCTTTCTAAAATTCAATTTCTTTTTATAATAAATTCAAAAACCACTTAAAAGAATTTTATCATCATTCAAATAATTTTTATACCCTTATTTAAGCCCACTAATCAATTATTATGTGTAAAAATGTAATTGTTTCTATAGAAAATATTCCCTATATATAGAAAAATTAATCTAAGTTTATAATATATTCCTACACATCCTAGATGATTTTTTTACACCTAATGAATACCTTTATAAAAATGTACTTATACCTTTAAAGCACTTAAATTAATTAATTTACCTCAAAAATACTATTTATGCATAATAAAGTTCAAATAAAATAATCACGAGATCGTAAAATTCATCCAATGGCATTAAATAATCTTACACCCCTCTAGAAAATAATATATGCGAACAAAATATTTTTCATGCACACTTAACATGCTTGAATTAATTATTTTACATAAAAATCACTATTCATGCATCGAAAAAATCCATAAAGTATTCATCGAGCATGGAAAAACTATTTTGACTACTCTAAATATTCTAGCAACCCTTTGAATATTATTCCATACCCAAAAAATATTTTTCATATGCCTTTAACTTTTTAAAATTTATTAAATGTGAATTTTTAACAAGTACCAAATATTACATCCTCCCCGCTTTATAAAAATTTTATCCTCGACATTTCTAATTAAACAACTCGGGATAACGAGCTCGCATCTCTCGCTTCTCTTTCCCAAGTTGCTTCTTCAACTTTATGATTTCTTCATAATACTTTCGCTAAAAGGACTTCTTTATTTTCTAATTTCTTAACCTTTTAGGCCCAACATACCTCGACTCAATTCTTCTTTTCTTTCAACCCTCCTTACATTCTTCATAAGTGCTACCTTTAGGGATATCTCATTGCCAAATTAAAATCCTAATTCCTTTCTCTCTACATTTGGGTAACTTTTTCATTAGTTATGCATCAATTTTTATTCCTAGGCGGGTAATCCATACCCAAGATACTCGTCGAAGTCTTAAATACTCAAGATCACGAGATTGATAAGTACAAATGTGATCTTTCACTTCTCATTTCATACTTTTTAATTATAACGTTTGATTCTAGTGACTCTCCAACTAGGAGAGTCACTTCATAAATAGTGTCTAATACCGTAGGTGTCATGCCTAATTGCCTAAATAATGATCACATGATAAATGAATATGTTGTACCTAAATCTACCTATACGCATGCAAATAGGTTAGAGATCGAGATGTTACCACATATATCTTTATTATATTCCTTATTTGCTTCCTCTCATGTCAACATAAATACCCATCCACGAGCTCCTCATCCTTCTATTAATTTCCTCTTGGGGTAATTGTTAGCCAAGTGTCAATTGCCCCGCTTCTCGATAGAAGTAACATACGTTCTTGCCTACTAAACATTCTCCCATATGTGGCTAGCCACATTTAGGACAATTTGAGGTGCCACAATCTTCCATCTTTTATGGCTTTGATTGTTCTTTTCCTTTCTTGTTACTAATATGTCCATTTTGAGTCAAGGACCTTTTTCTAATGGAATGGCCTTGAAGCTTATCGAGCATGCTTCCTTCTTTACCCGTGCCAGTGGTGCCCGTGCCCATTCCTCTTGATCCGTATCGACTCTAAGTTCTTTTCTTACCATGTCCTTATAAGTATCAGCAGACATTCGAACAAAGCTCCTAATTTTTGCCTTCAACCTCGTAGAGGAAATGTTCCTTCTTCCTCTCCTCATCTTCGATAATAAAGGTAGCATAGCGACATCCATGTTCAAATTTATGAATATATTTTGTCATCGACATATCCCCCTTAGACCAATTGGAGGAACTCCTAAATCTTTTTTAACCTCACAATGTTCAAGAAAATATTTTTTATTTAATAACTCCTTAAATCGATTCTATGTAAGTTGTATCACATCGAGAGAGGCTTTCATCGACTCCTACCATTTTTTAGCATCTCTAACTAACATAAAAGGCACACATGTTATTCTATCTTCCTCACTCATTGCTAAATGCTCAAAAGTAACCACCATGGATTCGATCCATTCCTCCACAATATTAGGATTTGGTCCACCCTTAAACTCCATTGGGTTGAACCTTTAGAAACGTTCTACTATTTTAGTTCTCTATGGTGGCTGAATTTCGTACGCCCTATGCCAACTCATTTCCAAAATCCTTTGCAATCGCTCTTCGTGCCTCTCATGCTAGAGTTCTATAAGCTCCTAATGTCTCTTAAGTAACCTTAATAACTCCTCCTCTCGGCTCGATACCACTCGGCTCGCATTTACATCGATACTAGCATTATTACTAATCTTAACTCTCTTAGGCGCCATCCTTTCCCTCTCACTTATTTACGCAAAAGTGGACATAAACTACGTTATTCATTTTTTTCATAATATCATCATACATATAACAGATCAATCATAAAACAATAATTCCATCACAAAGAATAAGCATACCATTCACAATCATCATTTACATTTACCGAATGATCATAACAATCAAATATTAAACATACTTACCGATTATCAAGATCGCCTCCCATATACCTTGGATGTGTTTCAATAAAACTCTATTATGATACCATATCCGTAGCACCCTCAACCTAGGATGTAAATGATCTAGAATATTATTATCACCGACCCACATTCGAAGTGCAATGAATACATGCTAATAAGGCACTATGACTTATCATGCTATTCCTAGGCATATAATACGTCGCGAAGTTTACCATTTGACTATTAGGTCTTAACTTTCAGTCCAAAATACACTATCAATTTTTATTTTTTTTGCATTTTATCATTTTATTTTAATTATTTACACTATATGGAATGGATCTAAGACGCTCGGCTTTACCAAATTCTTTTTCTATTGTTCCGTATAAATTTATTTATTAGCTATCTAATACTTAGTAATCACTTTCCTTTATTTCCATTTTTTGCGATCCATATTACTTAGTTATTTTGTTTCATTAATTAAAATAGCGTGCTAGAACCAAATATGAAACTAAGAAATAAGAAACTAGTACATCCAATTTACATTATCGTAATGTTACCGACTTAAACCAAAATTTTGATAACTTAGCATTTACATCGGCTTGTATACAAACTTTCACTAACCTAATGCCACTTACCGCAAAAATAACTTATTCATTTATTTACATCACATCACTAGTTTCCTGTTCATTTGTTCATAGCTTTAAGTATAGCATAAAATAAACCTTCCAACCCCACCACATATACTATAACACCTAGCACTATGAAGAAAACTATATGCAGGATATCCACCTAGAACCCAAAATCCCATCCAATATATATGCATTGTGTGCAGCCTTCGATGACCAAACTTAGCAGATGAAGTGTGTCATTATTACCTATGCTATCTATACCATAAGAAAAACCTAAGTAAGTGATAGCTTAGTAAGTTAATCTATGCATGCTATGCAGACAAATGATATGCCCATGATGATTATTCACATGCTCTTTGTAAAATCCTCTTTCATGTCATAAAATCCTTGCCATGATTAATCTAAAAAACTTTTCTATCTTTGGATATGTCCCAGCTTAGGAACATTAAGGTTTCCATCATTTGTCTAGAGAACTAGACTTGTCTACGAACGCGTACCTCGTCGAGCCTTTAAAAACACACATCTACACTCCGCTAGATCATGTCCTTTAAACCATATATCATTATAGGTATGGGAAACCTACAAAGCCCTTCTCGTGAAGAAAAAAAAAAAAAAAAAAAAAAAAAAACCTCAAAATCATGTAATATTTCCAATTGCCATTGGAAAATCCCTCGAGGAAAAATTCTCTTTTCACGACTTAAAACCTTTCCATCAAATCCATTTCATGAATTGGTATGCTCGTTGTATATAATGCAAGTGTATTATGATAATGAATCATGCTTCACATGCTAAATGAAATGTTACGTGAAACGTAAAATTTAACTTTAACGATGAATTTTATGCCTTAAACATGTAGAACCATGAGTACCTTACCATATGAATCATGACCAAACATTTGCAATTCATATTCCAATCACACTATCATCACCACAACATACCACAACAATCCACATTTCAACATCCAATTGAATAACAATACATTTTCAAACTTTATGCAAACTTTTCATAAACTTGCACATTCATATATAGGCATCCAAATTCACATTTCGTGCACGCACATCACACCAAAATCATCATGGAACCATCAATTATATAATTACATGTCAAATTGCATCGAAAACTCTAATTTTGGCCTAATGGGATGAAAGCCCAATTAAGGTAAACTAGGGTAGTTTTTCATTTTTAACCAAATCATCCATACTAACTCATCTTGTTAGGCTATTCTAAACTAGAATTAACCAATTAAACGCTTAAAGAATCAAAATCATAAAAACCCTAATTTCTTTCCTAATTGAGTCGAATATGGACCTAAGGAAACTAGGTCCAATTTCCAACTTTTTATACAATTTTTCACTTCTAATCATCAATTCAAACTTAAAAAACTTATAATCAATCGATAGAACACCAAACAAAACAAAGTACCAAAAACCCCCCAAATTCTCCCATTTGATCGAATGCTTTCTCTCCAAACCTTAGGAGATTTTAATTTTTCTTACTCAATTTTAAGCCTAATTAACATATTTAGACTTCAATTGTATGAATTTATGGCTCAAAATTATTTCTCCCAAATTAACCTAACTAAGAACCCTAATCCTAATTTTTACAATTAATTCAATTAAATCCAAGTCGAAGCATCAAACACAAAATTAAATAAAATTGAACTTTCTTGTGGCATCGGTGAGATTAACTTATCTAAGGAAGCTTTAAATTACCCTTGAGAAGTTGGATTATGTTGAAAATTCTTCTTCTCCTTTTCCACCTAATATTTAAGTCATGCTCATTTAGGTTTCTTGTTGGAATTTTTGAGCCTCTAACTTGAAATTTGGACTTAATTAGGTGATTTAGAATGTCTAAAAATGGTTGGAAGTGATTTGGATAGGAACAAGAGTTTGCCTTGGGTTTTTCTATTTTTCTCCCATTTTCTTATTTTCTTGCACCCATATTTATAGACTAAATTGGTGGACTTTTGGCTTAATTTCCACCCTTAATTTGGTGTAATCTTGGCCTTTGATTTTTATTTAAATCTCACTCCTTCATTTGGACTAATTCCTAGCCTTTTATTCTTCTTTTAATTTTAATCTTCCATCTAGCTTAATTATATCCACCCATTTAACTAAAATTCAAGCTTAATTAATTCATTAAGTTGGAAAAAGAGGAGGAAAAAATTGCTTAATTTTGGTCCTTAAACTTAGCGATCGTTTCTCTAATTACTCCTTTAGAAGTCCCTTAATTATTCAATTGATTACTTTAGGCCCTTCCTTTTAAGATTTATTAATAAATATTTTAAATTCTAAAGTTCATACTTAATTTAATTTAAAATTTTAAACTTTTAATTTTATACAATTGGGTCCCTAATTCCTTGCAATTAGATCCCTAATTCAAGAATTTTATTCCATACCTTTTCAAAATTCAATTTCTTTTTATAATAAATTCAAACACATCTTAAAATAATTTAATCACATTCACATAATTTTTATACCCTTATTTAAGCCCTCCGATTAATTATTTTGTGTAAAAATGCACTTATTTCTATAGAAAATATTCCCTATACATAGAAAAATTCATCTAAGTTTATAAAATATTCCTACACATACTAAATGATTTTTTTATGCCCATTGGATAATTTTATTATACCTTTAAAGCACTTAAATTAATTAATTTACCTCAAAAATACTATTTATGAACAATAGAGTTCAAATAAAATAATCATAGAACATCGTAAAATTTATCCAATGGTATCAAATAATCTAATACCCCTCTAGCAAATATTCTATGTGAACAAAATATTTTTCATGCACACTTAACATGCTTGATTTAATTATTTCACATAAAAGCCATTATTCATGCATTGAAAAAATTCATAAAATATTCAGTGAGGATAAAAAAAACTATTTTTACTACTTTGAATGTTCTAGCAACCCTTTAAATATTATTCCATGCCCACAAAATATTTTTCATATGCCTTTAACTTTTTTAAATTTATTAAATGCTAATTTTTAACGGGGAACCGGATATTACATCTTTATTCCTGAACTCTAATACATTTAGCTTTTTCAATTCCTCTCATGCAGTGAGTTTCTCTGCATTTTAACTCATGAAGCTTTTAGCCAAAACTTATATGCGATGACAACTAAGGGTTCCATTATCTTTTATTACATTGGTCGCTCCAACATTACTATCACACATCTTCTTTTTGCAGATGATATGCTAAGCTTCTGTAACAGGGGTAAGAAGAATGTAGACAAGCTAATGTCTTTCCTGTAAATGTACTCTTCTGCCAGTGATCAAGCCATTAGTCTTAGGAAGAGCTTTATTCATTGTAGCAACAAATTGCCTCCAAATAGAAAAGTTCTCTTATCAACTTGGATAGGTTTCTCCTTATCCATTACTGTGTCTGAGATACTTGGGCATGCCATTGCTTAAAGGTATGGCTCGTGTAGAGTACTTTGTAAAATTGGAAAATAAGGTCAAGATAAGCTGATAGTTTGGAAAGGTTGATTACTTTCTACAAGTTGGAAAGGTAGGTTACCTTAATACAAAGTGTTTTAACTTCAATGGGGTTAGTACCTATACCGAAGGCTTTCCTTGCTAGAATACAAGGGTGCATCTCTAATTTTTTTTTTTTTTTTTGAAACTACAGTGGTGATAGCATGCACCATTGGATAAGTTAGATATTTATATCATTTCCTCTTCAGGAGTTTGGTTTGGGAGTTAGGAATCTAGGTGAAGTTATGAATACTATGAAAGGGAAGTTAGCTTGGTCCTACTTGACTAGTTCCTCACAATGGAGTTCATTTGTGAGAGCAAAGTATGGGGATCCATCTACCTTTGAAGTTATCAATAAAAGGAAGGGATCTCTTGTGTGGAGAACATTACTTCCTCATATTAGTTATCTGATGGATCAATCAATTTAGGTGGCTGGGTAGGTGGATTGTGGCTAAACTGCCTCCTCCTATGGGTAATATGGACATCTCTATAGCTCATGTGAAATAGGATTATTCTCTCTATATGTCTTTGTCACAGCTAGTACGAACTGAACTGGACTTATTGTATTTGGTGGATATGATATATGACAGGCTTTTCTACATAGATCATCCATAGGAACCTTTAACTCTAAAGCTTTGCCATGAGGCGGCTAGGAATACTACCTCTAAATTTTAATGGTGGAGGAGCATATGGAATAAATGGATTCTTAGGAAAATAGGTATCTATGTTTGGAAACTTTTACGCTATATAGTGGTAGTAGAAGCAAACATAAAGTCATGTGGTGTTTCTCTAGTCTCCAAATGTCAATATTGCAGCTCTCCGAAGGAAGAAACATAGGGCACTTGTTTCTGCATGGAGATGTCACAAAATAGCTTTGAAGCTACTTTGGAAGCATTCTAGATATTACCACAGGATCTGGCAATTTGCAGCAGCTAGTTTCAGCTAGGCTTACTAAAGGTAATATATGCTCTTAAAAAACCTTTTCTCATATGATAGTCTACAACTGTATTCTATGGAAAATTTGGTTATCAAGGAACAAATCTTTGTTTAACAGCGAAAGTATGAACTGGCTTAGTATCAATCATAAAGTTCTTAACTGGTTGCATGATCTCACTCTTCCGTTTTGTCCAAAGAAAGCATCCTCTTTTCATGACAATGTTTATTTGAGAGCTTTGGGTATGCAGTTACAGAATACCATTCCTTCCTAGGGAATTGGATCAAGTGGCAATTTCCACCAATCAAAAAATTAAACTTAAACACTAATGGAGTATCCAGGAATAATATATGTAATGGGGATGGCATTATTCGTGATGATAGAGGCTATTTGATAATGGCTTTTTCAAGCTATTATGGACCTGGAACGAACTCCAAAGGGAATGCTCTTGTGTTTTTGGATGGCATCAGGTTCTGCAATTAGTATAACATGCAATACAACATAATAGAGACTGACTCTTCACTGATTTTGGGATGCCTCTCTCATTCTCTTTCCTGTCCATGGTAGTTTATTTATATAGTTAAAAAGTGTTGGGCATGCATTAGAATAGGTACTGTCCTTCAGCATTGCTTTAGGGAGGGTAACATGGCTGCTGATTGTCTTACAAATTGGGCATTTCAGCACACTTTCTGTAAGGTTATATTCTCAACATCTAATCTGCCCACCTCATGCAAAGCTGTTATTTTGGATGATAGAATGGGCTTGTTTAATTATCGTACTCATTAAACAAATTGTGAATTGGAGTCTTTATAACTTGCTATTGTGTTATTTTTAGTTGTCCTTTTGATTCTTAGTTTTTGCTCTATTCTTTAGCGTTAGCTTCTTTACCTCTAACATTTTTATTAGGGGTTTAGGCTGCTTGTCCTCTCAGGTGTGTTAGTCCGGACTAGTTTCGTCTCTCTCGTATCCTTTCACATTTTATTTAATATATATCTAGGGTATTGTTCCTGTTTTTCAAGAAAAAAAAAAAAGACTCTTGACCACTAAAATTGTACTACGTCATTCAAGTTTGGACAATTATATTTGGTTTGAAGATTTTAAGTTTTTTGAGCTAAACTACTAAAACTTATTAACAAATGCTAAAAATTTAGGATTTTTTTAGTAAATCCTACTCCGAGTCCACTAAGCCAATTTCTCTAATATATTTCAAAAATAAAATATAGGCATTGATCCTGTCGGAAGATCTGTGTCCATTCTTGCAACTCACAACCTTGTACTAAGTTGATGCTCATTCTTATCCAATTTATCTCGTGATTTAGTTTGAATCTATGTCAAAAATCAAGAAAAATAGCATAGATTAGTATATAATAAAAAAATTAGTTAAGTTATTTAATTAATTTTTATAGAAAATTTGAAATATATATATAAAGATTATTTGTTGCAATCCTAAATATCGTTAAAAAAGGAATGCTTAACAACTTTTGAAACCTCATTAGGTGTTATGCTTTTTGAGTCTGAATTAATCAATTGTAGGACTAATCTTGCCCAGGTGAATAATGTCCATATTTACAAGACCAATGTCAACATCATTTTCATTTATTCTTATCATGTTATTACTATTTGAATGCCTTAAAAAGATGCAAAGGTTAGTTTTTGAAATTTCAAAAGTGAAGTTAAGATCATTAGGACTACCGGATCACATTGAAGAATTATTAGTTTTCTAAAGAAGAAAAAAACAATAACATTGGTTTTCAAGGCTTTGCAATGAAATACTTGCAATAAAAGAACGGTGGGAAATCATCTAAGATAATTGAGAAATGAAAAGGAAAATTGAAGTTATATGATGAAAAAAGGAATAAACTAAAGGTAATAACTAAAAGCATAATTCATTAATTTATATTAAAATTATTTATGTGTGGCACAAATAACTACAACTTTAATGAAAATAATTGATACGGGGGTATATTAAAGAATACAAACAAACTAAAGATTAGAATTGATTGATTTTTTTTTTTTTTTAAGGTAAGATTAAGAAATGATGTAATACATAAGGGTATATTGATAGATTTTTCCCACATTTAAGTCCCTTGTTAAATAATCCAATTTAGTCCTAGCACCTTAAATTTTATTTGCAATTGGATCCTAGGTTTTTGAAATTTTTATTTTCATTTTCAAAACTAAAAGTATCTCTTCCTTCATGCTTTTTATTTTCAAAAAAGATGCTCACTATATTGGACTGTCAACATTAGATCAAAAATTTTAATATTTGAATTATTAAATTTTTTCTGAGTTTAGAATCAAATTATTGTCCAAAATTAAGTATTGACATAATTTAAACTATCATATCTTTAGTCTAAGTTATTTTCTTTAAAACAAATAATAATAGTTCAAGAGTCAGTATTCAATTCACTTGTGCATTCCTCTTACCATCAAATGCAACAATCACAGTAATAACAACTCCCTTAAATTCAGAAGAGTCTCACCAACATTTGAGTGTTGCCGAGAGATGGCATTCCCATTTCCCGCAGCTTCTTCTGTAACCAGTCTCTTTTTATGAGCTAATTTGGGTTTTTTGACCAGTTTTTGATGGGCTCGTCGAGGGTTGGGATGATCCAAATAGAAAAATAAAGCTAGTTGATTCTTTTTAGACCAGCTGATGATGGGCTAGTAAAGGGATGGGATGATCCAAATAAAAAATAGAGCTAGTTGGGTTAGAAGGATTGGGTCCGATTAATCAGGGCTTTGTAATCTCCATCTTAACGAACTTACGATCTAATAATAATAATACCCTTTGCTTATTTTATCAATCTAGTTGCTGTAATTTTTTTTTTCCTGAGCATAACAATAAGGGTGAGAGGTTAACTGCAATATCTTCTTGTACAAAATATAAATAAATTTAGTATTTCTAATTTTATTAAAAATTGAATCTTTATTTTTTAAAAATTATTATAGAGGTGCTTTATTTTAAAGGATTGAGATATTTTAGAAAGAGAAGCTGACTTTTTGTGTACGGAATGATTGAGAGATTGTAGATTTGACAAGGACAACACTTTTCTTTTTCTTTGCTGACTTTTTCGTATTTGCCTTCTCCAGCTTTCGCCACATGAAATTCTTACACGTCGTGGCATTTTCAACCATGGTTATAGTTGCATGCCTCCAAATAGACTTGTCGTTGCCGACTATTTCGTATCTCAACCATACACGTGTTTCAATTGCCACTTTTGTCTTCAAATTTTATTTGGAATTACAGGAAAACATAGTTTCATAATAAACTAATTTCCAAATTCCAACCGGACGTTGTCATTGGTGTGGTGCATAATTCCAACATGATTTTTTTTTATTATTATTATTCTTAAGAGACTAAGCTTTAAGTAAAAAAATATTTTGTTGCAAAAACGAAAAAATACAACTCTACAAACATCATCTTGAAGAAAATTACTACACCCTACTAGAGCATGCTCTAAATACAAGATTTCTTAAGAAAGTAAGTAAGTATACGATACAAGTTAGTTAGCCAAACGATTGACTTCTCTAAAAGTATGAGTAACTTGTACTTATTAGGGATTGTGAAAAAAATTACAAATAGTGAAGATCAACTTATGATATTGTCCACTATAACCCTTCAAAGGCAAGATTAAATTAACCGCAAGTAAAGAGTTCGATTTTAAAATAATCTGTTAAAACCCTATATTTCAAGCCATCTTCAAACCAATTGCGATGCCTTAAAGTTCCGCATATAAGACGAGTACAACTTCATATCCAATAGGAGAAACCATGTAATCAAGTTCCTATATTATATCTAAGAATTTCCCTAGCTCTAGCAATGCCAACGGATGTTCAAAGAGCATAATCCGTATTGAGTTTTACCTAGCATGTACGTGGTTTGACCTAACCCACTAGAGTTTCAACCTTTCTCTCATTAGATCTATTTAACCTAGACATCATCTCAAAACTAATAGCTATATTATTACAAAAAACATGAATGACTTCCTATTAGGCATAATGAAGTTTTCATAAAAAATGAATTTATTCTTCTAAGACCAAATAAACCAACAACAAACTCTAAACCAAATGCTCCAAGCCATTGCTTTTGGATTAGCGAGAATCGAATTTCTCCAACTTAATATAGATCCATTCCTTAAGGTCAAGAGAGAAGAAACGATGAACCATAGTGTCTACTCCCACTTTATTCCAAACAGTAGTTACGGTAGGACAATCACTCAAGACATGAGTAATGGTTTCTCGATCGGTATGGCAACGGGTACAAAATGGGTTAGATGTTTGACTACTACACATTCTTTGCAAGTTGGTGAGAAGTTAGCCATGCATTGTCCTTCATAAGAAGGTGTGAATGCGTTGATGTAATAACCGATACTTGAAAAAATTAAATTTTAATAAAATTAAATACTAAACACATGTGAGAAATATTTTAAAGGAATAAAATAATTCTTAAAGGCTTGAAAGAACATTCGAGTAGTTGAAATAGTCCATTTATGCTTAATTAATGTTTTATTGATTTTAGGTTGCATACTAGTAATTTTTACATGAAATATTATTTTGAGCATATTGCATATGCATGAAAAATATTGTGTTTATGTAGAATATTTGTTAGAGGGATGTTAAATTATTTTATGTGGTTGTATGAATTTTTTGATATGTGGTGAATATTTTATTTAAATTTATATGTGTAGGAATAGTGTTTTTAAGGTAGAATAATTAAATTAGGTCCTTTAAAAGGGTGAGAAAAATTTTCAAGGATATAGAAAAATCCTTTAGGATGTGTAGGAGTATCTAATAAATTTAAATTAATTTTTTCATGTATAAGGAATATTTCTTATAGAAAATAATGTAATTTTTACACTAAATAATTAATTTGGAGGGCTAAATGAAGGTATAAAAATTATATAAATCATAATCAAATTCTTTTAATGAATTTTTGAATTTATTCTGAAGAGAAATTGAATTTTGGAAAAGCATAAAATAAAATTTTAGAATTAAAGACCTAATTGTATAGAAATTAGGGATCTAATTGTATAAAATTAAAAGTTTAAACTTCTATTTTTTTTAATGCTAGATGACGACTCTAAAAATTTAGTTCAATTCACATTCATAAACAAACAAAATTTAATCTATTATTTTTTATAGTCCCACGAATGTCGGGTAGTGACAAGGGGTTTGATGGAGCTTTTTGTGGCAATGGTGGTTGTTGGTTTTGCTAGTTGTGTTTAGATGATTGTTTTGGGTTTAGGTAGGTGGTCTATGGCTGGATTAGTGAGTGAAAGGGACAATAGTGAGGCGAGTGGGAGTGGCTATCATTGATGGCTAGTTTTGGTGATGAGAGGGAGAATGGCATGGAGGATTTTGGGTGTCTATTGGCTTAGGTAAGTCTAGGAGATGGTGATTTGGTTACTAACAAAGTTCGAGGAGGAGATAGGTGTAGTTTGACTTAAGAGGATGGCAATAGTGGCGTTGGCTTGGAAGAAAATGATGACAGCGAAAGAGGATCGTGACGAGTTGCCAGTGAAAAAGGATGTCGTTTGGAGACTGATTTTGAGTTTTTGTGGGCTAGTGGCAATATTGTTATTGGTGAGGGAAAGATTGGTGAGTTTGGTGCGAAGAAGGGATAGTTTTTCTTTTTAGGGTTTTTTGGTAGGAGTATTTGGCTATAGAAGAAGACAAATGAAAGATAAGATGCGTTACGAGGAGGGGAGGGAGGGGTTGGTTTTCGGGGTTTTGGGAAAAGTTTATTTTGGTCTCTCATTTTTTTCTTTTGTTTTTTTTTCCCTCAATCCTTAGCCTTTTCTTGTTTCGAGTTACATTCTTAATTTGATTTCTATTGGTCTTCACACATTTTACATTCTTTAATTTATGCTCAAAATTTGTTCTCTCTCTTTTTTAAATTTATTATTTTTTCTTTCATTTTTTAAATTAAAATTAAGAAATAATTCTAATATATTTAAATCCTAAAAATACTTAAAAATCATGGAAAATCAAGAAACTATGCAACATGTAATTTTTTTGAATTTTGTATAAAATTAAAATTTATTAGGAGTTCAAAAATAGATTATAACAAAACAAAAGGCACCCTGATGCTTGATTCCTGACATGCTTCCATGGTTTGAACTTTGGAAGTAGAATTCACATAAAATAACTTACTTTTCTCACAAAGATAATTACGAAGTTTGGTTACCCTTCCCTAATTAATACAACCGACCACCATAATTAATGCTACTTTCCTAATGGAAACTTACTTGTTTATCAAGTAAAAATAAAAACATTGAAAAACAAAATTAAACGACATCGTTTGTCTCGCATGTAATTCCATTCGGCTCCACAAATATAACCTGTGGACTGACATTCACCCCCACCCCCAACTTACGTCCAAAACACACGTCACCTAACGCGGTACATCAGAAAATTTAATAAAAACGAAGGGCGTTTTAGTAACAGAGCCGCTATATAAATAAAACAGATGGCCATTGTAATGCGACTGGAAAAAATTAAGGGCAGAGCGAAGCGGAGGAGTTTCTGTTATCCATTTCTCATTGTCTTTCTGTCTCTGTCTAAAAAACCCAAATATACTCCTTTCTCTCTGCAGAAAACAAATTCCCATCTCTCCCGATTGTAACAAATTAGGGTTTTTTTTCCCAAATCCACAAATTTTGCAGCAGTAACCATGGTTTCCGATTCAATCAACGCTTCAATTCCTTCTGTCCCGAAAGATTTTGGCAAGAAGAAGAGGGTATGAAGACGACTCCTTTCTTCTCTCTCTCTCTCTCTCTCTCTCTCTCTAGAATTTGATTCCTTTCTAAATCAATCAATTTTGTAAATTTATGTTCTTTTGTGTCTTATTATCTGTTTGTGTTTTTCTTTTCGGGGTTTATGCAGGCCAATAGGTCAGCCAAATTGAAACAGTGCAAGCTTGATGCTCGTCGAGAGCAATGGCTCTCTCAAGGTACCGTGATGATCTCAAATGTATTTTTTTTTTAATTTGAATATTGGTTTTGAATTTATTTGAGTTAATTGTAGTTTTTGGGTACTGTGGTGGGGTTTTTAATTTATTGATGCGATGGATGGTGGATTTCTGTTTCGTTTTTATTAGGTGCAGTGAAGAGTAAGGGATGTAGGGAGGAATTGATGGGTCCACGCGGGTTGCCACAGCAAATTCATGAAGAGGGAAGGAAGGATCCGTTAGAGAATTTGCAGATGAGGCGGCTTGGACGACGGGTAGGGGAGGATGAGAATGAAAATGGATCAATCCATCATGATTTTGATTCTGATTCCCCTTCGAATAGTCCTACTGGCAGCAGTGTCCTTGGTGGCAACGATTCGGGCACCAATTTTACTGCTTCCATCAGTGGCAGCAGTACTAGTGGAAGTAGCGTTGGTTGTTGCTCTGGCTGCATAACGGAAGAGGATGAAGAAGGGGATGATAATTGCTTGGATGATTGGGAGGCTATGGCTGATGCTCTAGCTGCCAATGATGATGACAATAAGCTAGAAAACCATAACGATGATAACAATCCATGTTTAGAATTGCAGTCTTCACTGGAGCATGAATCTATTGTTCAATTGGATGGTAATTTGGGTTCTTATCATGAGAATTTGACAGAGGACAGAAGCGTGCCCCCGAGAGTGACTCCTGGGAATAGTCGGGCGTGGAGGCCGGATGATGCACTTCGTCCGCAGAGTCTTCCTAATTTGTCCAAGCAGCACAGCTTTCCAAATACTGATAGGCATTATGGACAGGGAGTGCTTGCGTGGGGTTGTGTTAGTGGTGTTAATGTGCCATCTGCGTGTCCTATATGTACAGAAGATTTGGACTTCACCGATGCAAGTTTCCGGCCATGTTCCTGTGGGTTTCAGGTCTGCCTTTTCTGCCACAAGAAAATGCTTGAGCTGGATGGCCGCTGTCCTAACTGCAGGGAGCTGTATAAGAATGACCCTGTGGAGGTGGAGGCCAGTGTGCTTGGAGGTAGTCTGACTTTAAAGTTGGCACGTTCTTGTAGCATGAGGTCATAGTAGGACTCCCTTTTTTGTTGGGTGTATGTTGGGTGTATCTCTTTCTCTGTGTCTTATGTGTTCTGCTCTAGTGTTAGGTTGTCATTTCATAGACTTATTAGATGTGGGGATATAGGTTGTTATATGTTTTGGCACCCGAGAATTGAGCTGTTTCTTATTTTGAGTCTTGGTTCTTATCTGGTGGTGCATATGCTGATGTAGCAAACCCATGTTCAGTATGTGAATAGACAAGGGATATAAAAATTCAATACATGATAGATGATTACAATATCCTGTGTCCCTGATGCTCGATTGAGGTGCTATGTTTATAGTCTTAGGTAATTGCTTTTTGGGAGACAGCCTTAGAATACAATAGTTCATGGATGGGACTAATTTAGCTAATTGCTTTGATTGCAATGCAAGTCCTGATACTTCCTAGTTTTTCTGCATTTGATACTTAAAATGTTGCATTATATGTAGGGTCATGGCTGGAATTACATTGTTTGGCTTTAGCCAATGGGGTAAAAAAGGAGTAGAGTTCCAAAAACATTGAAGGCAGCCCCCTGGGCTAAAAAATATGTTTTAGGAGTCACTTTTGGGGGCCACCTATACAAAATTTGATTCTTTCTTGAGACTGCTTCACAGTTGAGGTTTGTGAATGAATGCTATCCCTAATTATGGAATAAAAAGTTCCCTTGTTTTTTACTTGAAAACCTTGTTTCTATTTCTTATTTAATCATTAAGAACATTCTGGTAATTTGTTGGAATTTTTTAATGTCTTGCATGCGTTGGGTGATGACATTCACAACCCACTTTATACACTTGACTAAAAGTGATATGCTTAATGCAAAATAATGATTTTGGTTTCTCCTTGTTTACAAAGATTTACATTTCAGCACTTCATATCAGCATGAGCATTTTAAGGACTCCTTGTTTGGGCTATCTATGCAACTAGAACGTTTAGACAGATAAACTTGTTGATTTTAACGTAATACCGTTATTGTATTAGAATGTGTGCTAACCACTGGACTAGTATTAGTTTGGGAGTTGGATATCTCTTAAACAAATTGCATGTCACAGTGTTCTTTCCCATGTTTCTCTTTGTTAGCCTTTTTGATGTCCTTCTTGAACATTACATGTGGCCTTTGCTTATCTATCTCTTGCTCATGCTGAAAGTGAATTTCTAAACAGTGATTGCCCCTCCTATTATCATATGCATGTTTCGTAATTGTCTCCGAATGTGTGTAGTTTATTGGTTCTCTTATGAATATGTGTGCAATATGTCTCCACTTTCTTGTTTCTACAGTGCAACTTGCTTGCATCACCTTTTCACTTTTGTTTGTTGCCAGTTGGATAGGATCTTGGCCTCAGGAGGCTATTGATGCTATGTTTTTGTGATTGCTGCTTTATTGAATTGGTTTTTCTTATTGGTTGCCCTGTGCTGTCTTTCTAACATGCTGGGGTTGTATTGAAAGATTGGTGTGTGAGGCCACCATGCCTTGGCCAAGTAACAGCAGAAAAGAATTTGCATGTCCTTGAGAGGCTTTTCGCTTAATTCTGATTGATTCATCTAAGAGGGAGATATATAAAAATGTTAGTTTCCTTTGTAAGTACTGATTACTTCATTTTTCTTTGGACCCCATGATTTACATAGCAAGGTCTAACATTGGATGGCTGTAAAAGCAGGCGCGATACTTTTAGGGTATTGTAATCTCAAGAATTGTTGGCTCTATAGCCTGTATGTTTGCAATTTCCAGAGTTGGAACTGTTTTGTTGGCTTTGTTGCTTGTGGTTTGATTACTTCTCTACATGCCATCTACAATTTTTTAGTTAAATGGTGGAAGGTGGCTGTCATTTATTCTCTAAAATTCTTTACTTATCGCTTAGATATCACCTGATTTTGTAGTGATTGCTCGGCTGTTTCATTTTCACCGCAGAGGGAATATGTGCTGGAAAGTTAAATACTGATTCTTCTATGATTTCTATGGATAGTTTCTATTCTTGGGTTGGAAAGAAAGATGTGGCTTGTTGAGTTTTAAGTATGGATGTGCAGATTGTGATTTTGTAGTCTGAATGATTTGAATTAACATTCAGATAGCCGGTCTTGTTAAATGCCCAAGTTTATTGCTATCATGGACGACGCATTGCGAAGTTCGGAAATTGGCGTGACAATTGTATAAGCTGTCCATTTTCAATGATGCGTATTGCCAACTGAAGAAAATGCAGATGGCATGTTTTCACTGTTTTCTATTTAATACGAAGCTTTCACATGTTAACACGTGTTTGTTACTTCAACTAGGTCCTGCACTTGATCAATTTCTTAAAAGAATACTAAAATTAGGGACCTGTTTCTTAAAAGAAACATATGCCCTAATGGACTTAAAAGAATACTAAAATCATAGGAATTAAAACATTGAGCCTAAATCTGAATTAATTAATTAGTTGTAATTATAATTAAGTTGGGCTTAAAATGTTGAGCCCAAATCGACTTAATTAATTAGTTCTAATTATAATTAAGCTAGATATAACAAAATAGGCCTAATCTTGGACTTGGATCAGATTGACAAGTCTTGGATCCTCCTCCCCTCTTAAGATGGCACCATAATGCCCATTTGGGTCCTCGAAAATACATTATGCCTAACACTCTTGAATAAACTCATGAAGAGTTTCTTTGAGCTTCTTAGCCTTAGCCCGCATCATTGAACCATCTTTAATGTGTAATGGATCGGTTCTTGGACTTGTAAACTCATCATCTTGGACTTTCCTTAGAGATACCACCTTATCGATCCATTTAGCTCCATGGTTTCCATCATTCCCTCCCTCTTTAAAAGGATTCGTCCTCGAATCTTCTTTGTCAACATCTACACTAAAAGGAGAGAGATCGAAACATTGAAAGTAGCATTAATTTCATACTCACCCCATAAATCAAGCTTATAAGCATTGTCATTAACTCTTGCAACCACTTGAAAAAGGGTCATCTCCACTTGGTAACAACTTAGAACGTCGTTGAGCTAGAAAACGCTCCTTGCACATATGCACCCAAACCAATCACACGGCTCAAAGATAACTTTCTTTCTCCCCTTATTGGCATTTGTTGCATATTATCTATTCTTCTTTTTAATGTGTTGCCCTATCTTTTCATGTAAGGACTTCACCAATTTTGCTTTCTTCTTACCATCTTAGCTAGAATACTTATCAATAGGAAAAGACATCAAATCCAATGAAGTTAAAGGATTAAAACCATAAACTATCTCAAATGGTAAATAACCAATAGTGGTATGCATAGTCCTATTATATGCAAATTCAACATGTGGCAAACACTCTTTTCGATTCTTAATGTTCTTTTTCAGAATAGCACATAATAAAATAGGAAGAGTTCGATTCACTATCTCGGTTTGGCCATCCGTTTGTGGATGAAAAGTAGCAAAAAACAATAACTTAGTTCCTAAAATTACCCCACAAAGTCTTCCAAAAGTAGCTCAAGAACTTGGCATCACGATCAGAAATGATACTCCTTGGCATTTCGTGCAAACGTATTATCTCTTGAAAGAACAAGTTCATAATGTTGTTGGCATCACTCGTCTTATGACAAGCAATGAAGTGGGCCATCTTTGAAAACCTATCAACAACAAAAACAAACGAAATCCCTCCCTTTCCTAGTCCGTGGTAGTCCCAACACAAAATCCATGGAAATATCAACTCAAGGTGAACTAGGAATAGGTAATGATGTGTACAAGCTATGGGGTTTAACTTTAGATTTAGTTTGCCTACATGTCACACACTTCTCACAAACCCTCTCTACATCCCTTTTCATGTGAGGCCAAAAGAAGTGCTCGGTTAGAATAGCTAAAGTTTTTAAGACACCAAAATGCCCTATTAAACCTCCTTCATATACCTCACGTACAAAGAACTCTCTTAGAGAGCTCATAGGCACGCATAGCCTATTTTCACAAAATAGATAACCCTCATGCCTATAAAACTTTCCAAAAGTGATATTCTCACATGCATTAAACATATTAGAAAAATCTGGATCACTTGCATAAAACTCCTTAATATATTCAAATCCAAGCAATTTTGAACTAAGCGTAGAGATTAAAGAATACCTATATGATAATGCATCAGCTACCACATTTTTCTTACCTTATTTATACTTGAATCACTTACGAGAATATCTTAATAAATTCTACCCATCTCTTATATCTACGATTTAGCTTCCCTTGTCCCTTCAAATGCTTTAAGGACTCATGATTAGTATTTATGATTAACTCCTTAGGCCAAAGATAGTATTGCTATATCTCTAATGCTCGCACTAAGGCATAGAGCTCTTTGTCATATGTAGGGTAATTTAGGGTAGTCCTACTTAATTTCTCGCTAAAATATACTAAAGGCTTCTTTTCTTGCCTTAAAACGATTGCTAATGCCAACACCCGATGCATCACATTCAACTTTAAAAGTTTTAGTGAAATTAGGTAATGGAAATAAAAGAGAAAAAATCAACTTTTCTTTAATTAAAGCAAATGCTTTTTCTTCCTCATCTCCCCATTTGAACCCCACGCTCTTCTTAATAACTTCGAGTTAATGGTGCCATGATGGTACCGAAATCTTTGACGAATTATCGATAGAGACTTGCCAAACCTTAAAAGCTTCTCACCTCACTAACCGACTTAGGTATAGGTCAATCCTTGATTGCTTTTACCTTTTCTTCATCAACCTCAATGCCTCTTGCACTAACTACAAAACCAAGAAACAAGAGCCGATCCGTGCAAAAGTCACACTTTTTGATGTTAGCAAACAACTTTTCTTTACATAAAACACTTAAAACTTATTTTAAATGATTAACATTCTCTTCTAATGTTTTACTATAGATTAGAATATCATCAAAGTAGACTACAATAAATTTTCCTAAAAACCGATGCAAGACATGGTTCATAAGGCGCATGAATGTACTAGGTGCATTGGTAAGGCCAAACGGCATAACTAACCACTCATATAGACTATGTTTTGTTTTAAAGGTCATCTTCCACTCCTTACCTTCATGCATTCTTATTTGATGATAATCGGATTTTAAATCGATTTTAGAAAACACACAAGCACCATCAACTTATCAAGCATATCATCTAACCTAGGAATGAGATGTTTATACTTTATTGTTATCTTGTTGATTGCATGACAATCAACATATATCCTCAAAGTCCCATCTTTCTTAAGCAAAACCAAAACCAAAAACGACACATGGGCTCATACTCTCACGTACATATCACGTAGCCATCAATTCCTCTATTTGTCTTTGTGGCTTCTTTATCTCCTTCGAACTATTTCTATAAGTCTGGTCGGTTAGGACTTTACACTCCAAGAATGAAATCAATTTGGTGTTCTATCCCACAAATCGATGGCAATCCATGCTCAAGCTCTTCGAAAAACACATCTTCAAAATCCTATAAAAGAGATATAACCACACTAAGAAAAAAGAGTTAAGATCGTTAGTGTTCAAAAATGCTTCCTTGTACACAAGTACTAGTACTTTTTGTTTTGACCAGATTGCTCTCTTAATCCGTCATTCTTTTGCATAAAAACTTATATTCTCTCTATTTTTCTCTCTCGGCCTCTCTTTTCAATTCTTTTTTGAATGCACGGTCACGTTCCCCTTTCCATTTTTTTTCACTCATTTTGCTTTTATTTTCCTCACACAACTCCCTCTTTTCTTCACTCCCTTTCAACCTCACTTGATCTTTAAATTTATTTAGGAGTCAAAGGTACAAGAGTTATATTTTTCCCCTTAAAAATAAAAGAGTAACGATTTCTAAACCCATCATGAATGACTCGCCTATCAAATTGCCAAGGATGACATAATAACACATGACCATCTTACATGGGTATAACATCACACATTACTTCATCTTGGTACCTACCTATAGAAAAGGGCACAAGTACTTGTTTAATCACCCTAACTTCTCCACAATCATTAAGCCATTGAAGTTTATATGGCCTAGGGTGTTTAACACAAGTTAAACCAAGTTTCTTAACTAAAGTAGTACTAAAAACATTAGTACAACTTCCCTCCATCTATGATAAGACTACATACCTTTGCCATAACATGGCAATGTGTGTGAAAGATATTGGATCGCTGCTCCTTTTCTTCATCCTTTAATTTGATACTTAGGGCTCTTCTTGCAATAACCATTTCTCCATTTACAAAAAACTCTATCATATCATTATCATCTTCTAATCATGGCATCTCATCATCATCCTTACGCTCACTTTCAGATTCATACAAGCCATCTCGAATCATCATTGCTCATTTGTTTGAACATTCTAAAGCAATATGTCCCTTACCCAAACACTTAAAACACTTAAATATCATGATTCTTAAGAGTTTTGGTGCTAGAAATACCTTTGTCTTTGCTGAATCCATAATTAGTTTTAGGCTTGTTCTCCTAGGCTTTGGGCTTAAACTTGAGCTTCTCCTCATTCTTGCTTCAATTGTTATTCTAAGATGAAGAACTTGTATTCCGCCCAATACGTGAATTGTCCTTGTGTTTGAGCTACCTTTCGATTTTTCCTACCAAGTGTACCAACTCTTTCATTTAGACATAATGTTACAATTCCATAATGATTATAATCTCACGGTTTAGCCCACCTATAAATAGAGCCATAATAGTCTCTCGATCCTCTATAATATTTGCATATATCATGGCTCGTTTCATTTCTTTGTAGTACTCATTAACCGACTTGTACCTTGATTTAGCCTTTATAGCTTTTGATGAAAATCTCGATAATAGTGACTAGGAATAAACCGTTTCTTCATAACGACCTTCATCTCATCCTAAGTTATAATAGAAAGCTCTTCATTCCGCCTTCTCTCCAAAACCATACGATCACACCAAACAACAACATAGGATGTGAACTCCGCAATAGCAAACTTTACCCTTTTTGCCTCTAAATACTCATAACAATCAAATACAAATTCACATTTTCTCTTCCATTCAAGATACAAATCGGGATCATTTTTACCTTCGAATGGAGGGATGGTCGATTTAAGCCCATTCGTCGTTGTTTTCATAACCATTATGCCCCTATTCTAGCCGCTCAAACCATGGCCCCAATCACAACGATCACTATCTTAGCCTCCACGTCCACCACGACCTCTATTACCGTGGCCACCTCCTACATTTTGTACCAAAGATGCACAATCATCAAACTCTTCCTCAAACATGCCTACTCTTCATCCCGTATTTGCCTTCTAGCTTTAGGGCCTAGTTTGAACTCGTCTCATTTTACCTCAACTCCATGGCTTCAGTTGATTGTTAAAATTCCTCATAAAATGCATTAATTGACCCTATTGAATTTGGGTCGCTTCTTAAAGTAATTTATTTTCAACTCTCCCCTCCACTTCATCTCCAACCACTCTTTTTTACTTATCTCCCATGATTAGAAACCTATAAAGTTAGAGAAAACAAGAAAATAAAAGCAATTAATAGAACCTCATAATAGCACTCCCTCACATGTTTGCACTCGTATAAGATGTTACTCACACTCTTGTTTACACTATTTTAGGCTTTTGTTATAATAATCTCACCCTCTTGCCTTTTACCACTCTTATTTCCTCAACTAAGCTCTTAATTGAACTAATTAGACAAATATAGAAATACAATACAAATGGAAAAACTAAACTTAAACTTTTGAGAGTAAATCAAGGTGATTTTGTAGGCTTTCCCACTTTCTCCTCAATTCATTCAATTTGGCTTCAAATTGTCGATTCTAATTTGTATAAGTTCCACGCATGTGTTGGAGTGCTTAGGCTCAATAATAGCCTCGTTTCTTGCAATTGTTCAAAGATCACGTTTTGCTCACGTTCCACAAATATAATTCGAGTTTAGAATTTTAACTTTTTTTTCCAAAACATTCAATCAACAAAACACACTTCTCTTTTGTAACCAATCAAATTGCTCTTTTTTTCTTTCTTTCTTTCTTTCTTTTTTTTTTTTTTATAACTAGAAGAATAACATAACAATTCTTTCTTTTGGTAGCCTTAAGATGTTTTTCTTCGATTTGGAACAAGAAGAAGAAAATTTTTGGAATTGACTAACAAGACGAGACTTAGATTAAAAAAGACAACAACGAATGAGATACAATAGGATAGAAACAAATTAGACTTCCTTTGGCTTTTTTTTTCAATTGCAACTAACTCAATTTGGACTAAAATGAAATTAACTACAAAGACACGAAATATAAAAAAGATAATAAAAAACAACCCGATTTATATTGAGAAAACGAAGTTAACTACAAATCGATCTTTCCCTTTTTTTTTTTTTATATATAAGACTCAATTTATCAAGAAAAGGAACACGAGACTCAAACAAGAAAAGCTATGACAAAATAACAAGAAAGACGCAATAAAGAAAACAAGACAAATACGAAATAAAAGACACAAGGACTATGAATAACCAACCCGACTTTAAACAACTTAGGCTTTGATACCAACTGATGTGAACCCCACATATAAAGACGAGAGATCCTAACATCTTTATCAATATGCAACCCCCAAAACGCACCTAATCAGAGTTATCGTAAGCGAGAACCTAACTTGTTTCCTATATGGAGGCAAGAATTGAAGCTATGTTGCAATGGAGTGAAAAATGCCACACCTTATGGAGGATGATAAATTTAGAGACACCACAAGGTTTACAATCCTTGATAAGTCAGTTTAGTTCTCAAAAGAACAAAGAAAGAAAATCATCTCAAATTTATTAACTCCCAAAATTATTTTCTAAGACCAAAATAGAACTAAACCAGCCTTTAAATAGGCAAACACGCCACTGCTAACCCTAAAAAGACTCTACATGTCCTTTCCACCCAAAGAGAACATAAACAAACCCTAATGGACTTAAAAGAATACAAAAATAATAGGGCTTAAAGCATTGAGCCCAAATCTAACTTAATTAATTAGTTCTAATTATAATTAAGTTAGGCTTAAAACATTGAGCCCAAATATGACTTAATTAATTAGTTCTAATTATAATTAAGCTAGATATAACAAAATAGGCCTAATATGATTTAAGGAGCCCAATCTTGGATTTAGATTAGATTGGCAAGTCTTGGATCTCTCTCATCTCTTAAGATGGCACCACAATGCCCTTTTGGGCCCTTAGAAGTGCATTCGCCCAACACTCTTGAATTAACCCATAGAGAGCTTCTTTAAGCTTCTTAACCCTAACTCATGTCATTGGACCATCTTTAATGTGTAATGGATCAGTTCTTGGACTCGTAACTTGCCATCTTAGACCTCCCTTAGAGACACCACCTTGTTGGTCCATTTAGGGTTATCTGAATTTGTCGAAAACCCGACTTCATGTCAAATTTAGAGAAGACAAAAACATGATTTAATTTTTGTAACAAATCTTTTTTATTAGGAATAGGATACCTAATCCATTTTAAAGCTTTGTTTAAGGGTTTGTAATTGATTACTAGTCTTGGGGTTCCTCTTTCTATCTCAACATTTTTATTAACATAGAAAGTTGCACAAGACTAGGGTGATCGGGATTTTTGGATAAGACCCTTAGTTTCTAAATCCCGAATTTCTAACCTACAATGTTTTTCAAGGTTAGCATTCATCCGAATAGGTCCGGCTTTGGTAGGGATTTGTTTGTCATCAAAACCTGTTTCATAAGGTAGGTTAACACTATGGTTTTTCCAATTCCGGAAAGCATTAGGTAAATCGAACAAATTTCTTTTTCAAGCATGCTTTGAAAATCTAAAATTTTCTTTTTTAGAAATTCATTTTGTAATTGTCTTTGGATATTTTTTAAAGAAACATCATGCTTTAAATGCATTAAATGTTGTTGTTTTTCAGCAATCACAACATTTAATTCAAAGTTATAAATGGAACATGTTTTGATGATGTTTAGATTCCTAGTTCTAGGTTTTTCTAGAAACGAAAAAGCAAGTTTTGTATTTCTATTTTTGAATGATATGCAATCATGCTTCACAAAATATGGAGTAATCAAATTAATGAAAGGCGTTCCTAAGATTACCATATGATGTATATTTTCAATTAATAGAAAATAATTTTTTATTCTAGTATTTTCATTAACCACGGAGGCTTTTGTCTTTCCTCTAATGGTCATTTTAGAATTGTTTACTATAGAAAGACGTTCATTCATTTGTACATGGAAACGTTTTGGGACAATGCTTTGTTTAATACAATTTAAATCGGTACCGAGTATCAAACAAGTTAGTAGTGTTAATTTTGAAATCATTTTGAAACACAAGAGTAATTTTAATCAAGTATTTCCTAGAAGTAACTTCTCTAAGCACAAACAGGAAATCTTCTGGAACACGTTTCGGATTCTCAAGGTTTTGTAACTCTTGGTTTTCTTCAAGATTTTCAATGTCAAAATCGACTCTTCCTGTTTTTCTAACAAGGTTTTTGAGAGACTAGAGTCTTTGGTTTGTCTTTCCTTGAGCTCTTTAAGCTCGGTTTTGATAATCTTAATTTCAAACTGAAGGTCTTGAATTATGGTCAAGTGTTTTTTGGCTTTCTTCTTCCTATCTAGTATGGTTGTAAGTTCGTAGGTATTAGTACTAGTGGAAGGTAGGGTGGAGGGTTTTGGTTTTTCTTTAGGCTTATCTTCTACGGACTTTAAGAGTTTGTCTAAGCATTCTTTTTATAACCGAGGGTCCTTAATTTTTTGAATAATCTCTAAGATAAGGTCCTGATCTTTAGTTAAGACATTGATTTGTTTAGTAGTAGGTTCATTATCCGAACTAGGGTTTGAGCTAGAGAATGTTACAAGTTCATCAACTTGCGGGGTTTCTTCACTATCGGAATAGTCCGAAAGGTTAGATGATTCTATTAACAAGGCGAGAGATTTTGTTATAAATTTTTTCTTCTAGGCGAAGCTCTTATAGCTTGGTATTCATCCTACAATATTTTAAAATGTGGCCTTTTTACTTGTATTTGTAACGAGTAAAGTCCTTTTGGTCGGTTTTGGGTTTGTGCCTAAACTGGGTTTTTCTAAAGGGCTTTTGGGTTTTCTTTTGGAAAGGTTTTTTATAGAAGGGTTCTACTTCTTTAGGCTTTCCTTTATGATGACGATAGGGCTTTTTATAGGATTTTCTATAGGTCTTAGCATCACGGTTATTTTTACATCCTGAAGGTTTTGAAGTGGAAATATCAAACGGCTTACAAAAACTTCCTAATTCCCGTCTACACCTTTTTCCTCCAAAACAGGAAAGGAAGTCACTCTTGGCTTTTCTACTTTGATAAAAAATTTATCTCTAAAAACATCCACATGTGGTTCCTGCAATGGTGGAACTACTTTGGTTCTCTTTTAGAAATATTATCTCCTAGTGTTTCGAAAGTTACAAACTTTTCAAAACAAACTTCAAACCTACAAAACAAGAAAAATGTTTCACACCTCTTTTTCTTTTACGCACAAAGTTTTTCCTTCTTGGGTCCGTTCACGGTTCTATGAAACAATTTATCAAGATCGATCCTTGTTACTTATCGGAAGATTCAAAGTAAAATGATGGGATTCATTTAAAGTTCCATCATCCCTTTCTAAAGAATCTATAGAACAATGGCTTACCAAATAAGGTCTTCTTAAGCCAAGTTCATCCACTACAAGTTTCTTAGCACAAAAATCGTTGTCAATGCCGGACTTATAGCGATCAAAACGAGAAGATGAATACTTCACCATTATGTTTGAAATGGTATAAAACAGATCAAATTCCTCATAAGCTAAAGAATCGGATTCGAATCAAAACATGTGATAAACCTAGGCGATGAAAACGAAGATAAATGCTTTGGAATCTTTTCCCCGATTCACCACTCGTGACACTTCAAGACGAAATTGCACCTTCCAGGCAATTTTCTATCTCAAGACAAAATCATTTTCTAAAAGTTACTATTCATCTCACATGACAAGTCAAGACAAAGCTGCTTTCGACGTCTTACTTGTTCATAAACACATGAAGACAACTGTAGCAAAATTACTTTTTGGTTTTTACTATTCATATCAGCTTTCTCTATAAATAGGAAGCTCATTTTCATTTGTGGGGATCTAGTTTTTGAGAAAAACACTCGGAACATAATTCCTCTCGTAATTTTATTCTTTAAGAATTGTATCAATATCAAAATCTTAGTTTGTAAACAAACATTCCGCAAATCAAAACTTGTAAGTTATTTTATTAAATAAAATCTCTTACATTTATGTTCTTCTTCTTCTTTCAATAAAATCTCATTCATTTATCTACATCTAAGTGGTTGGCTCTACCGCCCATTTCAATTCCGTATTTTAATTAATTTTATTTCATACCTCCATCATTCATTATATTCCTAGGAATAGATGGTATCAAAGCCACACCAACTCAAAGTAGAAAAGCCAAGCATTTATGGTGGTTGTACGTTTATTGTTTATATAGTTCATGTTTAGATCCTGCTAAAGAGATAGGGGTATAAACAATTGAGTTGGTGTGGTCGTCGTAAGTCCTTAAGGTTAAGCGAGTAAATCGGAGGAATCACCTTCATAACTCTGCGTATCCCATGCTCCAAATAATAGTCTAGCTATGATTTTATATTATGTAGATCTACTTCCTTTATAAACTCTTCTGCTTCGATTCTTTTGAATCTAGGAAGATAATAAATAGTGTTGAATATGTAATTGAAGATTTTGAAAAGAAATTGATGATTGAGCAATACTCAAGATTCATAAAGATGAAATTTACAAAACCTCAAAATATAATCTCTTAAAAACAGATTTTACTATCAAAACCGAGGAGAGGGACATTCAGCTTTTAAAACCCTTTGAAACAATTCATCTCCTCTCTTCTAAAACTCTTCAAAAACACAAAGACAAAAATTTCAAATATATTCATATAGGTCTAGTTCAAGTGGGAATTAAACCACTTACAAAAGAAGGATTGAACACTTCAATCATGGAAGTTCTTAGAGACAATAGGTTTACCAATTTCTAGGACTTTCTGTTTAGTTCTATTGAGTTCGGTTTATGCGGTGGACCTATATCCTTTGATTGTTACCTAAAATTTATGGTATCTTTAAATGACAAAAACATTCGGAGTCTCTAGTACTCCAAATCAAAACCCATAATTATAACATGATGGAAAGATCATCCTAGTTGCTTTAATCATAAAAATTCATTATAAGGCCATGAACTCTGCCTTTGCCTCAAAACATAAAAGACAGATCAACCAAAGAAGAAACCCTTCTCCTACAAATAGACTTGACCAAGTTTAACATTATCATTCCTAGACCTATTACGTAGAAAGATATTGTCCTACCGGATGAATGGGTCTTAGAAGGAGTAACCGGACCTAGATCTCTACCAATGCCGAAATCCCAAAACCAAACAAACAAATTAGATCTATAGCGCGAGCATATAGATGGAAGTGTTAGACTATCATTTGACAGGAAATTTATCAACGGTAGATTTTTTGATGTTGCCTCTAGTTTTGCAACTTATAACTTAGGAAGATTTTCTAAAATCCCTTCGTCATAAATTTACAAAATGATAGGAGAGATATAGATTTAGACCAAAGTCTACCACCTCTAAAACAACAACATAGGTTTTCAACCTCCGATGTTCGTAACCCTATTTTACAAAATATGAATTATTGTACAAATATCCCAAAACCCGGATATTCAAATCGGGATGAATCTTCACTCGCATCCTCTATCGCATCTGCTATCACCGATAATATTACAAATGAATGTAATGCCTTGTCGATGATAACTTTACGGTAGATAAACAATATCTGCATAATGATTTCTATGCAAAACATAATTCGAAAAAAGAATTTGGTTCTTTAAAAACTTTCTAGATAACAAAAAAGATATTCAAAATAAATTTTATGCATTTGTGAATATTCATAAGATTCATT
Organism: Dovyalis caffra; assembly: GCA_963924115.1. Classification (NCBI taxonomy): domain Eukaryota; kingdom Viridiplantae; phylum Streptophyta; class Magnoliopsida; order Malpighiales; family Salicaceae; genus Dovyalis; species Dovyalis caffra. The sequence continues at coordinate 3,258,585 of CAWUPB010000030.1, forward strand.
TATTGTTCTTTGACTTGTTGGAATTATATGCTAATGATAATTTAATTGATTATCCTTTTGTTGAAAATTTGAACCACTGTTGCCACCGAAACAAAACCCCTATTTGGGAAGTGGAAGGACGGATGATTCAATCGACCATCCTCCACCTAGGAAATTAGCCTTTGCTCATGGAGAAGCTAAAATTGAAGCTTATCCTTACAAAATCCTCAAAGATGATGACTTAGTAAACATCAAGAATATTATTCAATAGAATAATTTTACAAATACAAACCTTCAAACCATAGGAAAAACATTGGTTAGGATAGAAAGTCACATCCATAAGTCGAGTTGTTTCTATCATTTCTGTTGCTCCAAAAGAAACCAAGTCCGAAGATAAAAAATTAAAAAACCCAGTCTTCAAACCCTTTCGGGTTTCCAAATCAAGCCAATAACAAATTCATTCAAACCAACCTAAGTTTGCTAGAGCCATTAGAGACCAACTCGGTAAGATAGGAATATCTTCCAAAAGTACCTCTAAGCAAATAGCTCCCGAAACTCCCCAATCAAATAGCGTAAATGTTTTGGACCAAAACTCGAAATAGAATCCGTGCTCGAAATTAATAAGTTTCATCTGGAAAAACCCATTACCTATGATCACCGCCCCTAACATAGGAGAAATGCCAAACAAGTTAGCACAACCTAGGTTTAAGGCCTCTTCCATTTACGAATGGACCATAGATGGATTGTTGGAGTATAATATTCTTAGCTTAATTCAACAAATGACCATGGTCGCTAATGCCTACAAAACCCAAACTGGAACCCTTGACCATGCGATAGCTGAATTGCTCATTGTTAGTTTTTCTAGCCAATTGAAAGGATGGTGGGACTATTATCTCACCGCCCAACAACACCAAGAAATCCTAAATGTCATACAAAGCCGATCAAGAAGGATTCCTCATTTTAGATAATTTAGGTGAACCAATTCAAGATGCGAGTATCAACACTCATCCCGACCATTTCCCTACATTTCATAGGAGATCCCTCTCACCTTAAAGATAAAAATGTTGAACTTCTAAGTAACCTTAGATGCAAAAAACTTAGTGATTTTCAGTATTGCAAAACCACATTCCCGACCGCAGTCATGCTTAGGGAAGATTCTAATCAACCTTTTCGGAAGGAGAAATTCCTTGCGGACTTCCTATACTCTTAGGTGAAAAGGTTAGAACTAGGATTAAGGATGCCTTAGGTGACCAGATTCCTTATGACTGATTAACCTATGGTGAATTAATTAGTCTTACCTAAAAGGAAGGACTTAAGATATGTCGGGATTTAAAATTACAAAAACACCTTAAGTGGGAAATGAAAAAGACAAGACATGAATGTTTTACAAAAGGATGTTCAAAACATTACATCAAAACAAATCTTTGTCCGTTGGCAAGCAATCCTTAGTATATTTGATTTCGAAATCAAATTTATTAAAGGAGAACAAAATTACATTCCGGACTTCCTAACCGGAGAATTCTCGTAAAACGAGTCTTGATGGCCAAGAAAAACAAAAGGAAAAAACCCTTTATCCCGAAACAAAAAGTCCAAAACCTATCTCCTCAACAAAACCCATTATCTCTTGGGCCGATGCTTGCCTCAAAACAAGAGTCGAAACTCCTATCAAAGCCCGATCTGTTGAAACTTGGGTCCAAAATTCGATAAGCAAGCCGAACTCTTTCTAGCCCTCAAAAAATCTCGGGTATGACCCCTCAACTCTGTTCAAAAATCGGAGAAAGGTTCTTCCTCTAATATATATATATATATATAACTCACACATTCAAAGCTAGTATTGTAGGATTTGAACTCATGACCTCTTGTTACAAAAGAGCACTACTAATGGGCTATAAGCTTTTTGGTCGATCCAGATTTGATACAATTAAAGAATAATTATGATTAATTATTCGTAGGTAATGAGAATCGAATCTTGATTTTAGCCAAACTAAGATGATACTAAACAATTAATAATATTTTCAATGTGTGAAAAGTTAGAGAGGACAATCTTTTTTTTTTTTTTTTGCTAAATGAGTCAAACTTTTCTAAACTTTAACTTATTTGAAATTAAGTTATTGAACTTAAAATTTAATTTTTAAGATCTCTAAGCTTTTATTTTTGAAATTTAATCCATCCTTTAATTTTTTATCATTGATCTCAAGAAACATACCAATCACATAAATAGCTCCATGATAAAAATCATTCGAGTGAGATTTATATGAGATTCCTAAAAAAATTTGAGATCATTTTAGGATCATTTTCTATTTTTATTTTTTAAAAAATATACAAATATACTTTTTAATTTAATTTTTTTTTAGAAAATGAATTGAATTTTTCCCAACTTGTTTTCAAAATTTCATATCAAAATATCGGGAATTGAATTTTTTTTTATAAGGGAGATTTATAGCTAAAAATCGTTAGATGGACTAAATCACAAAAAAATTAAAAATTTAGAGATTCTCAAAATCAAATTTGAAGTTTGTAAACTTAATTTCAAATGAGTTAAGTTCACGAGAGATTTAACTCATTTAGCTTCTTTATTATTATTATTATTATTTTGATAAAGAGGGAGTGTTGGACTGAGATCATAATTATCACTAGGTTGAAATTTCAGTTGAGTGCTCACTACACAATAAATAATACTAATAATAATAACAATAAAATAAATAATAATAAATTACCATCGGCATGGTGTGAGTTATTGTGAGATCTAATCCTCTCCACGACCTATCATTTTGACATGAGAGCTTGAATGAGGAAAAGCTTGCAAAACTTGTATTATTATTATTTTTTTTGTTTTTTTTTTGTGATCTAATACTAAGCAAGCCAATAAGAGAGTGTCCCATTGTTTTTTTGTTTTTTGTTTTAATTCATTGAAGGCTTAATAGAGCTACTGGATTACACAATAGGAGTAGTCCTCTTCGTTATATAATCGTCAAAGAAATTAAAGTTACTAAAACTCTGAATCTTTCTTCATTGAAAAAGCTAATTGGATATATAACCAATAAGCTTAGTCTACTTGTTGGGTTTTTAGAAACGGAAGAATCTATTTATAACATCATGTCATGCATAATTATAGAAAAATGATTGCTCTAATCCTGCTATTAGCAGATTCGTAATTTTCTAGTTTCCCTGAAATCCAGCTGCGCAGTAAATTGATGATGATGGATTAGTACTGTCTTAAAGACGGCTTTACTAAAAAATATAATCAATAGGATGAACTAGATCAGGTCAAAGAAGGCTCCTCTGTAAATGATGAGTTGCGATTGTTTGAGAATAAAAACAGAAGGGTGAGGAAACCCTCAAATAATTGCTTGGAATATGAGGTGACATTACTGGGAGATCAAATCATGTATCATTTCTGGGGCTGGATATATGATGTTGGGACATTATTGAATCACTTGAATGTTCCATGCATGGCCTTGCGCGATAACGGTTCAAAATTTATTTTACGAAAAGAGAGTTGAATATACTAACGGTTTTTAGACACTCTAGAGCCATGTTAAGAGGATGTCTTAATGTTCTTGATTTGTCCCAAGTCATAAGCACCACAACTCCTACTCAGTACTCCCCCCTTTTCTCTCGTGCTCCTCTCTTGTCATGCATTTCCGCCTTTTCTCACTTCCTAATTTTGTGAATCAGAGGACCAACAGATGTTAGAACCTTGTTCAACCTATCTTTTGGTCTTCTTCCTGACACAGTTCTATTTTCCCCATACATACCATGCAATTGTGTGTTTGTTTTGTTGAATGATGCCTCATTATTCAGCTGTGAACTAACTTTTGTTGTGGTAATAGAACCAATTACTTGACAGCTTCAATTCACCTATGTGTTTCGATATGGTTGGCTGATGCTGCAGTTCGCTGTGTTATTTGCATATGCATAATTGCATACAAACTGCTGAAAGCTGACAAGAGGACAAACCATATGATGCACAACCACAAAAGTGGATGGAAACAGTTGGAATACAATTCTGATTAGGTTTTCCATTATCTCGTATTGTAGAATACTCTTCTTTTTGACTTCATTGATTAGGAATGGAACACTCCTGTTGCAGCGTTTGGTTTCGGAAAATATTGAAGGTAGAGGAAATGAGGAAAGGAGGAAACGAGTTTAACCAAAGCAGGAGAGGATGGCAGACAGGAACAGGATGGTGGCATGCTCAACTGTTACGGGACTAGAATCCTTCCCAGTTCCCAGCGAACTAGTCTGACCCAATCGGGTATGATGGTTGCCCTTTAGATAGAACCGTGGTTCTGATTGTCAATGGGGTTTATTGTCTGCTTATTTTCAGTTCTAACCAGTCAGCAGGAGGGCTGTACTGGAAGCATTAGCCCTCCATGGGCAATCAGGCATACCTAGAGCTAGAGCTATCAACGGATCAGATCGGATCATGATAGATCTTGATATTATTTGTTTAGTAAAATGGATCACGTCGAATCTTATGAATTCCAATCGAATTTTTAAAAATGTGAAATTAGATTCGGATTCTAACATACTCGGATCAAATTCGGAGCTCTATCAAATTTATAACTTGATTTTTATAGAAATTTTATACTTACTATATTTCATATATTGCTTGAATATAAAATATATTTCAACTACTATATGTATAATAAAATATATTAAGATAATATTTCATTTATTAATTTCGTAAAAATTTCAAAATGCCACACAATTCAAAATTTAAAAAAAAAATCAAATAATTTTAATAAAAGTTTGTCTTGAACTAGGTAAGAAGTATGATAAAACTAATAATAATAATTAATAATTTTTTTTCTTGCCATGTGGTAGGAAAAATACAGCGATGATAACTATAATAACACAAACTCTTGAAAATGTATATAATTCAATTTATAATTTTTTTCACGAAATTGAATTAAGAAAATGACAAGAAATTTATATGTTATTTTTTGAAAATACAGATTGTCATTTTGAAAAGAATATGTGTTATTTGAACTTTATAATAAATAAAATCTAAATTTCAATTTAGTTTCATATTTATATATGTTTTCATATTTAAATTTTTAATTTTTCAAAAAAAAAATATTTATCACAAAAATATTAATTTTAATTTCGGGTTAGATTATTATAAGATTGTATCAATTTAGATCTGAATTTGATCCATTTAATAAACAGATTAATATATTCAAATTATAATCGGATTCAAATAAAAATACCATACTATTTATTTACATCGGATTCGAGTTAAAATTTGATCCATTTACAACCCTACCTAGAGCTATTAACGGGTTAGACTCAAATCGGATCATAGTAGATTCAAATCCGATTTGTTTAATGAAACAGATCGGATTGAATCTTAAGAATTCGAATCGAGTTTTGAAAAAAAAAAAAGAAAGAAATTGGATCTAAATCCTCGGAGACACTCAAATCGGATCATAGTAGATTCAAATCCGATTTGTTTAATGAAACAGATCGGATTGAATCTTAAGAATTCGAATCGAGTTTTGAAAAAAAAAAAAAGAAAGAAATTGGATCTAAATCCTCAGAGACTCGAATGAATTCGGAACTTTATCAAATTTATCACTTGATTTTCATAGAAACTTTATGCTTATTACATTTCATATATTGTTTGAATATAAAATATATTTCAACTACTAAATGTTTAATACAATATATTAAAATAATATTTTATATATCGATTTTGTAAAAATTTCAAAATGCAACACAATTCAAAAGTACAAAATTAAATAATATTAACAAAGTTTTATCTTGAACTAGATAAAAAATATAACAAAGCTAAAAAAGATAAATAATAAATAAATTTTATTTCTTGTCCACATAATAAAAAAATAAAATAAAAATAGAGTGATGACAAATATAATAGCACAAACTTTTGAAAAGGTATATAAGTCAATTTATAAAATTTTCACGAAATTAAACTAAGAAAATTACAAGATAAGAAAATTAGAAGAAATTTATAGGTGATTTTTGAAAATACAATCATTATTATGAAAAAAAAATGCATTATTTAAATTTTATGATAAATAAATTCTAAATTTCAACCCAGTTATATTTTTATATTTTTAATATTTTTAAAAAATATATATTTATTACCAAAATATTAATTTTAATTCCGGATGGAATTATTGTCAAATTAGATTAAAATAAATCAAGATTTAATTAATTTAATAAATATCATAATCGAATTCGAATAAAAAAAATATTTATCATATCAATTTCATTACATCGGATTTGAGTTAAGATCCAATCTATTTACAATCCTAAACATACATAGTTTTCTATTTTTTTATGGCTAAGTTATTAAAAAGATTCTCAACTATGGGTCAAACTTAACTTTTAAAAATTTTTATTTAACTACTACAGTTATTTTTTCGTAAATGATAAGCCTCTTGAATTATTTATTTAGCATTGACTACACGTGATGGCTTTAAAAATTGACACGTAGCCAATGTTTCTCCACGCCACGGATGAGAAAACTTCACTACAAGGTCACCTAAACCTTGGTTTCCCTTCCCTTGCTAGCCCAGTTGCAAACCAGACCCTTATTTCTCCTCCTCACCCTTTATCTACTTTCACTCAAATGTCCCTGGGAGTCAAAAGCAGATATTTTCCCGCTGACTTTCTCACTTTTACATTTACATGGAAGTTAAATTGCATCATCATAACTTTTTAAATTCAAGGTGCTCAATTCCGAATTTATTTCATTTTTGTTTGTTTCGTTGCAAGTTTTCTTTTTAGTACAATCAGTTTCGAATTTGTAATTAAAGAGTAGCAGGGTTTTTGGAATCTCTGCTTGTTTGGATGCTGAGAAACCGAGAGAAAATAAAAGAAAATCAATATTCAAAACTGGAATTTCTGTTCCAGTTGTGATTGAATTCCTTGAATTACACTTTTTCTTTAATAACTTCATTATTAATGTTTCATGTTTTTCGTTTTGAACGACTTTAAATGTGAAGTAAACTCGCTTAATTTGTTCGATTAAGGTTTTGTGCAACTACTATTGTTCGTGTTGTGTTGAAGTTTTAATTGTGTTTGCTGTTGGGCTTGCTAATTAATTGGTTTGTTCATGAAAAATATAAATGCTTGGATATGATGATTTTCTTCTTCGTATACGGAGAAAGAACTAGGAATTGAGAAACTTGTAGCAAATAGATGATGATGTTGGGGTGAAAACTTGAATTAAGCACATTTCTATCAAATAGGAAGTGCTAACAAGCGAGAAAAGACACTTGATATATATATATATATATTATTACGGCATGGGCTACCAAGTGTATCCCGCCCTAATGAATAAACGAAAGGTCTTTCAGTCAAGTTTTAACACCGGAAATACCGCAACTTAGAAAAGTAGGCTGATTCGTAAAGGATCGTAGCCTACACCGGTTCCCGACGTCGTAGGCCTCTTGGGCGATGGGGTTTATGTATCGATGCCTTTCTTTAAAAGAAGAGTCTCGAATAGCGAGAAAAAAGACCACTCGCCTCTTTACTTGTCTACGTTACCGTCGAAAGGATAGAAATACTAATGTTTGTTGTGCTTTTGTTTCAACATTAATGCGGTGAGAGCTTATTGTTGAGGTTGAGGTTTCTATTGCAGCTCTTCAAATCCATGTCTTTCTAAAAATTCAATTGTTTCCCGCGAAGCGTAGATTGGTTTGATTATCTACTCGTGCAATTGGGGTAATTCAAGGAAAAGATGCCTTATGAGGCTTGCATCGTAGAGGAATGGGAATTAAAGTCTTACCCCTTGCTTGGATAGGGATAAAAGCGGAGGAGAGGAAAGAAAATAGAATGGAAATGAAACTTTTCCTCCGTTTGGATTGTAGAGGAAACCGGAGGAAAGAAAAAAATAATAATAAAGAATGTAAAAATGGTGGGATTCATTTTCCTCTCAAAATTGGGAGGAAATGGGGAGAAAAACGGGAGGGATGAAATGTTTTTTTATTTTTACGGTTTTGCCCTTGCCTTAGCCGTTCCCTTCTCTCGCAAACACCATCTCTCTCTCTCTCATTGAAGCCGTTTCTCTACCATCATCTCTTCTCTTAATTACCAAAAAGTTAACCACCCGTCAATTTTTCGGATCATCACATGTTGTGTTATATGCGGTCAACATCGGAAAAATGATTGGAAATGTTAGCACCCAAAAATTTTTCAAAAAAAAAAAAAAAAGAAAGAAAGAAAAGGATTTAGAAAAAAAAAACAATTGAGGGATGCAATTGAAAAAAAGAAGAGCAACGAGACCAAAATAAAATAGGTTTGCGAGATGAGGAATCAAACTAAACTTTATTCAAAAGCTTGGTATAAATACTCCTATTTTCTTCCTACCCTCAAGCACTCTCTCTAAAAAAAAGGGATTCCGACCAGCTCTCCATCTCCGAAAAAAATTCCGACTAACTTTCCCTCCCCAAAGAGTTTTGGTCGGCCGCTCTAGTCGGTCAAGCTCGAACTAGCGACCTTCTAGCCAAACCTCCAATCGATGCGAGCACGATTTAGTGGTCCAATCCTCTCTTCACTCGTTCGATCTTCCTTTCGGCAGGAATGCCACTATCAGTAGCCACTTATTGTCGACCGCAATGACTCGATTTTCTCCACCGGATCTAGCCGCCGGCCGTCCTCCTCCATCCAATCCAACTACCTAACACTTCCTGCTCCACATCGAATCAGCGAGTGACAAGCACTCCTCCATCAAGCTAGGACCATTGGACGAGCACTCCGAGCACCACTTGACGTTGATCCATTAGCCTCGGATCTCCACTTGTTTAGCTCAAATCTCTCCCATTCGAATCCGAGTTGCTTAGCTCGATTTGCTTCACCCAAAGAGCGACCTATTGGGTCCAACGACTAGAGTAGCCTGGTCCACTTCCAGCAGCTAAGCTCAAAATGGCCAATAGTCACCCATCCAGTCTAGTCCCTCTAGTAGTCATCCGATCCGGATCCGACAATAGGCCACCGTCTCTCCCCTCGATTGATCGAATATCAATCTCCATCGGGGTTGAAAAGGTCGAAACCGACCTCAATTCGATAGTCAAATTCATTCTACTTTTTTTTATAGTAATTTAATTTTTTACCCTTTTATTTTATTTTATGTTATTTTAATGTGTATTAAATTTAATTTTTTGTTGATGTGTCTATAAATTAACTAACTCACTCCTGTGTTTATAAATTAATTAAAGTGCCATTGTATGTGTAAATTAATTAAATTAATGCTTATATATGAGTTGATTGAACTCGTTGTGGTGGTATGGTTTGTTATTGTTTGTGCGATTTATGGGTCATGTCGGTCTAAATCTTGTTTTCGGATCACTTTTGGCCAATCGTGACAATTAATTGAGTTATGCCAATTTGTCCTAAAAAAAGAGTGATTCTTGCTTCTTGTTGATTCAAACCATGTTTTTGGAATCATTTTTATTTATGTTAATGTTAAATCGCTATTTTATCTAAAAAACACAATTTCGAATCATGCTAGTTCGAACCTTGTCATTTAGGTCATTTTTGTCAAATAACGATTAATTGTGACATTGTCATCAAGTCATCTAAAAAAAATAACTATTAAGTCACCTTGGTCCGACCCTTGTTTCAAACCATTATTGCTCATTGTGATAATTAATTTAATATTGTGCTTGATTTTGTCTAAAAAACATGATGCTCGATTTGTGTCCATTTGAACTTTTTTTTTATTTTTTTATTTGTCAATTTCAATTATTTTTTAATTTTACTTAAAAGTCACGGTATTCAAAGTCGTGTCAATCTAAACCTTGTTGTTAGATCATTTTTACCAAATTTATCGATTTTGCCATTTTGCCATTTTTTTTTATCTTTTGTCGTCTTTGTCATTATTTTATCAATTTTATTGTTTATATTGTTTTTTATTGTCATTGTTATTATTTTACCAATTTCGTTAATTTTGTCATTTTTATCAATTTTGACATCGTTTTTGCCAACAATGATTTTGTCGATTTTGCCTAATTGCATATTTGTCGATTTTGCCGATTTGGTCTATTTGCCCATTTTGCCTATTTGCCAATTTGTCAATTTTATTTATTTTTCCTAATTGCCTATTTGACAATTTTGTCTAATTGTCGATTTATCGATTTTGTCGATTTTGTCAATTTGTTGATTTTCTTGATTTTGTCTAATTGCATATTTGCCAATTTTGCTATTTTTCCTCATTAGCTATTTGTCAATTTTGCCTATTTTACTTAATTGTCTATTTATCGATTTATCGATTTTGCCTATTTGCCTAATTATTGATTTTGTTTATTTTGCCTATTTTCCTATTTTGTTGTTATTTGTCTATTTATCTATTTTGTTCATTTGGATAATTTGCCTATTTTATTTATTTTTCTATTTTGTTTGTTTGCCTATTTGTCTATTTTTAAGCTTTATTTTCACGCATACTATTTAAGTCACATTAGTCACATATCTTTGCATTTTTTTATGTCTTTTCATTTTCATAGCTATTCATTACGGAGGAAGGACAAGGCCTCTAATCGGCCAAGCCTCAAATCACTCGACTAGTGGATAAATATTTGGAAAACGAGCATAGACTTTCATCATAAAAAGCTCAAAAATCAAATCAATATTATATATAATGCGAGCTTGTCTTAGGTAAGTGAGGTAGAGTGAATTTTAATCTTTCCTACATGTAATAAATCTTTTATCTAGAACTTTAAACAGATCAATTATAGGGGTTTTTAGTAACCATAATATTAGGTGATGACTCTAGTTATTTTTGTCAATTTTCCCTAGTTTTGCCTAAACATGTCACCCTTGCTACGATGTCGCCTCGCTACTGAATTGTGACTCCACTAGGGACATACTTACGATTAGGCTTTGTATGTAATTTTTGAATTTGATTTCTGACCATATGATGAATTTCTATACTTGTACGTTGATTTGTGTAATTTTCCTGTCTTGATTAAATTCATATTTTTTTGCCATTGTTTGCCTTGTATTTTTATTTTTTATTTAATTTAATTTTGTTTTTGTGTCTTTATTTTTATTTTTTGTTTTTGGGATGGATATGGAATAATACCTATGCATAAACCACACTCACCACTACTTTTTATCACACACTTGCCTCGGGACTTAAAGAGGTAATAATGGTGCCTCCATGGGTTTCGACTCGGGTAAACACTTACGAAATTTCAACTCTTCTAGCTACTCACTATCGTACGAAGGGTAACCAATGATTTTCATGCTTATCAATCATCGCCTTTAACGGTCCCAACAATTCTATTATGATTCATAGGGGTTGAAGAGACCCCATTTGAGGCTTTGATAGATGATATCTTATTCATGTAATGACTTAAAACCAAACCTTAGGATTATCATTTCCAAGTAAATTCACTAGGCAAGTTAGATGTATTAAAACTGTGATCGACCAATTTTGATTACGATGTTTCAAGATGGGGTGATTAGAGGATTTAAGTCTAGTTTTTACAATGTTTGAATATCGAAGAGGTTTCGAAGTTCGGTTAGAATATTTCAAGGGTTATTAATAAAACCTAATTTCATCTTTAAACCAATTTGGGATAGTTTTAAAATGTCAAAGAATGGAAGATTAGATCCTTTTATCATCCCCACATGAAAGCTATTCCATATTCGGTTCCGAGTGTCATTTTATTTTTAATATATTATCAATATTTTGTAGTTGTTATCTTTTAATCCGAGTAAAAATATAAATCGACTAGGCAAAACCACACTTCCCTCGTGCATTTACCATGGTAGAGTATAAGATGGAAAACCAAGAAAGGGCTTTGTTCTAGCAAAATCGTCGAAGGAGATATATACGTTGAAGAGAGAGGTTGCTAGGCTTATTACTTTGTTGAAACAAAGTTTGTAAAATCACATGTCTTCGAAATTATCATCCAAAGAGAAGACGATCAATTATCGGCTTTTCTAGAAGTGTTCACCACCATGTCATCACCGATCACTCAAACTCGTCGCTCCATTACAAGTTTTTAGTATGCTTCATTTAGAGAATATTAGTACTACTAATCGGGAAGCACATATGAGTTTACTCCTAGACCTTTGGACCGTGCTCTTGTATTGCATCGAACTATTCAAGCATTAATAGTCACAACTACTAATCTCATTGCTAAAGAGCTAGCCTAGAAAAAGATAGCCTTGGAACTTAAAACAGAGAAGCTCACGACCATTGAGGAGGGTTTAAGAGCTATAAAAAATGTAGACATATATAACCCATACCTCGGTATGGATAAATGTCCGATGCCAAATGTGATTATTCTTAAGAAGTTTAAGGTGTCTAAACTTACCAAGTACACCGAGAGTCAATGTCCTAGGACTCACATGAGGATCTATTTGAACAAGATGACCGAGGTGGCATATGATGAAAAGTTACCGATCTATTTCTTTCCCGAGAGTTTCAATATTTCCGCCCTCGCCTAGTTTATTGACTTAAACTAGACCAAGATCAAAAAGTGGAAAGATTTGATGGATGTATTCACGAGGTAGTACAAGTTTAATCTGGAGATAACATCTAAAAAATCAAGCCTATAGTTTATGGAAAAAGATTGAAAGGAATCTATTAAGGAGTATACTCAACGATGACAAGAAATAGCATCTTGCATTTACCTACGCCTTCTTAAAATAGAATTGGTTATTCTTTTTATCAATACCTTTAAGGCCCTATATTATAACTATTTACCGAGTAATGGGTCAAACAACTTTATTGAGATAGTGTCTGCTTGTAGATCGGATTGAACAAGCCATCAATTAAGAAAGGATAGCCGATCCTTTAGAATCTACACACAAGAAGAATAACTTTAGCTAGAGAAAAGACTTAGAGGTACATCAAATTGAAGGATCTTTTTTCATTCCTAGAGGGTAATATGATAAGTCCGGGAGGAATAACAATCGATTCATCCTTCAAAATAACGTGCTCAACCTATATGCATAGTTCATGATTCCTACAAATGTCAATCCGACTAACGTACCTAGATTGACGACCCAAACACTAGCGTTCCTAGGATACCAAATGCTATATAATCCCTATCAAATACCAAATAATCCCTACCAAATCGCTTAAATACCTATCTTACCTCAATGTCATCCTCAAACATATTACCGAAGCCCATAACAATTCATCAACCAACCAAGATCACCCAATTAAAACTCTCAAAAGAATATTGATAAGGGGCAATTCAATGATATATTATCGTCACTTCCCATATCTCTTAGTAATCTCTTCGAGCACCTAGTAATTGTTGGCCGGATAACTCCCGTGACACTCTCACCGCTTTAACCATCATCCTATTGTTCGTATAAGCTAAACAAAGTTTATGTCTACCACGAGTAATGAAAATGGTCATAATATTAAAAGCTGTGTGAGCTTTAAGAAAAGGGTATAAAATTTGATTGATCAAGACTCGATTGTATTTGAAGATTCCTTAAATCCCTCGAACGCTAATTCCAATCCTTTATTGAATCATGTTACTACTAAAAGAGTAAACATACAATCATTGGATGACACGAAATTTGATAGAGGGAGATCAATATTGAAAATCTTTATCTCAATTGTTTGATATGATGAGTCCTAATGACTTTAACTTAAAGCCCATCAACCCAAGCCTCTATTCATGTCGAGCAATTTTGTAAGCTCTACTAGGTAAATGGACATGATATTGGTGATTGCTATGAGTTTCATCAAACAATTTAGACCATGTTGACATTTGACGCTATGAGGATAGCATGAGAAGAGGAGCACGACATGAGAGTGAACATTTTAGGGGTAGAAGAAGAAGCTAATGCTAGTGGTTAAGCCCATATAGTTTGGGCCGATACCTAATAACTAAGAGTTGGTAAATTTCTACTCGAATGATTATGTTAAACAAAAATTATTAGCTTAACTATGATGATACCGAATAAAGAAAAAAATGTTATGATTTTCATGGATTAAGTCGTTTCTTTGAATAAAAAAGAAATTTCTACTATCACGAGCATGATTTATTATTAATTTAAAGTTGAGAGATGCTTATTTGAAAGTATCATTTACTATTTTATGCCATCCAAGTCGGAAGAAGTAAAATGGTGAATGTATGCAATATATTCAAAAGTGGTGGATTTTTAAAACATATCATATAAATGGTGGGGGAAATTTCTTTTTATCAAAAACAAAAATGTCTTTTCTCAATAACCTTTTTTGGGACAACCTTGCATAGGATAATATAATGATGCCCTAAATAAGAAACCAAATGATTTGATGTCTTAAATGATGATAGGTGGTGCACACTTGGATCATGATATCATTCGATCTATCATTTCTTCTTCATAAATCATGATTTTTAAATGAAACTAAAGCCTATCAACTTGAGCGAGTCAAACTAGAGATAAAGAAAGACCATTTTTGGTATACCTTTCACAAACAAATTTTACTTTTTTTCATCCCATTTTGACCCTTTGATAATTTCTTTCGATAAAAACCTATATCGAGATCACCCCTCACATTAGGGGCAATTTGGAGGTGTATGAAATTGAAGATGTTCTCCTAAAAAATTAGAGATTTGGTTCATAAAAATCAAGAAGAGTCTTAATGATTATTCTAAAATAACGGGAGAAAAAAACAAAATGACACTAAATGAAAGAAAGTGTTATCTAAGTGGCATCTATCGTGATTCAAACTAGAAAAGGCTGTGGAATCCCAAAAAATAATATAAGTGAACATGAAAGGAGAACTAAGATTAGAAGATGAGATCAACTATTAAAATGCCAAAGTTGGTATGGCCAAGCCTAAAATAATTTTGATGGGTGATCATGTGATCTTAAGTCTTTACACCCTTAAGCACCTTTTGAGTCTTTTATAACTTTTTATTCATGAGCCAAAGCCTTAGCTTACATTACATGTTTTCAAAAGCCTTTTCCGATCAAGGATGACTTATTTTGTGTTGATAAGTTTTAACTTAAAAAAGAAAAAAAGAAAGAAAAGAAAGAAAAATTTGCTTATGCATCATAAATCATCATTCATGGTATTGGATTATTAGTTTTCTATTAAATACTTGGGCTGAAGGAATAAATAAAATTAAGATTTTTCTAGATAAAACTACCCATTTGAGCCTAATTTTCTCGAAAAAGCCTTAGAACCTAGCTAAAAAGCCTTTGAGTTAAGAAAACTCATTTAAGCGTGTCTTTCTTGAAAAGCCTTAGAACCTATGACATCTATTCAGAATATCTTACTTTCTTTGAGCCAACATTCGGCACTTTTCTTTCCAAGAAAATGATTTCTTCCCAAACATTTGGTGTGATCCGAATACGTTCCACTCATTTAGCTCGAAAAGTATCACTTTGAGGATTGTATCATTACATTTGCATGATATGTTTTGGCTTTCAACCAAATGATTCAAATATTTTTTTGAATGAGATTATATTCTTGTAAACATCTCTTTGATTTTTTTGAGTAATTCAACTTACTTCGATGAAAATTATTCAAATATACGACCTAATCCATGAAAGTCAAAAGAACTAAAGGTTGAGTCTTTTGAAAAAAATTAAAATAAAAATAAAAAATAAATCAGATCGACTTCACTTTTATTTAGAGTAATAAAGAAATCATCTAAGTTATGGTCAAAATTTATTAGAGCAATCATTTCAACTTCGCTTACCTTATTCTTGCTTTGCCCAACATAACATGATTTACTCTCTTTTATCTTTCAAAATAGCTTGATTTCTATAAATATAATCAATCCTTATAAAGCCTTTTCTTTGGTCTTATGCACGGATGATTGACATCATTTGTGAAATGTAATGATATATCAAATCAGTAAATGATAACATGACAAGAGTTGTTCAAGCTTGATAGACAAGAAGGTTTTCTTTGTGAAACTTAGCATAAGATCCTTCTTGATGAATTAAAGATGGCGAAGCGACAATGAAAACTATCCATATGATTTTTGGGTTGTATTTCTTAATATGTGCTGGCAAAGGCCAAACACTTGGAGGCAATACTTTAAGAGGATGAAAGAACAAAAAACTACCTAGCTAACCATAACAAGCAAATTCCATTCAAACGACATGAACGATAGCTAGGTCAAAAGTTTTAGAAATGGACATAATCGGAAGACATGTGATTAAGTAGATAAAAATCAGTAAGAGAAGTTAGCCTAAAACCTCGAACTTATTTAGATGATGATGACTTACAAATGAGAAGAAGGGGGAAAGTTTATGAGAAGATAGTGAAAATTTATGTTTCTTTAATGACAATTAATTATGCCACTTACACTCTCGTGCATTGTTAATGGAAGGTAACCTTCTTGATCTCGGGAATGGTTACCCGCATTAGCCAATTGCCAACGGTAGGTCACCTTCTCGACCTCGGGAATGGTTAATCTTATTAACTCGTGTTTTGAGGAAGGTCCTTTGCAATAGAGATTTAAGGACAATCGGTCATCATTTGACTTTGTCGATTGATTTGTTTATTTTTTTCTTCTATGATTTTCTTTACAAGCTTCCTACACTAAGCCAAAGAAAACTTAGTTTTATTCAATGGATCCGCATCGCAAGCATTGTAAAGAGGGGATAACTGTTAGCACCCAAAATATTTTCAAAAAAATAAAAAAAGAAAAAAGAAAAAGAAAAGAAGAAGATGAAGATGACTTAGAAAAAAACAATAGAGGGATGCAATTGAGAAAAAGAAACAGACCAAAATAAAATAGGTTTGTGAGATGAGGGAACAAACTAAACTTTATCCAAAAAACCTAAAAACTTGGTATAAATACTCCAATTTTCTTCCTCTCCTCCGACCACTCTCTCTCTTAAAAAAAAACGGATTTTCGACTAGCTCTCTCTCTTGAAAAAATTTCAGCCGACTTTCCCTCCCTAAAGATTTCTAATTAGCCACTTTAGCCGGTCTAGCCCAAACTAGTAACTTTTTAGCCAAACCTCAAGCCGATCTAACTCAATCTAGAAGTCCAATCCTTCCTCTAGTCATTTGATCTTCCTTCCAACAACGATGCCACCGTTAACCACAAGATTTCCTCCACAAGATCTAGCCGCTTAGCCATCCTCCTCTATTCGATCCAGCTCGTTCAACACATCCTCCTCCACTCGATCTAGCTCCACATCGAACTAGTAAGTGATAACCACTCCTTCATCGAACCGAGCACCGTTGGACAACATTTCTAGCACCACCCGATGTTGATCTAGTAGGCTCGAATCTCATTGTCTAGCTCGAATCTCTTTCATTCGGATCAAGTTGCCCAACTTGATTTTCTTTAATCGAAGAAGAAGCCCATTCGGTCTAGCAACTACAATAGCCTAGTCCACTTTCAGCAACCTAGTTTGAATCGATCAATAGTTGCCCAATCGGTCCAATCCCTCCAATAGTCATCCAATCTAGGTTTGACAATGAGCCCTCCTCCCCGTTTGATTGAATATCAGTCTCTATCAAGGTTGAAAAGGTTAGAACCGACCCCAATGCGACGAGTCAAATTAATTCTACCTGTTTTTACAATAATTTATTTTTTTTTACTATTTTATTTTAATACGCATTAAATTTAATTCATGTTGATGTGTCCGCAAATTAATTAATTCCTCGTCGTGTTTATAAATTAATTAAAGTGTCCTTTGTGTGTGTAAATTAATTAAATTGCTGCTATGTATGATTTGATTGAATTGTTGTTGTTGTATGGTTTGTTATTGTTTGTGTGATCTATGGGCCACATCGGTTTGAATCTTGTTTTCGAACCACTTTTGGGCAATCATGATAATTAACCGAGTTATGCCAATTTGTCTTAAGAAAAGAGTGATTCTTACTTTGCGTTGATTCAAACCATGTTTTTGGAATCGTTTTTAGTGATGATAACGTTAAATTGCTCATGCGTTAATTTTATTTAAAAAACACAATTTCGGATCATGCCAACTCGAACCTTGTCGTTTAGGTCATTTTTGTCAAATAACGATTAATTGTGACAATGTCATCAAGTCATCTAAAAAAGTATAATTATTAAACCACGTTGGTCGAGCCTCGTTTCGGACTATTATTGCACATAGTGATGATTAATTTAATATTGTATTGATTTTGTCTAAAAAAACATGATATTCAAGTTCTTTTGATCTAAACTCTATTTTCGTTTTGTGTTTTAGCGATTTTAATTATTGTGCCAATTTTGCTTAAAAGTCACGATATTCAAAGTCATGTTGATCTAAACCTTCGTTGTTGGATCATTTTTGCCATTTTTTGCCAAATTTATTGATTTTGCGATTTTGCCTCTTTTTTTATTGCTTTTATCATCTTTGTCATTATTTTGTCAATTTTGGTATTTATATCACTTTTGTTGTCTTTGTTATTATTTTACCAAATTTTCCATTTTTATCGTTTTTACCAACTTCAATGATTTTACTCGATTTTGTCGATTTTGCCTAATTGCCTATTTATCGATTTTACCTATTTGCCTATTTGTTGATTTTATCTATTTTGCGTAATAGTCTATTTGCTTATTTGTCAATTTTGCCTAATTGCTAATTTGTCAATTTTGCCTAATTGGTTATTTGTCGATTTCACGTAATTTGGCTAATTGCCTATTTATCGATTTTGCTTATTTTGTCTAATTGCTTATTTGTCGATTTACCGATTTTGCCTAATTGCTTATTTGTCAATTAAGTTTATTTTGTCTCGTTTGCCTATTTGCCTATTTTTAAGCCTTGTTTTCATGTATGCCATTTAAGTCACATTAGCTACATATCCTTGTATTTTTTTATTTTTTTTATGTCTTTTCGTCTTTGATCGGCCAAACCCCAAATCACTAGACTAGTAGGCAAATGTTTGGAAAATAGGTATAGACTTTCGTCATAAAAAAAAATTAAAAATCAAATCAATGTTCTATGCAACGCAACTTGCTTTAGGAAGGACGGGGTATGGTGATTTATAATCTTCCATATACGTAATAAAACCCTTATCTAAAACTTTAAACGAGACTAATCATAGGGTTTCCTAATAGCCATAATACTAGGTGAAGACTCTAATTATTTTGCCTATTTTTCATATTTTTGCCTAAACACATTGTCTTCGCCCCCGATGTTGCCTTGCGATAGGAAAAGTCTATTGTTTACCACAAAATAGTTCATAGTCAAATAAATTTTCTTAAAAGTTATAGGTATACATGGGGTTTCATCAATTCTTCAGAACGTTTTTATCTAATTTTTCCTTCTTTTATTGCATAAGCAGTTGCTGGTCATGTATGTTACATTGCTACCTCGTAGATACCAATTGAACTTATTTAAGGTGGTACTGAGTACTGACAACTTATTTCTTTCAGTACCCTTTGACCAAAAGCAAATTATTTCACACAATATTACATGTTGGAACAGAAATCTAAATATATCATATACATTAGAAGTCCTTGCTCAACAGCTCAAGTATGCACAAGGCTCCCAATAAGATTAGATACTTACCTGAAAGTCGTCCTTGCATGTGCAACTCTTGACTTGGCTCTGTAATGTCCGGACCTATATTGGTAAGGAATGTTCTTCTAGCAATTTCTTAAAGGTTGAATTCTCGAACTTTACATCCTCACCTAGTTCCCCTTCTCGAATCCACTTTTCAACTTTGGTCTTTAGGAGTGAAATGCTTTCTTTAATTCCCGGGCTTTCAGTTTTAATGCAGAGCTCCTCTAGCTCTGCCCAAAAACATGATCCCGGAACTTCATTTGGCAACTGCTCAGCATGCTCACGCCACTTTTGGGTGCATTTATACCTTCGTGGCCTGCCCTTTCCCATATAGGGTCCTGTGTCTTCATTCTTGAGGTGTCGATAGTAATTAGCGATATCCAAGGGTTCAACAATGCGACGATACCTGGTACCAAGATCTATCCATGATTCCTGGCACTCAAATTCATCCGGGAGTCTATATCGCTTCAGCATTTCGATTATCTCATCCCATATACCTGCTAGTTCAAGCCTCTCTAGATTGGCATGGAAATCTTCCTCATATTTTGAAATCTTGAAGACATCATAATAGCAGCCTTTGCGAAGTTCACAGTTGCTTTTGTACGCTTGTAGCTTCTTTATTCTTTCCTCAATATCTCTCTTCTTGTCGTCAATTGCAGCCTGGTTCCTTAGCTTCTGCTTCTCCAATTCTTTAGCGGCACTAATGCAGATTCTGGCTCTATCACTCTGGAATACCAAAAAAAAGACATCAGCACAAGTTGTGGGCATCAGCCTGTTATGATTGGTGAAACTATTATGTCCAATTTCAGCGTTCGTGGATTCCAACACACTGTTCTTACTGTGTAAGCAGATAAATTAATCAGGATAATTAACCAAGTTTTGAGGAGTGAGCTTTTGAGCAGCGAAAGAAGGAAAACTTACTAGGCCTAACCCAATTGAGGTCGTGTCAACTGGGACACTCTCATTTGCATCATCTAAAAATAATACAAGTGCTTCTAGATGACCATGATTGAAAAATGACCCAATTTGATCTAAAATTAATACAAGTGCTTCTAGATGACCATGATTGAAACATGGCCCAATTTGCATTTGTAAGCTCTCTCGTAGGCCATCTCTGTAGTTCAAATGATCTCTTAGACTTCTTTGGGCAACTGTCACCTTTTCTTCTTCGGTGCTCAACTGCGAAGAATATAGCAGTACTTGCAAAATAGCATCCGGGTTTCTTTCGACAACAAGTTTCCTATTTTCTATGCAGAAGACATAGGTCCCTAAGGGTGTATAGGGACTTAATTTTATGAAGCTTGATAAAGTCTCTAAAAGGAGGTTTGTGCTTCCCATGATTTTACAGGCAGCATAGCTAGCAACAGAAGATGCATTTTCCATCACGGTTACGTAGAAACCTGGAGCTTCATTGGCAAGCTCATGCTTGTAAAGTTTGGATTTTGGATTGAAGAAATCAAGAACCTGGTGCAGTTGTTTCTCAATGGCTGAGAGAGGAGTGAGTGAAATCCGCGGGACAATGTCATATCTTGTAACAAAATTCACGAAGTAGCGAGACCACTTTTCACGCCTGAGCGCATGACTCATGATGCGATCACCTACAAGGGGAGAACCAAAAGTCAAACAGACAGGGGCCATATCCTCGGAGCCTTGTCGAACGTACAGTTCCAACAACCAAATTGTTGCCAGGATGGCTATAGCCCCTCCTGAAGAATGGCCTGCAAACACAACTTGCTTCCTGAGCGTCACAGCTTTTTCCACCTGAGAAGATTGGAAGCCAGCAACAGACTGGAGTTAATTTTTCATGTTGATCGCTTAGTTTGATGTAACTCGGTAATTCTACAGTTCTAATTTGATCAGTTTTTCAAATTAACAATGTTTTCAATCTCGTATCAGCAATTGTTTTTCCCATAGAACACAACTAGCATCTTACATTTTACAAGTCATAACCATAAGGAAAGTGAGATGAAGTTCAAAGTCAATAACAATAATTATGAGATTGTATGAACATAACAAAACATATATGCATGGCAAGTTATAGGATATCTAAAGCAAAAAAATTAAAAATAAAAATAAATGAATAATAATAACAATAAATCAATCAATCCATCAAACTGACAGTAACAGAATAGAAATCAAACGACCAGAATAGTGAACTCAGATACCTCATTTTTGAAGGGTGGATAAGCCAGAACAGCTTTGAATCTTTTGAGAAAAGCTTCGTTGCATGTAGCAGTTTGATCAAGACCTATGTATTTGAGGGAAGGGAATAGCTGAAGATCCACCTTCACTTCTCCAAAGGAATCATTAGTGAACCATTCATTTACAGACCAAGAACCAGGAAAGCTAAAAATAAACGAGTTTTTAATCTTGTTAGAGAGATAATGTTTCTCCGGAGATTTGTGAGCCTTCATGGACATCAAGATCGCTGTCTTGATGACTTGTTGTTTGATCTCCACGTCCTCTCCAAGCTTAAGGATACCCATTAGCTCTTTATGATTCTTGTCAAACTTGCAGCTTCTGTGGAATTTGCAGCTTTAGAAATTTAGAACTTTGATTCTTTTCTTCTTGTTCTGGTTTTGGAATCACATGCCTTCTACAGGGCTTGCTGCTTTTCCTTAACTTTTTGGACATAATGGGGACGTTACGCAATTCATATCCAATACCATACGTTATTAGATATTAAACTTGATCAAAGCCTAGTTTAAGTCATAGCACAAGTGATATTGGGATTAGAACACACACCGCCTCAATTGCCTAAATAAATTCAGCTTCTTTTTATATAATAAAAATTAATGAGATCACATTAAAATAAGAACGATAATAAACATATAAGACACCAAGAGTTTTTTTCATGAAAAATTCCTTCTAAATGAAAGAGAAAAACCACAGGATTGTGGTCCACTAAAAGACTTCTATTATATATGTTAACATCCAATTTTTGTCTCTATAATGTTTTTTTTTACTCCAAAAATACAAAATAATAATAATAATAATAAACAAAACAAAAAAGATAAAAAAAATCAATTGAAACAATTAGCTTAGATTAGTTCTAGGAGAGGACTAAATAATAATAATATAAAAAATACAAAGTTTGGAAATAGAAAAAAGACAATTGAGGGTATAATTAACAAAAAAAAAAAAAATAAAAACTTTAGTCTCTTAATTAAATTAAAAAAGGGGCATAATTAGAAGAAATTAAAAAATCTCAATTAATTGAGATTTAAGAGTCCCATTGAAATGAACAACAAAAATCGAGGGATCATAGGGAATCGAGGATCAAATTGGACTTTTGCAAAAAAAAAAAAAAAAAAAACAAACTAAACAATGCCTATAAACCCTCCATTTTTTGCATTTTTTGATATTCTACTATTCATCTCCCTCATCTTTCGGACACAATTGACTCTTTACAACCACAAACTCGACTCGAAGCTCCCCACCCTAAGTGCTCCCCTCTCATAGCCTCACAAACACCCACACCAATAGCCTTCCCACTAGCTTCCCACACAATAGCCCTTCGCCGAGTGCCCCTTTCACTAACCTCCAAGCCATCGCCCACACAACCCTCGCCATCGCCCATAACCCTCCCCACGCGCAAACAACCCTCTCACCATCGCTCACAACCCCCTAAAAGCAACCCAACCTTACCTCATGCCAGTAGCACATCAACCCGACCTCGCCTCATGCTAGTAACGTAATAGCTAGGACAACGCCACTCAAGCTAGTAGCCTCGCGCACATGCCTAGTTGCCCGAGTAGTCTCACGTATGTGCCCTACAACTTTGCGGCCTCGCACACCATAGGCCAACGAGTAACAACCCTCACCCAAGCTCCCTATCGTGCCTCAGCCGGATAGCAGCCTCATCACGCACACTCGCAGCTATGAACACACATCATCCAACGGTGTTAGGCCTCCTCGTAACCACTTAAGACACTAGTGCCGTGCCCTCTCGCACTCGACCGACCTCGTAGCCGGTCGTGCACCCTACAACCTAAATTGGCCTCACAGACCGGCCGCACGCCCATAGCCACCTCGTGTATAGCCCATATAGCCTTGAGCTAGTAGTAGCAACTCCTCATAACTAAGCACCACCTCGAGCCAAGCAACCCCTCGAGTAGCTAGGTAGCCTTTTCTCACATGCCAAGCAACCAACCAGTCACTCTTCCCATATAAAAATTATAGTCCAATTTGTTGTGTTTAGTAGGAATAACATGATGTTGTAGACTATATTTTCATTAATTTTTTATTGAAAAAATACAGTAGTAACTTTATTGCTAAGCTCCCTCAATTTGCAGCAACATTAGCCACTTTCAAAGAAGTTGAAAATTTACAAGTTGTTGTAAAATTTATAGTAACTTTGGCGATATCAACAACCTTAACTACTAGTGCTAACTTTAGAGAGACTTCCAAATCACTTTAATAAGATTTATACAATTTTTAAAAACTGCATAGCTTATTCTCCTTCTTTAACTAACCGAATAATTAGTTATCATTAGAGACGAAACGAGTAGAACCGACCCTCAAATTGAACATTTAAACTATACATTTAAACTGTAGAACATTTTTAGATAAAACCTCTAAAGTGATTGCACTCCTTTAAAATGAAAATGAAATGCTCACATTTCATTTATATATTCATGATTTAAATGTGGTTGAAGTGAATATTGTTGTAATTGTCATTATGAACAAACTACTCTATTTTAGATCCGCACTCTTAATTCAAAGTTTGTGCCTATTTTTGTGGTTTGATTGACTTATCGTACTTGATTGCAATGCTGAATTGAAGCCGTAAGTGGTTTCGCAGTCATTTTATCGTTTTTCTATTTGCTTAAAATAAAGTTGCTAGTGGCTTCCCACTTATATGGATGAAGCTGCTGGTAGCTCTCGAACCAATTTTATCTAATTTTTTTTAACTCAAAATGAAGCCACTAAGTGGCTTTCCACTTATGTGGGTTGAGTTGCTATTGGCTCTCGAACCAATTTTATTTAATTTTAAAGTGTTGAAACAATGATTTCAGTAGCTTCCTACTTATATGACGAAGTCGCCATTGGTTTTGAAACTATTTTATTGATTTTGTACTTTCTTGAAATGAAGTAGTTAGTGGCTTTTCAATTATGTGACAAAGCCACTAGTGATTTCAAAGATATTTTACTTGATTGTCTACTTATCCGAAATGAAGCTACCTATGGCTTCTCATTTATGTGATGAAACTGTTAGTGGCTTTTAAACTATTTATCTACTCCGTGCTCGAGCCAAATAAGGTGGTCGGTAACTTTTCATTTATGTGACAAAGTTATTAGTGGCTTCTCAAGCTCAAACCTCGAAGTTGTCGATGGCTTCCCACTTGTGTGAGTGAAGTCACCGATGGCTCGCTACTCATGCTAATAAAAGACTATCAATCTTTAGAAACTCACCTACTTATCGGTAATAGGTCATGTTCATTAAAGATTAGCCAAAATTCTAACTTCCTTTATCTTTCCTCTTTGAGTAGGGGGCACTAGCCTTAGACCGGCTCTGAACCTCCAAGCTACTTTATTTTACATCCAAACACCTAAATTATTCTGTTTTTGCATCTTAAAAAAAATCACTTAAATAGGCATAGAAGCATAACATAGTAAGAAAATAGATTTTTATGTTCACATGCAAGCAATGCGATCTACCTTGGGTAGGACGGGGATAGTGGTGATGTTATATCTTTCTTCTATATAACCAATCCTTTACCTAGATATCTATACATATTAGTATGTTTAAATTTTTTTAGTTTTTCTCAATTAGCTATGTGGAGACCCCTTATTCACCCACTATTCCATTTCCCCTCACGACCCCTCGTCAATAGAATGATGACTCCATTAGAGACTATACCATGCTAGGGTTGAGCTTCGAATGTCTCTATGGATCGATTTTATAGTA
This sequence comes from Dovyalis caffra, assembly GCA_963924115.1. Classification (NCBI taxonomy): domain Eukaryota; kingdom Viridiplantae; phylum Streptophyta; class Magnoliopsida; order Malpighiales; family Salicaceae; genus Dovyalis; species Dovyalis caffra. The sequence goes on from CAWUPB010000030.1 coordinate 3,283,894, forward strand.
GCCACATACTTTGCAAACTCAAATAACTCTTATGGTTGATTTGGTTACTAACAAAAAACCGAAAGAAAATTGAGCTCAAAGATTGAAATTGAGAAGTTCAATTCCATTGAGGAACATCTCACAACCATTGAGGGCATGGACATGTACAACCCTCTTTTGACAATAGATAGATGCTTGATTTTGAATATCATGATGCTTAAAAATTTCAAGTGCTAGAATTCTCCAAATACACTAGTAGTCAATATCCAGAAACTCATCTTAGGATTTACCCAAATACGATAGTCATAGTCTATGATAAAAAACTTCGATTCACTTCTTTCCATACTAATGTTTACTAGATTGGGGAATCTACTTTCAATCCAAATAATCATTTGAATCATTCTCATCTACCATAGACATTTTCTCAAAATGTTTAAGCAAAATATCCTTCGCGACTCAACCATTAGTAGAGATGATTCAATCAAGATAATCAAAGAAATACAAGTCATAAAAAATATAGAGAAATATTATCATCTCTTCTAGTGGCTAATCAACTTCTATGAAAACCACTCTATAACAACCTTTATTTTCTAAGTGGTATAATCCTAATTAATTTTACGAGTATCAAAATGGCACAATTCATCATAATAAATATGATTGTCTAGGTTTCAAAAAGGATATTCGATCATTGATTGACCAAGGCTTGATTTCATTTGATAATAGTTTAGGCACTCCAAATGTGAACACTAATCATCTTTCTAACCATACTACCATTGATGGAGTGAATACGTTGTGATTGGATGATATTCGGCGTTACAAAAAAAAAAGAAGAAGACAATTCTGAAATTTTCATGTCCCGTATGTTTAACACATTATTTACTTTCGGTATTAATAAGAAACTAGCCAAGTCATAAGCTTTTATTCATGTTTAGTCCTTTTGTAAGTTCAATAAAAAGAGTGAACATTATATTTCATCAAGAGGTATAGAACATGCTAGTTCTAGGCATCTTGAGAGTAGAAAAAGTGAAAAAAAAAATCAAAGAAGTCTTCATACATTGCTGATTAGTGCAAAAAAAAAAAAAAAAAAAAAAAAAAAAGTCTAAGTTAAAGCCAACCATTTTATGCTATGGTAGTGAACATTTTGGCGTAGAGAAAGCCGATGCTAATAACAAAGCCATACAATATAGGTTAGTGCTTGATAGTCTAAAAATGATAGTACTTTCTACCAACATACTTAAAGATGTCTTTAATGTCGATTAGTTTTTTTATGAGACCATCTAGGGAAAGGAGTAGAATGTTGATCTAATGAAGAAATGTCTTTTGTTTTCAAGGCCAAGTAATTTTTTTTTATCATATTTATCCATCACGTTTTCATATGATGTTAATTTATGGGATCATGCAAAAACTTTTTTCTTAAATTGCTATATTTACCTTCTTTTTCTATAGTGTTTCGTTCTTATTTTCACCTAAGTTTGGGACATTCTAAAAGGATCATGTATTTTATGGAAGAACAAAATAAATAAATAAAATTCTCCATCTAAGGGCCCAAGATCAAGCCATTGAATCTACTAACCATACATATATGAATCTAAAGTAAGGAACATGGATTACCTCTTGTAGCTCGTATCTAAATTTCTTTTTAAAAAAGTCGTCCAAGTGTCCGGCCTCTATTGATGATCCACACATTCTAAATATCCACAAAAAAAGCACTCAAAATAGGTAGAGTGCTAGTTCCATCTTTTTTTGATTTAGTGTTTCCTATAGAAAATCAATCTCGGGCAATTTTGCGATAACCTTAAAGGTGAAGGAAAGAGTTTAGCTTGCTAGGGTTTTGGAGAAAACTATTTTCTCCTATTTTTCTCTCTCTCTTGGACGTATTCCCTAATGTGTTTTTAGGGTTGGTCAAATTTTTTTCACTCAAAAAATTATTTCCCCTTTTTCTAGTTTTTGGTCGAACCTCTCTCTTTTAAAAAAACTTCTCTTATGTTGTATCTCTCTTCTTATTTATAGGAGGAGAGTTTTCGTATCCTCCAAAGACAAGTAGAGGGGCGACAAATAAGTCCTAATTGAACTTATAGTTGTTACTTCCTCATCATTGAAGGATGAGTTATTTTGCATGTGAACTTTTTTATCATTATCTTTAAAGCATTCATCCTTATCTAATAAGGTTGGTGTTTATCCTCCCATCAAAATATCTTGAGGCTTTTTAATTAAACCAAATGGGCTAAAACCATTTTAGCCCAATTAATTTATTTAGACTATCTAAATAAATAATCTTAGATTATTTTAGACGGGTCCACATTATGAAACAATTTTCTAAAATGCCCTTTAACTTAAATTAGGAAACCCATTTTCATTTTAAGTTATTTACTTCTAAATTTAGAACTAACTTTCAAATTAGGAAATTGATTTCTAAAATAGAAAACTTTATATTTTAGAAAACTTTCTAATTAAGGAAACTTTTCATTTTGGAAACCCTTTCCAAAATAGGAAAGTTACATAATTTGAAACTTTTTTCAATATTTTTGCTTCGATTTATAATGTGAATACTTAAACTTATGCGTGTGACTCAATAGGCTCCTAGATATATTGAAAATATATCAAGAACCAAAGACTCCTATTTTATCTCTTGATACATAAATCAAGATTGGTCTCTAGCAAGACATCATGACTACCTAATTCTCTAGGAGGATTAGTTAATCTATTATTAACTTTCACGAGCATGGTTAATGTATAATTTAGTCCTCATGTCAATTTATCACGAGTGTGATCTTGAACTTGGTTATTAGTCTTATTCGATTATGATCACACAAGTTTTCTTCGATTCCTAAATAAATGTCTTAGGTCTTAAAGTAAACCAACTATGCTTTATTGGTGTACTCTTACTCGTGGTCATAGATTTCTCAAGCAAACATTTATGAAAGTGCAATGTGATAACTCTTTTAGCATACAAGGAATGACATGTCCTATCCTATTTATACACCTACCTCCATTGAATTCCTAGTGTACCCAATGAATGGTCCATGTGTAACCCATTAATGGGTCCATCAAAACGAGTGTCAAAATGCATAAGTCCTCCAATAAGACAATCATGACAACTTCAAGCTTAAGGACAATTTATACCCATCTCGTATAAGATTCTCATAGACTAAACGCAAATGGGTTCTCATGACGAGTCAAATCCAATGATAAATTTTCTAACATAAATCACCTAAATCTTTGCTTTGACATCACCATGTCCATAGGTGTGAGATCTCCTACTGCTATCATATAGTATGCGTATAACACTCGCAAGTCTATTCACATATTGCCAATGTCCATTCTTGACAATGCTACGACTTATGATGTTTAATGATATCATTTATATGCATTAGTGTTTGTCTCACATCTTTCGATCAGTTACTATTGCAAATGCATATCATAAGGACTTCTATATAATTCTACTGAATTTACTAACATGTTAACATAAGAATTAATAAAATGATATTTTTATTATTATTAAAATAAATGATGTAATAATACATCAACTTATACTCATCCAAACATGGTTGGATCTTAGGCACCTACATTAACACATTCAATATGATCATATCTCAAAAATAAAAACACCAAGTGATTGTGCTAAAAAAAAAAAGAGGGTCAACATAATTTTGATTATAATATGCATGAGAATACTAAAAGCTCGTCAAAGAAGCATGAATGTGCCTTGATTTTGTGAATAAAAGCTTACCTTATATTGAATTTTCAAATTTCATTTGTAAAAGTGTTGTAATTTTCATTACAATGCTATCCGTATATTATCAATGTCCATTCTTGATAATGTTATGACTTGTGATGTTTAATGATATCATTTATATGCATTAGTGTTTGTCTCACATCTTTCAATCAATCACTATTGTAAATGCATATCATAAGGATTTCTATCTAATTCTACTAAATTTATCAACATGTAAACATAAGAATTAATAAAATAACATATTTATTATTATTAAAATAAATAATGCAATAATACATTCGCTTATGCCCACCTAAACATAGTTATATCTTTGGAATCTACATGAACACATTCAATATGATCATATCTCAAAAACAAAAATACCAAGTGATTGTGCTAAAAAAAAAGGTCGACATAATTCGATTATAATGTGCATGAGAATACTAGAAGCTCGTTAAAGAAACATGAATGTTTCTTGATTTTGTGAATAAAATCTCACCTTATATTGAATTTTCAAATTTCATTTGTAAAAGTATTGTAATTTTCATGGATTGGGTTGTTTCTTTAAAAATGAAATTCCAATTATTTTAGCTTGATTTATTATCGGGAGATGTTTATTTAAAAATATCATTATCATTTTATGTCATCTAAATCAAAGTGAATAAAATGGAAAACTAGTTCAAAATCTTTCAAAATTGATCAATTTTCAAAACATATCATGCAAATGCTTAGGGGTTGTCCCTCTCTTTTTAAAAGCAAAAAATAAAAAATTCTCTTATGTTCCCGACAAATCATTCTAATATAGTCTTACTTAAGACAATACATCAATGTCAAAAAAAAAATATTTGATGCCTTAAATGATAATGAGTGATACATATACGAGTCATAATCCCACCTTATCCATCATTTCTTCTCGATAAGTCAATCATAGTTTTCAAATAAAACTAGAGCTTATCAACCTGAATAAAATCATATTTGAGATGAAGAAATGCCATTTTTGGTATACTTTTTCACAAACAAAAAAATTTATCCCTTGATGTCTAACTTTGAGCCTAAAGGATTTATTTTGACAATGACCTAGACTAGGATCACCTCTCACATTGGAGAAAATTTTAAAGTTCATAAAAAATCAAGGATGCTCTCCTAGAAAAACAAGATAAAAAATGATGATAATTGTTCATAAAACAAAAACTTATAGAGAAAACGCTTGAACAACTTCAAAAAAGAGAGAGGAGAAAATGAAAAATAAAAGTGAAAGCACTAAGACAAAAGAAAGTGCTATTTAGAGTGATCCCTCTAATGACTTAAAGTTGGAAAGGGTTAGAAATCCTTCAAAAAAATTGATAAGAGTGAACATGAAAGGAGAATTGAGATTAGAAGATGAGATTAATTGGCAAGACTACAAAGTCAAGACGACAAGGCTAAAGTAATCTCAATGAACAATTAAGTGATCCTAGGTCTTTACATCATTAAACACTTTTTGAGCCTTTCATATCCTTTTATTGATAAGCCGAGCCTTAGTGTTCGTTACATGCTTGTGAAAGCTCTTTCGATAGAAAACGACTTATTTATGTTGATGATTTCTAGCTTCAAATTGAGGAGAAAAATGTTTTTCAATAAAACTTGACTTATTTATGCATTACAAACCATCATTTATGACATTGAATCTGAATTTCATCAAGATACTGGAGGCAAGAAAGAAATGAATTGAATCTTTCTAAGCAAGACCGTCTATTTGAGCTAAACTTTCTTCAAAAACTCATTTAATTCCTAAAATTCATCCGAGCATGCCACGCTCTAGGACCAAACTTTTGTGAATCACTTGTTAGAAGAGACCAATCCTTTTCAAAACTTTTGTGATCCAAACATATTTTTCTCGACTTGGTCTAAAACAATAGATCATCATGACAATTGCATCTTGACATTGCACAATGCGTTTTGTCTTTTGACCAAATAAGTTAACTATTTTTCTAAATGGGATTACTTTCCGATGAACATCTTAATGATTTCTCTTGAATAATTCAACTTGCTTTGATAGAAAATTTTCAAATAGACGAACTTAATCCATGAAAGTCACAACAAAGGAAAATGATTCTCTAATTTTTTTTTAAGAAATCTCTCAAAGACAAGTTCACATAATCAAGCGTAAAAATTGAAAGAAGATGAACAACATGAGCAACAACAATGAAAGGTAGATGACAAATGAACGATCACTACCAATACTTTAGAAACATGTTATGATCGGACAAGTCAAACACTATGTCGGCATTAGAAGACCAAGTATTTTGACTCCTTTTCTATCCGAGCAACAAGGAGATAATCCGAGCTATGATCAAATATTCATTAGTGCGATAATTTGACTTTGCTTCGTTTATTCTTGACTTATCCAACATGATGTGATTTACCATCTTTCGTCTCTCTAAAAATTCTTGTTTTTACAAGTATGACCGATCCCTAAAAAACCTTTTTCTTTAGTCTCATGTATGATCTTGTAATTGATATCATTCATGAAATGTCATAATGTATTGAATTGACATATGATAACTTGATAAGGATCTTACTTAGACTTTATATATAAGAGGCTTACCTTTATGAAAGTTGTTATAAGCTTCCTCGAGATGAATTATGGACAATTGAGGCAAAAGGTCATCTCTACTATTTTGGGGCTAGATTTTTAGTATGTGCTAGTAAAAGTTCAAATACTTAGGGAGAGGACCAAATGAGGGGCATAAAAGAACAATGATCTCCCATTCAATCGGAGGAATGGGTTCCACTCAAATGACACAAACAAGTGGTCCAAGTAGCCATCCCAATTAATACAAAAATAAGGGGCATAATTACAAATATAAACGAGACAAGCTTAATAAAAGTAGTTGGCCTAGAACTTTGAAATTATTCAAAATAGATGACACACAAATGAAGAGAAAAAGGGAAAAACCTATGTCAAGACGAGTGATAACCTATATTTATTTGAAAACTCGACATTAGTTTAAGTTAGAATGGTCTCTCATATCCTATCAAAATCAATATGGCCACGTCACATCCCTCAAAATTAATGTGGCTAGTCACATCCCTTGAAATTGTTGTGGCTAGTCACATCCCTCTAAATCTAAATGGCCAGTCATGTCCTTTCAAATTAAAAATTACATGGCTAGTCACGTCCCTCCAAATTGATGTGATCAATCACATCCTAAATAAATTGACATGGTCGATCATGTCTTTCTAAATGACGTTGTTAGTCATGTCTTCCTAAGTCAACGTGGTCGATCATAGCCTTTTAAAAAATCAATGTGGTCAATCATGTTTCTCTAAATTGACATGGTTAGTTATGTCCTTCTAAGAAAATTTGACATAGTGAGTTGTATTCCTTTAAATTGACATGGTCGATCATGCCCCTTTAAGTCGACACGGTCGATCACACCTCTTCAAATGAACATGGTCAGTCAAATCTTTTTAAAATTGACATAGTCAATCATCCCTCTAAATCAATATGGTTAGTCACACTTCTTCAAATCAACATAGTTAGTCAAATCTTTTTAAATTGACATAGTCATTCATAGCCCTCTAAGTCAATGTGGTTAGTCATTTCTTAAAATCAACATGGTCGATCACGTCCCTTTAAATCAATGTGGTTAGTCACATCTTTTTAAATTAACATAGTTAGTCATGTACCTCCAAATTGACGTGATCGATCATGCCTTTTCAATTCAATGTGGTCAATTAAGTCCCTTGAAATTGACATGGTCGATCATATCCCTCCAAGTCGACGTGGTCAATCACGTCTTTTAAATTATTTAATCGAGTCACTTCTTTTCAAATTGACATGGTCAATCATGTCCTTTCAAGTCGACATGGTCAGTCACACCTCTTTAAATAAACATGGTTAGTCATATCCTTTTAAATTGATATGGTCGAGTCATAACCCTCTAAGTCGACATAGTCAATCACGTCATTTCAAATCAATATGGTCGATCACATCTTTTTAATTGACATAGTTAGTCATATCCTTCCAAATGGATGTGGTTAGTCACGCTCCTTCAAATCAACATGGTCAATCATGTCTTTTTAAATTAATACCAAGTTGCATGGTCAGTCATACCCTTTCAAATCAGCATGATTAGTCACATTTTCTCTAAATTGACATGGTCAATTATGTCATTTTAAAAAAATCAACACGGTCGATTGTGTCCTTTTAAATTGACATGGTCGGTTATGTCCTTTCAAGTTAGCATGTTTAGTCACATTTCTTCAAATAAACATAGTTATTCATGTCCTTTTAAATTGACATGGTTAATCATATCCCTTCAAGTCGACATGATCACTCACACATCTTCAAATCTACGTTGTTAGTCATGTCTCTTTAAATTGCATGGTCATTCATGTCTCTCTAAGTTGACATGGTCGATTATTCCCCTTCAAATCAATGTGGTCAATCATGTCTCTTTAAATTGACATGGTCAGCCATATCTCTCCAAGTTAGCATGATCGATCATGTCCTTTCAAATCAACACGGTTAGTTACATCTCTTTAAATTAATATGGTCAGTCATATCCCTTTAAGTCGATATGGTTAGTTACGTCCATTCAAATAAAAGTGATCAATCACACCCCTTTAAATTGACATGGTCAATCATGTCATTTCAAGTTGGCGTGGTAGTCACACATCTTCAAATAAACGTGTTTAGTCGAGTCTCTTTAAATTGACATGGTCATTCATGTCCCTATAAATTGACATTAGTTATATCTCTTTAAATCAATGTGGCCAATCACGTTTCTTTAAATTGATATGATCAATCATGTCCCTTCGAGTTGACGTGGTCAATCATGCCCCTTCAAATCAATACGGTTAGTCATCTCTCTTTTAAATTGATATGGTCAATTATGTCCCTCAAAATTGACATGGTCGATCACATTTTTTTAAATTAACATGGTCATTCATGTCTTTTTAAGTCGACATGGTCAAACACCCCTTCAAATCAACGTGGATAGTCATGTTTCTTTTAAATTGATATAGTAAATCATGTCCCTTCAAGTCGGCATGGACAACGTGCTCTTTCAAATCAATATGGTCAGTCATATTTTCTTTAATTCGACATGGTTAGTCATGTCCCTTCAATTCAACATGGTCGGTTATGCCTCTTCAAATCAACAAAGTTAGTCATATTTTTTTTTTTAAATTGACATGGTCATTCATATCCCTTCAAGTCCATATGGTCGATCGGATCCCTTAAAATCAACATGGTGAGTCATTTTCCTTTTAAATTGACTTGATCAATCATATCTCTCAAGTTAGCATGATTAGTCGCTCCTTTTTAAATCAACGTGGTCGATCACATTCTTTTTAAATTGATATGGTTAGTTATGTCAATCACATCTCTTCAAATCAACGTGACCGATCATGTTTCCTTTCAATTGATATGGTCGATCATGTCCCTCTAAATTAGCATGGTCAATCACATCCCTTCAAATCAACATGATGAGTCACATTCTTTATAAATTGATATGATCAATCATGTCCCTCCAAGTTGGCATGGTTAGTCATGCCCTTTTAAATCTCATGGATAGTTACATCTCTTTAAATTGATATGATAAGTCATGTCCCTTCAAATCGACATGGTCGATCACATCCCTTCAAATAAAAGTGGTCGATCACACCTATTTAAATTGACATGATCAATCATGTCATTCTAAGTTGACGTGGTCGATCACGCCTCTTCAAATCAACATGTTCATTCACGTCTCTTTAAATTGACAAGGTCAATCATGTCCCTCTAAATCGACGTAGTCATTTATGTCTCTTTATATCAATGTGGCTAATCATGTTTCTTTAAATTGATATGATCAATCATGTCCTTCTAAGTCAACGTGGTCAATCATGCCCTTTTAAATCAATGTGATCGATCACCTCTCTTTTAAACTAATATGGTTAGTCATGTCCCTCAAAGTAGGTGTGGTCGATTGCGCCTTTTCAAATCAATATGGTCGATCATGTTCTTTTTAAATTGACATGATCATTCGTGTCCTTTTAAGTCCGCATGGTCAGCACGCCTCTTCAAATCAAAATTGTCGGTCATGTTTCTTTTAAATTGATATAGTCGATCATATCCCTCTAAGTCGGCATCGACGACTCGCTCTTTCAAATCAACATGATTAGTCATATTTTCTTTAAATTGACATGGCCGATCATGTCCCTTCAAGTCGGTGTGGTCGGTCGCACCTCTTCAAATCAACAAGGTTAGTCACATTTTTTAAAATTGGCATGGCCGATTATGTCCCTTCAAGTAGACATGGTTAGTTGCATCATTTGAAATCAACGTAGTCGATCATATTTCTTTTAAGTTAACTTGATCAGTCATATCCCTCCAAGTTAGCATGGTTAGTCGCTCCTTTTCAAATTAATGTGGTCAATCATGTTCCTTTTAAATTGATATGGTTAGTTACATCGGTCGTATCCCTTCAAATCAACATGACTAATCATGTTTCCTTTCAATTGACGTGGTCGATCATGTCCCTCCAAATTGACATGGTTAGTCATGTCCTTTCAAATAAACATAGTTATTCACATCCCTTTAAATTGATGTGAATGATCATGTCATTCTAAGTCAAGCATAGTTAGTCATGTACCTTTAAATAAACATAATTAGTCACATCTTTTTAAATTGACATGGTTAGTCATATCCCTCTAAGTCGGTGTGGTTAGTCGGACCCTTCAAATCAATATGATCAATCACATCCCTTTAATTTGACATGGTTAGTTATGTCCCTCCAGTGGGCATGGTTAGTTATGTCCCTCCAAGTGGGCATGGTTAGTCATATCCCTTCAAATCAACATGGTTAGTCGTGTCCTTTTAAATTGACATGGTAGATCATATCCTTTTCAAATCAACATGAGTAATCTTGTCCCTCTAAATTGATACGATTAGTCATGTCCTTTAAAAAAAATCAACATAATAGGTTATGTCCTTTCAAAACAATTGACTTGGGTAGTCATATCCTTCTAAAACAATTAAAAAAATCAATATAGTCTATTGCATTTCTCTAAATCAATAAGGTCAATCATGTCCCTTTAAGTCGGCGTAATCGATCACATCCCTTCAAATCGACGTGGTTAGTCACGTCTTTTCAAAATTTTCTTTTTGCTTCTTTACGAGCTTATTATGCAAAGCCAAAGAAAAATATTTTTCTACGATTTTACGTCATAATCATTATAAAGAGAGGCAATTGTTAACATCCAATTTTAACCTCTATTATTTTTATTCCTATTTTTATTTTTTTATTTTAAAAATACCCAAAAAGTTGATAAACAAAACAAAAAAGATAAAGAAAAAAATCAATTGAAACAATTAGCTTAGATTAATTAAAAAAATACAAAGTTTGAAAATAAAAAAAGACAATTGAGGGTACAATTAAGAAAAATCAAAATTCAATCCTTAATTAAATTAAAGAATGGGCATAATTAGAAGAAATTAAAAAGAAAAGTCCCAATTAATTGAGATTTAAAAGTCCGATTGAAATGAACAACAAAAAAATAGACCTAAATCATGCTTATTTATAGGCATTTCCTAGCATGTGAACAAATGTAGCACCATCCGCATTTGTTCAATAATTGCTTCTTCAACATGCTGCAAGTTGTTTTAAAAAATGGTTGTGTATGCATGCATTTATTCATTTAATAAATACAACACCACCTTCGCTTTAACAAATGCCACTTCAAAGGTGGTGGGTCCCACTCATATGGGCGAGACCCAATAAGTCCAAATTCATAGCCCAAATACCAAGTTTAGAAAAATCTTCTCTAGATTTTTCTTAAGATATCTAGCATCGCCAACATTCAAGAATTTTCTTGAATTTTGTCTAAGAGTCTTTTTAGCTCTTCTAAAAGCATTTATGATATGTTTATTCTTTGATCCACTAGAATCATCCTTAGACTAGTATAAATATGGACCTCCGGCCATAGGTTTGTGTGTATAAAAAATAAAGAGTTAAAGGGTTGTAGAGAAAGTGAGAAGAAGTGTGAGGACCTACCGTCTATAATAATGAGTGATTAGTGTGTGTAAAAATACTTGAGTGAAATATTTTCTTGTATTTTTTCCACCATACATTTTTGTCCATCTAATTATCTAGTCCTTCTCCCAATAAAGTTGTATTAAAGCTTGGTTATTCAAAACTAAGAATGATGGCAAGTGGAATGCTTCCATTCTAATTTTTTTACCTTACCAAAAACAACTATAATAGTTGGTCTATTCGATTAAAGGCTCGTTTAGGCTCACAAAATGCTTTGGAGATTGTAGAAAACGCTATAAGGAGCTTACCGATAAGGCTAGCTTGGCGATAGGATAAAAATATATGTTGCATAAGGTATGCAAGAAAGATCAATAAGCTTCTTTAATCATCCACCTATGTTTGGATGAGAGTATGTTCCAAAATGTCTCTTCTAAAACCCTTTTCAAGCAAGCATTGGAGGTTCTTCAAAATTCTCAACAAAGATTTGGAAAGTTGAAGAAGATTCTGCTTCAAACTTTAAGAGGTGAGTTTAAAATTCTACACATAAATAAGTTCGAAACAATTTTAGATTATATCTCTAAAGTATTAGTTGTCTCTAACCAACTAAAAAGGTATGGATAAGACTTAAATGATACTTGTATTATGGAGAAAATTCTTCGCTCTTTGCTTCTAAAATTTGAGCACATTGTTGTGGCAATTGAAGAATCAAAAGATCCGAAATCTATCTTCATTGATAAACGTATAGGCTTGTAATAAGCCCATGAGGAGATACATAAAAGAAAGAATCAAAAATTTTTAGAGCAACTTCTTTAAAGTAAACTCACTTTGAAAAAAAAAAAAAAAAGGAAAGTATTAGTCATTAAATAGGCCAACAAGATCATTGTCTTGGTAGAAGAGAAGGTCAAAATTAGTTCAATCAAAAAGAAAAGAGTCAAACCTCTTATTTAATAAAAGGTCATGTAAGTGGCAACCCATTAAAGAGAAAGGTTAGGAGTTCTCAAGTTCAATGCTATAAATTTCAAAGGTATAGACATTATGCTTTTGATTGTTGGAGTAAGACTAGCAATATGAATGAGAAAGATAATTTTATGGAAAGTAATGATGAAGAAGAGATTACATTGGTAATGACATAACATAAAGGAGAAATAATAAAAGATAACACATGGCATCTTAATACTAGGGTAAGTAATAACATGAGCGAGTAATAGAGGCATGTTTATGAAGCTTGACCGAGTGCATCACAAGTGTCGTGATGTTTAACAATGGTTCAAAAATTTTAGTAAAAAGAGAAGTTAAGATACTTATTCACCTAAAAGATGAAAGGCATAGATTTACTTCTAACGTCTATTATTTACTAGATATGAAAAATAATATTTTAAGCATAGGGAAATTTCTTAAAAAGAATTATGAAATTAGATTAAAAATAAATATTGCAGGATAAGTGATGAGAGAAAAATTTAATAACCAAAGTGCCAATGACAAAAAATAGATTATTCCTATTGAATATTCAAAATGATGCTGCAAAATGCTTCATGATATGCACAAAAGATATTTCTTGGCTTTAGCACTTTAGGTTTGGATGTATAAATTTTGATAATTTAAATTTGCTCTCATGAAAGAAGATAGTAAAAAGATTGTCTTCCATCAATCATCCTAACTAACTATATGAAATATGTCTTCTTGGAAACCACTTTAGAAAAAGCTTTATGAAAGTAACAACATTAAGAGCTAAAAAGATATTGGAGCTTGTCCACATAGATCTTTGTGGTCCAATGTGGCCAAGTTCTTATAGGAAAAAAATAAATATTTTATCACATTTATTAATAACTACAATCGTAAGACTTGGGTATATTTTTTAAAGAATAAGTTCAAGACATTCAACATGCTTAAGAAGTTCAAGACTCTTGTAGAAAAAGAGAATAGCCAAGAAATCAAAGCTTTGAGATTTGATGGAGATGGAGAATTTACATCAAAGAAGTTCAATACGTTTTGTGAAGGTAATCGAATTCAACATCCTTTGACAATGCCAAGGTCACAATAGCAAAACAATATGGCAAAAAGAAAGAATTTAAAAATTCTTAACATGGCTCGAAGCATGTTAAAGAGTAAGATAATGTCTAGAGAATTTTACACTCGAAGGAGTCGATTGTTTAGTATATATGTCTAATAGGTATGCCTCCAAGAGTCTATCTAACAAGACACCTCTATAAGCTTGGAATGGGAGAAAGCCAAATGTAAAGCACCTATAGGTCTTTGGAAGCATTGCCTATGCATGCAAACTAGATGCGGTTTGTTCCAAACAAGATGATAAAAGTCAAAAGCTAGTATTCATCGACTACAATAAATGCTCCAAAGGATATAAGCTCTACAATCCAATTAATGATAAGGTCATTGTAAGTAGAGATGTTGAGTTTAATGAAAAAGCATCATGCTATTGGAGTGTCAAAGAAGATGAAGATTATGAATTTTTCATAGTCTTTGAAGATAAAAGGGAAATAAAGACAAGCACACAAAGAGATTGCCATTTTGTATTCATCTCCTATTCAATCACCAAGTTAAAATGTTTCATCCTCCATAATTCGAGATCAAGTTTAAGTGGGAGTGAATATGAGAAGACCCATCGATATAGAAGTTTAAAAGAAATTTATGAAATAACTGAAATTCTAAACGATCAACTTAATTTTTTTGTCTTTTTACGGATTATGAGCCTATCAACTTTCAAGAAGCAATGGAAAATAAGAGATTGGGAGATGCTATGAATGAAGAAATCAAAGACATCATGAAAAATGACACATGAGAGCTAATAACAATTTTAAAGGATGCAAGATAATTAGTATAAAATAGGCTTACAAGATAAAAAGAAATGCTAAAAGTGAAGTGCAAAGATATTGAAGGATCATGCATCCTATGGAGGTACGAAATAAATAAAAAATTTTCTCCATCTAAGAGCCCAAGATCAAGCCGTTGAATCTACTAACTATACATACATGAATATTAAGCTATAAATAAAGGATTACCTCTTGTAACGTAAATCTAAATTTGTTTTTTAGAAAAGTTATCCAAGTGTCCAACCTCTATTGATGATCTACATAGTCCAAATATCCACAAATAAGCACTCAAAATCAATAGGGTGCTAGCTCCACCTTTTCCGATTTAGTATTTCTTATAGAAGTTAATCTCGGATAATTTTATGACAACCTTAGAAGAGAAGGAAAGAGTATATCTTGCTAGGGTTTAAGAGAAAATTATTTTCTCCTTATTTTTCTCTCTTGGTCGTATGCCTTTTTTATTTGTAAAGGCTGGCCAAAACTCTCCCTCCCTAAAATCCTTGTGTTGGCTGAATTTTCTCTCCCTCTTATATATTTATAAAAGAGTTTTCTTGTCCTCCAAAGACATGGAGAGGGGCGACAATGAGTCCATAAAGGACTCTAGGTTGTTGCTTCCTTATCCTCTAAGGATGAGGAGTTATTTTACATGTGGAATTTTGATCATTATCTTTAAAACATTCATCCTTATCCAATAAGGTTGATATTTATCATTCCACCAAAATTTATTAAGGCTTTTAATTAAATCTTAATGGGCCAAAACCATTTTAACCTAATTAATTTATTTGGACTATCTAAATACATAATCTTAGATTATTTTAGGTGGGTCCACATTAAGAAGCAATTTTTCAAAATATCCTTTAACCTAAATTAGAAAACTCCTTTCCTTTTACGTTATTTCTAAATTTGAAACTAACTTTCAAATTAAGAAATCAATTTCTAAAATAAGAAACTTTCCATTTTAGGAAATTTTCTAATTGAGGAAACTTTCCATTTTAGG
Organism: Dovyalis caffra; assembly: GCA_963924115.1. NCBI lineage: Eukaryota > Viridiplantae > Streptophyta > Magnoliopsida > Malpighiales > Salicaceae > Dovyalis > Dovyalis caffra. The sequence goes on from CAWUPB010000030.1 coordinate 3,299,416, forward strand.
AAACTTTTAAGCTTGGAAACATTTTTTAATATCTTTGCTTCGATTTATAATGTGAAGACTTAAACTTATGCGTGTAACTCAATAAGCTCTTAGATATATTGGCAATATATCAAGAACAAAAGACTCATTTTTTATCTCTTGATACATAAATCAAGATTGGCCTCTAGCAAGGCATCATGACTACCCAATTTTCTAGAAAGATTAGTTAATCTATTATTATTTTTCATAAGCATGATTACCATACGGTTAAGTCCTCATGTAAACTTACCACAATGTGATTTTGAACTTGGTTATTAGTCTTTTTCAATTATGATCATATAAGTTTTCTTCAATTTCCAAATGTCTTAGCTCTTAGAGTAAACTAACTATGCTCTATTGGTGTACTCCTCCTGTGGCCATAGATTTTTCGAACGGACATTATCGAAATGTAATGTGATAACTCCTTTAGTATACAAGGAATGACATGTCTTATCTTAGTCACACACCTACCTTCATTGGATTCCTAGTGCACCCAACGAATCACCCACGTGTAACCCATTAATGGGTTCATCAAAACAAGTGTCAAAATGCATAAGTCCTCTAATAAGAAAACTATGAAAACTTCAAGTCTAAGGACCATCTGTACCCATCTTGTATAAGATTCCTATAGACTAAAACCAAATAGGTTCTCATAGCGAGTCAAGTCTAAGTGATATGTTCTCTAACATAAATGACCTAAATGCTTGCTTTGGCAACACCATACCAATAGATGTGAGATCTCTTAGTACTATCATATAGCATGAGCATAACACTCACAAGTCTATCCATATATTGTCAATGTCCATTCTTGACAATGTTATAACTTGGGATATTTAATGATATTATTTATATACATTAGTGTTTGTCTCACATATTTCGATCAATCACTATTGTAAATGCATATCATAAGGACTTCTACCTAATTCTACTAAATTTATCAACATGAAAACATAAAAAATTAATAGAACAACTTCTTTATTAAAATAAATTATGTAATAATATATTAACTTTAACCCATCCAAACATGGTTGGATCTTAGACACCAACACTAACATATACAAGGCAAGATTGGTGGAAAAAAGGATGCTAACAAAGTGTTGGTATTGACTATGATGAGGTATTTGCTTATGCTACTCCCTTATAAACTATAAGATTTATTATTTGTTTGGCAACATAAAATAAATGGAAAATCTATCAAATAGATGTCAAGTCGGTATTCTTAAATGGCTATCTTGAGGAGAAAGTCTATATTAAGCAACCATTGGGCTATGTGGGAAAGGAAATGAGCATAAGATTCTAAGATTAAAGAAGACTCTTTATGCTTTGAAACAAACACTAAGAGCTCGGTATAGTCTGTTTAGATAAATATTTACAAGAAAATAATTTTTTGAGTGCTCTCACGAGTATGTCATCTATACCAAATATTTGGATGGAGACTTCTTGATCATGAGTCTATATGTGGATGAATTGATCTTCACCGACAATAATTCAAGCTTGTTTAAAAACTTTAAGAAGGCCATGACAAGAGAGTTTGAAATGACTAATACTTGGGCTAATGTCTTATTATCTCAAAATTGAAGTAAAACAAAGAGAAGAATGAATTTTCTTCTCTCACAAACATTATGCAAAAGTGATCCTCAAGAAGTTCAAAAAGGAGAATTGCAAGCCAATAGAAATGTCCGTAGAGTGTGGAACAAAGTTGTCAAAGCACGATGAAAGAGAAAAGGTAAATTTAATATTTTTTAAAAGTCTTCTTGGAAGTTTAAGATACTTGACATGTATAAGACTAGATATACTCTTTGGTGTTGGACTTATAAGCCGTTTCATGGAAGCTCCCACTATAACTCACCTAAAGACTACCAAGAGGATCCTTTGACATATCAAAGGCACATTAGATTATAGAATCTTCTACACTCAAATAAACAACTTTAGGCTTGTTGGGTACATTGATAGTGATTAGGCCGGAGACTTGGATGGTCAAAATAGTACAAGTGGATTTCTATTCTTCATGGGAGATTCAATATTCACCTAGAGTTCAAAGAAGTAGCCAATTGTCACACTATCTACTTGTGAACAAAATATGATGTTGTCACTTCATGTGTTTGTCATGCATTATGACTAAGGAGTTTGGTGAATGAGATAAATATGGCATTGGAAGAGACAATTGAGATCTATGTCAATAACAAGTTAGCACTTGCCTTAGAAAAGAATCATGTCTTTCATATAAAGAGCAAGTACATAGATACTCGATATCATTTCATCAAGGAGAGTGTCGCAAGAAAAGAGGTCTAGTTGAAGTTCGTGAAATCCCAAGACCAAATAGTCGACATTCTCACTAAACCACTTGAGAAGGATGTGTTTTGCAAGTTACGAGTCTCTTGTTGGAAGTTACCAAATCAAGTTTAAGCGGGGATTTAAGATATTAAACTTGATTTGACTCAAGTTCAAAACCTAAGTCCAAGTCCATAGCCTAAAGACCAAGTTTAGGAAAATCTTCTCTAGATTTTTCTCAAGACATTTAGCATTGCCAACATTCAAGAATTATCTTGAATTTTTTCTGAGTTTTTTTGGCTCTTCCGGGAGCATTTATGATGTGCTTATCCTTTGATCTACTAGAATCATCCTTAGACTAGTATAAATATGGCTCTTTGGTTATAAGTTTGTGTGTGCAAAAAATAGAGAGTTAAGTAGTTGCAAAAAAAGTGAGAAGAATGTGAGGATCTATTGTCCATTGTAGTGAATGATTAATGTGTGTAAAAATACTTATCTGAACTATTTTCTTATATTTTGTCCACCACACAATTTTATTCATCCAATTACTTAGTCCATCTCCTAATATATGTATGAATTGGGAAGGAAATCTTGAGGTCCTTGAGGCAAATGGGGCTGAAATAAGTTGACAAGTTGAAGTTTAATCCAAGTCAGGCATTCCAATAATTGGAGGTTAGAAGATTGAAAGATGAAAAGGGAACAAAAATATGCTTGGTTTTTGGAAATACAGCTGGAACATCCTAGTATCCCCATTAGGAATTCCACATTTTTATAACCATATTGAATTAGCCAAATTGGAAGCGATTATATGATATAACCAAAGAATAACAATTTCTGTAATATCACTGCTATTAGTTAATTTCTCTTCTTTTAGTCCTTGCCCACCTGATCAAACATTGTTTACATGAAATTAAATTAAACTTGATGGTCATGATGATGGATCAGTGGTATCTATCAGGCTGCCAATGATCTCTTTGAAAGCTAATTTCAATTGCTTTCTTCTTTAGAATCACGAAGTTCTTTCTCCAATATTCAACATTGGCTGTGGTTTCAATTTTATTGATTACGAATCGAACACTCCATAATGTTGAGTTTGGTTTCTTCCAAGTAGAAGTTAAAGAAGGTTGGTGAGGGCCTATTGTAGGACTCGAATTCCTCCCAGTTATCTGCTGCAGGTCATGAGAGTTGTAGTCCACCTAGAACTGACAAACAAAAAAAAAAAAAAAGGCTTATATTGCTAATATTTGAATTTCATTGTTTCTCAGCTTATTTACTGTGATCGCTTGATCAAGTATGGCATATTTGGCAGTTCTCGCCTGTCGCAGACGGGCTGCTGCTGCAGGATTAGCACAATATGAGTAGTTGCAGGTAATGAACAGTAGGTTTAGCTCAGAACTGGTAAATGAAAGTTTTGCAGGTTCTGAGAGCTGATATTTCATTTCTCCCCTTATCATTGACCAAAAAAGCATATTATTTCACACAACGTTACATGGTAGACAGAGTACAGTAAAATATGGAATACAGAAAATGTTCTTGCTCAGGTGTGCAAGAAGCTCAGAATAACATTAGTTAAGCATCTAAAAGTCCCTGTACGTCCAACTCCTTCCTTAGATCTAAAATGCAAGATCCTGAGATAAGTTGGTCAGGAAATGTTGTTTCTGCAATTTCATAAAGGTGGAATTCTCCAACAGAACATCATTACCAAGTTCCCCATCTTGAATCCACTTATCCACTTTGGTCTTTAGGTGCAAAATGTTTTCTTTAGTTCCCTGGCAGCCTGTTTTAATGCACAGTTCCTCCACCTCAGCCCAAAAACAGGATCCTGGAACTTCATTTGGCAGCTGCTCAGCATGCTCACGCCATTTTTGGGTGCATTTATACCGACTTGGCCTGCCCTTTCCCAGATAGGGTCCTGTGTCTTCATTCTTGAGATGTCGATAGTAATTAGCAATATCCAAGGGTTCAACAATGCGACGATATCTGGTACCAAGATCTATCCATACCTTCCGGCCCTCAAACTCATCAGGGAGTTCATACCTTTTCAACATTTCTATTATTTCATCCCATATACCTGCTAGCTCAAGCCTCTCTACATTAGCATGGAAATCTGCCTTTTCATCTGAACTCTTGAAGGCATCATAATAGCCAACTTTATGTACACACTTAATTTTGTATGCTTCTAGCTTACCTAAACATTTATCAATATCTTCCTGCTTTCCATCAATTGTAGCCTGGTTCCTCAACTTCTGCTTCTCTAACGCTTCAGCAGCACGAAGACATAGTCTGGCTCTTTCACTCTGGAATCCCAAACACACGAGCATTTATAAAAATTGTGGGTATCAACTAATTGCAATTTTATTGTCCACTAATATGTCCAGTTTGAGCATTTCCAAGTACGATACTGTTATTTCCTTTATACTGAAACTTATAACCAGCTAAAATTTGAAAAGCATAACTTTAACCAAGCCGTGAGGAGTGAACATATATATGAAATTGAAGGACAAATTCAGCAGGGTTGAAAGAACTTACCAAGCCTAGGTCATTCAAGGCCATATCGACCTTCCCACGATCAACATTTGCAACATTCGAAGACAATGAAAGTGCTTCAGGATGAGGATGATATAAACAAGTCACAATTGGCATTTTTAAGTGCTCTTGCAGGTAATTTCCGTAGTTCAAATGATCTCTAAGGCTTGTTTGGGCAACTGTCACCTTAGCTTCTTCTTCTTGGGTGCTCAACTGGGAGGAATAAAACAGCACTTGTAGCACAGCATCAGGGTTACTTATGACAACAAGTTTTCCATTTCCTGTGCAGAAGACATAAGTCCCTAAGGGCCTATAAGGACTCAGTTCAATGAAACTTGATACAGTCTCCAGCAATGGATTCGTGCTTCCCATGATCTTACAGGCAGCATAGTTAGCAACAGACGATGCATTTTTCACCACAATTTCATAGAAAGCTGGGGCTTCATGAGGGGGTTGTTGCGCGTTTTGATCAAAGTAATCAAGAACTTGTTGCAGTTGTTGCTCAATGGAAGAGAGTGGACAGAGTGAAATTCGAGGGACAATGTCATATCTCATCACAAAATTCACAAAGTAGCGAGACCAGTTTTCACGCCTAAGCGCAAGGTTTATAATGCGGTCACCAACCAGGGGAGATCCAAAAGTCAGACAGAGTGGGGAGCTTTGTTTATTGTACTCTTCCAAGAACCAAACTGTCGCCAGTATGGCAATTGCCCCTCCTGAAGAGTGGCCTGTAAATACAACTTGCCTCCTGTCTGCCACAGCTTTTCGCACCTAAGAAATTTGAAAACCGGCATCAGATTGAAGTTAATTTTTCTAGTCCAGCAAATATTTTAATGTTTTCTTGTTAATTCTATTCTACAGTTGATCAGTTTCCATTTAACAGCTGTAAATCTTATTAATATTATTTGTTCTCATGGAATTCAATTAGCTTCTTAGAAGGTTGTCGAGAATACAAATGCAGCTATAGGATCTAAAAGTTCTTCACACCTTAGCATCAAAACCACAAGGATAATTTGAAGAGAAGAAAAGAAAGGATAGAAAGAAAAGAAACATATTCATGGTAACCTATTCCCACCCCCCATCCTCCCCCGCCCCCCCCCCCCCCCCCCAAAATAAAAAATAATAAAAATAATAATAAAATAAAAATTGGGGTTGGGGGGATTCTCAACTGATTATTATTATAACAGAAATGAAAATGAAATGACCAGAAAGTGGATCTAGATACCTCAATTTTGAACTGTGGATTACCCAAGACTGATTTGAATCTTTTGAGAAATACTTCATTGGCAGTAGCAGTTACACCAAGACCAATATATTTCAGAGAAGGAAAGAGCTGAAGATCCACCGTTGTTTCTCCAAAGGAATTTCCAGCAAACCAATCATTTGCAGACCAAGATCCAGCAAAGCTAAAAACAACTTCAGATGATGAACTTTTAATCTTTTTTGAAAGATATTGCCTCTCTGGAGATTTGTGAGCTTTCATAGCCATTGAACATGATTTCTTGATCAACTCTTCTTTGATCTCCATGTTCTCTCCAAGCGTAACAGTACCCATCCCTTCTTCTCTCACTCTTGTGGAATCTGCAGCTTTGGATTCTTTCTTTTCCTTCTTTCAGACATAAACGAAGTGAAACGCACATTAAATTATGGCCACATTGGATTCGTCATCGTTGACTAGTGGACTTCGCCTGACTTGGTTGAAAACACGAAATTTCCGAAAGCTGAGTCTTTCTTTTTCTACAGAAACATGTTGGAAGTTTACAAAGATTCTCTTTCGTCCTATATTATAATCAGCTTGCAAAATATTATCACCAGTTGTTTACAATTTTATTCAGTTGATAACCCTTTTTTTCTTTATTTATTTTTTATCCTCATGTTATTCAAGACTTAAAAACCTAAACTAAAACCTAAACTAATTTTTTATTGTTATAATTATCCAAAAAAAAAAATTATATTCAAATTCGATATTATTTACTTAAATGATTAAAATTATTTTTATTCAATCTAATTTTTTTTTAAAAAAAATAACTTAGTTTGCTTTCTAAGTTATGATTAAAACTTCATTTTAAAAGCACTATAAAAAAATAAAAATAAAAATAGTTTGTTGTCCCATATAATCATCCAAGTTTAAATCCACAAGAAAAAGATAATTTTTCATAAATTCATTAGGTGTCCCGCTTAAAACCGATCGGACAAAAATTCAATCTTCAAATATCAAAACGGACATAAAAGATAACATTAGGTTATTCAAATTATAGTCACATACCTTCGTTTAGAAGGTTGTTGCATAACGATTTTACTCGTGATTTATTAGTTATGCATTCATTCCGAACTCTTTTAAGTGAAATGCTTGTTAGGCAAGTAGCATACACCACGCGTTTGATTGCGAGCAAACAAAGCAAAAGACAAAATACTAAAAAAATCTCAACAGGGATGGTCTTATTTCCATTTGTTTGCCTTAAATCGGATCGTTGTTGTTACCGATTAAAATTTTCTTCCTCGGAGCAGCTATAAGTAATACTAAAAGACTTATTAGCATGTGAGGAGGTAACGATTACCTAGCGATTAAACTAAGAAGTTTAGGATTTCAAGGAAATGCAACTAAACTAAAAGGTTTAAAATGAGACACTAAAAAACAAGTAAATAACAACAAAATTTTTTGTTGCTATATTGGTTTAGAGACAAATATAAACCATTGTTAAAATATTTGTTGCTAAATTTGTTAGAAAATCCATCATCAATTAGTGACGGTTTGGTTGTTACTATTTCAACGTCTTTCCGTCATTATTTCATTATAAATAGTCGTATAGTTAGTATAAAATTTATAATCAAATTGTCAATGAGTAATTTCATTTCCATCACTATATAGAAACGAAAATCCAAAATAAAAGCATTATTACTATTGTGCATCACCAATCCATTGCTATTTTTAATGATTTCGTTTCGTCGTTAATTTTTGTTGTTGAGAGTTTATTTTTTTTTATCATTATGCGGTGGTTGATCCGTCGTTAAATAAAGAAATTTAAAAAAAAATTCGCTAATAAATATTTAAATATTCCATCATAGTAACATCAACAACTAAAATTAAAATAATAACATGAATTATTATTTACATAAAATTTAAATAATATAAAATCAAATTAAATATATACAATCCGGTGTATGAACAAATTAAAACAAATAATTAAAAAAAAATTGTTCTCATCATCATCATCATTTGTTGTATTATCTTCCGGATGTTAGGTATCAAGATTAAAGGCCAACTCCTAGGTAGGGGGAGGTAGATGGTTAGATGGAGAGACGAGACTCCTAAGTGATTCGTCTAATAACTGTTTCATCCTCTAAACCTTATATGCTCGGTATTCCAACCGGTATTTGTTCTCCACCTTCTTGATCTACCGAGTACAATCATGTTGTATATCCTACAACTTTGGTTGGTACTACTCATTATCTTGCTACATACGACTAGGAAAGCACGATGTGACAGAGGATGAGACGACACCAAAGTAGGAGTAAAACTATGACGTTTGTGATTCGAGGTCATACACTCTATGCTTCTTCTTTCCTCTTACGACATCGAGATATATTTGTGATAAGTCGATATCCGAAGATAATGAATCACCCTTCGAGTTGTTGGCTAATAGTCGACACATATAATTGGTAAAAGCGCTCCTACGGAATCAAAAAGGTTATAATATTCATTCATAAATATAATTTTTAGATTAAATTTGCATATGTGTAATTAATAAAAATAGCCTAACTATTTGGGATGGCATATCGATAAACGATTCATCTTATCACTTGTGAGTCCTTACAAATAACTCGTAACAATCTAGATCACGAACCAACTCGTTATCCTAAAAAGAATATATATAAACAATATGAGATGCAATAAATTCAAGTATTATTTTATAACGCAATGGATAATAGAATTTACCATCCGCTTAATGTGCTCAATCCGTGAGATGAAACCGTCTCGTACATTTGGATAGCTTAGCACCGGTACCACCTATCTCGCTCATATGCCTTCGTGTCATCTACTCAAAATGAGCCTAAAACTCGGGTTCATTCCAATCCTACCTTCATCCATCCCACATCGGTTCTAAGACAAAAAAGGGTTTGTTAGTCTTTTTTCTTGCGGTTGATTAGCATTTTGACATACCGTTTATGCACCACATGCTCCCATACCACCTTAGCCATCGAGGTGACAACTTGCTCTCATAAAAAAATACTTCTACAAGGAAGAAAAAATTAATATTAGTATGTTTCATGTCATTAATTTAAATATAATAAAAGAAATAATTAAAATATTACTTTAAACTCATTCTAGTATCATGTGAGATTGACTTCCATGTAAAGTTGACATGGTCCAATCGCTCCTTGAAAATTATGATGATTTGATGAGAGCATTTACTAAATGTATACAAACTATTAAACACAACAAATTAAAAATCAATAAGTGAATAAATGATTCAAATAATATACCAAAATATAAAACTAATTACCACATGTAAAAAATAATTCTATTTGCAACTACAAGCGTATTACTTACCTTTCACTAACGACAACGATGGTTTATTCAACATCAACCCTAGAAGTGCGGCTAGGAGCAAAAGAAACCATCGATGTAACATCTACTACTAGGCTTAGTTCTAGCATATGATTGCCTCATGGGAGATCAAGTGGGGGTAGGAGGCATTGTTGTTGGCGATGAAGAAGTGTTGGGCACATGTTTGGGGTCGAAGCATTCCTACGAGCAATGACCATAGACATTGCCGATGCCATTGTCACGGCCATAGCCATCACTATCAAATTTGGTCAATTGAAATTGCTAGGTGGCGATGCCCCAAGCCACTAGTCATTGCAGCTACGGTATCACATCATATAGTTTAATAAAGACAACAAATAAAAAATAAAGCTGACTCAATTTCTCCGTGATGGATCTAATCATAATATCCGAACTTAAAACCAAATTTCACTAAATGGTATTTAACTATGTAAACCTCTTTATATTTACAATTCGACACTTACAATGATTACAATGGCACTTTATCTTTCTTCTATCCATACATCTAGGATGATTAACAGCGAACGTAGTAAACTCTTCAATCTCATTCATGAAACTCTCTTTTAAAATCCCCTTGGTTAGCATAAAGTCCATCCATGTACGATTGGACCTCATATTTTCCTTTTGCATATCCAAACCAACACATAATTACTTCATTAGCAATTCTACTAAAAATCTAACAAAATTTTGATAAAATCTTTCTTATAAATTAGACATTTTCCAATTTCAAAAGACTTCACCCACACAAAAAACACAACATAATACATACAAATATTTTTAATTAATCATCATCACATAAACATCAACAAAACAGTCACATTTAAGCAATCAAATAAATCAATTTCCGCACACTAAGACTAGCACTTGTCCGAGATAATCCATTAAATTAAATCTCAAACTCATCTTTATGGTTCCATCATAAAACATTGAACCAACCTTATTTCTCCTTAATTCTTAAGGGTCTTTAACCCCTTAAGTTCGATAACTATGATGTATCTTGACACATTTCAACAATCATTAGTAAAATAAATACAATATCAATTGTCATAATTAACTTAAAATTAGTCTATGACATAAATTATAAATTAAAATTTTGATAACTTACCTTACGAATAAGAGTGGCTGAAAAATTGCTAGAGTGGTTGCGATTGATTGTCGGTAATAATACTAATTAGTTGGAACAAATTTGTATACAAATAATTAATATCATAATTCATACAACAACTAATTATTTATTTATATCAAACAAATTTTACATACATTTAATTTATCAATTTTTAAATCGAAGTTCAAATAATCGGATATTATCAATGTTAAAATAACACTTAATTTTAAAATTGATATGTTATTTTAAATCCAATAACTTAATTATGAAATGACTCATCCTTTATTTTTAATTATTGTATAACAGATTACACTCATCCTTTATTTTTAATTATTGTATAACAAATTACAAACTCAAAATTTTATCCTAATTAATTCAAAACAATTCGATAAATTAAAATATACTCAATTAAATTTCAAAAAACATAAATTTGATTTTTCTAATATATTTACTAATAATTAATTATGTATATACAAATGGTTAAAATTTCTAATACCTAAAAAATAGGAAAAAGAAAAAGTAATACATAATACTCACACAAATTAAATATATAATATACATTAGAAAAAAGACATATACCTACTTGAATCAATTATAGGCTTCTCTTTTGGTATAAAAAGGGAGAGAGAGAGAGACATAAGGTAGTACAAACCTGTGAGAGAGAAAGAGAGAGAAGAAATCATGACTGTTTTAGGAGAGGCGATGGTTGGAGTGGGATTTATGAGGTGTTGTAGATGCTAGCGATGAGGCTATGACGAGAGAAGGAGAGGGAAAAGGAAGAAGAGAATGGAGAAGAAGAAGGATTCTACTAATTTAAGGATTAACTTTAATTATGGATGCATCTCTATTACTAATCGGTGACAAACATAAGTGTTTATTGCTGAAAAAAACAAGAAAATAAAGAAGAAAGGAGATTCTATCAATTTAGGAATTTAACTTTATCAACGGACATGTTTTCATCGCTAATCAAATATGGACATAACTACGCATTACCGATTTTGAATTTTAAACAAGCACCTTATTTTACCAATTATAAGAACTGACATGATTTATTGCTATTATGGGTAAAGTTAGTAATGAACATTATTTGTCACTACTATGCAACAAACTAAAGGAATTAGTGATGGAATATTCTCTCACTAATAAAGCCAAAAAAGAAAAAACCAAAAGAGCGACGGATCGAATGATTTGTCATTGAGTGTACTTGTAATTTTATTGCTAATCCATCACAAACACAAGCATGAATATTTTTCTACCTTATTTAATGATGAACAAAGTTCATTAATGATAATCCATCATAAATTGTTCGGTATTCCATTGTTAACATCCAAATCTCAAGGAGTCATAGTTCGTCACTATTTAGTAACAAAATAATATCTATTGTTGATTTTTGTCGCTAAATTATAGATTTTTTTATATTTAGAAAAAATAGTTAAGATTTTAATATAAATGTTGCTATTCAACATCGGACGGGACTCCTAAAAATTATTAAGATTTTGTTTTGGTTGGATTTATTTATTTATGATTTATTCTAGGGATGTGAGTTATTTAGAAGTCATCACCTAATATTGAAGAAACTAGAAACTTAAAATAGGTACTAGTTCAGAGATTCAAGGGTAAAAAGTTGGTTATGCTTTTGAGAAGATATAAATCACCTAAGAACGTCCTTTTTTAAGAAATTTATCATGTCTAACTTAGTCTTAAAATTTATCTCCTAAAAAATTTCTATTTTTTTCAAAATTAATCCTAGTCAAAATTTCAAGTTTTTTTTTTTTTTATGTCAAACTAAGATTTTTTTTTGTTTGTGACATATCAATCATTAGACCCCTTCATCGGGAGATACGTCGGTTCAAATATTTGATCCACACGTCATTTCAAATATTGGATCCACTTTAAGTCTTGATACAATCGGTGTGTCAATAAATGCCTTAATTACTAAAATGATTTTGGCTAACAATAATTTCTATTGGATATGAGACTTTGTTAAAAAAAAAAAAATTCCTTTCTTTTCTTGATCATTTTTGTTATTGTATTTCATTTTTTATATTTTTTTTATCAATGAAGAATTGTCATTAGTCCCTAAAAATTTGAAGACTCGACAATTTATCCACCTATCAAATATTTAATCTAATTATTGAGGTAAAATCTAAAATTAAACTTTCTACTAAATAAATTCAAGAGAATCCAAAATATTAAATCTAAATTAAAAAGGAAATAAAAATTTTAAGGGTCAATTTGTCTAAGGAAAAAAATTCAATTAAAGCATTAGGTCCTTTTTTTTTTTTTTTTGTTAGTAGGCCCTCGCTTGGTAGGCCAATCTTTCCATTTTTTTTTTTTTTTTTTGGCTTAGGCTAAGCTGAAACCAACCTAAGCTTTGGCCATGTGAGTTGGGCTTATCCAAACCCGCTGGCTTTACCTCCAGCCTAACCCTCTTCCATTTTTTGTTTTAAGAAAAGGCCAAATTATGCTCCTGTAACACCTTTTTAAAACCAAACCCAAGTTACGTAGGATTGAAAAATTACACCTTCCATCTTCCCCCTCCCTTATCTACTTCTTCCATTTCTTTCAAAACCCCTAACCCCCATCGAGATCATGCAATCACTTCCTCTTTTCTCTTATTTTATTTGAATATTAACCTACTGCAATGATCAAAAACAAAAAAGACAAGTCAAAATCATACTACTCGAATACTCTTCTCTCTTAGGTAGCTATGAGTTATGCCTAATAGTGAGGTTGTCGGAGATGGCAATACGAAGCCCCACCACTAATGCTAATGTAGAGGATGAAGTGCCATGGGGCTCGATGATTTTGGTTATTATAGGTGGTTGATTCTAGTTTGGGGTAAGGAGTGGTTGGTGTGTGATTTCGGTTAGAATATCTCAATGGTGGTTGGTTGAGAAATGAAAGCGGTGAGGAGCTAGGTTCCAATGAATTTAGGCAAGGAATTGTGATGGATGTTATGAAAAAGATTATGGTAGTTATTGAGAAGATTGATGTGGGTGATGATGATGGTAGAACAGAATCATTATCTATAGGTAATATGGTTACAAAAATAGGAGATGGTAATGGTGCTGGTCTTGGTTTAGAAAGATATGCATGCTAGGTATTTATGTTTTACTTATGAGAATGAGAGATTGTCATTTTTTATGAGGATGATTAGATTTAATACTTGAGGGTTTATAAAGGCCTAAGGCTACTTAGTTTGTGGTATTATGAAAAGAGAGTTGATTTTGGGTGTTGAGTTAAAAAAGGAAAGGTTTGGTTGGATTTTGATGGAGGACGTATAAAAGCTTGGGGTTATTATTGCGGTAGTTTTTTAGGAGTGAAAAAGCTATGAGTTATGGTTGTTGATGATGACGTGGTCAAAGTCATGTATGTGGATGGCATGTGGGGTTTTGAATGGTGGCTGGAGGTGTGGGTTATACTCGACTAAGGTGAGGATGAAGATGACGGGAGGAAGATGGTGGATGTTGTTATGAGAGAGATCGGTGGTAGTGGTTTTGGTTTGTAGATTAGAATAGGAGAAAGCTTATAAAGCTGGTGGCTTTGGCTTGAAGGTTTGAAAATGAGGCTGAAATGGCTTCTTATAGACTAAAACTAGTAGGGATAGTGTAGGAAAAAGGATTGATAGTAGTAGTTGGTTGTGTAGGTCTTGAGCTAAGAGATGAGGGTTTAAGACATGGTCGATGTTTGGCTATGATTGGAGGTCGTATAGGGGTTACTATAGCGAGTGGATGGTAGAGGTTTCAAGGTTGTGACTACTATATTGACTATGGCTAAATGGTTAGGAGATGGGTTTCTAGTGGAGGGTTCGTGATGGTAGAGGAACCGGTACGTGGCATTTTGTGTTCCCTTAGTAGCTTTTACATTAAGAGGGTATAGAGACGAGAGATGGCGGTTGATCGTTGTAAAGTTGGATAGATTAGCAACAATAGTACGTTGCATGTGATTTGTAGGCACCAACGACAAGGATAAATGGTTTAGGAGTTGTGAATGTGTCTTTGTTTTTTTTTTTTTTTTAAGGGCTACAATGGTAGAGTTTGATGGATAAGGTAAATGGAGGAGTTGGATGCGGTTGGTAGGGGTTAATTTAGATGAGCCATGACATCCATCCTTTTCTTTTTTTCCGGTGAAGGTGGCTAGGGTTTTTCTTACGAGACTGCATCTTTAGGGTTTTTTTAGTGGAATATAGGAAATATGGAGGTTGTAAGTGGTGCACAAGCTTTTATTTTTATTTTTTATTTTTTAGAAGATGAAGAATGGCTAAAATTTTTGTGTAGAGACTACATCTCTAGGATTTTTTTTATGGAATAAGGAACATTATGGAGGCCTCCTAAAATAAAGGGAAAGGGTTGCTTAAATAGGGGATTTTTAAGGTTGGGGCATTACAAAAAATAATGGAATTAGCAACAATCTAGACCGTCACTAATTCTGCATAATCCATCGTTAATTTTAATTAATGACGATTTTATGATGGTTTAAAAACTATCCGTAAAATACTAGTTGCTAAAATTTTGTGATGGTTTTATGACGGTTTGAGCCATCGTTTATTTAGCGATGGCCCAAACCGTCATAAAACTAAAAAACCATCCTAGAGAATGGTTGTACAAGCGAGGAAATATTGCAATGGTACAAAGAAACCCTCGCTAAAACCATCATAATTTAGCGATGGTTCAAAACCCTCGCTCGAAACCCTCGCTAAAACCATTGTATTTAGCAACGTTCCTAAACCCTCGCTAAAATTGACATGATTGAGTGACAATTATAGCAAAGATTTAGGACCGTCGCTAAGATATTATTTTCAATTTTTTTAACCCTTATTTTAAATTAACCAATTGCTATTTAAAAGTCTACAAAATACCTAAAATGTAATATTTTAAAATTTCATAATTTTTATTATAAAATTTATTAAAATGTAATAAATATTATTCAATTATTAAATTCTTGAAAAAAGTAAAAAGTTTGTTGTTATGATAAGAAAACATGATAACTATGAGACATTGGTAGGATCGTCACTCGAAGGTTAGGTGGAATCGTCTAGAGGTTGGGTGGAGTCGTCGTTAGTGTTAGGCATGACGGATGAACTTCCACTTTGGCTAAAATGCTATAAGAACATCTACTGCATTTGTGTCATCATCACATGTTGCTATCAAGTGTACACCTTTAACTTATTTTTTGCAACCAACATCATTGTGATGGTACCTTTAGCCCTTGGATCTTTTGTATATTTGTAGCAATTCGATCCTCATTTTCCTTTTGTTATGCCTCATCACTAATATGGAACTGCGAAGTTGTCGAATTAGAAGTTGTACTGATGTTAGAATAATAATGAGATGCATGTGAGCCGGTTTGTCGATTAGCAACCTCCTCCTCATCTATTAATCTTTCTACGATCTTTTGCATAATTGTGAAAGACATAATATTAAACGACTATGTGAAATAATGTTATAAAGTAATATGTATAAAATAATGCTATAAACTAATAACTTACATCAATAACTCTTGATCATTGATCGATGAAGACATATTGATCATTAATCTTTCTATGATGAGTCCTCAAGAAAACCTTGTAAGGATCGAGTTCACGACTCAACACCTCACGTCGAAACAAATATATGTAAATGTATTAAATATACTCAAATATTTAATTAATTATTTTGATATCATTATAATATATATATACATATATATATTCCATTGCATATTACATGCTCTCTATGGCTGATAAACCCCCTGTATGTCTTGAGGGATCGGCTCCTACGCTACCGGTTTCACTCTTACGGTTCCATGATGCCATCTCGAATAGGGCAATGGCCTCGAATTTTGCCCATTCCATACTCTATGCACCCCATATGTCCTATGAGAAAAATATTGGCTTCGAGCTTCTTTTGAGATGACTAAGAAAGTCAACATATTTCTTTCATGCAAAACTTTACCATGCTTTCTTAGCTTTGCTCTCAATGTTATTATCCCACATAAATGACTTCGCAAGAAAAATAATAACATTTATTAGGACATTTAATTGGATATTATTATTTGTTATTTAAATATGAAGTGATATAATAAATTAAATAAATAAATTAGTACCTTAAACTCTTTTAAGTAGAAATATTTTATTTACGGATTCATGTTCTTCCACGTCCATTCGAAAATATGAACATACTAGTGAAATGTCTTACAGATCACGCGAGCGCAAATATCATAAAGATACAACCTATGAAAATATACATTAATTTAACAAATAAATTAATACATAATTATAGTAATAAAGAAAAAATATGTTTCATAAAATTAAGCATAAAATTAACATACTCATTGCGACCAATGAGAATGACCATAACTTATGGATCAATCGTGGATTTGATAGATTTTGAAGCCGATGGACGAGAGATGTTCGCGATGGGACTTGCTCGGGAACGAACGAGTTGTGTTGTTGTGATGATGAGGGCACTAACGATGACGAAGAGAAAGTGGGTAGGGACATAGAGGTCCACAATAAGGATATCGGCTCAAGCTCGGACATGTCAAGCCCTCGAAGAGCATAACATGGGAGCACCGGAAGGGTAGTACAAAGGCATGTCCATAGGGAGTCCATTCGACCAATAAAGGAAGGAGAATGGCATCCACATCCATGATTACTACCCGAATCAGTAGTTGAACCGCGACCCTCACCATATGACTTGGGCCACTACATTCGAGAATGTCCCCTACCTCGAGGAATTATAACCTACACATTATTACATTCATTAGTATTAAAATAAAAATATTCATTATATAATACTAACATATAACATTCATATTAACATAAATAATTTCAAATATATTTATTTAATGAAGAACATATATCAAACAATATGGACACACATACACATATTTAAATGTTACCTTAAAAAGTACAAGTAAACTATGTACGACAACAAAACCAATTGAAATCAATAATTACATTATTTAACTAAATTATCGACTATAATCATTAAAAAATAAATTAAAGCTACATCAAATAAATAAATAAATCAAATACTGAAATTTAAATAACGAGTATGCATAAAATAAATTTAAAATTAAAATTAAAATTAATTAAAATAATTACAAACAATTAAAATATTAAATTCTAGGTTAACATAAACAAATAAACATACATGAAATAAAGTCAAGAATTAAAATTACATTAATTAAAATAATTAAAAATAGTTCAATATTTAAATTAAATATGAAATAACAACATGCATAAAAATAAAGACCCATTTTTTTCTTTTTTCTTTTTTTTTTTTTTTTTTTTGTTTTTTGGATTTTGGGCTAGACTATCCAATCCGGCCTAAATTTTTTTCATTTTTTGGGAGTTGGACTAGGTTGAAATTAGCCTAATCCAGCCATACCCACATGGGTTGGGGTAGCCCAAGCCATAAACATCTTTTAATTCTCTTTTCATAAAGGAAATGTATTAAAGAACCATTTTTTCATCTTTCCTCCCTCTCTCTCTCGTTTGCTTTCTTCTTCCTTCTTCTTCTTCAAATTCAGTTTCCTTGGATGAACCAAATTTGTTTCGTCCCCCTCCCCTCATTTCTTTCTGTCCATTTTTCTTTCCTTTTCCTTCTTTCTTCTTCTTTTTTCCTTCGAATCCCTCTCTCATTTCTTCTCTTTCTTTCTTCTTATTCTTGCTCCCAATCTTACCATGGACAAATCGGAATGGGTTCATCCATGTTCCCCTTTTTCTTCTCTTCTTGCCTCTTCCATTCTTTCTCTTCCTTCTCCAATCAAAATCCCTAAATCAATTTCTCAAATTTGGCCAAAACCCTAGGTTTTCAATTCTTCACAATTTCCTTTCAATTTATCTAATTGACTTGATTTATCTTGAAATCAAGCCAATTCAAACCCTTTTAGATTCAATTTAGCAAACCCCCAAATCAATTTTTTAAATTTAGCTAGTTTAAAAAATCCTCAAATTTTAAATCAAATTGAATCAAAAACCTAAATTGACGAGTAAATTAACGATTAAAAAAAGATTAAGAAGGTTACTAGAGGAATCGAGCTGAGGATGATGGTTGATTGCTTCCCTAAAATAGGTTAATATCTCTCTTCTCTCTTTTTCGGATTTTTTCCTTGATGTCAGTTTTTTAATTAATTTTTGTGAATTTTTAGCTACCTTCTCTCTAAATTTTGGCCTAACCCCCATTTTTTTTCTATGAACTATCTTGCGCATATATATATATATATATATTGTGTTTGCTTGGTTCTCCACTATGATGGTAAGGGATTTTGTGTGCGGGTTTGTCAAGTGGTGGTTTGGATGAGACCCGGTTGTGGGTTATGGCAATGGTGGCTATTGGTAGTGGGTGAGGTTGTACTTGTAGGAGTTACGGTAGTAGGGGTGGTTGTAGGTGGTCGGCAATTGCGGGACAAGTTGACTTGAGGGAGAGGGAGTAGGGAGGCTGGCAATGGTGATTGTGGGCTATAAGGAGGCTATAGATAGGCGGCATTGTTGAATTGAGGGTGAGGGAGTAGGGGAGGCTACGCCTAATTACAACAAGTTGAGGTTATGGTGATGACGACTGACAATAAGAAATGACGAGTAGGGTTGGTAAAGGCTGACTTAGGGAAGTTTGTATAAGGCAACTTGCGGTAGAATAGAGGCTACAAATTACGATAGGATGGGCTATAAGGTTGCTGGAATTGTTGACTTAAGGGGAAAGGATAGTGTTGGATTTGCTTGAATGGCAACAAAAAGGGGTGTTGACTTGGATAACGAGCGAGATTGGAGAATTAGTCTAGGATAGATAGGAAATGCTAAAAATTGTAAAAGAAATGGAGGGGAATTGTCCTTTTATCTCTGTATTTTCATTTTCAACACAAAATTAATTAATTTTTTAATTACTAATTAATTTTATAATTACTTAACTCCTTTACTTAATCAATAACTAAATAAACTTAATTATTGATTTTTTTTAATTACTAAATATAATTTTAAAAATTATTAATTTTTTAATTACTAATTATTTTTATAATTACTAAAAATTTAAAATATTTCTAATAACTTATTAACAATTTTCTAAAATAATTAACTTTCCAAAATACCATCAATTAAACTAACTAAATTAATAAATAACATTTAACAATAAACTAACTAAATTAACAATTAGCAATTACTAATTAACAATAACAATTAACAATTAAACTAATAACAATAACAATTAAATTAACAACAAAAATTAATAACAATTAAACTAACTAAATCAACAATTAACAATAACAATAACACTATTAACAATAACAATTAAATTAATAAAAAAATTAAAATTAAATTAAGTAAATAATTGAAAAAAAATTAAAAAATTAATGGAGAGGTTAGATGAGGGAGGACCTTTCACCAACACCGAGGAAGAGATGGGGTTACGCTAGTGGAAGGGCTTTGTCGGACTACTCGTGGTCGAAAAATAGGTGGTTAAGGAAGGGAGAGAAAGGAACAAAGAAAGAGGAAAAGAAGGAAAAAAGGCGAGAGATGGAGGGCGAAAGGGAAGGAGGAGAGAGAGGAGGAGATTGGAAGGAAAACAAAGGAGAAGGGGAAGATTTGATGGAAATGAAAGGGAAATTGATAGGGGTGAGCAAACGAGTTTTTCGGTTCGATTTTTGGTTAATCGAACACGACAACCGAACCGAACCAAATTATAATTCGAGTTGATAAATTTCGATTTCAAATTATTTTAGTTTTTATTTTTTATTTTTCAGTATTAACCAAAATTATCAACACTACTAGATTTATATAAAAAAAAAGTCAAAAAATGAAACTAAGAGCTCAAGTTCACCATCCCACGACCTATAATTTTTATAAATGTTTTTGAACTCATTCATGAGTTCTTTTACGATGTGGGATGATTTTGAATCTATTGGATAGTGAGATGGGTTAATTATAGACCTTTTCAAGTCTCAAAAGCATGTTCTTCTTCGATGTGGGAAAGTGAACTCACCGTTTGAGCTTCCTCTATCCCACATCACTTAATTTAGCTTTTGCGGGGTGGGGGATAGGTTATAAATTAAGCTCGACTTGTCCTCTTTTACTTGTGGATTGTGATTCGTGTGGGCCTTGTCCTTTAAAGTTCATGGCATTTTATGGATTGATGTTTGAATTTGCATAAGTCAAGTGAAAACCCATAGGCCCAATTTTAGTTTAATTTTTTCTAATCTTATTTTAATTTATATAAAATATAATTAGGTGAGGTGTTTGGTTTTCGATGGAAACCGGTTTAAAATTTTTAAAAATCAAAACCGAAATCGAAAAGTGATTAAATTTTTGTTTGGTTTTTTTAATAAATTGAAATGAAAAACCAAACCAAATTAGATATTTCGGTTCGGTTGTATTCGATTTTTGACTAACCGAACCATTTGCTCACCCCTAGAAATTGAAGCTGGAAATGAAGGAGAAGAAGAGAGGGAAGAAGAAAGTTTTTTTAGGGAAATTTTCTAGCGGAATGGTGTTTAAGGGTTGAAAGTTTTAACGACGAGTCTTGTTAATTGCCTAAAAATTTTTAAAAATAGTAATTTTCATCCAACGATCTAGTAATTAGCGATATTTTTTTAGACCATCGCTAATTTGATAATTTGCGATGGCTTTCTAGATGAAAAGTCATCACAAAAATAGCTATAGAAAAATTTCAAAACAAATTAAAATTAGCGATGGTTTTTTTGGAAAAAAATCATCACAAAAAACAATTGCTAATTTTCATGATTTGTGAAAATTTGTTTTATAAAAACCAACCAAAAATGGCTTTAGTAAATTTTTTAAAAAATTAGACTTAACGATGATTTTTTGGAAAAAACCGTCGCTAATTTTCATAATTTTTGGGACCATTTAACGATGGTTGTTAGGACCCTCGCTAAAATGCTTCAAACTCGTCACTAATTTTCATGATTTTTCATTTAACGACGATCGCTAAAGTGATTCAAACCGTCGTAATTTTAGTAAATTAGCGATGGTTTTAAGAATGTCGCTAATTTTTCCTCGCAAATCTCCTTTTTTGTTGTAACGGGGGATGAGTTATCTCTTCAATTTTTTCTCTCTTGTTTTTTTTTAATTTTGTATTTTATATATTTTATATATTTTTTGATTTTTATAGTAAATTCCAAAATAAAGTAAAATGAGATAAAAAAAATAAATAACAAATAAATATAAATATAAAAAAATGAGGGAAATTTTATGTTGCTTAAGTTGCAAATGTTAACTACAATGCAAACTTCATATTAGATTTCCTTAGTGAGCTTGTAAAAAATAAATAAATTCGGTAGCAAAAATGATCGGATTGTCATGTGTGATCGTCCCTAAAAAAGTACGAAAAGCCTCATTACGCAAGGTGGTTTGCCTCTAAAAAATAAAGTGAAATAGCTTCATTATGCGAGTGGCTTAACCTTAAAAAATAAAATGCAACAATCTCATTATGCGGGGTGGCTTACCCCTGAAAAATAAAATGCAACGACCTTATTGTGTAGGGTGGCTTACCTCCCAAAAAATAAAATGTCATAGCCACTATTATGCATGGTGGTTTGCTCTTGAAAAGTAAAATGCAATGGCCTTATTGGGTAGAATGACATGCCCTAAGAAGTAAGATATGATAACCTCATTATGTAGGGTGACTTCGCCTAAAAATAAAATACAATGTTTAAATGGGATAAAAAAATGTTCAAATGGGATCGGAGATACAAACCTTTGGTACGTGATCCGATCAAAAAAAGATACACGAACCGCTTTTGGTGATCTTTTTGTTTTACGAAGAATGACGTCAAAGAACAAAACTTTTGACGGATGATTCGATCGAAAAGGATATACGAACCGCTTTGGTTTATCTTTTTCTTTTTCTTTTCTGAAAAACAAAATGCGAGAAATGAACTTTTAATAGATGATCCAATTGAAAAAGATATATGAGCTGCTTTGGTTTTGATCTTTTTTATTCTTTTTGAAAAAAGAGATCAAAGAAACGAATCTTTGATAGGTGCTACGATTAGAAAAGATATATGAATTGCTTTAGGTGATCGTTTTCTTTTCTTTTTTTTTATTTTTGAAAAATGAGAGTCGAAGAAATGAACTTTCGATAGGTGATCCGATTAAAAAAAATATATGAGCTGCTTTGGATAATCTTTTTTTTAAAAAAAATTGAGATCGAAGAAACGAACATTTAATAAGTCACCCAATGAAACAAAATAAAAAAGCTGCTTTGGGTGATCTTTTTCTCATCTTTTTGGAAAAATGAGATCGAAGAAACAAACTTTTGATAGGTGATCCGATTGAAAACGATATACAAATGGCTTTGGGTGATCTTTCTCTCTTTTTTTTTTTTTTTAGAAAAATGAGATTAAAAAAAACAAATCTTTAACGAGTGATTCAATTGAAAAAGATATATGAACTCGCTTTGGGTGATTTTTTTCTTTTTTCTTTTAAAAAAAGAGATCTAAGAAACGAACCTTTGACGAGTGATCTAATCGAAAAAGATATACAAATTGTTTTGAATGATCTTTTTCTTTTTTTCTTTTTTTGAAAAATAAGATTAGAGAAATAAATCTTTGACTAGTGATCCGATTGCAAAAGATATACGAATTGCTTTGGATGATCTTTGTTTTTTTAATGAAACATGAGACTTGAGAAATGAGGCTTTGATAGGTGATCTAATTTAAAAAGAACTATGAACCGCTTTAGGTGATCTTTTTCTTTTAAAAAAAAAAATGAGATGGAGAAATGAACCTTTAATAGATGATTCGATCGGAAAAGATATACAAACCACTTTAGGTGATCTTTTTCTCTTTTTGTTTTTTTGAAAAAATGAGATTAGAGAAATGAATCTTTGACAAGCAATACGATCAAAAAAGATATACGAACCACTTTGGGTGATCTTTTTCTTCTTCTTTTTTTTTGTTTTGAAAAATGAGATTGAAAAAATGAACTTTTGATAGGTGATCCGATAAAAAAAGATATATTAATTACTTTGGGTGATCTTTTTCTCTTTTTTTTTTTTTTTTTGAAAATCAGATTAGAGAAACGAACCTTTCATAGGTGATCCGATCATAAAAGATATATGAACTACTTTGGTTGATCTAATGAGATATTTTCCTATAACAAACCAATGAAATTGATTCAATGGTTAGTTTCTTACTTGCGAAAAACATACACTGCCTACACTTAACTCCCTTTTGGGTGCCTTATTTTGGCCTTCATACTTGGACCATATCCTGTAGTACTTGTAGAAATTTCCTTACTTCGTGGGCCTTGATCATTTTTATTCTTGAACTTGATTTTTTTAAAAAAAACATTTTCCAACCAACTAGGGTAGATGGACATTTCTAAACTTTGAAATTGATAATCATCCATATGTTGTGATCTACCCTTACGAGACCATGCATGATTGCTTTGATCGCTTATGAAAAATTTACTAAGTCATCATCCTCTCTCAATATTGCTCTTTTCCCCTAGCTTTGATGGCTTTAGTTGCTTTGATTTATGCTCAAAAGCTTACTTGTTTGGATCTTCGTTCCTCTAGTGCCTTTTTTTTTAACCAATTTGTTGAACTTGATTGGAGTTGTTAGGTCTTTAACCTTACTCCTGTATGTCCTCAATTTTATGAATTATCATTTAAATTGGGCCATGAGACACACCTAAGTGTTGGTCGAGATCGGACATTTATCGTTCTCTCGGTACAATCACCACTTGTGTTTAACGGATTGTCCTTTGATGCTTGAGTCATAATTTGTAAATTGGTTTTAAAATTTTATCTATATTTAAGGCAGATAATAGACATTTGGTTTCCATAAATTGAACTATGAATTTGAATGATTCTTTTAAACATAATTCAAATCATTTGATAGACAAACGAGAGATCTTCCAATGAAAGTACTTTTATTTGTAAGGATATTCAAGTCGATTGATCAAATCAAAACATGACATTCAAATACTATGATGTGATTTTCTTATGGAGGTTATTGGGCTAAGCGGTAAAAATGTGTTTAGATTATACAATGTTTGTATAAAAAATGGCTTTTGATGTGCTTAAAGATAATTGGTCAAATGATAAGTCCATTTTGGGTAAATGAAAAAGGTTTGAGTAGAAAGTATTTTGAAAAAAATTTTCCGAAGGATAATTTTACCTAAGATCTTGATTTTTTTTATTTTGTTTATTTTTTCCCCAAGTTAATTGATGAAACTCATATTTGATGTCATAAAGAATGATAAATAGCACATCGACTAATCATGTTTTCTTATTTTTTTAATCATTCTTCTTTTTCTTTTGAGATTAGAATTCAACAACATAAACGAGTCGCATTTAATCGAAAGGGCTTATGAAAGTACATAATGTAGGCTATGGCTTGAGCTTATGAAAGAATGAATATAAAGAGGCTCAAAAGGTGTTTAAAAGTCTTATGACATAGGATCACATTGTTGTCCATATAAGTCTCTTTAGCCAATGCCAGCTTGGACTTTATCACTTTAGTCGTTAGTTAAGCTTTGATGTCCATGAGAAAAGTTTCCTTTTAGGTTTGCCGCGAGTAACTTTGTTATTTTAACTATTGATTTTTTTTCTAGCCTCAACTCTCATTGTTTGTTTGTTTGGATTCGACTCTTATCTTGACTTGTAAATTTCGTATTATGGATGTCTTCTTCTTTTGTTTTTTTTCTTTGTCTTTTTTCTTCTTTGTATTCTTATTCTTTTGTTTTTTTTTAGAATCATTGATGGGGTTCTTTGATAAAAATAGTTTTTGAGTTTCATCGACTATTTATGGACTTTATATTCTGTCCTCCCATATAAGGGATGATCTTAGTCTATGTTTCATTAAATGAATCATTAAAAGCTCAAAATGGGAAGACAAAGGGTATGGTTTTGTGAAATATATGAAAAATAGTCTTTCTTCATCTCAAAGACTATTTTACCCATGTTGATAAACACTAATCTCTTTTGAAAAATAATGATCAATTTGAAAAACCCTTAGGTTAACCTAAAAGAAGAAATGATAAATGTGATTTAAGATCATGACTTAGAAATATATTGTTCATCATTATTTAAGACATCAATCATTTAGTCTTTCAACTTGGGGCTTTATAAGGATTGTCTAAGCAAAACTTTCGTTTCGAGATTTATTTGGAAAAAGGATTTTTTACTTTTTGTTTCAATAAAATGAGGGATTGTCCCTTACTTTTTCCTTAGAAAGGCTATTAGGAGGATGTATCCGGGGTTCAATGAATTGAAGAATTGTCTCTAGCAATTTTTTGTCCTACTTTGAAATTCATCAATCTTTTAAATGTTTTTGAATGAATTTGTCGTTATACTTTCTTGATGAAGGAAGATGTAATATCAAATAATAGTTTTAAATGAACATGTCTTAATTTTAAAACCCGAAAATATGGAATTATAGGAAGTGAATATGAGTTATTTCTTCATTCAAAGATTTGACTCAATCTAGGCATGGCAAAAATGTGTTTTTTATTTTTTTTATTTTTCCTTTTGTTTTTTTGGGAAAGAGAGTTCATAATTTAAAAAAAAATTAAAAGACTAGAGTTGCAAATTATAAGCATACACTAATTTTTAAACTTACTTGGTATTTGGTATCTCCATCTTATACGTGGACAACCGAATGGTTTAGGAGTAGGTTGATGTTCACATTAAGAGCATTCGGACCACTATCAAAACTCATTCAATCTTGCTTGATCAAAACTTCACGAGCTTCTTCTAAAAAGCAAGATAATTATCGATGTTATATCCGATCGCACATGAATGACATTCACATCCCTCATATGGTTTATAGCATAGAGGATAAGAGAGTTTCATCGAGTTAGGGTCGGAACGTAGTGATTTGTCCGATGCTTACCAAACACTCGAATGTTTCATCCAATGAGCAAAGTTGGGGCATAATTGTACATGGTTTTTGTCATAACCAAAAAAACATATCATCCATTTTACAATTTTAATTTTTAATTATTCATTTTATTTTATTTTTATTTATTTTAGAAATTTACAAGAGAGAGAGAGAGAGAGAGAGAGAGAGAGAGAGAGAGAGAAAGAAGTAAAACCAAAAATACCAAAAAAAAAAGAAGAAGAAATATATGTAAAATACAAAAAAAAAATCATGAATTATATCCAAGGACACAATCACATTAGAGAAAAGTATAATTAAAGTAATTATGGATATAATTGAATCAATTGCGAAATTCAAAACCTAAATTACATTCTATAATGACCCAATTGATAAAATTAAATTTTAAAAGGATTGAAATTACATAGCAAAAAGGCATGAATGTAGAGAATTGAAATTCATAGAAATCAACTTGTAACTTTAGAGTGAACAATAGAACTAAAGTTGAGTGGATGACCTATCGTCTACTCTAACCTAGAAAATCCTCTTGGGATTATTCCTCAATCTTTCCTATGAGATAAATCTTTCTCAAATTACAGTTGTTTTTATTTGGATTCACTGTGATCCGTAGCTAGAATCGATACTAGCCAAGGATCATGCCTTAACGTAATCCATTCCCTTATTTTGGTCGATTAAAGGCAAAATTTTAGCCTTAGTAGCTAGAATCCAAGTATGAAGGGATAGATTTTAGGGATGAGATTTGAGAAAATTCTTGCCTATAAAAGGCTTGCTTTGGCTAGGAAGAAGAAGGAAAAGGGATTTCAATTTTTTCTTAGAGAGAGAGAGAGAGAGAGAGTAAAAATCTATAGAATGGATTGAAAATTGAAAGGTTTTATAGGGGTCAATTGTTGTACTTTTTTCTTAAATTCTAAGCAATTGTTCTTCACCTAAGGGGTTCTTAAATTGGGTTTTCCGGCATTTTCTAGGTTTAAATTTGAATTTTGTGGTTTTTTCAACTTGTTTTTCATGCTTCGTTAGTGTAAGTACCCAAGATCCAACCTTATTTGGATGGGTTTGACTTATTATATTATTATATTATTTATAATAAAAGAACTCTTTCTATTAATTCTTATTATTTTCATTTATTCATTGAATACAATTAGATAGAAGTCCATATGATATGCATTTGTATTGGTGATTGATCGAAAGATATGAGACAAACACTAATACACATAAATGATATCGTTAAATATCCCAAGTTGTAGCATGGTTAAGAATGGATATTAACCATATGCGATAAAACTTGTAAATACTATACTCTTGCTATAAGATAATAGTTGGAGATCTCACACCTATTGACATGGTGATGTCAAAGTAAGCACTTACGTGAGTTATATAAGAGAACATGTCACTGGATTTAACTCTTCGTGAGAACCCATTTGATATAGTCTATGGAATCTCATACGAGATTGATGCAATTAGTCTTTAGACTTGAAATCATCACGATTATCACATTAGAAGATTTATGTACTTTGACATTTGTTTTGATAGACCCATAAAGGGTTACAACGTGGGTAATTTATTGGGTACACTAGGAATCTAATAGAGGTAGGTAAGTAACTAAGATAGGACATATCAATCCTTATATGCTAAATGAATTATCACATTACACTTTAATAAATATCTACTCAAGAAATCTATAGCCATAGTAAGAATACACCACTAGAGTGTAGTTGGTTTGCTTTAAGAGGTAAGACATTTGGGAATAGAAGAAAACTTGTGCGATCATAATTGAATAAGGCTAATAATTAAGCTCGAGATCATACTTGTGATAAGTTAACATGAGGAATGAATTGTATAGTAACCATGCTCATGAAAGTTAATTATGGATTAATTAATCTTCCTAGAGAATTAGGTAGTCATGATGCATTATAACGGACCCATCTTGATTTATGTATGAAGAGATAAAAGAGTATCTTCAATTCTTGATAAATTGTCAATAACTCTAGGTGCCTATTGAGTCATACACATAAGTTTAAATATACTCATAATTCAAGAGAAGCAAAAATTTTAGAAGAAGTTTTCAATTTTGAAAGTTTCCTATTTTGAAAAGGTTTCCAAAAATAAAAAAGTTTCCTAAAATGAAACTTTTTCTATTTTAGAAATCAGTTTCCTAATTTGGAAGTTACTTCCAAATTTGGAATTAAATAACCTAAAATGAAAATTAGGTTCCTAATTTAGGTTTAAGGATAATTTAAGAAATTATTTCCTAATGTGGTCCTCCTAAAATTGTCTAACTTAATTCATTTAAACGAGTCCAAATTAATTAATTGGGTTAAAATAGTTTTGAGCTAATAGATTTAATTAAAAGCTTGACGAGATATTTTAGTGAAAAGATAAACATGAATCTTATGGGATAAGGATGATTGTTTTAAAGATAAAGGTAAAAAGCCCACATGTAAAATAACTCCTAATCCTTGAAAGATTAGGAAGTAACAATCTAAAGTCTTTTAGGGATTCATTGCCACCCCTTCTTATCCTCCAAGGATAAGGAAGTCTCTCCCCTATATATATGGGAGAGAGGTGCGGCAAATATAAGGTTTTTAAGAGAGAAAATTCGACACAAAGAAAAAAAAAAAGGGCATATGGCATCAAGTCAAAAGGGAGGAAATGGTTTTCTTCTAAAAACCCTAGCACACACCACCTTCTCTCTCTCTCTCTCTCTCTTTTGGTTGTCATAAAATTATTATGATTAGATTTCTATAGGAAACACTAAACAAGTTAAAAATGATGGAGCTACTAATTTATCAATGTTGAGTGCTTCTTTTATGGGTGTTTGGACTATGTAGATTATTGATAGAAGTCGGACACTTAGATGGCTCTTTTCTATGAACGTTTAAATCTACGCTACGAGAGGTAATTCTTATTTAAAGCTTTAATTTATGAATATAAGGTTAGTTGATTCAATAGGTATGATCTTGGTCCTTTTAGATGGAGAAAGTTTTTATTTTATTCAGTTTCTCCATAAGATGCATGATTCTTTAATTGGTATCAAAGCCTATATTGAATCTTTGATTGTATATTTTGTTAATTATGATTAGCTACATGAATTAGCTATTTCTAATTATAAATCTTGCATTTATTATATTTTATATGAATTTAAAACTACAATTTAGGTTAAAATTTAATAAGGGCATGCGAGGTCGATATTGAATATGAGTGCTCACGTGCACGAACAACGCCGGCTAGTTATACGTTAGGCATGTGATAGGTCCGACCAATCGCGTGTTGGGCATGTGGTCGGCCGGGCCTGCCGGCCAAGTAGAGTCCTTCGTGCGAGGCCATAGCCCGAGCGCTCGTGTGCTAGGCCACCGACCATGGGCAAACGCACACGAGTGCACCAAGTTAAAGGCTTGAGTATCAAAGCTTATGGGCCTTCAATGCCCAAAAGCCCTTGGGGCTAAGGCCCAAAAATTTTTAAAATTAAAATTTGGAGAAATTTGCATAAATTTATAAAATAAAAAATATATAGATTTGTAATTGTGATATGAACGAAATGTGTTTCATTAGTATGTCATATATCAATATGATTGAATTATGGGTGAATGGTATGAATAAGTCGACCTAGTTTATAAAAATGAATGTTTGTAATTTTTGGATAAATAGAACCTATGCATCATGCCTTCTCTATTCTCGATTGTATTTCTCTTCGATCTTACTCCCCTTGAATTTAGCTCGAGATTTCTTATTCAAATAAATATAAAAGTAGAAGATAGGAATTAGAATAGATGCAAGATGAAGAAGCCAAAAAGTGATGACAAATCTCAAAGAATTTGTAATAATTTTTCATCTAGGTATTTGACCCACTAGTCTCCTTATGGCTCGATAGGGCTAGTATTAGAGATCTATTACCATTCATTGGTCTTTGTATCATGCATAAGATGTATGGATTTATAATATATGATTAATGTTAGTATGGATGTTAGGATTAATATGATTATTGACTATTATGCATACTAGGATGAGACCTACTAAATTAAAATCCTTCAAATTAAATATTAAGTTAATTGCCTTCTAACGTTATAAGGAGCAAACTCTCTTAGGTGTTGTTGGCTTGTTGAGATAACTCAAGCTCACTTCTTCCTTAAGGGAAACAAATCATGGGCTATACGATGTCCCCAAATGTTAGGTCTAACTTAAAATGTGTTACTAGGTTTGTTAAAATAACTTAAGGTCCAATAAACTTATAAGCAAAGATTGGTATTTACATAAGATGTGATATGATAATGAATTATCATATCAATAAGATTAGGAATTATATTGAATGCAATTGGTGAGTTACCTACCTAATTCTTCATGTATAACTTATTGAGATAACTTAAGATTAATGTATGTTAGAGAATAAGATCCTAACCTACTAAAGAAGACGAATCAAAAAGTCTTCTCGAGTTCTATATTGGAAGGTTATCGAACTTAAAGAAAATAGTGGAAGCAAACATAAATTTTACTTCTTTAATTTATGCTTTTTTTTTTACTTTATGCAATTTAATTAACCAAACCATATATTTTTCTATCCTATCGAATGTATAATATGATCGATAACACATCGATACGATCGATCAATTATAGAACTAATGCCTTCAATGGCATGAACTTCCTCGACTAAGGAATGAATATAAGGATAATCCTTTAACATGAGAAAAGTCTTTATACGATAGAGAAACCTCTCCGAGCTGAGCCTCCTCAAGATCAAGCTGAAGCTCATATAGCATGGATCAAATATAGAGATGATACGATCACTACTCGAGCATCATACTTGTTATTATGATGTTGGAGCATAAGCACCAACATAAAGGCATATATACTTTTGATATCATAGCAATGCTTCAAAACTTATTTGAGGAGAATACTAGTTATTAGCGTTATGAGATAGTGCTTAAAGCTCTTTAGAGTCGGAATGGATAAAGGATCCAACATTAAAAAGCATGTCTTTAAAATGATAGGCTATATCAATAAGCTAGCCAAGCTTAAAGTTGGAATGAATGCTAAATTATCCATTCACCTAGTATTGTAATCGTTACCAAATAGCTTTGGATAATTAATCATGAACTTTAATATGATGCACACGTAAAAGATTATTAGAGAGTTATTGTCTATGCTTGAGGAAGCTCAGCCTGAAATTAATAAGAAGAATAAGATTTCTATACTTCTTATTAATAAAGGAAAAGGCATGGTAAAGGGCAAGAAAAAGCCCTAGAAAAGAAGAAGTCTTCAATTGCACCTATTAGAGGGGTGAAAAAGCCCGAGGCTCAAAATAGCTCAAATGATGCGATCTATTTTCATTGTAACAAGAAAAACATTAGAGATACAACTATAAGGAGTACCTAGAAGAGGTGAAGAAGAGGAGTTTTACAACCACCTCAAGTATTTATGTTATTAAAGCTGATTTTCTTATTTCCAATTCCACCCCATGGGTATATGATACTATATGTGGTGCTCATATTTTTGAAATGTGTAGGAGCTTAGAAAAGAAAAGAAGATAGCTTTAATGAAGATGACCTACATGACAATAGTGGATCAAAAGTTAGACTATTAATTGTTGGCATTTGCGAGCTAACATTATCATATAGGCATATGTTAAGACTCAATTATTATTTTAGAGGCTAAGGATGTTATTTTCATTCTTTATTTTGAATAAGTTTTTCATTTTAAGAATAATAGTTATTTTTAAAGATGAATATTTATAGAAATATGTTGATAGATAATAATTATATGTTTTGAACATAACTCGTATGTGTGTAACATAAATACTAAAGACCCAAATGATCTAAATAAGTAGATAAATTATGACATTGTCAAACTTGGTCATATAAATAAGAATCTAATGAATACATAGAATCATTTGATGATATCTATGAGTCATATTTACTTGACAAATAGATATGAATCCTCTTTTAGTGAAAAATAAGAAAATGTTATTAATTAGTTTGGTCTTGCACATAGAGAAGTATCTAGGCCCATGTTCACCCATGAAAGAGGAGGACATGATTACTTCATAATCTTTAGCGATAATAGATCATGTTTTGGTTATGTAAATGAGACACAAATCTAAAACATTTGAAAAGTTCAAAGAATTTATATTTAAAGTAAAAAAAAAAAAAACTAGTAAAAGTATTAAGGCATCTCGACGAGTTCGAGGTGATAAATATTTAAGCAACGAAATTTAGATCACCCAAAAGAGAATGAGATTCTCTACCAATGGACACCATATGTCGGACATGGTCTAGTCTATAATGAGTTAAAATTTATATGCCTATCTCATTTTGGGATAAGTGCTCCTTGCTGCAACCTTTATTTTGAATTGGATTCCAATTAAGCCTATTTGATTAGACTTCATATAAGATATGGAAAGGAAAGAAAATAAATATATCTTTTCTTGATGATTTAAGGTTATAAAAGATGTGTCAAACGATTTGACAAAGAAACGTAAAAGCTTAAATCAATGAAGTGTAAATATGTGACATATCCAAAAGAAACATATGGATATTATTTTCCTAACACTAGAACAAAATATTGTTCGTGACTAGGCATGTTATTTTCCTTGAAAAGTAATATATGGATGCTAAAAATAGTATGAGGAAATTAGAACTCAATAATATTTGAGTAAACTCAAATATTAACACTACAAGAATGGAACCCTCAAGTAGATAGGTTACAAAATATTATAACTACCTACAAATAAAAACATAAGAAATTCATAAGTCTAAAAGGAGCTCATCAAAGGACAAAAGGATATGATCTTCCTATCTTAACGCATGGTAATGTGTACCCTAAAAGTGATGATGAAACTAACACTTATGAAAAGGTAATGTTAGACATTGACTCCTAGAAATGATAAATGAAAAGGGTATGTAAATGACTCACCTTGATGGTTTTAAAGAACATGCAAATAAGATTTGCAAGATGCAAAGGTCCATTCATGGACTTAAGCATGCCTCTAGGAATGAGAATCAATTTTTTAGTGAAATAGTCAAAGAGTTTGATATTTTCACAAAAAAAAAAAAAGATAAACCTTATGTATAAAAAGTTTGTGGGAGCCTACTAGTCATGGTTATTCTATAAAAAAAAATTAAACAAACTATTTCTTGACTTTTAAACATTATCATAATAGATTGAGATATCTAAAAGGAATTTTTCCAAGTACGATATGGGAGGGCAACCTACATTCTAAGAGTCAAGATTTATAGAGATAGATCACTTAGAATATGAGGGGTCTTCCAAAGTAGATACAACGACATGATGTTAAAAGGTTTAGTATAAAAAAAAGAGTTATTCCAATGTCATATAGCTTCATGGCAAACAACAATGGATTTATAGTACAAGTTAAGGAAACAATGTCTCATCAATGATCCAAGAATGTATTGTGACACTATCATTTGATTAAAGAGATTATCAATCGTGGCAACATAAGGATGAAAAAGATCCATATTGATGATAACATAGTTGATACCTTGGCTAAGCCTTTGTTAGAACTGAAACATGAGTCCCTTATGTCTCTATTGTAAGAGATAAGGTTGGTTGGCTCTAGTGTAAGTGAGAGATTATTAGTATAGGTGCTTAAGATCCAACCATGTTTGAATAGGCTTGAATTATTGTATTATTACATTATTTATTTTATTAATAATGAACAAAATTATTCTATTAATTCTTAATTCTTATATTTATTTATTGAATAGAATTAGATAGAAGTCCATACGATATGCATTGCATTAATGATTCATCAAAAGATGTAAGGTAAACACTAATGCACATAAATGATATCATTAAATGTCCCAAGTCATAGTATTATCAAGAATAGACATTGACTATATGCGGTTAGACATGTAAGTGTTATAATCGTGCTATATGATAGCAGTAGGAGATCTCACACCTATTGACATGATGATGACAAAGCAAACACTTAGGTGATTTATGTTAGAGAACATATCACAAGACTTGACTTGCCATGAGAACCCATTTGGTTTAGTCTACGAAAATCTTATTTGAGATGGGTATAATTGAACCTTAGACTTGAAGTCATCGTGGTTATCACATTAGAGAATTTATGTACTTTGACATGTGTTTCTATGGACTTAGTAAAAGGTTATACATGGGCAATTTGTTAGGTGCACTAGAATCGAATGAAAGTAGATGGATGATTAAGATAGGACATGTCATTCTTTGTATGCTAAAGGAGTTATCATATCACACATCGATGAATGTCTACTCAAAAAATCTATGGCTATAGTAGGAGTACACCAATAGAGCATAGTTGATTTACTCTAAGAGCTAAGACATTTGAGAATCGAATAAAACTTGTATGATCATGATCGAACAAAACTAATAACCAAGTTCAAGATCACATTATGATAAGTTGACATGAGAACTAAATTGTATAGTAACCATGCTCGTAAAAGGTAATTGCAGATTAATTAATCTTATTAGACAATTAGGTAATTATGATGCCTTATTAGGGTTTAATCTTGATTTATGTATCAAGAGATAAAAGATGTGTCTTTTATTCTTGGTAAATTATCAACATATCTAGGAGCCTATTGAACCACACATATAAGTTTAAGCATTCACATAATAAAAGAGAAGCAAAGATGTTGGAAATATTTTCAATTTTGAAAGTTTCCTATTTTGGAAAAGGTTTTCGAAAATGAAAAGTTTCCTATTTTAGAAATCAGTTTCCTAATTTGGAAGTTAGTTCCAAATTTGAAAGTAAATAACCTAAAAACAAAATTAGTTTCCTAATTTAGGTTTAAAGGTATTTTGAAATTTATTTCATAATGTGGACCACCTAAAATTATATAACCTATTTTTTTTGGATAGTCAAATTAATTAATTGGGCCAAAATAATTTGGGCTAATAAGTTTAATGAAAAGCACTGAAAGATATTTTGATGAGAGGATAAGCATGAATCTTATTGGATAAGGATGAATGTTTTAAAAGATAAGATTAAAAAGCCCACATACACAATAACTTCTAATCCTTAGAGGATTAGGAAGCAATAACAAAAAGTCTTTTTAGGACTAGTTGTTACCCTTCCTTCTCCTAGGAAGATTAGGAAAACTCTCCCCTATACATAAGTGGAGAGGTGCGGCAAAAAGCAAGTGATTTTAATAGAGAGAGAGAAAAAATGGCACAAGAAAAGAAATTATAAGGCATACGGCATTGAGCAAAAATAAAAGAAAATATTTTTCTCCCCAAAACCCTAGTACATGGCACTTTCACTTTTTCTCTTAGGGTTATTGTAAACTCGGCTGATTTTATTTCTAAAGAAAAACACTAAAAAAAAAAAAGATGAAGCTAGCACTCTATCAATTTTGAATGCTTCTTGTGTGGTGCTTGGACTATGTGGATTATCAATAGAGGTCGGATGCTTTAATGACTCCTTTTTCTACTAAAGAATTTAAATTTATTCATACAAGAGGTAATTCTTTATTTAATACTTTAATTCATGAATATATGGTTAGTTGATTCAATGGGATGATCTTATGCCTTTTAGATGGAGGAAAATTTTTGTTTTATTTCGCACCTCCATAGGATGCATGATCATTTAGTTTTATTTCTAATTTTTCAACATTTTCTTCTTCTTCTTTATACCAAAATTTATAGTTATGGATGGTAGAATTTTGCTTGCTTTGACTTGATCTCCACCCGTGATTCAACTTTTAATCTTAGCCACTTTATTTGGTTAAATCTCCACCATCCATTCTTATTTAAATCCTAGCCCTCTATCACATAAATCTTTAGCCATCCATTTGGTTTCATCATTTAATATGGAGGTAAGGTGGCGGGTTTAGGTGGAAAGATTTAGCAAAAAATATCAATTTTAGTCCTTTGATTTATCATTTTTTAATTATACCCCTACTTTTGGTCCCTTTAATTTTAATTGACTACATTTGGTCCTTCCGTAAAGTCTTTCCAATATCTTTATACCTCCTTAAACTTATTTTAAAAATTATTTGAGGGCTAAATATTTTAATTTTTATGTAATTGGATCCTTAATTTTATGCAATTAGGTCCCTAACCTTGTGCAATTAAATCCTTATGCATATAATTACTTTTACACACTTTCAAAAAATAATTTTTTTTTATAATAAATTCAAGAACTTTCTATATTAATTTATTCATCAATGACATAATTTTATGCACGTATTTGAGTACTTAAAATAATTATTTTACATAACGATTGCACTTATTCAAATAGAAAATATTCACCGAAGCATAGAAAAATTCACTTAAGTGCATAGGATATTTCTACACCCTTCTAGTAATTTTTCTATGCTCATAGAATAATTTTTACACACATTTAAAATACTCAAAGCAACTATTTTGTATACAAGTATTATTCATATACATAAAAGCTTATAAAATATTCATTGAGCACAAGAAAATTACCTTAAGTGCATCGAATATTCTAGCACCCTTCTAGCAATTATTCTATGCACACAAGATAATATACACATATGTTTAATAAATATTGATTCATTTATTTGTAGGTTCTAGATATTACACATAAGATCTCCTTCTTTTGAATGTTGTTGGACTTCTAACTCAATTGATTTGTTTTTGGTACTTCTCATTTTAGTTACCAATCTTATCCTTAACCTATTCATGAATTTTCTTTGTTTCTTTATCCCTTTCATCAACATCATTATAGTATTTGGTCAAAGTAGACTTGGGAGCAAACTCAATTAGAGTAGGATTTCTTCTATACAATATCTCAAAAAGACTTTTTCTTATTATTTAGCTAGTTGATCTATTATATACAAACTTAGCTAAGTAAGAATCAAATCCTAATATCTAATTGTTTTGCCTATAAAACTCAACCAATTCCCTAAGCTCTTACTAACTCATTTTGTCTATCAATTTGATGATGAACTACCAAACTAAATAAAATCTTAGTTTCCATCCTTCTCCATAAAGTCCTCTAAAAGTAACTCTTAAATTTTACATCCCCATTCAAAGGGATAGTCTTTGTAATGCCATACAACTGCACTACCTCTCAAAAACAAAAATCAATCATATGAGTTGAATTATTAGTAATGTTACATATAATGAAGTGAGTCATCTTCAAGAATTTATTCATAACCACCATAATAGAATCTTTAGACCTCTAGGTCTATATAAGACCAACTATAAAATCTATACTCATATCAACCCACATATATTCTAGTTTAGGTTAATGGCATTTAGAGACCCATCTTTTGACCTCAATTCTTTGTTATGTGACAAGTCCTATACTTTTTAGTATGTCTATAAACATATATCATCATCATCAACCACTAGAAGCTTGGAGAGAGAAGCTTATCGGTCTTATTCGACTCTAATGACTAATAAGCCCTCTATCATGATACTTAATCAGCCTCGCATCATGTAGGGAATATGTTGGCACACACAAACAACTCCCATAAAAAAAAATAACTATTATCAATATAAAACTATTTGAAAGGAAACGTATCATATTCTTTTCATATGTTGCAAAAATCTTGATCATTGAGACATAAGTCCTTAAACATTT
The DNA here is from genome assembly GCA_963924115.1 of Dovyalis caffra. Classification (NCBI taxonomy): domain Eukaryota; kingdom Viridiplantae; phylum Streptophyta; class Magnoliopsida; order Malpighiales; family Salicaceae; genus Dovyalis; species Dovyalis caffra. Next base: position 3,337,294 of record CAWUPB010000030.1, read on the forward strand.
CAAACTTAAGAATTTTAACCTATAAAATGGAAAGCATAACATACCTTTGGCTAAATGCATCGGCCATCGGATTGAATAACTTGTGTTTCGGAATATAGTTAAATGGTGACAAGAATTCACTTGATGCTCGCATACCTACCCTTCAACGTGTCTTGGCTATAAAGATATTTTAGAGCTTCATGTTTTGAAAACAATACAAACTCTTTAACCAAAAGATAGTGATGTCAACTATCCAATGCTTTAAAAATAGTATAGAACTATTTATGACACGTAGAATATTTTCTTCATACCTCATTCAAATTTTCACTAAAGCATGTAATAGGCCGATCCTATTGTCTCATCATAGCTTTAATCCTTATGTTTGGTGCATCACAATCAACCTTAAATAGTTTCTCAAAGTTACATATTGATAGAACATGAGTCTTCATTACTTTATGCTTTAAAGTGTCAAACCCTTTTTAAGCTTCGGATGTCCAGTTAAACCTAACCTTGTTTAATAACTTAGTGATCGGATTGGTGATTGTATTCAAATCCTTAATGAACCTCCGATTGAAAATCCTAAGTTATGAAAACTCCTCACCTCGATCATAAACCTAGGTATCATCTAATTAAGAATAACCTCAACCTTGACCTTTTCTATCTCAATCTCTTTACTTGATACAAAATAACCCAAAAAGATAACCCTATCAATGCAAAGATGACATGATTTCAAGGTTAGCATACAATTTCTACTCCCTCAACATAGTTAACACTTCCCTTAGATATTCTAGATACTCATCAAATCTATAATTGTAAACAAAAATATCATCAAAATATACAACCAAAATTTACCAATTCACGACCAAAATACTTGATTCGTTAACCTCATAAAAGTGCTTATGTGTGTTTAATAACCAAAATGGCATGGCCATGCGGTTATAGAGACCATCTTGATCTTAAAAGAAGTCTTCCACTCATCATCCGGTCTCATCCTAATATGATGATATCTACGTTTCAAATTAATCTTAGTAAAAATTATGAAACCATACAACCCATTAAGTAAGTCATCAAGTCTCGAAATTAGAAATCTATACTTGATGATAATCTTGTTAACTACTCTACAAACTATGCATATCCTCCATATCCCATATTTTTTCGATACCAACAAACTAGAACCGAACATGGGCTCACATTCCCTTTCACTAACTCTTTATCAATTCGGTCACCTATCTTTGTAACTCTTTAGATTTTCTTAGACTCATCTAATAAGAAGGACTATACGGTATCCCAAAAAAAAAAAAAAAATCAATGTCTTGCATCGATTATCATGCATAAAAGGCAACCTTTTTGGGATCTCCTCGGGCATAACATCCTCAAATTATTAAAGTGATGGTTTCACCCCATCATGTATCTCACTTTGTTCCTCATTTTCTTCCATCACCATAAGTGCATAAGCAAACTCGGATTCCTCCATTACTTTCTCAAACATGGATTAAAATTAACCTCCTCCCTACTTTTCTTGTCTCGTACATGGCATTAATACAATCTTCTCTCTGTTGAACTTAAAAAAGTACATGTTCCTAAAACCATCATACATAATCTGCTAATAAAATATCATGGCCTCCTCAACAAAATGTGGCAAACATTTATGGGAAGCACATCACATGACACTTTATCTTCATACTTCTTGTCGATCGAAAAGAAAATGATGCTAGATTGGTGAAGATAATCACAACTTGTAGAAGCAAACACTAACAACCACTATAACCGAAACCTTCGGGAGCTATTTCATAGTAAATAATCCCCAAACATAAACACAAGCAATCTACAAACACAACTAAGTCAAAATTCAACTCAAAACACAAGTCAAGGTAGTTGAATATCAACTCATGCAAAACCACTATGAATTTTGAGTATATCAAAACCGTACCTCCTTTTTTAGAATTTTATAAAATTTTAAGCAAGGTTTAAATAGACCTAACATAACAAATAGACAACCCTAGCCATAACTAAGCATTTTCCAAAATGATCCGGTAAGGAGCAAGCTCAAAAATTCTATTTATTTACTAAACATTCTAAGCAATAAAATAAATATGCATGCCCAAATAAGAACCCTAATACAATTTCTACCACCACAAGAAATTAGATGCACTTACATAGATCCGTAATCCAAGAAAGGATATATTTGCCACCACCATAAGAAAATTATACCCAAATGATCTAAAATAACACTTTAGTTGATTAAGCCAAGGGTAAGTATAACACGTCCTAGTCTAAGGAATGTAAAGAAAATTCTCACATAAATTTTATTGTCAAAATATCATAAGTTTTTCATATAAAATAACAAAAAGATGCTTAAATAGTAACAAGAAAATTCACCGATGGTTAGATAAATCTTATCCAATTAGACTATAAAAACTAACCCATGCCAAAAAAAAAAAAAAACTCTAATCCTATTTGGACTTTTATGCAATTATTATTTAGTAAGGACTTTAATTATGGTTATCCATATTAAATAAGAGTTTACGTAAAATAGGATTTCTAACTAATTATGACTCTACACAAAACGAAGACTCATAAACAATATCTATAATACACAAAGATCCAAACTCTTTTCTCTCTAGGCATATTCAAACACATCCTCAAAATTAGGAATCCACATCTTATGAGGAATAACTAATTTAGCCTAAATCCAAACATAAAAGATATCCAATAAAATAATAATCCAACCCAAAATTAGGCCATAAATGATAAAGAACAACAAAATAAATATGAGAGATGGGTTGAATATTTCAACTACATGAATCATAGTGATTGATTATTAACTCTCCCATCCATGCCAATATCAATGGTGTAAGAAGCATGAATGTCATCATCATCCTAATCATTATATATATGTGGTGAATTTCAATCAACATAATTCCTAGTATCACCATATACATCATGCTCAAATACACTCACTTCACTATGCACTATAACCGAATTATTATGGATGATATCCCCAAGTAATTTACCTAAGAAACAAGATAAAATAATAGAATTATCTTGAGTTATATCTAGATAGTCAAAGGCTTTATCCGCATAGGCATCAAGGTAATCTTTCATCTTTGCATCATGAATGTATGAGTATTTTCATAACCATCACGCATGACCTTTCTATCGAATTGCTAAGGCATCCCCAAAAGAATGTGGCAAATATCTATTAGAACAACATCGCACCAACATACTATCCTTATAAGCTGACCTTATAGCAAACATTATACAATGGCTTATTAGTGTTGGTGCCCAATATCTAACCATGTTTGGATGGGCTTATGTTAATATGTTATTGCATCATTTATTTTAATAATAATAAAGAAGTCATTCTATTAATTCTTATATTTACATATTGATAAATTTAGTAGAATTAGATAGAAGTCCTTATGACATACATTTGCAATAGTGATTGATCGAAAGATGTTAGACAAACACTAATGCACATAAATGATATCATTAAATGTCCCAAGTAATAGCATCGGCAAGAATGGACATTGACAATATACAAATAGACTTGTGAGTGTTATGCTCATGCTATATATGATAGTAGTAGGAGATCTCACACCTATTAGCATAGTAATGCCAAAGCAAGCACTTAGGTGATTTATGTTAGAGAACATATCACTAGACTTGACTCGCCATGAGAACCCATTCGGTTTTAGTCTATGGAAATTTCATACGAGATGGGTACAAATGGTCCTTAGACTTGAGGTCATCATGGTTATCTCATTGGAGGACTTATGCACTTTGACACTCATTTCAATAGAGCCATTAATAGGTTGCACATGACCAATTTGTTAGGTACACTAAGAATCCAATGGAGATAGGTGTATGGCTAAGATAGGACATGTCATTCCTTGTATGTTAAAGGAGTTGTCACACTTGCACTTCGATAAATTTCTACTCAATAAATCCGTGATCATAGTAGGAGTACACCAATAAAGCATAGTTGGTTTACTCTAAGAGCTAAGACACTTGGGAATCGAAGAAAACTTATGTGATCATAATCAAATAAGACTAATAACTAAGTTTGAGATTACACTTGTGATAAGTTGACACGAGGACTGAATTGTATGGTAACCATGCTCGTGAAAGATAATAATGGATTAACTAATATTCCTAAAAAATTGGGTAGTCATGATGCCTTCCTAGAAGCCAATTTTGATTTATGTATCAAGAGAGGAAAGATGAGTCTTTTAGTCTTGATACATTGCCAACATATCTAGGAGCCTATTGAGTCACACACATAAGTTCAAGTATTCACATTACAAATGAGAAGCAAAGATATTGAAAAAGTTTCCAAAATGAAAAGTTTCCTAAAATGAAAAATGAAAAGTTTCCTAAAATAAAAGTTTCCTATTTTAGAAATCGATTTCCTAATTTGGAAGTTAGTTTCAAATTTGAAAATAAAGAACCTAAAAGGAAAGGAGTTTACTAATTTAGGTTAAAGGATATTTTGAGAAATTATTTCCTAATACGAAGCTCGTCAAAATAATCTAAGAATATTTATTTGAATAATCCAAATAAATTAATTGGGCTAAAATAGTTTTGGTTCATTAGGTTTAATTAAAAGCCTTAAGATAATTTTGGTGGAAGGATAAACATCAACCTTATTGGATAAGAATGAATGTTTTAAAGATAAACATCAAGTAGTCCGCATATAAAATAACTTTTTATCCTTAGAAGATAAGGAACAACAACTTAGAGTCCTTTATGGACTCGAAAGTCGCTACTTTTAATAGAGAATTTTAGCCAAAAAGAAAAAAAAAGGTAGGAAAAAATTTGGCCAGCCTTCGAACAAAAAGGGCACACGCCCAAGAGAGAAACATGAGAGAATATAGTTTTCTCCTAAAATCCTAGCAAAAAATTCTCATATCCTCTCCTTTAAAGTTATTGCAAAGTTGTCCGAGATTGATTTTTAGAGGAAATATTTAAACGGAAAAGGTGGAGCTAGCACCCCATCAATTTTGAGTACTTCTCTGTGGATATTTGGGTCGCGTGGATCATCAATAGAGGCCGGACACGTGGACAACTAATCAATGAAAAGGAATTTAGATCTACGCTGCAAGAGATAATCTTTTACTTTTATCTTATTATTCATGAATGTATGATTAGTAGATTCAACGGCATGATCTTAGGGCCCTTAGATGAAGGAAAATTTTTATTTATTCTACACCTCTATAAGATATATGATCCTTCATGGCTTTTGTCTACTAATGGCTCGCCTCTTTTCCTAATCTATGACATCGTATATGGTTCGGAGTGATTAACCATAGCAAGTCTTAACTTCTCAACCATATTCAATGAAACAAGTGAAGAATGAGAGGGAGAGAAGGTTCTTTGTAAGAATTGGGCATGTAAAGCAATCCTACCCTTATTTGCATTCGTTTGTCTCTTTCAATCTCTACTTGTCTCTTTTTTTTTTTTTTGCGAGAGAGAGAGCATTGGGCTATGTCAAGGGAGGGTAATTAGCTACTAGAGATTTTATGTTTTTTCTTGACTTTCCTTTTTTAGCCCCTCCACTCTCTCTTGTGTTTACATTTGTTAAAGGGATATTTATGGTTTAAAATTAGTTTTAGATTATTATTTTAATTTGGTCCTCATTTCCTCCATTTTTTGTCGTAGTCCTTTACTTTTTCATTTTTTGATTACCTTCCTCAATTAGATTTGCTTTGATCCTTATTTTATTTATTGTCCCAATTTTACCTTTTTTGTCTTTTTTAAATTATTATTATTCTTTTATGATTTTTTTCCTTTTAAAACTATGGAGGAATAACAAAATGCTATTAAATCTTGAAAATAATCAAAAATTATGAAAAACTATGAATTTTGGATTTTTTGAAAATCTTGCAAAAATAGGAGGTCAAAATTGACTTATGACAAATAATTATTAGATGCTATTTTCCTTTACTATAAAATCCCATTTTCCAAATGTATTCCTTGTAAACATAAAAAATATTTCTAACATATGGGATTCTTAGGCATATTTTATAACATAGTTGGGCTTGGATTAATATTTCTAAATGCCCTTTTCTCTTAATTTTTTGGGCTATTTCTTTTGGTTCCATTATGGAGTGTAGATGGGAAAACGAAATATCATTCACCGATATTTTCACAAAACAGTATATCATAAAACAATGTGGAACACAACACCAATGGAAACGACGGGACTGCTGCAAGCACAAGCTAGATTCCCATAATTCTTCTGATTTATATTTTGAGAATTCACTGTCTCTCTGATTTGCAAAAAAGAAAAAGATGGATGCTTCAAGGTACATGGATAAGCAAATCACCGAACTTTCCAAATCCCAGTCCCTCAATTTCTTGGACAGTGATAATAAAGAAGAAGAAGAAGAAGAAGATGGAGATCATGGCTTCGAATTCAACACTGTTCGCTCTCTTTCACAATCGGACAACAAATTTCTTGATGGAACCAACCTCAGGGTATCCTTTCTCTCTTTGTATCATTAGTTCTTATTGTATTTGATTTGTTTGGCTGCTGGGAAAATATTGGGATAGGTCTTTGGATTGAAATTATGAGATATAACATGAGTGTACACAAACCCTTTAATTGGTTTGTGTATGTCTTGTCGAAAATTTGATGAAAGTATACAAGACCCCTTGTTGAATTTGGTGTTTTGGGTTTAACTTAATATAGCTTAGTTTGTACTGGTATTACACTATCTGTCCAAATTATAAGCTGGCTGTGCAATATTTATGAGAAAAAAACTGAGGGTTTTGTGATTAAGCAATTACAACTTTGTTTTTTTTTTTTGACTAATGGTATAAGCCTGGCTGCCGATATTTTTTTGGAGATAGTGTTCTGATATATGTTTCTTTACTGCAATGTCTGCTATATTGCTACTTTCAGATGGTTTAATTGTTGTTTGGGTGATAACCTACAGGGTTGGAGTTCAATGGATCGAATTGATTCTGCAAAATTCTCTGCTGAGAATGTTGGGGTTTTCAGCAATGCAGCATTGATTTCCGAGATCGATAGAAAGATGAAGGAGCATACTGACATATTCCTGCACTCTTTAAATTGTCTTAGTGCTCGAATGTTGCAATTGGAAAGTAGAAAGCGCCAAATAGAAAATGTTGTTGATGATGTAAAGGAATTGGTGGAATTTAATCAAGGGAAAACTGATGGAAAGCTAAGGGAATTAAAGAATATTCTTGTGGAGGTACTTAAAACTTCTTCAAGTTTTTATTAACTTTTATGTTCATCCTCAAGGGATGATCATTATACTTTAGGCTAACATTAAATGAGATTGGGAGGCTTGGTAGGGGCAAGTGAATGAAAAAGAAAACAACTTCAATAGGCTTAGGAGTTGGGACAAATAGGTGGTCTTCAAAAAAATATATCTTATGAAAGCTTCAGTTATGACATCAGACTCCTTAAAGTCACTTGGTATACAAACTTACTTGTTATCAACCTTTCACAACTGTTGAAAATTTCAAATGCATTAGACTTACTAAATTAACTAGTTGGTCTTATATATTTGCTGCTTGAGGTTCATAAAGAAATGGTAGATGATGTAGGATGATTTGGATGAATGTGTCCTTGTTCTTTGCAGTTAGTTAGGTCTTGGCAAGATTATGGATTTATTATTTTTCCGTGAAAAGTTTATGTGTAATTTGGTTGGTAGTAATGGAGTAGTTTTACTTTCTGATTTTAATTTGGTTCTTCCTCAGGGTTGTATGGTGAATTGGTCATTGCTTTCAACTCTTTTCTCTATAGTTTCTTGGTTTTCCCTTTTGTTAATCCTGGTTATTACTGCCAGTTATGACGTACTTTGACCCTTCTCTTACTTAGATATATGCATTGCTATTCTTATTTGATCTGTTGGACTCCTGGAACAACTAAATATCTATCTTTCATGTTTAAGCACAACACACATGTCTATTGTCATGACTTGCAGTTCTTTGTACCTATCTTCCTTGATTCATTGAGGTTTGTAACACACCATACTACACCTAGAGAGTTTCCAATCTGTTTGAGATGCTAATTCCATAAGATGCATATCATTTGAGCTTAAATCCTAAACCTTCTCTCAAGTCCATAGCATAGGATTTAGATCTTTCTTGGTAGAATAAGCGTGTTATGGTACCCCTTTATTATGGAGAAGTCGCTTTCTAGGTGCCCATAGAAGTGAAAAGTATCCATGACCTTGAGTTTGGATTCTGATTCAAGTTGATGTCCATCCAGGTGTTAGAAAGACCCTTGCACATGCAAGGCCAAGGAGACTCTCAATTGCTTGGCTCCCAAATAAGTGGGAGTAGAACTTGATGGTCTGATTGAGACGAGTGGATTCAGTAAGTTGGCTTTTGTAGTTGGTATCCTCTTAGTAGAACAAGTTGTGTGCTCCCATGGTTTTGTTTTGGTTGAGTAAGGGAGCTAGATGCCCATCTATGGCGATGTTGCACTTGGGTTGTTTAAAATGCTTTCATTTGAGGAGCAGTAAGCTTAATATTATGGTGGCTCACATACAACACCAAGATTGTTGATATCGACAATGAGTTTGGAATTCATCATTGGTTAATAATGATTTTCTTCCTTTTGTGTGTGTGTGTGTGTGTGTGTGTGTGTGTGTGCATTCAAGCTTAAGAAAACTCCGGTCTTGGTGTTCTTCTCCCTTACAGCTGGTAGCAGAGTAGATGGTTCTGCTAGGACAATAGAATATGCAGCTTGTTTTCCCTTAGTCGGTGGCTTCTATAGTTGAGTGAGCTACTAGCTAACCTCTTAAAAAGAAAAAAAAAATAGTTGGTTCATCCCTAGCTACTCTGGACATTAGATCTTGATGGTTGTCTGTTGTCTTTACATTGAGCAAAAGCAAGAATGATTTGTAAGAACATGTGTGACCTTTGTATGCATATATAAGCTTATTTTTTTGGTTTGAGACAATGTTCATTCATGTATATTCAGGCTTTCACCTTTTACGGCTGTTCCTCTTGCTCCTCCAATTGGTCAACGAGTCTTATGAGAAAAATCTTAGATGGCTCAAGGCTTTTTAGTATCCATCTTTTCTCCACATCTTCATTTGCCTTTTTTTTTTCTTTTTTCTTTTTTTCCCGTTCTAACAATCCCTTCGAATTTGCAATCCCAAAGTAACTTTTCTGTTGAGGTATGATTGTATTGGAATTGTTTAATTCTCTGTTTTCAGGTCAGTTTTCTATTTTGTTGTAGATACTTGCCATGTAGAAGCATCACAGGTCCAAAATATAACCAGTGAATAGGACTTCACATATCGAGGCCTTCTTAACTTTTGTAGATGTAGCACATATGTGGTCCTTGTGCCTGAAAAGATAGAAAATATACATTTGTGAGGGTTGAATCATTCATTCATTATTATCTCACAAAAGTATTAAACAGTTGCAATTGATTTTCATTATTCTCCCAAGGGAGAGGGACGTTAACTATGAAGTCAGTGTTGCTTGTCGACATTATTTACAATTTTACTCTAGCAACATTATTTACAATTTTACGCTAGCAACATTATTTACAATTTTACTCTAGATCGCTCTGCAGAAAGATGGTTATAACAGAGAGAGGTCCATAGAAACAATGTAGCAGTACTGACAACTCCTTTGAGGGAGACTGCTGATCAATAGTTACCCATAGGTGAGATTGTTCTCACCGTCTTGTATCTTTTGCTGTACAAATGCAATATTGCAATGCAGGTCATTGGTAGCATTCTGAAATCAACATGTGTGCCTGTTGAACAATGTGATCTTTGTTGGATCTGGATCTTCAACTTTAGAAGATCTGAGCAGTATCCAAATACTTGAAATCATTATGAATGATAATTAATGTAGAGTTATTCAATCAAGTGGAAATTTTATTAAAGGAAAATGTACTGCATTCAAAGAGTAGAAAGGACGTCTTGGAAGAAAATAATTGAGCCATAAATATCATGGCAGATATTTGACTTTCCTTTTTGTTAATTCTTTTTTGTTTGTAAGTCAATGGAATGTGATTCAAATAATACTAGAATATATAGTATCTGTGGTACTAGAATTAAAGTTAGAATTTCATGTACTTTCAGGATCTATCGATCAGATCAGTTTTGCTGATGTAAGAGTTGTGTGCAGATCCTATGCCACTGTATCCACTTATCTACCATCTGAATCTTAGCTAGGAGCAGTACTCATGAGGTCATTGAAATTCGCATTATGTGTTCTCACATCTTTGTACACTTGTCTCTATTTCCTGTATGTGCGAATTGTATAGCCTTTGATGTAAACTAAATTTGGTAATGTGTGGTGGCATAGACCATATGTTTTTTCATATCAAGCAAAACCTCTGTCATGTATTTTCCTCCAAATCTTTCACTCTCAACAAGTGATAAATAACAAATTTTGAATTTTTGTTGGAAACAATGGTGGGTTGGGTTTGACAGTCACTGATGGATGCATGTGCAATGCTTCTTAACATGGTGACTTAATGCAGGTTCAAGGTGGTGTCAATGATTTGAGAGATAAACAAGATATAGCAGAGGTGCAGCTGCAGCTGGCAAAGCTTCAGATGTCCAAAATCAACCAGCAAGCGGAAAATCAAAATGCCACTGTTCAAGCAGGTTTGAATCAAGAAGCAACGTCATCAGTCTCTCAGCAATCCCACCAGCTGCTTCCCATGCCAGCTGCTTCTCCACAACTTCTTGCTCCCTCTTCTAATGTTACAAGCCTACCTCCTCAGATTCATCCTCCAGCAACACCTATAGCAACAGCACCACAGCTTCCCAGCCATCTGCTCCAAAACCAGACTGCTATCCCCTCTGTTCCACAGCAAGAACCTTACAATCGACTGCTAGTTCCTATTCCGGAAAGCACATATCAGCAGTACCAGGTTCCTCCAGCTCAGCAGTCCTATAACCACCAACCTTATCAACCAATGCCTAATTTTCCACAAAATTTACAGTTACCCGAAATACCTCAAGTGCAACCAGGCTCCACTATGGTTAATCCGCAAGTCCCAAGCCATCATTCTGAAGAATTTCCTTGTGTGCCACCTCATAGCATCTCTCAACCACCTGGCGGGCCTCCACCTCTTCGACAGTATAACGTAGGTTCTACTCAGCAGATCTATCCTCAATCCTCAAACAGGCATTATGTAGAGTCTAATTCTGCAAGTTTGCCACCACAAGGACTGCCACTACATGGGCAAACACATAATATGGACTCCAATCGTTATTTTGCTTCTCCAAGCAACAATAGCAGTTCACCTATAAAACCATGGCAACCCTTACGATATTCTCCAGTCCTGGGGGGTCAAAGCAGTTACACACAATTGCCCATCACCCGTATACTACCACATGCTATCCCAACTGCCTCTAATGTTGATGCTGGATCGGGATCAAGTTCTGGTGGTAGTGGAAACAGGCTACCAGTGGATGATGTTATAGACAAGGTTGCTGCGATGGGATTTCGTAGAGACTTGGTGAGAGCAACAGTGAAAAAATTGATGGAGAATGGGCAGTCAGTTGACTTGAATGCGGTACTGGATAAACTGATGAACAATGGGTAACCTGGCCACATTACGGAGGGTTCGTATATTGGAATTATATGTTGTTTTCAGATGATTGGTTTGATTTATATGCAATGCGCAATGCTCTACCATTTGTGTATGTACATTCCTTGATTGATAGGTTTTTACACCATTTCCTATTTTCGTATAACTCGTGATGTAAATTAATACTGGAAATGGCTTTGATCCATGGTTCTGTCTTTTGCTAATGGAGAAGGTGAGTTGAGTTGCTGTGTAAATTAGGTGCTTCAAAATGATACTGATATGCTCTGTTGTTTGTGGATGCAAGTACTGTTTACCATGCCTGGATTGTGCACATGCTTACTGCTGCTGTATTCTGGAACGCATCATTTTTGTTTTCCTGAAACTCCGACCTCTTCTACTAATATATTTACGTTCCTTCCTGTTGTTTCTGAGTTACATGAATTGCCAAAATCACAAAGTTCACAACATCCTTTTTTTCCCGTTTGATCTATAATTTATCATTCTTATTGAACCACGGTAGCCACGGTTAGTGGTTTTTTTGGGTTTTTTTTTTAAAAAAAAACCCAAATGCTTAACACATTTAAAATGCTTCGTAATGACAATTGACCAAATCCTGTGGTGTTTTCGAGTGACTCGTAAAGTTCTCTCCTTCTAGAGGCATGCATTGATGCATGTGCGGAAAGAAATGGGAAAAGGTGATTAGAGAGTGAATCATCCGCAGAAAAGAGAAATCATGCAGTTCTTTGGGCACCATGTTTCCTTCCAAGGATCTGTTGTACAAATCATCTGAAAAGTTTATGTCTAATTCTTGCCAAATTGGCTTCAAACTGGTTACGATTCGTGGGCTTAATAATTGTATGGACTATGGAGTCTTGTTTCCAGATGCCTCTGTGATGCATTAAGATTATGAGGTCCCATGGTAAAACAATTGCAAAGTTAGGTAGCTTCCTTGAGCCACTGCGCCGAGTTTCTCACAGTTCAGCTGTGACAAGTCAATGGTTCACAAGAAATGACTGGAAGTCAACGATTTCCTTATTTAGTTCAAAATTGTTAAAACTTTTTATAATTCAACATTTAATGCTAATAAAATTTTTGCAACGTGTGACATGATATAAATTATTTCATTTACATTCAAAATCCAAACATAAACCTGATGAACTTGAATGGAAAATATATAACTTCGAAGAGTGAGGGAAAGCTTGGGTCATTTTTGAAGGAAAAACTACTGCCACGTGAGCAAGTGAGTGGTGCAAAAGAGGAAAGAATGGAGAGAAAGCTCGCATGCGTATATGGAGGGTTGGTCTGATTAGTTGGCTATGGCCTATGTGTCAACTTTTTAACCCGTTACATGCGATCACATAGCCGGAGGAATAATCGGAAAGATTTATTATTTATTAAAAGAGTAATTTATGGTAGTCAATTTTTTTTTTTTTTAAATATAAGTATATATAAGTTTGAGCATAATTCAGTGTTTTTAACATAATATGGTGACATCATGGCCTAACTCATAGCTGGCCTACTGAATTTATTACCAAGTAGGGGACCTTATTAGTTGCAGTTGACAAAATGTTCACCTCAATGATATATCATGATTGGTTAGTTGGTAAACTTGAGAATTGAGAAGGACCATCTCCATAAATGAATGCAACTTACAAGACACAAATTCTTGCTTCCATCCTAGATTGAGGACCATTTTTTTCGTAGGCCATCAATCCTATACTAGAGATTACCATGACTTAGCTCTCAAAAAATTATTAATATTCGGTCCCAGGTCTTGAATGCCCTAGCTAGTTAGTCTTGTTTTTCCAGAGTGCCTGATTTTGTGGACCCCAAATAAACTAGCGGTCCAGCTTCTTTCTGGACATTAAGAATTTAGTTGTTCGATCCCTTTCATCTTTATTTCGTCCTGGCGGATTTGGAGAAAGAAACAGCACATAGTTGGGGCTGCTAGTCCCACTAACGCCGACTGCTGCTGTGCTTTGCTGTTGGACTCCACACTGGACTGCTTCGACTCTAGTGATAGGATAATAAAAGGTGGGAGGAATTATTGCAATGCCAGACAAGGAAGTTTGTGGATTCTTTGTTTATAATTGAGTTAATTGGAGTCAACTTTCGAACCCATTTGTCATGCCCTCGTGTTTTACTGTCTTTGGCAGACACAAAAAGACAAGCTGAACCTTGTAGAGTCACATGAAAATATTGTGAAAAAAAGGGCCTTAAAGATGGGGTGTGAAAAACTTTCTGCATTATGGGACAGCTATGTGCTTATTTGTCACTCTAAGGTTGCCTATTGTTAAAAAAGTTACTTAAGTGGTGAGAGTCAACTAACAATGGAGTCCATGATTTCGGGCGGTGATTGGTTGACAACATGTTGTCAAACAATACTGTTCACAACATCCCATGTGGCAGCCAAATCCTACAAGCTCGCTGCAACTCTGCATCGGAGCGCATCAAGGGGATGAAACAGTTATGGAAAAAAAAAAATAGAAAAATCGAATAAAAAACACAAGAAGAGAGTGGATTTTCACCGTCAGACCCCACCGTCAGCGAAACAACTCCAAATGAAAGTTCTCGCTGCCAAGTGTTCATTGATGCCAAATTTTGAGGGAGAAATTATGAACCTGTAACTCCACGTCATGTAAGAATCCCTTCTATCTATTTTTTAATATGTATATATTTTTTACGTGTAGAATAAAATAAACCTATCATTTAATAAAACAATTAACTTTTCATCTTCTCTCCAACCTCTGCTGTCTCTCTCTCTCTCTCTCTCTGGTGCCAAGAAAGACTTCCTTCACCATCTCTCTCTCAGCTATAAAATTGTGTCAACAAGTAGCAATTTTCTTGATGTCTTATTACACAGACCAATAAGTAATAATGGCAGAGATTCAAATGAGCTGGTCAATCAATGCAATTTTCTTCTAAATAATGGCAGACTTATTACATAGACCCGTAAGAAACCCATTGCTAGACATGGAAGAACAGCCACAGACTTAAGACTTGGGTCAATCCACGTGTTGCAGCTCTTGATTTCTTTCCCTGTCTCTGGGTTGTTCTAAGCTACTAAGTTTCCTGCCCTCTCTGGGTCATTGTACCAAGGAGAGAGAGAGCTTTTTCTTCTGCGTTTTTCCTCCCCTCTATCATTAGCTCCATCCCCTGTTCTTATCAAGAAACACTAGGGAATGCATATGCAAAGCTATGGTTGTTTGTTCATGGTGATAGGGACACACTAGGGAATTGTTTGCTTCAAGAAAATACAATCCCAAGTCTATTTAACTAAGGAGAGATAGGGAGACGGGTTACCATTTTCGTTGCTTAACAAAAATACAAAAAAGGTCTCAATTTTGAAAACAAATTTGACTTGTGTGAGCTTTTTCTTCTGTTTTTTCCACCCCCTCTCTCATTAGCTCCATCCAGTGTTCCTATCAAGAAGAAATTTGTGATTGTTTGGTTCCATCCCTCATGAATAAATATTGAAAACCTATGCTCCTTTGCATTGCTTTAATTTCAAAGTCTAAATTAGGTACTGCCACTTGATTTACAATGGATTTTTTTATTTACTTTTTAATTACCCTATTTCTTTATGCAAACTTCTTTCCTCGCATAATGTCCTTACTAGATTATTGCTACACATCAAGACAGAACCTAAAGAAAGTTACATCACAAGCTCATTGCTTAACCAATGAGGCTTATTCTATTCCTACTGTTACAACATGACATTGAACGAGAGAACACATTCCTTTGAACCAACCAAGAGTGACATTCTTCTGACCAAGAGCTATTAAAATTTATGAGGGCATGTTTCTTCAGCACCATTTCTACACCTTTTTGATTTGAACAGATCTTCTTCATAATCTCTGAAGCAATGAAATATCCTTCCTCCTTATTCCTGGAAAGCAGTGCAAGCAGACTCTTGAGGTCTGAATTTTTCAATAACTAACAGTTGATCCACAAAAGTGAGATGCTCCTGCATCATCCCAATGCCAGATATGTTTAAGATAATTAAACTCAAACCATATTTCAATAATGCAGACGAACTTGTATAAAATAAAATTGCTAGCAACTAAAGTTCATAAGAAATTTTCACAAACCTAATAACCTATTTCGAGCAATCTCCCCCTGAAAAATCCCTGAATCTCTATTACAGCTTGTTTATAGTAATGAAATGCCTTCCAACATTTTAAACATCGAACGACACTTTGAATTTCTTGTCTAGAATGCCAGTACCTTGTAAACAATTGTAAGAGAAACTCCAGCAATAAAAAGAAAGAAGGCAAGCATAAAATCTGCCAAGTGAAGTCCATTCCATGGAGAATGAGTGATAATTAGAATAATTGCTCCACCATAATCAACTAGCATCATTAGCTAAATGCAACCAATGCAGATCATAATTAAGGTTAGTTTTTTCATTAACCTTAGATGTTTCGACCAATGAACTAAACAAAAAGCTCAAGTTTAAGGTAAGCTTTTCAATTCTTGATTTGAAGAAAATACATACTATCTTTGCCAATCGGAAAACATAAAAAATTCCTATAATTTTAAGCAAGAAAAAAAAAACAAAAACAAAAAAGTAGTAGCAAAACCGAGAACGAAGCAAACAAACAACAATCGAGGGAAGCAGAGCATCGAGATCATTTTAGGGGGAAGTAGAGCAAAATTGCTAGTGATTTAAGCGATTTTGGCATGAAACACCGACCAATTGGATCATGACGATTGCATCGGATCGATAGAGGATCAAGAGTGTTAATAAGTGAGTGAGGTAGAGGTAGGGATTGCATAGAAATGAGAAATGAAAGCTAAAAGGACAAATAGAGATCGAGGGGGAGAGAAAAAGTAAAAAAGAAAAGAATAGACGATGATGATCGACGGAGGGAGAAATCGGACGGGGACTTGTTGGCATGGTTTTATAGTTGAGAGAGAGATCGTGGAGGAAGTCTTTCCCGGCATCGAGAGAGACGAGAGAGACGGTGGAGGTTGAAGAGAAGATGAAGAGTTAATTGCTTTATTAAAGGGTAGGTTTATTTTATCCTACATGTAAAAAAAATTTACACATGTCAAAAAATAAATGGAAGGGGTCCTTATCCGACGTCGAGTTTTAGGACCCCTGTATAATTTCTCCATCGTAGGATTTGGGTGTTTTAGTGATGCAATCCCGTTGTTGAAGATGATGAGCTAAAGCTAAGCTAGAAGAGAGTAGTAATTAGTAATTGGCAAGATTGATAGCTAGGCAATGAGTTAGACATTAGTAGCCGTTAGTAATCAACAAGGCTAGCTGATTGGTTGTTAGTAGTTATTTAACTATTAGTTTGGTAGTTAATGAATAAGAAGAATTCGAGAATGATGGGGAATCAATTAAGCAAAAAAAAAAAAAAAAAGATTCTCTCTCTTCTCAATTCTTCTTCTTCTTTCTATTGATTTCTTTATTCTTCATTTCTTTGTACTTTTGTTCTTGCATTTTACTAAACTTCTTGTATTGATTTCATTCGTAACGCTTAGTAAACTTATTATTTTCAATTGATTTCAATAAAGATCAAAGTTTCATCGGTGTTCTTGCAATTCGTAAGTAGTTTTTATTTATTTATTTAGATTGTGGGTTGCATCAATTGGTATCAAAGTAGATTCTTGGATATGTGGAAAACAAAACAAGTTGATCGACCATGGCGAAAGCAAGATCTAAATTGAAGAAAATGGAGGAGTCAATTAACAATCTCATCAAGGTAATTATTGATCTTACTCTGTGATGTGATTTCGTATTCATACGACATGGCCGGGAAATTGGCAAATTGAAGGAATTGATTAATGGAATCAAGAATCTAGTAAAATGAACAAGTACCAAATAGAGTAACTGGTAATGTAGATAAAGGTTTGGGTGAATTAAATGGCGAGAGGTTATCGGAGACCTAGATACCGATATCCTAGCAATTCTATTAGAATGATGAATAACAAATTTAAAGGAATCACTAGAGACTATAACTACAACTACAATACTCGTATGCTTATGGTGGATTTTCCTATATTTTCCGATGAGGATTTTGAAGGCTAGATATTTAGATGTGAGAAATTCTTCATGGTTGATAAAAAACTAGAAAAGGCTAAGGTACACTTAGCTGCTATCCACTTAGAAGATGAAGCTTAGGAGTGGCATCAAGTATTTATAAGAATAAATGGTATTAAGGCTATGATCAAATAGGAATAGTATATAGAAGATATGAGTGTAAGTTTTGGCACTATGATTTTATATGCTCCTATGGCAAAGTTGATGGGGCTTAAGTAGACTTATGATGTACAATCCTTCCTTAGAAAACTCATATCTATTATCAACAAATTGAATCTACCCGAAGATTGCATTATCGACTGCTTTCTAGGAGGATTACATTCTGAATTACAAGTATCAATGAAGGTTATGTGACCTAAAACTTTTAAAAAAGCAATGGCTTTAGCCAAGCTTTAGGAAACTAATCCCAACTTGCAACATCATAACCATAGATTTAAAACAAAATTTTGTTTATTTTTTACCCAAAATCCTTCATAACTTCTTCCAACTTTAATCAAAAACCTTTAATTAACAATTACTGAGACCTCCAAACTCTTTAAATCAAATTTTAAAACAAATCACAATACCAATAAATCTTTATAATCTAAAAGACATATTACCTTTAATGCCGGAGTGGTAACTCTGTTTTCGAACAAAGAAGCCTCCTAGTAACAATAAGCTAGATGGAAGGTGATTAAAGGGATTGTGTTACTACTGTAATGATAAATATGTGTCTAGCCATAAATGTAAGGACATACATGTATTTATGCTATAAGTGGAGGATTGCACGATTAAGCATTAGGAGAATAAGATGTTTAGGGAAGGAGATGCGTATGGAGATTATGAAAATAAAAAGAGTTTAGTAGGAGAATTGTATCAAATTTCGGTATATGCAGTATAAAAAGGAGAACATTATCGGATTATAAAATAGTAGAAGAACTGAAGGGTAAGAGGATGAGCATACTCATAGACATGGGTAGTACTCATAATTTTGTAGACTTAGAATTTGCTAAAAAGAATCATGTCTATATTAGAGAAAATTGAATCGATAATCATTAGGGTGGTAAATAGTGAAAATATTGTGTGTTAATACAAATGTAATAGTTTTAAGTGGAAAATACAAAGAGGTGTTTGAAGATACTGCTTATGTGATGCATTTAGGGATGTATGACATAATTTTAGAGGTAGCATGGTTACATGTTATGAGAGATATAACTCGGAATTTTAGGAAGATATGGATAAAGTTTATTAAGGATGACAAGATGTTTTCTCTAAAAAGGAAATGTATTGAGCTGAGTAAGAATGAGACAAATAAGGAAGTGGATAGAGCTATTTATAAACAACATCAACTAAGATGAATGCAATTAAATCAAATAGTGGAATTTGAGGAAATGGATTTGACAAACTTGGAAGCGGAAGGGGGCAACAAATTTTAGCGGAACTAGTGACAATATTGGATATGTTTACACATGTTTTTGAAGAGCTAAAAGGGTTACCACCTCAATGAATGCTTGATCATAGAATCGATCCGAAGGAAGGATCGAAACATATGAAGCTAAAACCTTACAAGTGCCATTCAGTCTAGAAAGATGAGGTTGAAAAACGAGTGTAAGAAATGTTAAATAATGGAACTATATAACTTAGTATTAGTCTATTTTCTTCTCTAGTGGTGTTGGTAAAAAAAAAAAGACAATTCATGGAGAATATGTGTGGATTATAAGAAACTCAATCAAATGGCTATTAAGGATCAATTTCTATTCATATCATTGAAAAGCTTCTAGATAGATTGTAAGGATAAACTATATTTTTGAAATTAGATTTAATGGCAAGATATCATCAAATCGGAATGTTTATTTCGACATTTCTAACATAGCTTTTCGAACACATAATGGTCACTATGAGTATTTGGTTATGCCCTTTGGGTTAACCAATGCCCCTAGTACATTTCAATCATTGATGAAGGATATATTTAGACATTTCCTTCAAAAATTCATCTTAGTATTTTTTTTATTTTATGATATTCTCATTTTTAGCAAAACTTTGCATGAACATGTTCATCATTTACAAATAGCATTAATTGTGTTGAGAGAGAATTCATTATTTGCTAAACACTCTAAATGTAATTTTGGCACTCTAAAGATGAAATATCTGGGGTATTTCATATCTAAAGTAGGTGTTCAAACCGACCCTAGGAAGATTGAAGTTGTGCACCAGATGGCTCTGTTCTAAAAACTCTCCAGTAATTGAGAGGATTCTTGGGCCTTATAGGTTATTACGGGTGTTTTATGAAGGGGAATAGTAGAATAACTAGACCTCTAATAGAGTTACTCAAGAAAGATAGATTTACATGGAATCCTACTACTAACAAGGCTTTTCTAGAGTTAAAAAAAATAATGATTACTACTTTAGTATTGGCATGACCTCACTAGAATAAGGATTTTGTGATCGAGACGGATGCATCGACAGGGGAAATTAGAGCGAGTGTTAATGCAAAAAGGTTATCTAATTGCTTACATTAGCAAATTATTATCTCCTAAATGTCAAATATTTTCCATTTATAAGAAGGAGCTAATGGTCATTCTATTTCTTGTCAAGAAATGACATCGATACTAAAGATATAGACAATCGCATCATTAAAACAAATTATCAAAGATTAAAACATCTACTAGCACAACGAGTTACACACTTCTACTTAGCTTGCTTGGTTAACCAAATTGATGGGTTACGATTATGACATTGTGTATAAAAAGGAGATAGAAAATGTGGCTACTAATGCTCTTTTAATAATGTAATTTTCTAACATTTTTGTTCCTTCTATTTCCACCGATAAGATGAATAGAATTTATGATTCTTGGAGTTCAAACTCGAGTCTTTCTAATATTATAATAAACAACAAAGCATTAAGGGAACACATCCTAAATATGTATGGCAAGATCAATAGCTATGAAGAAAAGATAGATTGGTGGTGGGTAATGGGAATGAACTATATAAGGAACTAATTTGATATTTCCATGATTCATCTATTGGTGGTCATTTTGGAATCCATGGCACTATAAAAAAGTAGCAGACTTTGTTCTATTGGAAAAGGTAACGCAAGGAGGTGCATGAATATATATGTAATTGTAAGGTTTGTCAAGCTATAAGTATGAAAATATGGTAACTCCAAATCTACTACAACCTTTACTCTTACCTCATGCCATATTCATTGACATTATTATGGATCTTATTGAGGGGTTACCAACTTCTTTAGGTAAGTCGGTGATTTTTATAGTTGTGGATATACTTACTAACTATGGTCATTTTATGTCTTTAGCTCATCCTTATCTAGCTAAAATAGTGGTAGAAGTGTTTATGACCAATGTCTATAAATTACATGGTTTGCCACGTACTATAGTTTTTTGATAGAGATGTAGTGTTCCTCAATAAGTTTTAGAGGGAGTTGTTTGTTTATCAAGGGGTTTCATTACATTTCTCTACAACATATCATTCACAAGCTAATGAACAATAAAAAGTGGTTAATAGGTGTTTACAAACATACTTGAGGTAGATGACTACCGATATTTCAAATGCTTGGCATAAATGGTTATGTCTAGCTGAATTCTAGTATAACACTTCCTTCCATGCTTCTATGCACCAAACTCCTTTCAAAGCTCTCTATGGTTACCCTTTTCTTATCCATCTACCATATTTGCCTAATGATTATAAGGACGTAGATGTTGATGAGGTTTTAAGGGGAAAATAACATATCATTGCAATACTTAAGTATCATTTGACAAAGGCTCAATAGAGAATGAAAGGGTAAGTTGAGAGAAATCGTACCTGATAGAGAGTTTAACATTGGTGACTGGGTTTATTTAAAGTCGTAACCTTACGGTTAGCAATTAGTAGTCTCTAGGAGAAATCAAAAACTTTCTCCTCACTTATTTGGAACTTTTAAGGTGATTGAGAAAGTGGGAAGTTTTTTTATACTCTATAATTGCCTCTTAATTATCAAATCCATCCTACCTTCCATGTCTCATAACTCAAACTCGTTAGAGGTATGATATAGGTATGCCTAACTTATCTTTGTCATTGGTTGTACCTCTATTTCCGAGTGGCTATTTTGAACAAAAAAATGGTTAAAAGGGGTAACCAAGCTTTTACCAAGTTATTGATTTAATAGTCCAATGGAACAGCTTGCTAAAGTTACTTAGGAGTTTGTGTTTGATCTTGAGCATCGCTAGAAAAGAGTAGCAATTAGTAGTCGATAAGGCTTACGATTGGGTAATGAGTTGGACACTAGTAACCATTGGACATTACTAGTTGTTACTAGCCATTAGTAACTCGATAATGCTAACTCGATTGGTTATTAGTAGTTATTTAGCTATTAGTTAGGTAGTTAGTGAATAAGAGGAATTCTAAGAATGATAGGGAATTAGTTACGTAAAAAAATAGATTCTCTCTCTTCTTAGTTCTCTTTCTTTTTCTATGGATTTGATGTGAACCTCACGTATAAAAATAAGAGACCCAAACACCTTTGTCATTAGATAATCCTAAAAACATGCCTAATCGAGTTATAGTAAACAGAACCCGACCTATTGCCTATAAGGAGGCAAGAACCGAAGCTATATTGCAATGAAGTGAAGAACACCACACCTTATGGAGGATGATAAGTTCGGAGATGCAACACGGGTTGCAATCCTTGGTAAGTCAGTTTAGTTCTCAAAAGAACAAAGGAAGAAAATCCTCTTAAATTTATTAACTCTCAAATTATTATGTAAGCCTAAAATAGAACTAAACCAGCCTTTAAATAGGCCGACATGCCACTCCTAACCTTAAAAGGACTTTACACATCCTTGTCACCTAAGGAGAACATAAACAAACCCTAATGGACTTAAAAGACTGCAAAAATAATAAAGCTTAAAGCATTGAGTCCAAATCGACTTAATTAATTAGTTCTAATTATAATTAAGTTCGACTTAAAACATTGAGCCCAAATCGACTTAATTAATTAGTTATAATTATAATTAAGTTGGGTTTAAAACATTAAGTCCAAATCTGACTTAATTAATTAGTTCTAATTATAATTAAGCTAGATATAACAAAATAGGCCTAATATGATTTAAGGACCCCAATCTTGAACTTATATCGGATTGACCAATCTTGGATTCCCTTCCTCTCTTAAGATAGCACCACAATGCTCTTTTGGGCCCTTGAAAGTGTATTCTATCCAACACTCTTGAATCAACCGATAGAGAGCTTCTTTAAGCTTTTTAACCTTAGCCTCGCATCATTGGACCATCTTTAATGTGTAATGGATCAGTGCTTAGACTTATAAACTCACCATCTTAGACCTCTCTTGGAGACACCACCTTGCTAGTCCATTTAGCTCCATGGTTTCTATCATTCCCTCTCTCTTTAAAAGGATTCGTCCTCGAATCTTCTTCATCAATATCTACATCAAAAAGAGAGAGATCAAAAACATTAAAAGTAGCATTAATTCCATACTCACCCAATAAATCAAGCTTATAAGCATTGTCATTGACTCTTGTAGCCACTTGAAAAGGGCCATCTCCATATGGTAACAACTTAGAACATCGTTGAGCTAAAAAACGTTCCTTGTGCATATGCACCCAAACCCAATTGCATGGTTTAAAGATAACTTTCTTTCTCCCCTTATTAGCATTTATTGTATATTGCTCATTCTTCTTTTTAATGTGTTGCTGCACCATCTCATGCAAGGACTTCACTAATTTTGCTTTCTTCTCACCATTTAAGCTGGAATACTTATCAATAGGAAAAGACATCAAATCCAATGGAATTAAAGGATTAAAACCATAAAATATCTCAAATGGTGAATAACTAGTAGTGGTATACATAGTCCAATTATATGCAAATTCAATATGAGGTAAACACTCTTCCTAATTCTTAATGTTCTTTTTCGAATAGGACGTAATAAAATAGAAAGAGTTCGATTCACTACCTCGATTTGGCCATCTATTTATGGATGGAAAGTAGTAAAAAACAACAACTTAGTTCCCAACTTACCCCACAAAGTCTTCCAAAAGTAGCTCAAGAAATTGGCATCACAATCGAAATGATGCTTATTGGCATTTCATGCAAACGTACTATCTCTTGAAAGAATAAGTCCGTAATGTTGTTGGTATCATCCGTCTTATGACAAGGAATGAAGTGTGTCATCTTTGAAAACTTATCAACAACAACAAAAATGAAATCCCTTCCTTTCCTAGTCATTAGTGCTCCCAACACAAAATCAATGGAAATGTCAACCCAAGGTGAACTAGGAATAGGTAATGGTGTGTATAAGCCATGAGGTTTAACTTTAGATTTAGCTTGCTTACACATCACACACTTCTTACAAACCTTCTCTACATCCTTTATCATGTGAGACCGAAAGAAGTATTCAGTTAGAATAGCTAAAGTTTTTAAGACATCAAAATGCCCTATTAAGCTTCCCTCATGTGCCTCATGCATAACTTAATCTCTTAGAGAGCTCATAGTCACACACAAATTGTTTTCATGAAATAAATAACCCTCACGCCTATAAAACTTTCCAAAAGTAGTATTCTCACATATATTAAATACATTAGAAAAATCTAGATCATTTGCATAACACTTCTTAATATATTCAAATCCAATCAATTTTGAACTAAGTGTATAGATAAGAGAATACCTACATGATAATGCATCGAGTACCATATTTTTCTAGCCTTGTTTATACTAAATCATGTACAAGAATGTCTCAATAAACTCTACCCATCTCATATGTTTATGATTCAGACTTCCCTTGTCCCTTCAAATGCTTTAAGGACTTATGATCAGTATTTATAACAAACTCCTTAGGCCAAAGGTAATGTTTCCATGTCTCTAATGCTCACACCAATGCATAAAGCTCTTTATCATACACAACGTAATTTAGGGTAGCCCCACTTAATTTATTGCTGAAATATGCTAAAGGCTTTTTTCTTGCATTAAAACTACGTCAATGCCAACACCCGATGTATGACATTCAACTTCAAAAGTTTAGTGAAATCGGATAATGCAAGTAAAGAAGTAGAAATCAAATTTTCTTTAATTAAAGAAAATGCTTTTTCTTGCTCATCTCCCCATTTGAACCCCACGTTATTCTTAATAACTTCGGTTAGTGATGCCATGATAGTAATGAAATCTTTGATGAATCATCGATAGAAACTCACCAAACCTTGAAAGCTTTTCACCTCACTAATAATTTAGGTGTAAGCCAATCTTTGATTGCCTTTACCTTTTCTTCATCAACCTCAATGCCTCTTGTACTAACTACAAAACCAAGAAACACAAGCCGATCAATGGCAAAAGTCATACTTTTTTAGGTTAACAAACAACTTTTCTTTACGCAAAACACTTAGAACTTTTTTTAAATGATTAGCATTCTCTTTTAAGGTTTTACTATAGATTAGAATATCATCAAAGTAGACTATAATAAATTTGCCTAAAAATTGATGCAAGACATGGTTCACAAGACGCATGAATGTATTAGGTGCATTAATAAGGCCAAAAGGAATAACTAACCATTCATATAGACCATGTTTCGTTTTAAAGGCCATTTTCCACTCGTCACCTTCATGTATTTTTCTTTGAAGATAACTAGATTTTAAATCAATTTTAGAAAACACACAAGCATCGTGTAACTCATCAAGCATATCATCTAACCTAGGAATGGGATGTCTATAATTTATCGTTATATGTTGATTGCATGAAAATTAACACACATCCTTCAAGTCTCATCAATTTTAGGCACAAGCAAAATCAAAACGGTGCATGGGCTCATACTCTCATGCATGTATCTCTTGGCCATCAATTCCTCAATTTGTCTTTGTAGCACCTTTGTCTCCTCTAGACTACTTTTATAAGCTCGGTTAGTTAGGAATTTACATCCCAAGAATGAATCAATTTGGTGTTCTATCCCACGAATCGATGGTAATCCATGCTTAAGCATTTTGGGAAACACATCTTCAAAATCCTATAAAAGAGACATAGCCATATTAGGAAGAGAAGAGTTAAGATTGTTAGTGTTCAAAAATGCTTCTTTGTACATAAGTACAAGTACTTTTTGTTTCAACCATATTGCTCTCTTGATCTCTCTTTCTTTTGCATAAAAATTTACATTCTCTCTTTTGCTATATTAGCCTCTCTTTCATTTTCTCTTTTGAATTTGCAGATCACAATCCCCTTTTCATTCCTTTTTTCACTTATTTCACTTTTGTTTTCCTCACACAACTCCTATTTTTCTTCATTTCCTCTCATCCTCACTTGATCTTCATAAATTTATTTAGAAGTCAAAGGTACAAGAGTTACATTTTTACCTTTAAAAAAAAGAGTAATAATTTCTAAACCCATCATGATGACTCGTTTATCAAATTACCAAGGACGACCTAATAACATATGACTAACTCGCGTGGGTACAACATCACACATTACTTCATCTTGGTACCTACCTATAGAAAAGGGCATAACTACTTATTTAATTACCCTAACTTCTCCATAATCATTAAGCCATCGAAGTTTATATAGCCTAAGGTGTTTAACACAAGTTAAACCGAGTTTTTCAACCGGAGTACTACCAACATTAGTACAACTTCCCTCATCTATGATAAGACTAAATACCTTTCCTAAAATATGGCAACTTATATGAAAGATATTGTTTCGTTGCTCTTCTTCTTCATCATTCAATTAGATACTTAGGGCTCTTCTTACAATAAGCATTTCTTCATGTACAACAAACTCCATCCCATCATTATCATCTTCTAATGTTGGCATCTCATCATCATCCTCATGCTCACTTTTTGATTTATACATGCCATCTCGAATCACCATTGCTCGCTTGTTTGGACATTACAAAGCAATATGTCCCCTACCCAAACACTTAAAACATTTAATATCACTATTCTTAGAAGTTTGGGTGCTAGAAGTACCTTTGTCTTTATTGAATCCAAAATTAGTTTTAGGCTTGCTTTTCTCGACTTTGGGCTTAAACTTGGGCTTCTCCTCATTCTTGCTCTAATTGTTCTTCCAAGATGAAGAACTTGTATTCTACCCAATATGTGAATTACCCTTATATTTGAGTTGCCTTTTGATTTCCCCCGCCAAGTGTACCAACACTTCCATTTTGATATAATGTTGTAATTCCACGATGTTTATAATCTCAAGGTTTAGCCCACCTACAAATCGAGCCATAGTAGTCTCTCGATCCTCCATAATATTTGCATGCGTTATGGCTATTTCCATTTCTTTATAGTACTCATCAAGTAACTTTTTACCTTGAGTTAGCCTTTGTAGCTTTTGATACAAATCTCAATAGTAGTGACTAGGAACAAACCGTTTCTTCATAACAGACCTTCATCTCATCCCAAGTTATAATAGGACGCTCTCAATTCCGCCTGCTCTCCAAAACCATACAATCCTACCAAATAACAAGCATAGGATGTGAACTCCCCAATAGCAAACTTCACCCTTTTTACCTCTAAATACTCATAATAATCAAATATAAATTCACACTTTCTCTCTCATTCAAGATACAAATCAAGATCGTTTTTACCTTCGAATGGAGGAATGGTTAGTTTAAGCCCATTGTTGTTGTTTTCATAACCATTATGCCTTCATTCCGACCATTCAAAACCATGACTCCAATCACGACGATCACTACCTCAGCCTCTCATGTCCACCACGGCTTCTATTGTCATGGCCACCTCTTGTATTTTGCACCAAAGATACACGATCATCAAAATCTTCCTCAAACAACTCCTTTTTATCCCTTACTTGCCTTCTAGCTTCGAGGCTAATTTAAATTATCTCATTTTGCCTTAACTGCAGTGCTTCCATTCGATTGTTAATATCTCTCATAAAGTGCATTAATTGACCC
This sequence comes from Dovyalis caffra, assembly GCA_963924115.1. NCBI lineage: Eukaryota > Viridiplantae > Streptophyta > Magnoliopsida > Malpighiales > Salicaceae > Dovyalis > Dovyalis caffra. Next base: position 3,364,750 of record CAWUPB010000030.1, read on the forward strand.
CATTGAGCTTGGGTGACTTTAAAGCAATTTATTTTCAACTCTCCCTCCACTTCATCTCCAACCACTCTTTTATGCTTATCTCCCATAATTAAAGACCTACAAAGTTAGAGAAAACAAGAAAATAAAAGCAATTGACGTAACCTCATAATAGCACTCCCTCATGTGTTTGCACTCGTATAAGATATCACTCACACTTTTGTTTACACTCTTTTAAGCTTTTTCTATAATAATCTCACCCTCTTGTCTTTTACCATTATTATTTCCTCCATAAATTATAATAGAACTAATTAGACAAATCTAGAAATACAACATAAATGACAAAACTAAACTTAAACTCTCGAGAGTAAATCAAGGTGATTTTTCCCACTCTCTCTTCAATTCATTCAATTTGGCTTCGAATCGTCGATTCTAATTGTATAGGTTCCACGCATGTTTGGAGTGCTTAGGCTCAATAACGACTCGTTTCTTGCAATTTGTTCAAAGATCATGTCTTGCTCACGTTCTAGAAATCTAATTTAGTTTAGAATTTCAATTTTTTTTTTTTTTGTCTAAGGCATTCAATCAACAAAACACATTTCTCTTTTATAACAAATCAAATTTCTCTTTTCTTTCTTTCTTTCTTTCTTTTTTTTTCTCTTTTTTTTATAACTAGAAGAATAACACAACAATTCTTTCTTTTGGTAGCCTTAGGATATTTTCTTTTAGATTTGGAACAAGAAGAAAGAAATTTCTGAATTGAATGACAAGATAGACTTGGATTAAACAAAACAACAACGAATGAGACACAATAAGACAGTAAACAAATCGGACTTCTTTTGGCTTTTTTTTTCAATTGAAACTAACTCAATTTGGACTAAAAAAGAATTAACTACAAAGACACGAAATAGAACAAAGATAATGAAAAAAAAACTTGATTTATATTGAGAAAATGAAGTTAACTATAAATCGGACTTTTCCCTTTATATATATATATATATATATAAAAGACTCAATTTTTCAAGCAAATGAACATGAGGTTCAAACAAGAAAAGCTATGGTAGAATAACAAGAAGACGTAGCAAAGAAAATAAGAAAAATATGAAATAAATGACACAAGGACTATGGATAACCAACCTAACATTACACAACCTAGGCTTTGCTACCAACCGATGTGAACCCCACGTATAAAGACAAGAAACCCAAATACCTTTATTGTTAGACAATCCCAAGAACACGCCCAATCAGAGTTATAGTAAATAGAACTCGACCCGTTGCCTATAAGGAGGCAAGAACCGAAGCTATGTTGCAATGGAGTGAAGAATGCCACACCCTATGGAAGATGATAAGTTTAGAGACGCCATAAGGGTTGTAATCCTTGTTAAGTCAGCTTTAGTTCTCAAAAGAACAAAGGAAGAAAATCCTCTCAAATTTATTAACTCTCAAATTATTATGTAAGTCTAAAATAGAACTAAACCAGCCTTTAAATTGGCTAACATGCCACTTCTAACTCTAAAAAGACTCTACACATCCTTGCTACCCAAGGAGAACATAAACAAACCTTAATGGACTTAAAAGAATACGAAAATAATAAGGCTTAAAACATTGAACCCAAATCGACTTAATTAATTAGTTCAAATTATAATTAAGCTAGATATAACAAAATAAGCCCAATATGATTTAAAGAGCCTAATCTTAGACTTGGATCAAATTGACAAGTCTTAAGTCCTCCTCTCGCTCTTAAGATGGCGCCATAATGGGACTTTTGGTCCTTGGAAGTGCATTCGATCCAACACTCTTGAATCAACCTATGGAGAGCTTCTTTAAACTTCTTAGCCCTAGCATGCATCATTGTACGATCTTTAATATGTAATGGATCAGTTCTTGGACTTGTAAACTTATCATCTTGGACCTCCCTTAGAGACACCATCTTGTTGGTCCATTTAGCTCCATGGTTTTCATCAGATTTCTCTATTCTTCATTCCTTTGTATTTCGTTCTTGCATTTTATCGAACTTCTTATATTGATTTCATTCATAATAGTTTGTAAACTCATTGTTTTCAATCGATTTCAATAAAGATCAAAGTTTCATCGTTGTTCTTGCAATTCTTAAATGGCTTTTCTTTGATTTGAATTGTGAGTTACATAATTTAAGACTTGGAGATTTTGGATCTAAACTCTTAAAAATTGAATTTTTATGTTTGATTTTAGTTTGAAAGTGCTTTTTAATGTCTTATTGTGTGGAAATGATTATTTGATGATCATTATGGTAGAATTGGTGGTAGGAGGGGTGGTGACTGGCGATGAACAGAGGGAAGTGCCTGAAGGAAGGACTGTTGGATTTCTTAGCAGAAGTTAAGATATAGTATTTATAGTTTATAAATAGTTTAACTCGGTATTCTTAGTTTCATTAATTTCAATTCAGTCCCTTCTTATAATATTTAAAAAAACATTTACCAAGTCGCATAATTAAAATAAAACCAAGTACAACGACAATTTATCATACTAAATAATGTTTTTGGATAATGGACCTGAAATTTTATAAAATGGAGAACTAATTTGAAATAAGTAAATAAGTACTCACATAATTTAATTTATGTGGTCTTGCAAGTCCAATAGGAGTATGAGAATCAACTGTTGGTATAAATTTGACGTTGACATAGTCGTACAAAACTGTGCGCCTTATTAATTTTAATTTTACTTTTTTTTCTTCCTTCGTTCAGTGGCTAGGATTGCAATATATAAAAGTTTGGACACTGATGTCTACATAAGAGGAGGGTTGTCTCTTCATTGAGTTTCACTATTAGATAAATGACTGTTGTTCTCTTCCATTAATTCCTATTGGACTTTAGAGTAAATTATAAATTAGTTCCTCTCTTTTGGGGAAACAAATTAATTTCTTCTCATCAATTTTTTCATAATTTTACTTATTTTTTTTATATTTTTTAAAATAAAAATACAATGAATTGAAAAAAAAAAAAAAGTTAAATGATTGAGTTTTGAAATCAGGATGAATAATTAATTCGTTTGTAGAAATGAGAGAGAATAATTTATAATTTATCACATAAAGCAATAAAATATATTTTATGCATTCATTAAGAGCACTAAACAATCAAATAACAATATAGCAAATGTCAATAACTTTGTTATTCGTTGGATTTTCAGCTAATTAACTGTACCTAGATTGACATCATAGAATATTTTCAACTACTTATGTATAATACTTGCATGGAAACCAAGTAATGAATAGACTATGAATTAATCCCTATGTAACTGTTCTTGAATACCAATTTTAGCTTGGACATACAAACTTTCCACTGTTTGTAGAAGATATCATTAGTTCAATGATTTAATTATTTGATTCCTACTCATTTATGGACTCGATGATCTATAAAATCTTACAATTTTCAAATCAGCTCCACAGCTAGTTACGTTGTCACAATATTATACCATATGAGTTTTCAAATTTGTATAATTCCCATGTTTAAAAATCTACAAAATAAAATTTTATGTTTGTGGTAAAGAATATGATGGAATAAATAAACAATGGTTAAAAATTATGACTATAAAAAACTTAATTTGATAATTTCATGGTCAAAAAAATTACTCTGCACTGCATTAATAAATTTGACTATGCGTGCAAATATTGATGGATGAGGGATTACATGAAAAATCTTTGCATACATATTTAGAATGAAATTAAGAAATTAAAGATTTGGTACCAATCTGATTGTCAAGTTTTTTTTTTAATACGTTACTAGTAATTTTTAGAGAATATTTTGTGAAAATAAGATCCCCAATATTTATAAAATTTCGTTTTTATAAAACCTTTTATGTGAGCCGTCATAAGAATTATCTTTTTAGTATAACATATAATGATAATATTATTTTTTAAAATTCAAACTAAATATACAAAACTTAAGATAAAATAATTATAGAGTAAATATTAATTGAATTTAAATTATATAATTTTGAAGTATTTGTTTCCATAATATTCAAAACTCTATTTGAATTGAAAGGAAAAGTTTGTTTTTCTTTTTATAGTATGTTTTTTCTAGAATTGAATCATAAGCATTTTTCTCCTTTTAATTCATACAATGGCAATTCTGAAGTTTTGACATTATTTTGGAAAAAAAGAATGGACTTTCTATCATACTTGGACAAATTATAGAAATATTGGTTAATAAAAGTAGAATTATGGGTTACTCTTCAATTTTATGATTCTGTTTGCAAAGTTGAATGTGGAGTTGCTTCATAAATCAAAACCTAGACGAAGCACTAAATTCTATTTGCAATATTATAAATTGATAGGGTTAAATCAAGATTTTTGGGATAAGAGGGTAGGGTAAATTTTTCTAAATCCATTTTCCAACCACAACTAACATACATGCATCAAACGAGTCCCTCGGTAGTCAGCTCAAAGGTGAACATTACCATCTTTACTTATATTAGTCAATGAAGCTCCAATTTGTCCTTGGAAAATTTGGTTGTTTGAAGATTTCTTCCTTCCTCCTTTTCTTTTTAAGTTCTGATAATTTGTCTAAATTCCTCATAGGAAATTTTTAGCTTCCAACTTGAAATCGAGGTTTAATCTATCGATTCGGAGTGCCCAAAATTTTTTGGAAGTATTTTGGGTAAATTTTGAGTGAAAATTTTGCAAGAGTTTAGTTTGTATTTCTCTAATTTCCTTCCATTTTTACTTTTTCTAGTACTCCTATTTATAATCAAATTTGGTGGACTTGTTGACCTAATCTTCACTCTTAATTTGGATAAATCTTGGCTCTTGCATTTTTACCCTTAAAATTCCTATCTAATGTAATTTGAAAGTTTAAAGCTTTTGATTTTATGCAATTGAGTCCCTAAGTTTACACAATTAAGTCCCTAAGTTTAAAATTGTATCCCATACCTTTTCAAAATTCAAATTATTTTCATAATAAATTCAAAAACTCTCTAAAAGAATTTAATCATCATCCACATAATTTTCATACCTTTATTTAGGCCTCCAAATTAATTATTTTGTGTAAAATTACATTATTTTCAATAGAAATATTCCTTATGCTTAAACAAATTCATTTAAACTTATGAAATATTCTTACAAGTCCTAAATGATTTTTTTGTAACCTTTGAATAATTTTCTTATACCTTTAAAACACCTAAATCAATTAATTTACCTCAATATTATTTATGCTCAATAAAATGCAAATAACATATTCACACAATATCAAAAAATTCATCCAATAACATAAAATAATATAGCACCCTTCTAAAAAATATTTTAAGCAAAAAAAAAACATTTTTCATGCATATACAATATTCCTAAAATAATTATTTCACACAAAAGTCATTATTTATGCACTACAAAATCAATGAAATATTCATTGAGCATAGAAAAACTATTTTAACTTATTTGAATGTTCTTTCAACCTTTTGTAGATTATTCCATGCCCTTAAAAAAAAAATTCATATGTCTTTAATACTTTTAATTATATTAAATTTTAGTTTTAGTGGGTATCGAGTATTACTAGGGGTTTTTTGAGAGAGAGAAAAAGAAAATGAAGAAAAATGAGGAAAATAACAAATTTTGGCATTTTTAGTTTATATATTTTTTGGGTTTTGTTATGAATTTCATGGGTTTTTCCATTCGAGTTTTTGACTTTCTAGGTTTAATTCAAAGTTTCTAGGTTTTCACTTAAATTTTTCTAAGCGATGTTTTGGTGTTCTTCATTTTCTAGGTTTGCTATTCAAGCTCCCGGGTTTTGTTTCATTTCCTAGGCTTTTCCATTTGAACTTTTTGGGTAGTGTCCTTCATTTGTATAGTTTTTATGAATCCCAAATCATTAACAAGTTTCCAAGTGGATCGTCCTCATCTATTCCAGTTCAAAAATCAATCCAACTCGTAAAATCAATAGCAACAAGGTCATAAAAATTATCCTTAATTCCTTTTGTTTTGCTTAGGTAATCCTAATGCTAGCCTCATTCTATTTTTTATATTAATTCTTAGGTTCTTGTTAATTGAAGTTGAATTTGAAATAAGATAGGGAGAACTGGACATTCGGTCCAGAAAAGCGAGAAGAGTAGAATGGGAGAGGAGTGAGGGGATTAGATTGGGTTTTAAGGGAATGAAGAGAAACTGGTTTAGAGAGGGGATCGATCCAATTTTAATAGAAATTCAAGGCTTTCAATGAGAAACAAGATGGAGGCAAGAAAGAACGAAGAGAGGGAAGAGAGAGAGAGAGAGAGAGAGAGTTCAACTAAATCTTGTTTGATTGAAAAAAAAGAAAGAAATAAGAGGAAAGTTTATTTATGAACTAGGCTTAGTCCGAGTGAAAGAAAAAACGGTATGGGTTAGGCCAAGCCTAACCAACGTGAGACAAAAGTTAGGTTAGTTTCACCCTAGGCCGGACCCAAAATAAAAAAGAAAAAAAAGAAAAGGAAGCAAAAGGAAATAAGGGCCGACCTAATGGTTGTGGCCCAATAGGCCGACATGACCCACTAAAATTTTTAATGCTTTAATTTTATTTTTAATAAATCAAATTTGAATGTTTTTATTCATTTATGCACTTTTATTTCCCTTATTAATTTAGATTTATTTTTTTAGATGGCTTTGAATTTATTTTGTAAAATGTTTAATTTTATATTTTACTTCAATAATTAGTTTAGATAATCAATAGGTAGATGAATTGTCAAGTCTCCTAATTTTTAGGAATTAATGACAATTGTCCACCAATAACAAAAAAAAAAAAAAGGAAAAAGAGAAAAGAAAAATGAGAGAGAGAAAATTTTTAAATAAAAGAAAAAAAGAGAAAATGCTAAGAAATATTAACAAAGTATCCTATTTGATGAGACCGTTGTTACAAAAACAAAAAAAAATTTAAACTAAAATTCTTAACAAAGTCTCCTATCCGATAGTGATTTTCGTTAAAAAAAAATCAAAATTCTTAATAAAGTCTCCTATCCGATAGGGACTACTATTAGCCAAAAAATAAAATCATCACTTAATAATCACGATATTCTCTAACACACTAGTTATGTCGAGGCTTAAAGTGTATTCGATGTTTGAACCGACGTAACTCCCGAGGAAGTGGTCTAACGATCGTTTCAATATAATGCCATGATAAAAAATAAAAATTTTAATTTGGCTTGAAAATTTGGAGTATAAATAAAAAATAATTTGATGTAAATAAACACCTTAAGGAATGAATTTTAAGACTAAACTAGATGAGGTATCTTTCTTAAAGCAAGGGTGCTTTCGGGTGATTGATATTTTCTCGAAAGCGTAATCAACTCTATACCCTAAAATCTTTACATCGGTGCTATTTTGAAGTTCCTATTTCCTTCAATACTAGTTGGTGACTCAAAATTCAACAATAACTTGCATTCTTAAAATAAATCATAAATACGATGCATAAATCTTTAATCTTTTTAGGGAGTCTCGTCCGATATTGGGTAGCAAAAGAATGACAACTCCATTGAAGATTTAGAGTTAAGCCATAAGTTTAGTCCTTATAAATTCATTTTATTTATTTATTTATTTATTGCCATTCTATTGCTACCTAATAGTTACTACCAAAAGAGGTGCTTTAGTAAATACCATTCAACTAGACGAGTGAATCAACAAAAGAATAAGAGCGAGTAACTGCTCGATCCACTACCACCTTTTTCTTACACTATAGACATGGTCTATGCTCTATTAGATATTTAGGTGGCTAACCAAGCTATTATTCTTTTATAGATGAAGAAACTCTCATCCTAAGAAGATAAGATAAATCTTAAGTATTATCGGTACCATAGTTATGTAGGACATTTAAAAGAAAACTATCACTCTCATACCCAAATTTTGACCTATATTTTTAAAAGTTTTCCAAAAAAATTCCAAAATGCCAAAAGTTAAATATTTTATTTGATTTGTTCGACTTTTCAAATCTTATGCCTTTTTACAAGCTTTATGATTTTTGTGAGTTTTAGAGGAAAAATCACCAAGCATAAAAAATGAGGGAAGAAAAACTTGGAGAAAGAAAATGAGAGAAAACAAAATGAAAAATTCAAGGAAGGAATCGAGAAAATAAAATAAGTAGAAAAAAATCAAGAAAAAAAAATGAAAACACAAGCTATAATAATTTGGTTTGCTTAGGCCTAATCTTATTTTTGGGATTAGTTTAATCCAATTTAAGAGTAAATAAATCTTTAATCAAACAAGCCTAATTCATCAAGAATGGGTTAACCTAGACAAAAAGATGTCTAGATACACACCCCATGCTAGGTATAAATATGAAAAGTCTAAAAAGTCAAAGAAGGGGGTCAAAATTTTAGAAAAATAAAAAAAATAAAAAACCCATATGACTCTCTTCTAACTTGTTTCTCTCTAACTTGACCTATTAAGTTTGCATCAATTTAAAATTTTAACTTTTTAGTTCATGTCATTTTGAAATCATTTATTTGTTTTCTTGAGAAATCATGAGCTTGTGTCATTTTAAAACCTTGACTTTTGAGTTCATGTCGTCTTAAAATCATTTTTTTCTTGATAAATTATGACTTTTTGAGTTCATATCATATTAAAACTTTGACTTCTAAGTTCATGTCATTTTAAAGCTGTTTATTTGTTTGCTCGAGAAATTGTGACTTTTGAGCCACGTTATTTTAAAAGCTTGACTTCTAAGTTCATGGTGTTTAAAAATCATTTATTTTATTTTCATTAAAAAATCTTGACTTTTGAGTTTGTATCATTTTAAAACTTGACTTCTAAGTTCATGCTATTTTAAAGTCGTTTATTTGCTTTTATGAGAAATCATGACTTTTAAGTTCATATCATTTTAAAACCTTGACTTTTGACTTCAAATTGTTTTAAAATTATTCATTAACTTTCCTAAGACTATACAACTTCTAAGTTTGCATCGCTTTAAAACCATAACTTCGAGTTCATGTATTTTCTTGAGAATCACGACTTCGAGTTTGCATCATTTTAAAACCTCAACTTCTAAGTTCATGTTATTTTTAAATTCATTTTTTTCCAAATCCGTGGTTATTAGTTCCACATCTTTTCATAGTCATAGCTCGTTGGTTTTATGGCTTTCTAAATTCATAGTTGTTGGTTTCACATCTTTCTAAATCTATACCAGTTAGTTCCATGTCTTTTTCACATCCAAGGTTATTGGTTCCATGTTTTTCTAAATACATGGTTTGTTGTTCAATGTCTTTCCAAATCAATGGTTGTTAGGTCCATGTCCTATTCCTAATACATAGTTGTTGGTTCCATGTCTTTCTAAATTCATAGTTGATGGTTCCAAGTTTTTTTCTCAATTTGTGGTTATTGGTTCTTTGTTATCTCAAATTTGTAGTCGTTGATTCCACATCATTTCAAATATATAGTTGTTGGTTTCATGTCTTTTTAAAGTTTTTACTTGTTGGTTCTATGTCTTTGTCTAAATCTATGGCTATTGCTTCCACATCTTTTCAAATATGTAATTGTTGGTTCTATATCCTTTCAAATTCGTGGCTATTAGTTCTATGTTTTTTTTCAAAGCTATGACTCTTAGTTAACATCTTTTATTGCACGAGTTTTCATTTTATGATTTGATATGTGTGAGTAAGGGCTTTGAGACCAATCTAATATTTTAATTAAGTTCATCCTATTTTTACTTTTCTTAAGTTTAATACTCGTTTATATTAGAGTGAGGATAAGGCCTTTGATCGATCTCAAATTACTCAATCAATTAGTTTCTAACTTGATGGTAAACACATCTAAATAGGCATAGTTTTTTATCATAGTATAAAATAAAAATTAATGTTCAAAATTGCATGTAATGCAATGTACCATAAGTATAATGGGGTATGGTGATTGTTATCTTCCCTACACGTAACAATCCGTTATCTAAAAACTATAAGTAGACTAGTCATTAAGCTCTCCTAATGACCTTTAATACTAGGTGATGACTCTTTTTTCCTATTCTTTTCCTATTTTCAAGCTCATTGTTCTAATGTCCATATGGACAACCTTATTTGCAAAAGTTGAGGCATAAATTTCTTTTATAAGCTTAATGTGTTCTTCCATATTTATCATCATGCTTGTCATAACTCATTTTTTACCCTTATAAATTTTTATTTTATACAAAATTAAAAAAAAAACTACATGTTGCATAGTTTTTTTTTTATATTCTTTTTTCATGATTTTAGGTATATTTATACATTTTTAGGATTTTATTTTCTTAGTATTATCCCTTAATTTTAATTAAATAAAAAAATAAAAATAAAAAAAGAAAAGAAAGAGGAAAAAGAATAGATTGAAAAGATGATTTGGTCTCCAATTGAAAAAGATACGAGAAGTGAGGACCAAATATCATCCAATTAGGAGTATAATTGGAAGAGAATAAAATTAAGCAGACTTAATTAAGAATGAATTAGGACATAATTGAAAGAAATGAAAAGGGGATGAAACAATTTTAATTAAAGGCATGATTGGAGAAAAAATAAATAAATGTACACTAAAATTAAAAGAAATAGACAAATGAAGGACTAAATTGAAAACTAACCACCAATTATACCTTACCTATGAAAGCACCATTTTCTTTTTAATAAAAGGAGAGCGAGAGGAAGAGAACTAGAGGGGGGATAAACTTTTGACGAGAAAAGAAAAAAAAAGATAGGAAAAGGAATGAAAAAGAAGAAGAAAAAGAAAAGGGGAAAGAAGGTAGGAGAAGGGCTAAGATCATCAATAGAAAAACCGCCCAAAATAAAAGAAAATAGCTAAATACTACCTTAAAGACCCATCAACCTACAAACTTGTCAACCATCTCTCTTATAAAATGACCACTCTCCGACCAATATCACCCTTAATAATAATCACAAACTTACATTCCAACCTTAGATCGACCTTCTCTAATTGGTTGTCATGAAAAAAAAATGATTAAGGAGGTCAAAAAACAAAAGAGAAAGTCAATAACCAAATCCGAATTACAATGTAGCCAAATCTTCTTTTTTTTTCCAACCAACTATTGTCACCATCAAATAATCATCCATTACCCTCTTAGAAACCAATCCCCCTTGAAAGCTCGATGAAAACTCGCAAAACATGACTCGATCAATGAAGAACTCGAATCATGACCCATTTTTGAAGACTTATTCCAGTTAGTCGATCCAAGCCAAATTGGACTTTAAAACCAGTAGAAAACCACTCCTTGAAGTCTTCTAAGTCAATTGTTATCCTTTTTTTTTTTTATGTGTCTAGAATCATGATTTAAGAAGAAGGAGAAAAAGGTAGTTATTAGTGTAGGTGTCGAAGATCCAACTGATTAGATGGTTTGAAATATTATATTATTACATTTTATAAATTAATAAAGAAGTCTTTATATGAATTAATGTTATTTATAACTTGATAAAACTAGATAGGAGTCCATATGATATTCATTGCCTTGATGATTGACCAATAGATGGGAGACAAACACCAATGCACTTAAATGATATCATTAAATATCCTAAGTCCTATCATTGTCAAGATTGGATATTAACAATATGTGATAAGACTTGTGTGTGCTATACTTTTCCTATAAGATAAAGTAAGAAATCTCACACCTACTGATATGGTGATGCCAAAGTAAGCATATAGATGGATAATTTTAGAGAACATATTACTAGATATGACTCATCATGAGAACTCATTTGGTTTAGTCTATAGGAATCTCCTATAAGATGGGTAGAAGGAGTCTTTTGACTTGAAGTTATCATAGTTATCTATTTAGAGAATTTGTATAGTTTGGCATTCATTTTGATGAGCTTAATAAAGAGTTGTATATGGGTGATTCATTGGGTACATTAGAAATCTAGTGGAGATAGGTGCATAACTAAGATAGAATATGTCTTCCTTAAATGTTAAAGGATTTATCATATTGCACTTTAATCAATTTCTACTCAAGAATCTATAGACATAGTAGAAGTATACCAATAGAACATGATTGGTTTACTTGAGAGCTTAGACATTTAGAGATTCAAGAAAACTTATGTGATCATAATCGAGCGAGATAACAAACTAAGTTCAAGATCACACAATGATAAATTAGCATGAGGACTAAATTGTATGGAAATCATACTCGTGAAAGGTTATTACAAATTATGTAATCCTTTTAGATAATTGAATAGTCATGATGCCTTGCTAGAGGTTAATCTTGATTTATATTGTGAGAGATAAAAAGAAATTATCTTTTACTTATTGATACATTGATAACATATCTAGAAGCTTATCGAATCACATGCATAAGCTTAACATTGACACGGATAAAGAGAAGTGAAGAATTTGGAAAAAATTTCCTAATTTAGAAATTAGTTTCCTAAAATAAAAATTAGTTTCCTAATTTGGAAATCAATTTTTTAAAATGAAAATTAGTTTTCTAATTTAGGTTTCTTAAACTGATAAGGGTAACATATAAGATAGTTTCCTAATATGACCTCTTTAAAATATCCGACCTAATTTATTTGGATGGTCCATTTAATTACTAAGTCATTAGGCCAAAGGAGTTTAGGTCAACAAGTTTATGTGAAAGCCAGTGAGGGGTATTTTAAGAGGAAGGGCATTTTTGAAAACTTCACATAAAAGTTCATTAAACCTAATATAGGGTTTACAAAGATAAAAAGATGCATCAAGCCATAAAAATCCTTAAAAAATAACGATGGCCAAATTCTCCGAGAGAGAGAGAGAGAGAGAGAGGGAGATAGAGGCGTAATCTTCTTTATAGAAAGAAATTATGCCAACTTCTATAAAAAGAAATCGCACCATCCTCTTACGGAAAGATCCTCTGTGTGCAAACTATAAAGTAGAAAGAATTAGCACTAGCACTCTTAATCTTCTATCATTGTTTACGTTGGTATCTAAGTTATATGGATTATCACTAGAGACTTGACATTTAGATAGTTCAATCTACTAACTTGATATTGTACTTTAAGCGATAGCATCTAATTGATCTTTGTTATTATAGTTAATAGATTCAACAGTTGATCTTAAGATTCTAGATTGAGAAGAATTAATTTTTTTATTTATTTTGCACCTCTATAAGATGTATAATCCTTCAATTGGTATCGGAGCCGTCGTTGAATCTTTGATTATAGTAATATTAATTGTGATTAATTATGAAAATCATGATTAATGCAATATAGATCTAAAGTTTTAAGTGTTTTATAAAATTGAAAACTAATTTTTTTTTTTAGCATAAAATAGGGTGCATGTGAGGTTAGCCTTGTGAGGTTAGCTTTGGGCATTGGCCATTTCACACGCTTGGCCAATTGGCATGCCATGTGTATGAAGGCGTGCGCTAGATGAATTAGCATGCTAGGCACGTGAGGGCACGCACTAAGCCATTGGCATGCTAGTGCACACCGAGCTAGTGGCATAACGAGTGCTTGTGAAAGGTCAATACGAGGTGTTAACCAATGTATGTGAAAGGCCAATGCTAAGCATTGGCCATTACCTATTCGAGGTCAACACTAGGCATTGACCAAAAGATGTGCAAGGCCAATGCCAAGCATTGGCCGGTTCATGTGAGAGGCCAACACCCAATGCATGCACTAGGCTAATGCTTGGCATTAGCTAATAGGTTGTGCCTAATATGGTTGTGAGGCCAATGTTAGCCAATGGCCGGTAGGCATGCCATGCCAACGTTGGGCATTGGCGAGTAAGCATGCCTATGCATAAGGTTAGGCTTATGCTAGGTGCAAGGCTAAGCCATGGCTTGGCCATGGGCCTCAAAGGCCCAAAAGCTCAAGGCCTAAATGAGCCTAATGCCCAAGGTTTAGAAATTTAAATTTAAGAACTTTTAATATTTTTTATAAAATGACTAAAAATCATAGATTTATAATTATAATAAAATGAAAAATGTTTCATTAGTTATTATGACATGTATCAATATGATTGATGCATGAGTGAATAGTATTGATGAATTGACCTAGTTTTTGAGAATATATGCTTGTAAATTTTTTTTTGATTAAATAGGGCGTACATGTTTTTCCTTCTCTATTATTTTGATGTAACTTTTCTTCTCATCTACTCTTCTCGAATGTAACTTGAGGTTTCGATTCAAAAATTATAAAAGTAGAAGATAGATTAGTAGAACAAGTACTAGAGAAGATGTAAACAAAATAGATGAATCCAAAAGAAGATGTAATAATTCTTCACATAAGTTTTGACCCATTAGTCTCCTTATTGCTCAAGGAGACTAGTATTAGAAGTCTATTACTATTCATTAGTCATTGAGTTATGCATGTGTAGTATGTGTGATGGATTTAAATATGAGATTGATGTGATTGAATTATAGTATGCATAATAGGATTAATTTGATTAATTAAATAATAAAAAATTAATATAAAATCCTTTAAATAAATAACGAGTAATTTCCCTTCAAATGTTATAAAAAGAGAACTCTTTTGGTTGTTTTTAACTTATTGAGATAACTCCAGGTCACTTCTTCCTCGAGGGAATCAAATCATGAGCCATGTAATGTCCTCGGACTATTGGGTCTAACTTGAAATGAATTATTGGATTTGTTGAGATAACTCAAGGACCATCAAATTCATGAGAAAAGATTGGTATTCACATAAGATGTAAGATGATAAAGAGTTATCATAACTAATGAGATTAAGAATTATATTAGAAGAAATTGATAAGGAGTTACCTACCTAATCCTTCCATGCATGAATTGTTGAGATAATTCAAGGTTAATGCACATTTATGGATGGGATCCTAACCCACTAAGAAAAATGATTGATAAGTTTTCTCGAGTCTTATATTGAAGGTTATAGAACTTGAAGAAAATAATGAAAGTGAACATAGATTTTTACTTCTTAATTTATGCTTTTGTTTTTAAAATGCTAATTAATTAACCAAATCATATGTTTTTTCTATCCTGTCAAGTTGTACAAGTATGACTAACAATACATCGATATGAATGATCATTAATGAAAGTAATACTTAAATGGCATTTACTTCCTTAACTAGGAAATGAATCGATCCAACATGAGAAACTATTATATATAATAGAGACACCTCTCCTAGTCGAGCTTCCTAAAAATCAAGTCGAAGCTTATATAGCATGGCTTAAACGTAAAGATAATATAATCACTACCCATAGCATCATGTTAGCTATTATGAAATTAGAACATAGGTGTCATCATAAAGAAGTAAGCACTTATGATATCATAGCAAAGCTAAAGAACCTATTTGAGGAGAATACAAGGCATGAGTAATATGAGATAGCCAATAAGCTCTTTAGAGCTAGAATGGATGAAAGATCTAATGTTGAGAAGCATGTCACTAAGATGATATATTATATCAATAGATCAGTTGAGCTTGAAGTTAGATTGGATACGGAATTATCTATTAACCTAGTATTACAATCGTTGACTAATAGTTTTGGATAGTTCATAATGAACTTCAACATAATACATATGAAAAAAACTCTTAGAGAGTTGATGTCCATGTTGAGAGAAGCTCAGCATGAGATAAATAAGAAGAATAAGAATATTGTTCTTCTTGTTGATAGGAGCAAAAGCAAGGTCAATGGAAAGAAAAAGCCCAAACATCAAAAGAAAAGGCTTTCTACTCGCACCTACGGGAATGGTGAAAAAGGTTGAGGCTCAAAATAGCTAAAAGGATGCAATACGCTTTCATTGCAACATGAAAGGGCATTGGAAGCACAACTATATAGAGTACTTAGCGAGATGTTAAAAAAATAGTTCTACTAGCACCTCGGTATTTATGTTATTAAAGTTAATTGTTTTACTTCTAATCTCTCCTTAAAGGTATTTGATACTTGGATATGGTGCTTACATTTGTACAAATGTGTAGAGACTTAGAGAATCAAGGAAGATTGCGTCAAAGGAGGTTGATCTACGCGAGTGGCAATGGATCAAGAGTTGTACCATTAGTTGGAGGTACTTATAAGTTAGCACTACTATCTAAGCTTGTGTTTAAACTTAAAAAATGTTATTACATTCCTAGTATTACTAGAAATATTATTTTCATTTCTTGTTTGGATCAAGATGGTTTTTCATTTTTATTTAAGAATAATAATTGTCCTTTTTTATAAAGATGAAGTTTTATATAGAAATGCTATAGTTAATAATGGTTTGCATGTGTTAAACATAGATATACCCATATATAACATAAATGCCAAAAGACTCAAATCAAATGATCTAAATAAAATATATTTGTGGCATTGTTGACTAAGCCATATAAATAAGAATCGATATCCAAACTTTATAAAAATAGATATCCAGAATCATTTGATTATGATAGAATTAAATAAAAGTCCATATAATATTCATTGCCTTGATGATTAATCAATAGATGTGAGACAATCACGAATGCATCTAAATGATTTCATTAAATGTCCTAAGTCATATCATTGTCAAGATTGGACATTGATAATATGTGTAAGACTTGTATGAGCTATGCTCTTACTATAAGATAGTAGTAAGAGATCTCACATCTACTTACATGATGATTCTAAAGCATGCATACAATTGAATAATGTTAGAGAATATATCACTAAATGTGAGTCGTTATGAGAATCTATTTGGTTTAGTCTATGGAAATCTCATATGAGATAGGTACAAGTAGTTCTTTGACTTGAAGTTATAATGGTTATCTCATTAGAGGATTTGTATACTTCGACATTCATTTTGATGGACTAAGTAAAGAGATATATAAGGGTGATTCATTAGGTACATAAAAAAATATGATAGGTGGATGATTAAGATAAGATATATCATTCCTTATATACTAAAGGAGTTATCACATTATATTTTGATAAATGTCTATTCAAGAATATATGCCTATAGTGAAAGTATACCAATAGAGCATGATTGGTTTACTTTAAAGCTTAGGCATTCGGAGATTGAAGAAAACTTATATAATTATAATCAAATAGACAACAAACTAAGTTTGAGATCATATAGTAATAAATTAACATGAGAACCAAATTATATGGAAACCATCCTCATGAAAGGTTATTGTGAATTAAGTAATCCTTCTAAATAATTAGATAGTCATGATACCTTGCTAGAGGTCAATCGTAATTTATGTATTGAGAGATAAAAAAGGTCTTTTACTTTTTGATACATTGCCAACATATCTAGAACCCTATTGAGTTACACATATAAGCTTAACATTGACATGGATAAAAAGAAATGAAGAATTTGGAAAAAGTTTCCTAATTCGGAAATCAATTTTCTAAAATAGAAACTAGTTTTCTAATTTGAAAATTAGTTTCCTAAAAATAAAAATTAGTTTTCTAAAGTAAAATTAATTTTCTAATTTAGTTTTTCTAAACTAATTGGGGTAACTTAGGAAATATTTTCCTAATGTGGGCCTCCCTAAAATGCCCGATCTAGCTTATTTAGATAGTTCATTTAATCACCGAGTTATTAGATTAAAGGAGTTTAGGGTCAATCGGCTTAAGTGAAAGCTTATAAGGGGTATTTTAAGAGGATAAATGTTTTTGAAAACTTCAAGAAAAAGTTCATTAAACCTAATATAGGATTTATAAAGATAAAAAGATGCATCAAGCCATAAAAATCCTTAACAAAAAAAGTAGCCGAATTTCCTAGAGAGAGAAAGAGAGAGAGAGACGTCATCTTCTTTACATAAAGAAATTATGCCAACTTCTACAAAAAGAAATTACATCATCCTCTTATAGAAAGTTTTGTTATGTGCAAACTAAATAACAAAAAGAATTGGAGCTAACACTCTTGATCTTCTATCACTTTCTATGTTGGCGTCTAAACTACTTAGATTAGCATTAGAGATCGGATGCTTGGATGATTCAATCTACTAAATTGATATAGTGCTTTAAGGTAACATCTAATTGATCTTTATTAATATAGTTAGTTGATTCAATGGCTGATCTTGGGACTTTAGATGGAGGAGAATAAAATTTTTTGTTTATTTTATACCTTCATATGATGCATGATCCTTTAATAGCTATCAGCCAATTTATTGATCTTCCTTTATTGGTTGTCATGATTGATGTGGCCTACACCAAACAAACAAGCATGCTAAATCATAAAAAGCAATGACATTCCTAAAAGAGGTAAGATTTTGACCGAAGTTGATGACATTATTTGGGGGCTTTTAAGGGCAATTCGATCAATACTCTACAGCATGTACTATACAAGTGCCATGAGTATTTTTTGTTAGTTGACTTTCCTAAAACTTTTTTGTCTTTTTTCAGAAGAACTCTAAGGGTAAAATTGGTATTTTTGAAGTAACATAGGGTAATCTAGTCATTTTAGAATATTTGAAGCTGTTTGTTCTAACATTATTTTTATTTATTTTTTTAATATCTTTTGAATTAATTATCCGATTTATGGTTGGATTGAAGTTCATTTAAATGTGCCATTACATAACAAACCCGAAGGGTCTAAGACCTTTAGGATATTGAGGTGAAATAAAGTTGGTTTAATGCTTTGCAATGGAGCTGAAAGAATGAGTTTGTGTTTTATATCATAGATTATCCGAGATAAGTGTTGATCCCGACATGTTGTAAATAACTAACCGATGGAAATTGTTTGTAATGTGATTGCTTAAAATGCTTGATGTATGATTTGAGTGTGTCTATATCTAAATGTTTGTTTATGATAGTTTGCCTAAAAACTGATGAGTTAGATCGAGTCATTTTTATTTAGCTTAATTAAGTCGTTTCTTAACATGTCAATCATGTTATGATTTTAATTAGATTTGATATTAAATTGATGAGACTCTCAAATTTTAGAACTCAAAGTTTATTTAATACAATACCATAATAAAAATAAATAAATCAATTTTGAAAACTTTTTCTCATCTACATCCAAATAAAATACCTCTAACTAATTAGGTCATCCTTCGACATGCCAATCATGATAGAGCATAAACAACTTTGATGCTAAATTGATGTGATTCCTAACCTTGAATTTCGAAGTCAATTTAATACGATACCATAAAAAAAAATTAACTTAGACAACATATAAAATTGGAAATAGACATAGACAATATTTTGGCAAACATAATTCTTGAAGAGATAATCTTAGGATTAGACTAAACCCCGATAACTTTTCTCAAAAAGGATGTATTTCGGTGATTGTTATCTTTTCAAAGGCATAATCAACTTGTTACCCTCAAAATATCTGAATCTAGTGTCTTTTTAAGTTTCTTAATTATCTTTAATACTCGGGTGAAAACTCGTAAAGCCTTTTTTTTTTAATAATTATTTTCCTCTAAGCAAACATTTAAACTTTTAGAAGTCTTCTAAATACCGAGTAGTGACAATGTTTAGTATCTTTTTAAGTACTTCTTATTTACTAATTCTTTTTTGACATAATCATCATTTGGTTCCTTAAGTGCCAACACTAACATTACTCAAACTATTAGTCATTAAGGTTGTCATACGATGCATGATGATGCAATAGGCTTTATTTTCCTTTATGAGTTGATCCATCATTTCGATCAAAACATAGATTTGAGTATCAAATATTGAGCAGACTTTCAATGGTGTAATGATCTCTATATGGATTTCTCATTTTTTTCTTAACATTTTAGAAATAATGGCTCACTAGGCTTGATAAGAATCGGTGATATCATACGAGTTTACGATAGCTAATGATAGATATGATCAACAATAATAGGCAATAAAGAATGAATCTTTTCTAAGTTTGAAGAGCTCATTTAAATTAACTTGGCAAATTGAAGGCACTCATAGATTTTTTTGAATGGGAGAAGCATCTCAAGTTCTCATAAAGGTTTTCTCTTGAAGATAGAAACGATGCTATATTTAGCTTAAGATCGTGAAAATGAACTAATTATTTCAATTTCTCATAGATTAATAGACTAAAGGCATTCATAAACTTTATGAATGACTAAATAAGCTTATGTTTAGGATGCATTATAAAAGATTTCTTTAGGGAGCTTGGAGCATGGTCTAATAAAAGAAGGTCTAGTTGTTATTTTCTTTTATATTTGCTAGTAAGTTGAAGCATTTTAACCTAAAATAACATAATTTTTCAACTTAAATCTAGTAGTTTAAATATTGGTGATATGGAATGATCCTAATAGTTAAGAGTTATCTTCAAGTCACTATAAATACCTACTAAACATCATTATGAGGGGCATCTAACTTTTTTATCTTTAACTAAAACCTTTGAACACTTTCTCTCAAAGTTCCCTCATTTGCATACCAAAAAATATCTAACTTTTCATCCATTTGGACCACATATCCGTCACTTAACTTGTGCTTTACCAACACTACTTGCTCTTCCTCTCACTTCTCTCACTACTTACATTTATTTTTCTTCATTAAAGTATTTAGCAAAAAAAAAAAAAAAAAACCTAGTTTTTTGACTAAATTTTGATCATTCAAACATGAATGTTGTGATAGGATTCTAATGGTCAACGATCATCTTTAATCACTATAAATACCAACTCGACATTATTATGAGGGAATTCTAACTTTTTGATGGTTAGCAAAAGTTTTTGAACACTCACCATCAAAATGTTTCGACTCACACATCATATAATATATAAAGTTTTATTCATTTGAACTTTGATAACCCACTTGCTTGCCACTCAACTGGTGCCTTGCCAAGACTTGTTTGCTCTTTCACACATGCCTCTCACTACTTGCATTTATTTTACTTGTTTGGTTGAAAATTACTTCTATTAGTCACAAAACCATCATTATGTGTCCTAACTAGTCCGTCGATTAGTCATTTGATCACATTTCAAGAAACTCCATCATAAACTCTCACCAAAAATCTAACTACTATATAATTCACTCTATATATCTTTTAGTGCCAAATATGATGACCTTTGTTAGCACCTAATTTTTACCTCATTGAAAAACAAAAAGTAAGAAGAATAATCCTAAGGCCTACAAAGCGTAAGCATGCTTTAATTAGACTAAGTTAGTCTAAGCCCATTTAGTTAAAAAAAAAAAACTAGAAATCCTAAAATGACCTAGGCTATATCCATATAAATACACACCTACCTCTATACATAAACACCTCACCTCAAACACTTAAACAAATAACCATAGTAGACAACTAGCATGCACACACACACACCACACACACACACACACACACACACATATTGCTAGTGTAACTACCTCTTCACTTTGAAATAGACACACACCTAGCCAAATGGATCAAACAACTAAGACGCATCTAATGAACCTTAATCTTCTCCCGCCCACCAAGTAGAAAATCATAAGCTACTTTTACTCCTCCATGATCATGTAAGCCATACATTAAACTCAACAGATTTTCAAGTTCTTTTCGGTCTCTTAAATTCTCCTTCACTCTATTCCAACCTCCGATATATTTGTTATGGTATGTTATTTGGTTATTCATTCATATTACTTGAATTAATTGTTTGCTTCACCCCTTTCCTATCAATTTTATTAATGTGAAGTGATTTTGAACAATTTTACCTAAGATTAAATAAATCTTGCATGGATTTTAGTGCTATGTAGATTTTTTTATAAGGGTGTATTCAAAATAAATCAAAGGGCTTAATGGATTAATTAGGTAATTTTGAAAATGTTGTCACATGTGTAAAGAAATAATTTGAATATGGATTTTATTAATAATTAGGGTTTAAAGGTAATCTATACACTACTCGTCATATAATTATTTGTTATGTTTTAACCATATATGGTCTCTCTACTTTTTGAATTATTTTGATTGAAATCTTATATCTTTTTTTCTGTGTTGAATCAATTTCTCTACTCTTTATTTTGTTTCGTTTTTGTTCCTTTTGTGATAATGTCTGTTAGTTGTGAGTTGACGTGGTGCTAACATAGCAAGTCCACTTTTGAATATGTGACATGTGTCATACATAGAAGCCTAATAGAAGGACCTAATCAAATTCTTTACAAAATAATACAAATTAACGACTATTTTATATTTGGTTTAACGAGTAATATAAAGATCATATTTGGTCCTATAAAAAAAATCATATTGGATGTATTGTATTAAATACTTACCTAACACAATCAATAGTTTTTTATTAAAACATTGAAATATTGATAATTATCTTAATTATTATTATTTTTATGAACTAAAACTATTTTAACCATCCATTTCAATTCGAGTTTGTTTGGTTCTTAATCTATCCAAATGACATATATCATTATATAATATATGATGGATGGACACTAATAGAACCCATCATGAAAAACATATCAAGGATAAACCCGATGACTCTATTTGAATCACGAGCAAGATTGCACTCAATGTTAATATATGCACTCTATCCAAATGACATATATCATTATATAATATATGTTTTGGATATGCACTCAACGTTAAAGAACCATGCTCTAAAATCATCACTCAATTCTCTACTAGCATCTCTATTAAGAGGAGTTTTGTCAATATGTTCTTTATAATATAGAAGGAAGGGAAAATCACCTAGACTTACCTCTCTTACTTCTATGAAAAAATGCTTGAAATGGATAAGCTATTGGAACTCGTAGCTAAGAATCCTTATAGAAAGGATTCGGGATACTCATATATAGATCCCTTTCTAATAGAATTCTTTTTCAAGCTAAGAAAGTAATAGTAAATTTATATTCAAGTTAAATAAATGATAGTCGCTCAACAAACTTATTCTTGTTTTGATATTCAATTGGAGAGAGAATAAAGAGAAAAAAATCTCTACAAGGATGCTCCAACCCAATAAGCAATCCTAGTCTATAGTCACCTAGTATTTTTCAAAACACCAATTGACTTATCTAAACACCATACAAATAAAGGTGTTTACTACCATATAAGGGGTAGGGTACATAAATCACCCTCATTAAATGAAAGGCTTTTAATTTCATTATCGATAGGGGCCTATAATGCAAGAAGAGTTGCTACCTAGCTATTTAGGAGAACTAGAAAATGCTAAAATAAACTGATCCGCATAGATATCTAGGTAAGGAGTCGATTGTGTATGAAAAATATTAACACAACCACCATCCTATCTACTTAAGGTAGCATTGTATGCATATGAAAACTAAATTCTAATATTACTATTTATGATTTTATGCTTACTTGAATGAATTTAATTTTTCAAGATAAATTGGTTGAGTAATTCAAGATTTAAGCTGATCAAAAGCCTATATCTATACCTTAAGGGAAAAAAAGGTGGATAAATTAAAATTTTGGCTTATCCCTAGTAATCGAAAACCCGTATCGACAATTAGGTGAGTCTCTAGGGATTGTGAGCCCATATTAAATAATTGAGAAGCCAAAGATGGCTTTATCGATACAAATAGAAAGTCAATGACAACTTCGAGTTCACATAATTAGAGAGATGGGGAGGTCACTAGTGACTTCATTCACACTAGTCGAAAGCCATTGATAACTTTAATTCATCCAAAATAGAAAATTATTCAAATAAAATCTAAATGGCAAGCCCTTGTGACACAATCCATATTAAAAATTATTCAAATAAAATAAAAATAGTGAGTTTCTTATGACTATAGCCTATACCATAAATCATTCATATAAAAATAAAAATAACGAGTCCCTTAAAACTATAACCCATATCAAAAATCATTTACATAAAATAAAAATGATGAGTCCCTCGTGACAACATCCCATGTCAAAAATCATTCAAATAAAATAAAATAGCAAGTCCTTGGTGAATGCAACCTACATTAGAAATCATTCAAATAAAATGAAAATGGTGAGTCCCTTACGACTATAACCCATATAAAAAATCATTCAAATAAAATGAAAATGGTGAATATCTTATAACTATAGTCCATATTAGAAATCATTCATATAAAATAAAAATGGAAATTCCCTTGCCATTACATCCCATGTCATAAATCATTTACATGAAATAAAAATGGCAAGTCCCTGGGACTATAGCCCATATCGCAAATCATTTGAATAAAAATAAAAATAGTGAGTTCGTTGTAACTATAACCGATGTCATAACTCACTCAAATATTTAGAAGCCATCGATAACTTCATCCATATGAGTGAGAAGCCACTAACAAGTTCAATTTATTAAATAATAAGTCATTTAGAAATAATTAAAAGCCACTTATGGCTTCATCCACATGAGTAGAAAGCCACCAATGGCTTCAATTTGGTGAACTACAAGTCATTTAGAAATATTTAGAAGCGATTAATGACTTTATCCACATGATTGGGAAGCCACCTATGGCTTTGATTCAACAAATAGTAAGTCATTTAGAAATGTTTAGAAGCCACTAGCGGTTTCATCAACATGAATGGTAAGCCATCGATGACTTTAATTCAACAAATAATAAGTCATTTAAAATGTGTTAGAAGCCGGTGATGGCTTCATCCGTATGAGTGAAAAGCCATCAACAACTTTGATTCAACGAACAACAAGTCATTTAAAAATGTTTGAAAGCCACTAATAGCTTTATCCACATAAGTGAAAAGCCATAAATGGTTTTGATTCAATGAATAACTATTAATTTAAAATTATGCCTTGGACATGAACGTCACGTAATCAAGTTATCATAGTTAGCATGTTAGATCAATCATGCAATCCAAAACAAATAAAATATCATTTTCAAGTATGAACATCGAGATCAATACTTATCCTAAATAAACCATTGAAATTAACTATCAAACATGTCCTCCTAACTTTATTGCATATCATTGATCAACTAGTCTTCTTACTCCTCAAATTACCTTGGGTTTTCGACCTTTTCCGGTTTGATTCACAATGGTGTATCTAAACACACTTCAAATATTTCAATCATATTCAAATTGGCATTTTTAATCTTAACCATTCCAAAATAATAAGATATCAATTTTCATCATTTAATTCAAAATAATAAATAGGTATCATTGATTCCAAAAGTGACCTAAATAGCCACTTAGAAAATAAAATTGGTAAAAGCCCCCTTTAATTCAGTTGTACTTCTTTCAATCTCAATGAAAGTTGGTTATTTAGTTAGTCAAAAAAAAAAAAAAAAGGAAGGGATTGCCATTATTTAGTGAGTCAAGTCCTTAGTCCTTATTCGAGTCTAGTCCATAACCTATAACAATAATCAAACAAAATCCATAACTAGACTATTTATCCTAAGGCATAACAAATTTGGGAGCCTCATTTCATGAAACTCATGAGCTTGAAATAAGGATAGTTTGAACAGAGATAGTTTGGCAACTAAAGCCTCCTCAAAGGGAATAGAACCTTTAATCCTGCAATAGCCTTTCCAGACTTCATAAAACTCTAAAATTTTGACAATGCCCTTATCCGGCACAC
This sequence comes from Dovyalis caffra, assembly GCA_963924115.1. Classification (NCBI taxonomy): domain Eukaryota; kingdom Viridiplantae; phylum Streptophyta; class Magnoliopsida; order Malpighiales; family Salicaceae; genus Dovyalis; species Dovyalis caffra. The sequence goes on from CAWUPB010000030.1 coordinate 3,389,978, forward strand.
CATGCTATCCACATAAAGAAAACATAGCATCGTAACTTCTTCAAAGTTGAAAAATGCCTTTATGAGATTGTAAATCTTTGAAATAAATTTTGAACAACCGGTACTCACTTTCTTGTTTTCCAATTTCTTCTCTTCTTGTAATTTTTCTTTCTCCTTATATCCTAGCCATCATTTTTAATTGGCATGACTAGGGATAAAAGTTATGGTTAGTTTAGGATTTTTCTCGAGGTGAAAGAATTTTGGCTTGTGTTGTAGTGGCTTTTTTTAGTTATAGATAGTGTGATCAAGGAAGAACTTTTTTAATATGCTGTAGTTGGATGAGGATGGCATGAAGAGAAGGAGGGATCATTGTTTGATGGGAGAGGAATAGTGTGTGAGACATGAAAAAAAGGGAATGAATTTTAGAAGGAGTTTGTCGTTTTAATGGTGACTGATATGGGGAATGGCAATAGGTTTCATCTTGGGCATTAGTGTAATGTTATAGGCAAGATGGTCCTCAAAGAGATTATCAAGAATAGGAAAAAAATGTTTTGGTTTCGAAAAGAGAGACTGGTTGCACGATATGTTTTGAAAGTTGATCAATATTGAAAGATTTTAAATAACTTTTCCATTTTATTATTTTTTATTTGGATGATATAAAATGATATTGATTCTTTGAAATAAATATCTCGTAGTCTCTAATCAATAATAAATCATGCTAAGATAGTAAATGTTTTTGTTCATTCAAAGAAATGATTCAATTTATGAAACTCACAACATTATGTTAAGATGAAATTTAAGAATCTAGTAAACTATAAGATCCCATTCACAATATCAAGACACGTGCATGCTTCTTTAACGAGCATTATGCATTCTCCCTACATTCATTATCATGCACACTTTCACTCTATTTTTTGCTCATTATAATCAAAGTTAGGATGACCTTTTTTTGAGCACAATCACTTGGTATTTTTGAGATATGATCATATTAAGTGCCCTAAAGATATAACAAGAAGGCAAATAAAATAAAGTAAAAGATAGTTAAAATGGTAATTTAAGAAAAAATTCATATTATCTAAGAAATTAACATTGTTATGAAAGCATGATAACAGTTCTATACAATGCATTCATGAACTAAAATGACAAAAAGGAAAACATAATCATGATAAAGAAACTACTTAGTCTTCGAAACAATAGGTGCTTTGTTATCAAACTAATCACCTAGCTATTTGCTCTCTTTTATTTTACAAACAAGCTAGTCAACATAAAAAAGAAAAAAAAACATCTCCAAATGTGTTGGTAGAAAGCACCATCATTTTTGAATTATCAATTATTGACCCAAGTTGTGCAACTAGATTTTGAACATCAATTTTCTCTACCTCCAGAATGTTCACTATCATATGAAGAAATGATTGACTCAAACTCGGGTTTTTGTTGTATAGATCATCAACATATGCAGACTTCTTTGATTTTTTTTACTCCATTTTTATTGTCAAAGTGTCTAGAGCTAGCATGGTTTGAACATCATGATGAAATTCATGATACTTATTAATATCATGTCCATATATATTTTTTTTATGAAACTTAAAGAAGTACTTGGCATGAGCGAGGAGTTTGAGACTCTATAGACCTCTTGTTAAAGTCGATAGCACCTATCATATCAAATAGGTTAAACATAAAGACTTTCAAGGTTGACTTCTTTTCATCATACCCTATATCATTGAATGACAATACATTCATTCCCTCAACAACGACATGAGAATTAAAATTTATATTCAAAAGATTTGAGGGATCCTTGAATGTGATTAGGCCCTAATCAATCAAGTATCACACTCTCTTCTTGAAACTAAAGTAGTTTTCAATACTATAACCATTTATCCCATTATGATACTCACATGATTTATTAGGCTTATATCAATAAGGGAATATGGATTGCAATAGAAGAATGATCTCTAAAGTTACTTGATCAATAGCCATGAGGTATTTGATGAAATCACTTAGTGAAATAGGTAAAAGAGGCAACAACTTTTTATATTTCTCATGACTTGAGGTTTGTTGATTATTTGGATTGTCTTTTATCATTGATGGAATAGTTAAGAGTTTTATGTTTAGGGATGTTAAGGAAAAGAAGTTGTATTTACAAGTACCATGAAATATAGAGCCAAGTTAGTTATGCTATTTTATGAATAAAAAGATTTATTAGGGTTCATAAAATTATTCCAACAACCCTTCGAATTAAAGGTAGACTCCCTAATTTGATATCCTTTAGTGTTTTTTCCTTTTTCCAAGTTATTCTTTCTTGAACCGGATTCAAAAGGATCAACCACTCTTTCATCCTTGATTGCTTGCTCAATCTCATCGCCTACATAAACCATCCGAATACGGTTATTTTACAAATAGCTCTTTTTCAAGCAGAGATAAATGAACTTAAAGATCCGTTGCACTCTATCATTGGGCAAATTTTCTCATAGATTTTTCAAGCCTTTCTCTATAAACTATAAGCTTGACCTTATACTATAAGCTACTTTTGAATCGTAGTGTATTTGGAGTATTTAGGCATTTTAAAATTCTTAATCATGACATTCGAAATCAAACATGTGTCTTTAGTCAAAAGAGGATTGTATATATCCATGCCCTTAATATCTCTAAGATCGTCGCTCAATAGAACTTAACTTCTTAGTTTCGAGTCTCAAAGATCATTTTTCCCTTTATCTTTCCATTAATACCAAATCCATTATGTGAGATGCTTCAAGCTTGTAAACTATATGGCTACTATGGAATTAGGTCAGACACTTTAAGATGAGCTAGCTTACACATGCACCTAAGTGTAAGATGGCTATCCAAATTCACAACGCTAATAACTTCGATGTGAAACAGTTCAAAGACACAAAAATCGCCACTCAAGTAATGGGTATAGGTATGGTGTTGAACACCTTAGGGATAAAAAACCGATCCATTTCTCGATTAGAAGGTGCTTCAACAAGTGTGCGAGCATGTAATGCCTACTGTAACAAAGAGATAACTAGACACTTCTCCTTTTAAAGATCTAACTCTTTTGGACACTTTAGCCGAGCTCTTCGGTTATCTACTTTTGGATTAAGTTATCTCTTTAATGAAAAAATACAATTTTGATAAGATAACTTGCGTTTCTCTCGACTAAATAGAAAAATAATAAAATACAATAATATGAATAATATATCAAAATAAAATAAGTACACTCGAGATTAGATATAACAGTAATCGTTGGCGAGAGGTGACAAAAGATTTCACTTTCTTTTCAATTTCTTTGCTCAGATTACTTGTAATGTTTAAATATGATTATTCACTTCAGCAATCTTTAAATGATTTTAAACTCAAGGAATTCATCTATGGCTTTGTTTCAAAGTAACCATCTGGTAAAATCTTCCTCGCCACGCGGAAGAGCTTCAGATTTGTCTAAATAAACATTGTCACTCTGCCTTAAACTATATTTGAACTCTTTATCATCCATCTTAAAATATGATGACCAAGTTTTCTTAGTCAAGATGCCAAATATGTGTGACCTACCCAAAGGCTCCTAACAAGGTATAAATCCTAAAATCGATTCTACCCATTATATGAATTGGCAGTTCTATCTGTTTCCTGAAAAGGTATCTTATTACCAATAGCCTTATGTAATCATTAGAATGACCATGATAATATTAGCAATCATGAAAATTATTGATTACCCATTAGTGATGGTGCCTAGCTAGAAGACTTGCTTCTATGAGTGTTTACCTAACACAAGCTAAAATTCGTTAGAGCACCACTACTAACTCTCTAGATCATAAGGTAAAATGCATATATTTTATAACTGCGAAATGTAGAAATATGTGTGAGGGAACAACACCATATCTAGTCTCAAAATATAAAATTAAAGAATAAAAATTAAATAATTAAAAGGTTATAAAGAAAGGCATGCAACATCACACATTTATAAAACACATTTGTACAACATAAATAAATGTCGAACAATTAAAAGGAAAGATTGACTGTACCTATTGCATAAAAACATAATCATACAACTAGAGATTATTTAACAAATGCATTCAAAGCACTCCTAGCATGATATGTCTGTAGTGGAGTCACCAAACTATCGATAGGGGCTTGCATGGGCACAGTTGTTATCTAGCTATCAACAAGAATTAAAAAAATCCTAAAATAAACTAACATGTATAGATATCTAGTAAATAGGTCACTAGGCATGCAGAAGACACATCATCACTATCCCATTTTATCACAGGTGGTGAATAGATGCATGTGAAAACTAAAGTTTGGTATTATTATGTTATGATTTTATACTCCACTTAAGTGAGTTTTTCTTGGAATAAATTGGTTGAAAATTCTGGGTTTAGGCTAGCCAAAGGGCTCATACCCATACTCTAAGTGGAAAAAAAGGTGGAGAAATGAAATTTAGCTTATCCCTAGTAACTATAAACATGTATCAATAAATAGGTGAGTCTCTAGATATTAGAAGTCCATATTATCATAATTGAGAAGTCGATAGTAATTTCGTCCATACAAATAAGAAGTTGGCCTTAATTTTGGTTCACATAATTAGAGAGATGGAGGGGTTATCGATGACTTCATCATATAAGTGGTAAGTCATCGAAAAATTTAATTTACACAAAAGAGAAAACCATTTAAATAAAATAAAAATGATGAGTCTCTTACAACTACGAGTCCATATCATAAATCGTCCACATAAAAATAAAAATAGTAAGTCCCCCACAACTACAACCTATATCATAAATCATTCACATAAAATAAAAATAACGATTTTCTTATGACTATAGTCCATATCATAAATCATTCAACAAAAATACAAATAGCAAGTCTTTTGTGACTACAATCTACATTAGATATCATTCAAATAAAATAAAATTACGAGTCCTTTGTAACTATAATCTATATTTTAAAGCATTTAAATAAAATAAAAATAGTGATTCCTTTACAACTATAGACCATGTTAGCGATCATTCAAATAAAATGAAAATGGTTAGTCCTTTGTGATTGTAGCTCATATCATAAATCATTCACATAAAATAAAAATGGTGAGTCCTATGTAATTATATCCCATATCATAAGTTATTCCTATAATAATAAAAATGATGACTCCCTTGTGACTATAGTTCATATCATAAATCATTCATATAAAATAAAAATAATGAGTTTGTTGTGATTGTAATTCATATAAATCATTCGTAAAAAAAAATAAAAAATAGTGAATCCCTTATGATCTGCGACCCATATTATCAATTTTTTAAATATATAAAGCCATCAATTGCTTCATCAATACAAATGGGAGTCCACTAACAGTTTTGATTTAATGAATAATAAGCTATTTACAAATGCTTGGAAGCAACTAGCTACTTCATCCACATGAGTGAAAAGCCGTCAACTACTTCAATTTAGTGAACAAAAAGTCATTTAGGAATGTTTGGAAGCCATTGACGGCTTTGCTCATATGAGATAGAAGCCATCAACAACTTTGATTCATTGAATAACAAGTCATTTACAAATGTTTAAAAGCTATCGACAGACTTCGTTCATATGAGTGAAAAGCTACTAATAGCCTCGATTTAGGAAATAATAAGTCATTTAAAGTATTTAAAAGCTATTAGCAGCTTCATCCATACGAGTAGGGAGCCACAAAAGGTTTCAATTCAACAAATGATAAGTGATTTAAAAATGTTTGAAAGTCACTAATCACTTCTTCCACATGAATAGGAAGCCACCAATGGCTTTAATTGAAGGAATAAGTCATTTAAATCATGCCTTGGAGATAAACATCACGTAATTAATATATCATAATCGGCACACTAGATTAATCATGTCATACGGAACAAATACAAAATCATTTTCAAGTGGGAACACTAAGATTAACCCTCATTTCAATTAAACCACCGAAATTAAATCTCAAACTCATCCTTCAGCTCTATCTCGCAGTATTGATAAATCAATCTTACTACTCAAAATATATAAGGTCATCGACCCTTTCTACTTTGATATCCAATGGTGTATCTAAATACACTTTAAATATTTTAAACACATTTGAATTAACATTTTAAATCTCAACCATTAAAAAATAATTAGATAGTAACTTAAATTGTTTGCATTTAAAATAATAAATGGGCATAGTTGGTCCCAAAAGTTACCTAAATAGCTGCTAAAAAATTACTAAAATCCTTTTTAGGTTAGTTTTAGTTTCTTCGATCTCAATAAAGATTAATTATTAAGTCAATTGAGAAAAAAAAAGAGACAATTTTTTGGTGAGTCAAGTCCTTAGTCTTTGTTCAATGCAGTCCCCAATCTGTAAGAGCAATCAAACAAAATCTATGACTAAATTGTTTATCCTAGGGCTAAATAACTTTAGGATCTTTATATCAAGAAACTTTTAAACTTGTAGTAAGGAAGGTGTAAAGAGAGATAGTTTAGCGACCAAAACTTTCTAAAAAAGAAGAAAACCCTCATTGCTCTTATGGTTGAATCTATGACAACCTTTTCGAGCATTATAAAACTTTATAATTTCTTCAATACCCTTATCTAGGCACACCATGCTCTCCATATCAACAAACACAGCAGGATTACTTCTATAAAGTTGAAATATGCCTATATGAGATTAGAAATCTTTGAAACAAATTATGAATAATCGAGTATCTATTTTATCATTTTCTAATTTATTCTTTGCTTGTCATCTTGTCTTTTTTTTTTCACATCCTGACCATCATTTTGAATTAACATAAATGTGGATGATAATTCGAGTTGGTCTAGGATTTGTTTTGAGATGAAAAAATTTTAGCTTGTACGCGATAGCTTTTTTGAGTTACGGACATCATGATTAGAGGAAGAATTTTATTGATTTGCCACGGTAGGGTATGGATGGTGTGAAGAGAAGGAGGGATCGTTGTTTGATGGATAAAGGATAATGCATGATATAGTGCATGAGAAGAACGAATTTTAGTAAGGGTTCGTGGTTTTCAATGGTGACTGATATAGGGAATGGTAGTAGGTTTTGACTAGTGGTCTTGAATGCGGTGTTGTACTTGGGCTTAGTGACATGAATGAGGCTAGTGGTTTTGGGTGTTGGTGTTGTAGTAGGTTTGGCGACAAGGTTAGGGTTGGTGGTGGTTTGAGTGAGGTTAAAGATGAATAATAGCTAGAGAAATTAGGTGATTTGGTGATGGTGAGGTCTGGTAGGGTGGTGGCTAGTATTGATGGTGAAGGCAACATTGGGTTGGATATTGGTGGTTCGGAGATGAGAATGAGGGATGTCGGTAGGGGCTTGTGAAAACATGTGGGAAATTAGATTCACCACCTAGCTAATCAAGGTAACTAGGAAACCTAAAATAAACTAGTCTATATAGATATTTGGATAAATAGTAGATTACATATAGGAAAGATATAATATCATTGTCATCTCATCCTACCTAAGTTAGGCTTGTATTGAATACTTATGAAAATAAGAGTCTAGTTTTATTATGTTATGATTCTATGCTTATTTGAATGAATTTATTCTGCTAGAATAGAATAATAGATTAGTTTAAGGTTTAGGCCAGCCCAAGGCCAATATCAATACTTAAAGGGAAAAGGTAGGTTAACAATTTCGTCACATAAGTGAAAAGCCACTCGGTAGCTTGATTTCAAATGAACAAAAAGCAAGCAAATTGACTTGGAAGCCACTAATGGCTTTGTTCATAAAGGTAAAAAGCCACCGATAAATTCATTTTCAACCGAGCAAAATATAGGTAAAATGAATTAGAAACTACTAGCCGCTTTATCACATAATTGAGAAGCCATTAAAAACTTCATTTAAAAGAAGGAAAAGCAAGTAAGCCGATTTAGAATCCATTACTAGCTTTATCCACACAAGTGGAAAGCCATTGATAGCTTCATTTTTAAATGAAAAAAATAGGTAAAATGATTTCAAAATCACTGGCGACTTCATCACATAAGTAAGAAGCCTCGACAAGTTCATTTTGAATTAACAAAAAGCAAGCAAATTGATTTAAAAGCCATTAACGACTTTATCCACATAGTTAGGAAGCTACTAGCGACTTCATTTAAGATAAGTGAAAAATAGGCAAAACAATTTTGAAACTACTAGCGACTTCATTACATAAGTGAATAGCTACCAACGACTTCATTTTAATGATAAAAAATCATGTTATCATGCATTAGACATGAATGACAAGTATTTGGCACATCACATTAAAGATTTTAATTAATCACATCATTCAATCATAATCATAATCAAAGCAATCCTATATTCCAAAATAAAATAGTTTAATCAATAATATCGAATTGGTACAAATTGTGAATGTTACCTAAATATACAATCGAAAGTTGAAAATGCCAAAAGCTTTATTTAAGGTCGGTTTTACTCTTTTTGTCCTCGATGAGAACTTATTATTTAGTTAGTTAGGGAAGAAGAGAATTGCTCATTAAAGCATTGAAGATGATATTATGAAATAACTAAATACCCCTATATATGATAATTACCAAAATGCCCCTTATGGGCTAAAATTACTAAACTACCTTTGGTAACTCTGAAGCTAATATCACTTGCTTTAACCATCAACTGGCGATCCTTCAAGAATGTCGACCGGTGCATAGGCTAGAAAAGGTCATTGTTAATTTATCTATGGTGGCTTTGTCGATCGCTATTAATGGAGGTGAGAGATCAATGACCTTAAAGTTTTAGTCATATCTCCTCGTTTCCTCGATGATAATTTTGGCCATTATGAGGTAAGGGAGGATGAAAATCTATTCATAGGATCAAGGCAACATTTCTACCATGGTGAGGATGTTCGAATTGATAAGGAATGGAAGATTTAGTTGGGTTGTGTTAAACGAGTCAAGATCGGGTTGCTTATCAATTGTCATCACTTTAGGTGTTTTCTTCCATAATTAAAAGAGGGTAATGGTTACTTGGAGGCTTGAGGAAGCCTTTTATGGTGGTGGATGCTCTCAATTTGGCTAGAAAATGGCCAAATGCGAGCAAAAAGAAACTAGTTGATCGGACAATTCTTTAATAATTTTTTATGATTCTAAATTTTTTAGTTGGATTTCTTGAGGGATTTTGGTCAGCTTTAGGAGGAAACACTTTTAAGTTGTTTTGGTGGTTTGATTTGTTTAGAGAATAAGGATTTAGTTGGCTCTTTGAAAATAGGTCGGGATGGGTGTTTACTTCGATTAGGCCATTTTTTGATGATGTTTAGGTAAGATTTTATGGGGGAACTACCTCTAAAAGGATGAGGGACATTTCTCTAGTGGTGGCAAACCTTGATTTTGCCATAATTTAGAGATAAATTTAGGTTCCGAAATGGGTCGGGTGGTTTTTCTTTTCTCCTATTTTCCGACCAACTCTAGCATCTTCCTCCTCTCTAGTCGAACTAAAATGGTTGATGTGAGGTTGGACTACTAATTATTGATTATGGATGGAATTGATATTTACTGAAGAGTGGTTGATTTAGGAGATGAAAAAGCGGTTGGTATATGGGCTAACCCGCTAGTGAACGGTGTCACTTGGATATTCTAAGGGGTTGCTTGGTAGTTTACAAGGTTTTTTTAGATTTTTTCTTTTAGGATCTCGTGTCCTCTATTGTAAATGGCTAAAAGGGTTAAGTATTTATATGAAAAAAAATAGAATTATGGACAAACACTAATTTTGGTCATTGGTTTCTCCTAATTTTTAATTTTAGTATTGATTTGCTTGATTTTTTCTCAATTGTTCCCTTCCTTTTGAATTAAGGATTTGGAGTTTTGGATTTTTCAATTCCACCCTCAACTCGGGTTTTCATTGGTCATGACATCTTTGTATTTTATTTGTAATTAAATCTAAAAATCATTTTTTTCTAAATAACTCTCTTTTTATTTATTTATTTTCTTTTAACTCATAAATTTAAAAATAGGCAAGTAAAAATTGAGGTGCTAATAATTGCCCTCACTTTATAATACTTTTATTACAAAGTTATTGAAAAGTAATTCTTTGAATTTGTATAGAAAGTTTTGTAAAGAAAACTAAGAATAAAGAGGAAACTAACATCGCGAATAATTGGTAATTAAAAAAAATGTAATCATCGAGTTCAAATAATAGCCGACCATTTGACCAAAAAGATTGAAATAAAAACTTGTGATATGAAAGACTATGATGGTGACGAGACCATATAGTTTAGAAGGACATGACATACCTTTTTTCTAACAAGATGTGATAGACCTTTTTAACTTAGAAGGATGTGAAAAACCATGTTGATTTAATAAGATATAGATGACTACTCCGATTTTGCAAAACATCATAAACCACTTTGATTTTGTAAGACATGACAAACCATTCTAACCAAGAAATACATGATAAAGCATGTTGATTTGGCAAAATATGACGAGACCACTCTAACCTTATAAGACGTAATCGACCATGTTGATTTGGCAAGTTGTGATAGATCACTCGACATCGGAAGGACATGATAGACAATGTTGATTTGACAAAGCTTGACAAACCTCTCTAACCTTACAAGATGTGACAAACCAAGTTAATTTGATAAGATGTGACAAACCACTATAAGCTAGAAGGACCTAACAGACTACTTTGATTTAATAAGGCATGATAGACCACCTTAGCCTTATAAGAAATGACAAACCACATTGATTTGGTAAGATGTGATAGACCATATTGATTTAGCAAAATATGATAGATCATTCTAACTTAAAAGAACATGATAGATTATATTGATTTGGTAAGGTATGATAGACTACTCTAACCTTACTAGACGTGACATACCATATTAATTTGGTAAGACATGACAAACCATATTGGTTTGGAAAAATATGACCAACCACTCGACCAAGAAGGATATAATAGATCACGTTGATTTGGCAAGGTATGACAGATTAATATAACCTTATAGGATATGATAGACCTTATTGATTTAGTAAGATATGATAGACCATATTGATTTTACAAGATGTGACGGACCACTCTAACCTAAAAGGACGTAACAAACCATATTGATTTGGTAAGGCATTATAGACCACTTTGATTTGATAAGATATGATAGACTACTCGACTTAGAAGGATTTGACGGGCCCAATTGATTTAGCAAGGTGTAACAGATCACTCGACCTTATATGACTAATAAACCATATTGATTTGGAAAGATATGATATATCGCTTTATCTTAGAAAGACATAACAAACCACATTAATTTAGTAAGGCATGATAGACTACGCTAATTTGGCATGTGACGAGCCACTTTGACCTTGCAAGATATGTAGACCATGTTGATTTGGCAAGATGTTACGGACCATATTGATTTGGTAAGATGTGATAGATCATTTTAACCTAGAAGGACGTGATAAAACATATTTAATTGGTAAGACATTACAAATCACTCTAATCTTACAAAACATGATAGAACATATTGATTTGGCAAGACATGATAGACCATGTTGATTTAGTAAGATGTGACAAATTGTTATAACCTAAAAGAATATGACAAATCACATTAATTTAGCAAGGCATGATAGATCACTTTGACTTGTAAAATGTGATAGAACACGTTGATTTGGGAAGATGTGATAGACCATTATAACCTAGAAGGATATGATAGGCCATATTAAATTAGCAAGGCATGACAAACTACCGTGATTTGGTAAGATATGACAGACTACTCGATCTTATAAGATGTGATAAACTATGTTAATCTAGTAAGATGTGATAGACTACTTTGATCTTATGAGACATGATAGTCATATTGATTTGATAAAATGTGATAGACCACTCGATCTAGAAGGACATGATAGACCATGTTGATTTAAACATATGTGACATACCATGTTGACTTAGAAGGAATAAGTAAAACATAAGTAGCAAACTTAGAGTTCTTAGAGAAGCAAAGATCGTTAATATCGAGAGATAGATTGTCATTCTTTTTCTCTTCATTTATGTGTTATCTAGCTTGAATAGGTTCAAAGTTCTAGATCGACTTGTTTACTTACATTTTTAATTATCTCTTCTATTTTTATGTTCGTTGGGAGGGTTGGTTGGGTCACTTACTTGTGTCATTTGAGTGGTGTTTGTTCTTCTAATTAAATAGGAGATCATTGTTCTTTTATCCCTTTTTTGGTTTATCCCTAAATGTTTAGGCTTTTACCACACATATCAAGAATCTAGTCCTAAAATGGTTGAGATGGTCATGTATCTCATCTATTTATAATTCATCACAAGGAAGCTTATAACATATTTCCTTGAGGAAGACCTCTTATTAACCAAGTCCAAGTAAGATCCTTATCATGTTATCCTATGCCAATTTGATGTATTATTACATTTCATGATTAATATTAATTATAGGATCGTATATCGAGACCAATAAAGAGTTTTTAGAACTAGCCATACTTATGAAAATAAGGGTTTTATGATAGATAAAAGATCATGAATCACATTATATTAAACAAATCGAGAATGGATGAAGTAAAGTCAACTGATCGTGCTTGATGAATATTTGGCCATAACTCGGACTATCTCCTTATTGTTTTGGATAAGAGAGGAGTTAAAATGCTTGGTCTTCTAGTGCTAACACAATTTTATGATCATTTTGACAATTGCATGCTTTTGAAATGTTGGTAGTGGTCATCTATTTGTCATATACCTTTCATTATTGTTACTTGTGTCATTTATCTTTCTTTTTGGATGTTTGTATTTGATTATGTGAATTTGTCTTTTGGATTTTTCAAACTTTTAGAAAATAATTTAATTATTTTTTTTACTTTCATAGGTTAAGTCATCTATTTGAAATTTTTCCATCAAGGCAAGTTAAATTATCCAAAAGAAATCATAGAGATATTTATAAGAATGTAATATCATTCAAGAAAATGTTTAACTTCATTGAAAGCCAAAATATATCATATAATATCGAGATACAACCATCAAGGTGATTCTTTTTTGGGCTAGATAAGTGAAATATATTCATATCACATAAAAGTTTTGAAAATAAATCGTATCTTTTGAAAGGTGATTTGTTAGAAATTAGCTCATAAAGAGCAAAATGTTTGAATGGATTCCATGGACTCAAAGAGTTTTAAAAAGTTTGGCTCAAATGGGTATTTTTACTTAAAAAAATCTGATTCATTTCTTTATTGCCCCTAGTTATTTGATGTAAAACTCATGATTTAATATCATAAATGATGATTTATAATGCACATACAAGTCAAGTTTTATGCAAAAATAATTTTCTTCTTCTCATCTGAAGCTAGAACTCATCAATACAAATGAGCCATATTTGATTAGAAAGGATATTCATAGGCATGTAATAAAGGCTAAGGCTTTAGTTTATGAATGAAAGAATATAAAAGGCTCAAAAAGTGTTAAAGAGTGTAAAGAATCGAGATCACTTATTTATTCATCAAGATCACTTTAGGCATGCCTCCTTAACTTTGTCACTTTTATGATTGGTCTCATTTCTAATCTTAGCTCTCCTTTCATGCTCACTCTTATCATTCTTTTTTTTTTTTTTTTTTTGAATTTCTAACCCATTATAACTTCAAATCATGAGAGGAGTCACTTTAGATAGCATTTCTTTTTGTCTTAGTGCTTTCACTTTTGTTTTTCATTTGTTTTTCTTTTTTTATTTCTTTTTCTCTTTTAACATCATATCAAGAGTTTTCTCAACTTTTTTTTTTTCGAATAACCATAATCATTTCTCATCTTTTTTTTCTAGGTGAATGTCCTTGAACATTTATGAACTTCAAAATTACCTTTAGTATGAGAGGTGATCCTAGTTTAAGTCATTGTCAAAAAATATCGTTTATGCTCAAAGTTGGACAACAAAGGATAAGTTTTTGTTTATGAAAAGACATACCAAAAATGGCCTTTCATTATCTCAAATCTGATTTTGTTCAAAGTGAAATGTTCTTGTTTCAATCGGAAACAATTATTGACTTATATAGAAGAAGTGGTGGATAAGGTGAGATCATGACTCAAATGTGTACCACTTATCATTGTTTAAGACATCAAATCAGTTATTTTTTAGCATGGGCATCGATGTATTATCCTAGGTAAGACTAACCTTAGATGGATTTATCAAGAATAAGAAAAAGTGTTTTTGTTTTCAAAAGAGGTGCCCTTAGCATTTACTCAACATGTTTTGCAAGTTGATCACTATTAAAAGATTTTGAATGAGTTTATCATTTTATTCATTTTGATTTGGATGATATAAAAATGAAAAATGATACTTTCAAATAAAAATTTGTTGATTTCAAATCAATAATAAATCATGCCAAGATAGTGGAATTTTTCATTTTCTTTTTTTAAAAACCCAATCCAAGAAAATCATAATACTTTTGCAAATGAAATCAAGAAAATTCAATATAAGACAAGATTTCATTCATAAAATCAAGACACGGGCATGCTTCTTTGATGAGATCCAAGTATTATTCTCACATTCATTTTTATGCATATTATACTCACAATTAGGCTTACCCTCTTTTTAGTGCAATCACTTGGTGTTTTCGATTTAAAAATATGATCATATTGAATGTTGCAAAGATAGGGTAAAGATGTGAAAAAAAAATAGAAAAAAAGCATTTGAAGATGGAAATTTAAGAAAAAAAATTTACACGATCTCGTAAATTATCATATAAAAGCATGATAAAGATTCTACGTAACGTATTCATGAACTATAATGGAAAAAAGGAAAAAATAATTATGTTAAGTAAATTACTCAACCTTAAAAACATAAGCTACTTCTTTATCAAACCAGTCACCTAGTTCTTTTCCTTCATTGATTTTATAAATAAGCTAATCAACATAAAAAAACATCCTCGAATGTGTTGGCAAAAAATAATGCAAGGACCATCATTTCTAAGCTATCAAGTACTGACCCAAGCTATATAATTTGCTCTTAGCATTTTCTCTGCCCCTAAAATGTTCACTAACATAGCATGAGATGGTTGACTCAAACCCGGATTGTTGTCACATGAACTAGCAATAGGTAAAGGCTTATTCGATTTTTTTTCTCTTTTTCTATCCTTAGGATGCCTAAAGCTAACATAGCCTTTACCTCTTAATGAAATTAAAGGAAATCATCAATATCATACCCACTCTCTCTGTGGAACTAGCATGAATAGGAGCTTAAGACTTAGTTGGTTTCTTGTTAACATCGATAACGAGATAACTTGTCAAACAAGCAAGACATGGAAATTTTTAGAACTATCTTTTTATTATCATACCCAATGTCATCCAATGACAATATATTCACCCTATTGTTAGCTTCATGGTTGGAAAGACGATGAGTGTTCACATTTGAAGTCGATGAAATATCAAATGAAATCAAGCCTTGGTCAATCAATAAGTGAACATTCTTGAAGCCTAGACAATCTTTGATATTATAACCTATTATGTCATTATGATAATCACAAGATTCATGGGTATTATACCATTTAAAAAATAAAGGTTATCATGAAATAGTTATCATAAGAATTACTTAGCTTCTAGCCATAAGATGCTGAAATAATTTTTCAAGAGAAATTAAAAGAGATGACATTATTTCCTTGTATTTTCTATAAGTTGAATTCCATTAGATATCCTAATTAAATTGTCTCTATTGATGGTTGAGTTGCTTGCTTGAACATTTTAAGGAAAATCCTATGATGGACGGGAATGATTCAATCGGCTCCTTAAGTCGAAGGTAGATTCCCCAATCTAGTGAACATTAATGTCATTTTCTTTACCAAAATTCTTTTTTGACCCGGATTTAGAAGGATTATCTATTCATCTAGCTTTGATTGCTTGCTCAATCCGATCATCCATAGAAACTATCTTAACAAAGTCTGTTTAATTCATTACTCAATAACTAATCATATTAGGGTACTTTAAAGGTATTCATAAAAAAAAGTAACAAGCTCATTCTCAAATAGAGGTGGATAGACTAGGAAATCCATTTCACACCAACGCTAGGTATATTCTCTTAAAGATTTTTTCAATCCTTTCTCTATAGATCGCAAGTTTGACCTATTAGTAATTACTTCCATATTGAACTTATACTATTTTATGAATACTTCAATTAAATCCCTTAATTTTTTAAGCTTTGTTTAATTAAGATCGATGAACTAATTAAAAGCAACAACATCGAGACTTTCAAGAAATAAGTAAATCAAAAGTTTTTCATCATAAGCAACTTTATTCATCTTGTTTAAGTAAATCCTAAGATGAGTTCTAAGACATTAAATCCCATTGTATTTGAAAATTCTAGCACTTTTAACTTCTTAGAAATCATAATAATTGAAATCAAGTATCTGTCTACTATCAAAAAGAAATCATACATGTCCACACCTTCGATGGCTCTAAGATGTTCTTTAATGGGATCGAGCTTCTCAATTTTATTCTTACGGATTACTTTTCCTTTCATCTTTTTATCAATAGTCAAATCAACCATTAAAGTTGCTTGAGTTTGTAAAATATTTGGCTACCATGGCATCAAATCGGAGACTTCAAAAGGAGTTGGCTTTTACATGCCTCCAAGTGTAGTATGGCTAGTTGGATTCACAACACTAGCAACCTCTTAGTGGGGAGTGAAGAAAAGTGGTCTAGCAATCACCACTCGAGTAGTGGGTATGAGTATAGTAGTAAACACCTCAAAGATAGTAGATGAATAGCCTATTTCTTGATTAGAAGGCAATTTAATAGATGCATGAGTTTGTAAACTTTACTTAAATAAAGTAGCTAGCCTAAACACATTTGCTTTCAAAGCATTTAACTCTTTCGATGATTTTGCTTGATTTAAGCTCTTTCTTTATTGTCTATATTTTCTTTGGCTTGGGTTGTCAACTTTTTGGGACAAAATGTAGTTTTGATAAGATAACTTATGCTTATTTGCTTAGATAGGAAAATAACCCAACAACATAAATAACAAACTAATATAAATAAAGACACTCGATACTAGATATGAATTAGCCTTCACATAGGGTGATAAGAGGATTTAGTCATTGATTATTCGATCCTTTTTGTATTGACTCAAGTTGATTAAAGATGAACTTAAATTTCATCGATAACCTTTGATATATTCCGATCAAGTTATGGAATTTTTTTGATACCCAAACATTACATGAAATTAGACTTGAGTCCTCTTATCACCCCATCCATAAACATTCATAACCAAATTATTTGATCAAGGTTTCAATACATCTAACTTGGTAAATGAATTTTTACGGGAAAGATGATCCTAAGGTTTAGTTCTAATCATTATGTAAGTGGGTAGGATTTATCTATGTGTGAAATAGGGTCCCTTTTATCTTGGGAGAACTAAGACTAACCAAGTGTGAAGGTGGTAATCATGGAGACCATCGATTACCTATCATGATAGTGGCGGCTTTCCAAAAGAGTTAAGGTTTCATGAGCATTATCTAGGTTAAAAGCTATTGGGCACTAGTAATTCCTTCCTAAATTTAAAGGGAAATATATGCAATAAATAATATCTTTAATGTTATGTGTGACATCACAACTCCATATCCAAAATGAGATATTAAACTAAAGATTAAGAATTGAACAACTAAAAACCTATAAAAGAAAACAATGTAAATAATAGATGTATTCATAAACAAATTTTCTTAACACACATAAACAAGCAAGTAATTAAAAGGGTGATTATTCACTCAAACTATATAGACATCGAAACGTAAAAAATAATTAAAGATTCATTACACATGCATTCAAAGCTTGACTCTAGCATGTCATGTCCCTAGTGGAGTCAACATTCTATCAATGAGGCCTGTAAAACTACAAAGGAAATTAGAATTGCCACCTAGCTAATTAGAGAGAACCGGAAAACGTCAAACAAACTAGTATCGCATAGATATCTAGGTAAGGGGTCGATTGCCTATGGGGAAGATATAATATCACTATCATCTCATCCTATCCGAGATAGGCTACGTTGAATGCATATAAAAATACAAGTCTAATTTTATTTTTTTTATGTTGCCTATATGAGTAAATTTGTTTTACTCGAATAGAATAGTAAAGTAATTTGAGATTTAGGCCAATCTAAGACCAATACCCATACTCAAAGAGAAAGCGTAGTTGATGGCTTCATCACATAAGTGAAAAGCCACCGGTAGCTTCATTTTGAATGAACAAAAAGCACACAAATTAACTTGGAAGCCACTCGATGATTTTATTCACATAAGTAAAAAGCCATTAAAAGCTTCATTTTTAGATGAGCAAAAAAACGAGTAAAACAACTTAGAAACGATCGATGACTTTGTCACATGAATAAAAGCCATCGGTAGCTTCATTTTCCGAATGAATAGAAAGTAAGCAAATTGACTTGAAAGCCATCTGGTGGGTTCGTCCACATAAATGGGAAGCCATCGATAACTTTATTTTTTAGACGAGCAAAAAAAATGCAATATAACTTTAAAATCACTAGCGACTTCATCAAATAAGTAGAAAGTCATCGACAAATTCCTTTCAAATGAATAAGAAACTAGTAAATTGATTTAGAAGACACTAGCAACTTCATTTACAAAGGTGAAAAGCCATCGATAACTTTATTTTCTAATGAACAAGAAAACGCAAAATGACATTGAAACCACTAGCGTCTTTGTCACATAAGTGAAAAGCCACTAGCAACTTTATTTTGAATGAACAAAATACAAATAATTTTATTTGGAAGCCACTAATGGCTTCACTTACGTAAGTGGAAAAGCACTAGTAACTTCATTTTCATATGAGTAGAAAACATGCAAAATAACTTTAAAACAAATGATGGCTTCATCACATAAGTGAAAAACCACTAACGACTTCATTTCGAGGATTATAAATCGAGTTATCATGTACTAGACATAAATGACAAGTATTTGACACATCATATTCAAGATTTTAATCAATCATATTATTTAATCACAATCATAATCAAAGCAATCCTATGTTCCAAAATAAAATAGTTTAATCAATAATATCAAATTGGTACAAGTTGCGAATGAAGGATCATGCATTCTATGGAGGTACGGAATAAAACAAAAATTTCCTCCTTATAAAAGGCCGCAGATCATACCGTTGAATCAACTAAGCATATATTCATAAATTAAAATAATGAATAGAGAATTACCTATTGTAGCATAGATTTAAACCTTTGTAGAAAAGAGTCGTCCAAGTGTCTAACCTCTATCAATAATCCATAGAGTCCAAGAACCCATAAAAGAAGCATTCAAATTTGGTAGAGTGCTAGCTCTACCTTTTCCGACTTGTTTAGTGTTTCTTATAGAAATCTAATCGGGGTAATTTTACAAAAATCCAAAGAAAGAGAAGAGAATGTGGCATGCCGGGATTAAGGAGAAAACAATTTTATTTTTATTTTTCTTAATAAGCCTTGTGCCCTAAAAATATTTTCCCTTTTTGTGTAAAATTTTCTCTCTCTAAAATTACTTATGTTTTCCACACCTCTCGGGCTCATATATAGGGGAGAGGCTTCCTTATCATTTAAGGACAAAGAGGGGCGACAATGAGTCCCTAAAGGACTCTAGATTGTTGCTTCCTAATCCTCTAAGGATTAAAAGTTATTTTTCATGTGAGCTTTTGATTTTTATCTTTAAAACATTCATCCTTATCTAATAAGGTTCATGTTTATCTTCCCACCAAAATATCTTTTAGGCTTTTAATTAAACGTATTGGCTTAAAACCATTTTAGCCCAACTAATTAATTTGGGCAATCCAAATAAATTAATTTAGATAATTTTAAAAGGCCCAAATTGGGAAATAATTTTTCAAATTATCCTTAAACCTAAATTAAGAAACTAATTTCCATTTTAGGTTATTTACTTTCAAATTTGGAACTAACTTTCAAATTAGAAAAATAATTTCTAAAATAGGAAACTTTCCATTTTCAAAAACCTTTCCAAAATAGAAAACTTTCATAATTAGAAACTTTTTTCAACATCTTTACTTCTCTTTAATCATTTCAATGCTTAAACTTATGCGTATGACTTAATAGGTTCCTAGATATGTAGCCAATATATCAAGAATAAAAGACACATCTTTTATCTCTTGATATATAAGTCAAGATTAGCCTCTAGTAAGGCATCATGACTACCTAATTCTCTAGGAGGATTAATTAATCCGTAATTATCTTTCACGAGCATGGTTATCATACAATTTAGTCCTTATGTCAATTTATCATAGTGTGATCTTGAACTTGATTATTAGTTTTGTGTGAATCATGATCACATATTTTTTTCGATTCCTAAATATCTTAGCTCTTAAAGTAAATCAATTACGCTCTATTGGTATACTCTTACTATGGTCACAGATTTTTTGAGTAGACATTCATCAAAGTGCAATGTGATAACTCCTTTAATGTAAAAGGAATGACATGTCCTATCTTAGTCATTCACCTACCTCTATTAGATTCTTAGTATACCCCACAAATCGCTCATGTGTAACCCTTTACTAGGTCCATTGAAACGAGTGTCAAAGTATATAATTTCTCTAATGAGATAATTGTAATGATTTCTAGTCTAAGAACCAATTGTATCCATCTCGTATAAGATTCATATGGACTAAATCAAATGGGTTCTCATGGTGAGTCAAGTTCGGTGATATGTTCTATAACATAAATCACCTCAATGCTTGCTTTGGCATCATCATGCTAATAGGTATGAGATCTCCTACTACTATTATATAGCATGAGCATAACACTCACAAGTCTAACCACATATAGTCAATGGCCATTCTTGACCATGCTATGACTTGGGACATTTAGTGATATTATTTATGTGCATTAGTATTTACCTCACATCTTTCGATCAATTAATAATGCAAATGCATATCGTATGGACTTTTATCTAATTACGTTCAATGAATAAATGTAAATGACAAGAATTAATAGAAAAATTTTTTATTATAAATAATATAATAACATAATAAGTCAAATCCATCCAAAAAGGATTGGATCTTGGGCCCTACACTAACAGACGAAGTTACCCCCAAACACAATCCAAAGATGAAAATGCTAAAAGCTCTATTTTTGGTCAATGCTACTCTCTTTGTCCCCGATGAGAGTTGATTATTTAGTTAGTTGGGAAAGAAAAGCAACTACCCATTTAAGCATTGACGATAATGTTATGAAATGACCAAAATACCTTTACATGTGATAATTACAAAAATATCCCTAAAGGCTAAAATTACCAAACCGCCTCTAATAACCCCAAGAGCTAATATCGCTTGCTCTAACCACCATCCGGCCATCCTTCAAGTGCATTAACTAGTTCATAAGATAGAAAAGGTCGTTGCTTATCCGTCTATGATGGTCTTGCCGGTCATCGTTGGTGAAGGAGGAAGATCACGGTGGACCTTAAATACCTTTTAAAAATCTAGTAGTTTTAATATAGGAGCCTCAATTATTTTTTTCTTCAATGCCTCAAAACCTGGTTGAGTTTTAAAAGTCCACCTAAATTTTCCTTTCTTCAATAACTCTATGAATAGGTGGTGATTGTGTTGAATCCCTTTATGAATCTTTGATCCAATGACACCGACTCTTAGAAACTTTGTAATTCAATCATGATTTTAGGAATGGGCCATTTAAGGATGGCGTCCGTCTTGCTATGGTCCATCTTAATTTCATCTCCTAGAATAACATAGCCTAGAAAAACAACCTTGGCCATACAGAAGTGGCACTTTTTAAGGTTAGCATACAACTTCTATTCTCTCAAGACCTCTAACACCTATCTCAAGTAACTCAAGTGCTCATCCATCCAATGACTATAAACAATAGTATCATTAAAATATACCATTATAAACTTACCAATGAATGGGTAAAAAATCTAATTCATTATTCTCATGAAAGTGCTCAATGCGTTTAATAGTCCAAATGGCATCACCTTTCACTTATATTGGCCATCCCTTATCTTGAAGGTAGTTTTTCACTCATCCTCTAACCTCATCCTAATTTGGTGATACCCATTCGTTATGTCAATCTTGCTGAAAATATTAGAACCATACAACTGATCAAGTAAATTATCAAGCCTCGATATTAACAATCCATATTTTATTATGATTTTATTGATAGCCGACTATTGATGCACATCTTCCACAATCTATCCTTCTTCGAGCATAAATAACGTCGAGATTGTACATGGGCTTACACTCTCTTCCATTAGCCCCTTCTCTATCAATTTAGTTATTTGCTTTTATAATTCCTCGTTCTCTTTTGAACTTATCTTATAAGAAAGTCTATGAGGAAAAGCCGAGCTTGGCACAAGTTTATTACGTGCTTGAATGTCTCGTATTAGTGGCAATCCCTATAGAATCTCCACAAACACCATATGTAATAACTTATTCTAAAATAATATTTAAGTTAAAAAAATGGCTACGTATAAAAGCGAGATAGTAGTTATCCCTCTTTATTTTTCTTTCTTCTTTCCCTTCCCTTCTCACGTATTCTTTCTAATTTTCCTCTCATTTTCCTCCTTCAAATCCTAAGTTAAATCCTTGTAAAATTAGCTTAAAAAACCTATAAAACAAGTTAATTAAGTAGAGTTTAGTTGGATTAAAGCTTGAAAGTTTAGAGAAGCAAGATTGAATTTGGTTAGAAGAGCTAATTGTCAAACATAAGAATTTCTATCATTTGATATTTTAATGAAGGTATTTATATGTGTATTTGATGATTTTGAAGTCGAATTGGATTGGGTTTGTTGTCAAGATAAAGAATTGAGTTAGATTACTCGTTATGGTTTTTTAGATACATTTGGAGAAAAGTTGATGAAGTGATTCTATATGATTAAATGGTGTTTAATTGCTTTGGGTAAGTGGTTTATGAAGTTAAATTAAAGTGGAATGGAGTAAATTTAATTAATCGAGAGGTTGAAGATGATGAATAGTAAAAAACCTAAAATTGTGTTCTCAATTGAAAAGAATTTAGGGAAAATAAATAGCTAAGTTATATAAACACAATTAAAGATGAATGGAATGAGTATTGAGTGAATTAGAATAGAATTCATAATTTAATTAAGAATTTTTTGTTTAAAGAATTAAATTGAATTTTAGAAAAAATGGTATATATAAAGGTTGATTAAGTTAAGGATTAATGATGGTATTTAATTAGGTAATTATTTAGAATTTTCAAAAAGATTAAAGAATTTAGTTAAAGTTATCGATTTGAGTCTTTCGATCAATTTCCATTCTTATAGATAATCTTATATTCCTATTTTTAGAATAATTCATTGTTTTAATTATTCTTCGATATGTGATATTGATGGTTGTTCCACTATCTTGTGTTATTAGATCTTTACAATAGGTGACTCTATCATAACAACTTTGATTCCATTTGGTACTTTGTTTGTATTGTAAGTGGATATTATATAGCACGTTATGCTTTAAAATTCCTTTGATATTTTCACCAAACTTCATTGATTTATCCGTGATTTAATTACATTCCATAAAACTTAGATGGGAATTGACCTCATGAGTATTTGAAAGGATTTTGTATCAAAATGATTTGATATGATCTAAAAAGAGATTTGAGTATATGTTTGAACAAGTATATTACTTGGTTTAAATGTTAATTTACTTGGATATGTATTTATAGGTTTAAATGCTAATTTACTTTAGACTATTATTTTGATTATTTCTATAATTTTTTAATGTTTATTTGATATTGAATTATACTATCATGTTGATTTTGAGCATGCATTGTGTTTAAAATACTGAATTTTGAATATGTATAAACTTATATAGTTTTTTATATGATTGGTTACTTTGAGGTACCTAGCTATTAGGGGCGTAGCCTTTGAGCTCAATAATACGAGGCTCTAGCTAGCATGAGAGATAGAGTGCTAGCCCATGTGTTAGCCAACATACAAAAACCTAATCATAAGAGACGAGACCTATGGGTGTTCGTATCTAATGATATATTATGTTTTCACCCCAAGTGTAATGTAAACTTAAAAGCTTGATTTGATTTGATTATGATATATAAATATAATTTAGATACATGATTTGATTTGAGTATTATATGTATATGTAAATGTTTCAATGATTTGATACAAATTAGTTTTTAACTAATTAAGATTTGATATTTATGACATGTAATCGTTTTGAAAAAATAAACATGGCATCTTGATTTGAATTTTAAGTTATGATTCTTAGTCTCGTTTATCCCATCTAGATGTGTTATATAGTATTTACTCACGAGTTGTTGATTTGTTCACCTTTCACTATTTTAGTCTTGTAGGGTTTATGAGAGTACCCTTTTAGCTTCCACTCGACTACTTATCTAGAAGTTGGTTCATTGTTCATGTAGCTTATTTTCTTGTAATATCTTAAAACCTATGTTTGATTTTATTGTAATTCTTAGAAACTAACTTATGGGATTTGTATTAGGATTTGATAATTGAATTATCATTTCTATTGGAGATATAAAGTAATGATTATTAGGTTGGAATTTTATAAAATGAAATGATGTTTGATGTAACATAAATTTGAAATGATGTCTAAGGATTATAAATTAGATATTCGAGGCTTGCTTAAGTCGAGGTGGGCATCATAGTTCTCTTGATTCTCACATCAATCCATTGTGTATCACCCTTCGATCATACTACCAAGGTTGACCCAACTAGAGATGGCATGCCTTTATAGGAAGCACGTCACACCATACCTCTTCTTTGTAAATCTTTCCAATAGAAAAGGATACAAGACATGTCTTTAATACCCTCAACTCATTCACCCTCCATAGTCAAATCATCTTATGTGGGTGTGGATGATCTATAATTGCTAGTTTTAGTTTGTCCACCATGGTTGTCAACACTATATTCTCACAACTCTTAGCGTCGATACATATCATAAACCTTGCCATGGGAACTATACCTATTATGGAAAAGGTTTTGCCTCAACCAATTCTCTTCTACTAGCATGGTCTAAGCCTTAAGTACTTTACGAACCACTAATGATTCAGTAGTTGACATCTTCACAAAACTATCAATACACATGCATGAAAACAACCTCGGCTCTAATACCAAGTTAATACAGATTTCGCAAAGATAATCACAAATCGAGATTCCAACAATAAATATTCCAAGGCCTAAAACTAACCCACACTTAGTTCAATAATATTTAAGCCCAAATCAAGTAATTAAAGTCAAATCCCAATAAGCAATGATAACTCACAACAAAAATTGAATTTCCAAATAGATTTGAAAATTCCAAAACAACACTAGAATTCCAACACATTGCATTTCGGACACAAATTCTACTAATCCACTTATACATATCATAAAATTATAAAATTTTAACCATGATCGAGTAACAAGTAAGGGAAGGTCCGGAAAATATTTAAGAATTTTCTAAGACCTCTAGATATTTTCAAAAATTCATGAAAGTCACTGCTCGAACACCGACAATATAGAAATTAAGTCTAATGGAAAGACTAACAAGCGAAGGTTCTTAAACCTATTAGGTAGATCGATACATGCATAGCCTTGACCAAGAAGTTGATGCATAATCGAGCCGCCACCTAGGGTGATCGAGTGTCAAGGATAAGGAGGTGTTCTATCTTGCATAAGAGCACGATTTGGTGTTCTATATTACTCAAGAATAGTTGTAGAGAAAATTCTCACACTAGGATTTTTTTATTCATCAAAATACCCTCAAAATTGAACATAAGTTTCTTTAAATATCGGGGAACTAGTGCCCAAAAAGATGTAACTTCTCCATAAACAATTGGAGAGAATTTTACCCAAAATAGGAAACTTCCACCTCTTTAAAGATTCAGACTTATTCCCTTTCCTAAATAAAATAAAAGACACCCTTCTAAGCCTAAAATAATTATGGACTCCTAGTTTAATAAATCCCTTAGTGACCATGTGAAGGATCATGTATCTTATGGAGGTACGGAATAAAACAAAAATTTTCCTCCATCTAAAGGGCCCAAGATCACGCCGTTGAATCAACTAACCATATATTCATGAATTAAAACGTTAAATAAAGAATTACCTCTTATAGTGTAGATTTAAACTTTTATAGAAAAGGATCTATCTAAGTATCCTACCTTTATCGATAATCCACACCGTCCAAGCACCTACAAAAAAGCAAGTCAAAATTGATAAAGTGCTAGCTCCACCATTTCTAACTTGTTTAGTTGGTAGAGTGCTAGCTCCAACATTTCTAACTTATTTAGGTTTTTTCCTTTTGAAATCTAAGTAGGGTAATTTTGTAACAACCCTAAGAGAGAGAGAGGAAAAAGTGGTATATGTTAGGGTTAGGGAGAAAACTATTTTCCCCTTATTTTTATATCAAGCCATATGCCCTAATTTCTTTTTTCCTTTTGCCATGTCTCTCTCTCTTAATTGATACCCTTCTCTCTGCACCTTTCCTCTAATTTATAAGGAGAGAGTTTTCCCTATCTTTTGAGGACAAAGAGGGGTAGGAACTAGTCCTAAAAAAGACTTTTGGTTGTTGCTTCCTAATCCTTCAAGAATTAGGAGTTATTGCATATGTGTGCTTTTTAAACTTATCCAAATAAATTTAATCCTTATCCAATAAGGTTTATATTTATTCTTCGATCAAAATATCTTTTAGGATTTTAACTAAACTTATTGGCCTAAACTATTTTTATCCAATTAATTAATTTGGACTATCCAAATAAATTAGGTTAGATATTTTTTAGGAGACCCGCATTAGAAAATGATTTTGCAAATTATCCTTAAACCTAAATTAGAAAAATAACTTCCTTTTAAGTTATTTACTTCTAAATTAGGGAACCGAGTTCTAAAATAGAAAACTTTCCATTATAGGAAACTTCCATTTTAAGGAACTTTTGGAAACCTTTTCCAAAATAGAAAACTTTCAAAATTGAAAACTTTTTCCAACATCTTTACTTCTCGTTTACTATGTGAATGCTTAAACTTATGCATGTGACTCAATAGGCTCCTAGATATGTTAGCAATGTATCAATAATAAAAGACACTTCTTTTATTTCTTAATACATAAATCAAGAATGACCTCTAACAAAGCTTCATGACTACCCAATTCTCTTGGAGGATTAATTAATCTTTAATTACCTTTCACAAGCATGGTTACCAAATAATTCAGCACTCTTGTCAACTTATTATCGTGTGATCTCGAATTTGATTATTAGTCTTATTCGATTATTATCACACAAGTTTTCTTCAATTCCTATATGTGTTAGCTCTTAAAGTAAATCAACTATGGTTTATTAGAGTACTCCTACTATAGCCACGGATTTCTTAAGCAAACATTCATCGAAGTGCAATGTGATAACTCCTTTAGCGTATAAGAAATAATATATTCTTATCTTAGTTATCCACCTATCTCCATTAGATTCCTAGTGCACCCAACAAATCGCCCACGTATGCTTTATTGGTGTTCTCCTAATATAGTCACAAATTTCTTGAGCAAACATTCATCGAAGTGCAATGTGATAACTTCTTTAGCGTACAAGGAATAACATATTCTATTTTAGTTATCCATCTATCTCCATTGGATTCTTAGTGTACCCGACAAATCGTTCACGTGCAACCCTTTACTCGGATCTACCTAAATAAGTTTCAAAGTACATAAATCCTCCAATAAGATAATCATGATGACTTTAAGTCTAAAGACTAGTTGTACCCATCTCGTATGAGATTCTCATAAACTAAACCAAATGGATTCTCATGGCGAGTTAAGTCCAATGATATGTTTTCTAACATAAATCACCTAAATGCTTCCTTTGACATCACCATGCCAATAAGTATGGGATCTCCTACTCGCTATCTTATAACATGTGCTTCATACTTATAAGTCTTACAACATATAGTCTAAGTTCATTCTTGATCATGCTATGACTTAGGACATTTAACGATATCATTTATATGAATTAGTATTTGTCTCACATCTTTTAATCAACCACTAATGCAAATACATATCATATGGACTTCTATCTAATTCTATTAAATGAATAAATGTAACCGAAAAGAATTAATAGAAAGACTTATTTTAATAGAAATGATATAAATAATGCAATAATATAATAAGTCAAATACATCCAAACATGGTTATATCCCGGGCATTTACACTAACAAGAGCTCACATTAAATGGAAATTTGCTACCAATCAATACTTATGAAATGGTTTAATCATATCAAACGACTCTCTACTCTTGATTTTTCTTAATCTGGTTATTGTACTTTTTGTTTATTCAACCCCTCTCTATACTCATCAATTTTTCCTAATGTGATCCCTCTAATTATTTTTTATCAATTTTTTATTCAAAACCGATAGCTGGGATAAAATAATCTATATGGCATGACATGTCATATTTTTTGTACCACGTGAAAAAATAAAAAAATAATTTTAGTTTTTCTCCTTCCTCCCCCTCTCTCTCCCATCTATCTCACCTTCTCTCTTTCCTCCCTCTCTCTCTCTCTCTCTCTCTCTCTCTCTCTTCTATTTCCATTAAAACACAAAATAATTCTCTAAACATAATATCATCTTATTTTTCCTCTATATATCTCTCCTAAGGTTTTATAGTTGGTATTAAAGCGAACTTTCCTATAGATGCCATTAACCCGTAAACAAAAACAAAATCTAGCACACTCGTACACTATAATAGCAAAAGATTAACAAAGCTTTTCTTTTACGGCCCAAATATATAGAATTCTATTAGTCCCATTTTTTATAATCCAAATTTCCAAATATATATATATATATATATATATATATATTATCAATGTTCATATGATAATTATTTTTTTTAGTTTTGTTAAGTTTTACGTACTAAAACTAAGTTATTTTCTAATTGAATCCTAAACAAATGATCAAATGATGAGCGAGAAGATGTCCCAGTGTTGTAAATCCCTACATGCAAGTCATTATCTTGATTAATAAAAATCTTGACATAATAGAAGGGAAAGGAATCTTGTGCATATCACTTTTCCTCTTCTAAATTCTAAACCCCGGAAAAAAAAATTACTACTACATATAAGGAATAGAAAGCAATAACGACAAATTAGGAGGCCTATGATCGGTCTCGAAAGGACAAGATAGGTTTATATAGATTCTTTTATGTTTGGAAGTGAGAAAGAGAGATGAGTAACATTTTTTATTTGGGTTTTGCTTCTCTTGCTGAACAATTATTTAAAATATATAGGCAAGTCGGTATTCCACGTGCTCTTAGGGACTCTCCCCTCCTCTGTCTCCCACTCTAAACTCTTGAATGCACATAGTTTTTTTTTAACTTAATTTACACCCTCTGACCACATGTTCCCTTCTCTTTTGTTTATATCTCTCTTCCCAACTCTCTCAAAAAGACCGAAACTAGTCAAAAAGCCCTTACAAGGTATCAAGAGAGACCAAAACATCAAGAAAAATATTTATACTCTATCCAGGAATCATAAAGATTTTTGTTGTGACAACCTTTAATTAGTATTATAAGATTATCATATATTATTGGCGCATAATGAATGCCTCTAAATAAAAAATCTTTTTTAAAAAAAATTAAGAATGGTTATAAATGTAGTAAATTGATTAGACCCAAGCCCATCAATACCATTCCAAAGCTTTGGTAAAGTAGCTAGAATTCAAAAGAAACTATGTAAACCTAAAGTCATATTTTTACACTTATCGCAACCTCCCCTACCCCTAACATGTCACAAAGTCCAATATTTAGCACCTCTTTAAAGTTGTATTTACACTTCACCCGCATGTTTTCTTGATTAGCTATTATTATATTCTTTGATAGATCTATGGCACACTATTATGGTATGGCTTTGGAGAGGTCTTACCATCTCATAGATCATAAGCCCGAAGATTTAGAAAGGTCTAAAGGCTAAATTAAATAGCTAGGTGAT
Organism: Dovyalis caffra; assembly: GCA_963924115.1. Taxonomy (NCBI): domain Eukaryota; kingdom Viridiplantae; phylum Streptophyta; class Magnoliopsida; order Malpighiales; family Salicaceae; genus Dovyalis; species Dovyalis caffra. The sequence continues at coordinate 3,419,807 of CAWUPB010000030.1, forward strand.
ATCCTTAAGCTAGCTTACACATAAGAACACTATATAAATAAATAAATAAGAAGAGCAAAAACAAACGAGATACAAGTATCCAAAATCGATGAGAGAAGGATTAAGAGAATCAGAGAAAGAAGGACCTCCTCTTTTACTAGCATTAGGATTCAAATCCAAGAAGTTGGGATCATTAGCTAAAACAGACTTATGAAGATAACCTCAAAGCAAGAGCAAGTTATAATTGATAACTCTCTTCCATATGCTTAGCCCAGCTCTTAATCGTCGCTTTTCCATAACAATCGCCAAACTCCTCCATCAACTCCAATCAAAACAAACTCCTAATTCTTAATTACAAAAAAAAAAAAAAATTAATTCCATTTGAACTTAAAATTGTAGTATTTGAAGTGTAACATCGAAGAAGAAATATCGAATTGCTAGAAATGGAAATGATTTTTGAGCATTGATTTTTAGCTTAGCTTGGAATAGAAAGAAATCAATAAACGAAGAGAAAGAAGGAATGGAAGGAAAGTACAAAAAGGAAAGGAGAGGGAATTTCTTTTCTTTTATTTAGTGGGTGTTAAGTGGGGTCTAGTTTGAATAACTTGGTTTTTTTAAAATTTGCATGTAAAAATTTTAGGCGACGTAGTAAATTTTATCTAATGTGTTATGCCACATTGTAATTTTTTACCATGTGTCATCACTAATTAGAAAAATCACTCGGATTTCGGTAAGATGGGCCAGATTAAGAAACATTGAAGAGTATAAGGAGTCGATGAATAAGAAAAAAAGTAGAGGGGTCACATTAAGAAAATGCCAACGAGTAGAGGGACATTTTTTGGTATTAAACCTTTGTACAATACTTATTCAAGTATCTTATTAGGTAGGGCTAGAATGGTTGTCGAGAAAAAAATATTGATGAGATAGTGGCATACTTAAATTGTCATTTCTTTGTCCATGTGAGGCTATTTGGCATCTTTTTCAATTTCCAATTCATTTTAGAGATCCATCTATTGAACATAGGTCGATTCATTTACCATAAAATAATTTATTGTTTTCTCTAAAGATGATTATTTGCTTTCAATAATCAATAGACTAGGAATTAAAAAAATAATGCTAATAGAGTGGTTCAAAATTAGCAAAATAGATGATGTTGCTTACATGCTTTATTACTCTCGAGTGAATGGGATACTAGGAATAAACAATGGTCTTTGAGATATTGAGGCAAAAGTGTTGGTAGAATTACCTATGTTCATTCTACTATTGGTGAACTCTATTTTATATGTTTATTATTAGACCATGTTAAAGGTTTGATAAGCTTAAATGATATTAAGATAGTTGGTTGTAGTCTTCATCTAACTTTTCAATCAGTTTGTAAAGCATTTGGTCTTTTAGGTGATGATAGAGAATGGAATGAGCCTTTTTGATGAGGTAGTGATAACAACTTTCTCTCTATAATTGAGACAACCTTTTATTAGTATGGTCTTATTTTGTGGTTTAACTTCTTTTCTAATTACTAGCAATTTATGCACGATGACATTCTTGCAAAACTTAGAAGTGCTTTTATAATGCTTGATCTTCGTATGTATGATTTTGAATGGCAAAATTATATATTATATTAGCTTAAACCCATATTCAATACGTCATCCACTTCTTTAGCTAAGTAGAAGCTTCTAATGCTTGATGAACGCCTCATGTTAGAAATTAGAAATAAGCTCTTAAGAGAAAAGCTTGATTATCATATCGATGATCTTAAGGAAAAACATTTTGCATCGATCACGTAGCTAAATTTTAAGCGACTCGAGATTTATGATTCCATTGTTGATGCTATCATTAATTGAAAAAAATTAATTTGTTCTTTTTTTCATAGGAGTAGAGTACTGGTAAAACTTTTCTTTGGCATACAATAATAAATAGAATACGTTCGAAAGGTCTCATTGTTCTTACTTGTTGCATCTTCTAGACTTGCATTATTTTTATTTCCTAGTGGTAGAATTGCTCACTCTAGATACAAAATTTTATTGAACCTCGATGAAACTAGAACCTACTCCAAAAAAAAAAAAAAAGCACACTCATCTATCTAAATTACCTTAAAAAGCATCACATGAAGCTCCTATAAATAATTAAAGTTGTTTGAAGTTCTTAATAGAACTTTACATGATGCTCTTACCAATTCAACTAATAATATGCATGGTTATCCATTTGATAGTAAAATAGTTCTTCTTGGTGGAGATTTTTGGTAAATAGTGCTAGTTATTCTTGGTGATACAAAAGAAGAGATTGTTCATGCAACCCTTAGTAGTTCATTTCTATGGCTATTTAGAGTATGTATTTTGAAGAAAATATCCGCCTTTCGGATAAAGGTCTTGATCACGAAGAGAGTTGCACTAAAAGACTTTATCGATTGGATTCTTAAAATTGGTGAAGGCTAGATTTTAGACATTCCTTATTCCAACAATGATGATGTTTTCCTCATTAAAATACCTTTCCGATTGTTGATAAACCAATCGAAAACATTATTTTGGTAATTTATCCATATCTTGTAAAATGCACCATGCCGGATGAGTATTTTAGATAAACTACTATAATCGGGCCTAAAAAGTAGTTTTTAAAGAGATTAATGATTACATCCTCAATCATCTTTCCAATGAAAAGCACATGTATTTAAGCACTAATTCCTTATGTAGTTCATCATCATATGTGAAAAATCTTAATATTTTTATGCCCAATTGAATTCATAAACTAACTTGAATTCAATGGAATATCTTCGCACATCCTCTCTTTGAAAATCAGTATACCCATCATGCTGTTCGTGAAACATTAATCAATCATGTGGTTTATGCAATGGGATAAGGCTTATAATCACACAACTTGTAAGTAAGGTAATTGAAGCACGGGTCATAACTAGTAGTCATATAGGAATTTGAGTTTTCATCCTCAAAATTGTTTTTTTAATCATAGAAAGCAAATGGCGATTCATTCTCAAACACCACCAATTCCCTATTAAACCTTGTTATGTGATGACAATTAATAAAAGTCAAGGGTAATCTCTAAACAAAGTTGGAGTTATTTCGTTAGAACAAGTTTTCACATACGGATAATTGTATATTGCTCTTTCGAGAGTCACTTCCAAAAATGGTCTCAAAATAATCACACTTGGTGATGATGAAACTCGGAATGAATATGTCAAAAATATTATTTATATGGATGTTTTGAGTGCTTTACCAAGAGGTATTTCACAAGCTTTTTACATTTTTTTATTATTTTTGTCGTTCTTTTTAAAAAAACTAGAATGTGTGTTCATATTTGCTCCTATGATAACATGGCTTAAAACAAACCTATATTATTATTATTATTATTATTATTTTACTTATTTTATGTTGTTGTATTTTAAGCTTTTTTTCACACTATAGATTACTTAATATTTTTTGTCATTTTGTTTTCTTAACGAGATCTTACTTTAGACCATGGCGACTCGATTGAATGAATTAAAGATGTATAATTATGGAGGGACGACTCAAGTATGTGCATTTAGGGTGTGGACAGCCATAAACAATAACAATCCAACTAGCTTTAACTCGCTCCTCTTGGATGATGAGGTAATTTTGAGGAAAAAAAAAAGGAAAACAAAAGACTCTTTCTTGCTCCCATATACCACTCTTTTTTGGCATTTTTCGAACTCATTTGATTTATCCACTATATCACTAACCGGATCGTCGGACCAATCGTAACAACGGTTGTCCGCTCCTTTATGTATGACTGATGTTTCATTTAATGTTAATGTATTTTTTTCATTACTGGAAAAGATATCGATATTGGCTTTAGCAGTTTGTGTTTGCTAAAATAGCTTTTTTGTATCTATTTAGTGTTCAATAAGCTGTTTAGATTTCAAATGCTTATTCATATTATCTTTGTCTAACGAGGGAGGTGTGATCCGAGTTCAACTAGAGGTAAAGATGTCCCATATTTTTTAGCTCAAACCAAAGAAGGTGAATATAATGAACTAAAAAAATTCTATACATATCGAAGAAATTCTACAATGCTATAGTTGAGCATAAGGCTATTATCGATCTAAAATGAGATGTCCATATTTGTCTCCTCTAAACCAAAAAGCTTATAATACTAAGGCACAAGTTTTTCCTAATTGACTTTTGCAATCCCTTAACCAAGGGTCAAAAATTGAGCAATCTTATAGGTTAGACAATATTCCATATTCTTCCTCTTTTGTTTTTGAAAATTCCTTTATGCATCATATCTTTCATAGCAATTTTATCTAACATGTTTTTTATTTTTTTGAAAGATGTGCTTGATCAATTAAAAGCCTTCAGACTTATCCCAACAATCACTATTCATGGATCATATCTTGAATCTAAAAGAGAGATCATCATCGAAAATATCAAGTCTCTTTTTCCAACTCATAGTTGTTTTTTTTCCACAAAACAAGAATCTAGTTTTAATGTTTAAAATTAAAATCTTTTTATATGTGTAAAGGAATGAAGATTTATGTGTCACTCTATGAGAAGATATTGCAAAACGTTTTATGAAGAGGATCAGTAAAATCTGTAACCACTTATTGTCATTGTTTTTACTTGGTTTTAGGGTTAGAAAATTCCTAAGTAAGATTAACCTCATCATTTAGCAAGTTTCAACAACATTTTATCCTACTTCCAATCTATTAGATTATGCACTAACTTTTTGCTTCGTATTTTTTTAAAAGGTAAGTTAGTCGTCAATCGAACTCCTAAATCATTGTGGTATTTTAACCTCGACATTCCTGAAACACTCCAATAAACATTTATGCATTGCTTAACCTTTTTTACTAGTTTTCACCTTCTTTTTGCTCCTCATATAAATTGATCTCTACTATTCTTCTTTACGACTTTGAAGCTATCCCAACGTAGATCGAATAATTACCGATGCTAGCTAGTTTTACAGGTAGTATTTAACAATAAAAAAGGAGAATAAAAGAAGCATTCAAGAGTTGTCATATATGAATCATATAGATTATAAGGTCAATATGAAGGATAATGCATTCTATGGAGGTGCGTAATAAACAAAAAGTTTCCTCCATCTATGGCCCCAAGATTAATTCATTGAATATATTAGCCATACATACATGAATTTAAAACAATGAATAAAGAATTACCTCTTGTAACGTAGATCCAAATTCTTTTATCGAAAAACTCATCCAATTGTTCGACCTCTATTGATGATCTACGCAGTCCAAGTATCCACAAATAAGCACTCAAAGTCGATAGGGTGCTAGCTCTACTCTTTTCTTATTTGTGTAGTGTTTCTTATAAAAATCAATGCTGGACAATTTTGTGATAATCTTGAAAGAGAAGTAAAGAGTATATTTGTGCTAGGGTTTTTGAAGACAAATATTTTTCCCTTTTTCCTTTACTTTGTCGTGTGCCCTAGTTAGTTTTTAGGGCTAGTTGATTTTTTCCTTTTTCTCTCTCTTTTTCCTTAGTTATTGTACCTCTCTCTCCCCCTTATATTTATAGGAGAGTTTCCTTATACTCCAAAGACAAGGAGAGGGGTGGTATTAAGTCTCATTTAGGACTCTAGGTTGTTGCTTCCTTATCCTCCAAGGATGAGGAGTTATTTATATATGTAAATTTTTTTTATCATTATCATCAAAACATTCATTTTTATCCAATAAGATTAATGTTCATCCTTCTATCAAAATATCTTAAAGCTTTTCTTAAACCCGATGAGCCAAAATCATTTTAGCCTAATTTATTTATTTGGACTATCCAAATAAATAATCTTAGATTATTTTAGGTGGGTCCATATTAGAAAATAATTTTCCAAAATATCCTTTAACCAAAATTATCAAACTCATTTCTATTTTAGGTTATTTAATTCTAAACTTGAAACTAACTTTCGAATTAGGAAACTAATTTATGAAATAAGAAACTTTCCATTTTAAAAACTTTCTCATTTAGGAAACTTTCCATTTTAAGAAACTTCCTATCCCATTTTTGGAAACCCTTTCTAAAAACAAGAAATGTTTTCCAATATTTTTGCTTCTCATTTATAATATGAATACATAAACTTATATGTGTGACTCGAGTAGGCTCCTAGATATATTGGTAATGTATCAAGAATAAAGACTCCTCTTTTACCTCTTGATACATAAATCAAGATTGGCCTCTAACAAGGCAACATGACTATCCAATTTTCTAAGAGGATTAATTAATCCATTATCACCTTTCATGAGCATGGTTACCATATAATTTTGTCCTCATATCAACTTATCACAGTTTGATCTTGAACTTGGTTATAAGTCTTGTTTGATTATGATCACACAAGTTTTCTTCGATTCTCAAATGTCTTAGCTCTTAGAGTGAACTAACTATGCTATATTGGTGAACTCTCACCGTGTTCACAGATTTCTTAAACGAGCATTTATCGAAGTGAAATGTGATAACTCCTTTAGATACAAAGAATGACATGTCCTATCTTATTCATACACCTGTCTCCATTAGATTTTTAGTGCAACCAACGAATTGCCCACGTACATCCCTTTAATGGGTCCATCGAAACAAGTGTTAAAGTACATAAGTCCTCTAATGAGACAATCGTGATGACTTCAAGTCTAAGTACCATTTGTACCCATCTCATATGAGATTCCCATATACTAAAACCAAATGGGTTCTCATGACGAGTCATTTAGAGTGATGTGTTTTCTAACATAAATCACCTAAATGCTTACTTTGGCATCACTATGCTAATAAATGTGAGATCTCCTACTGCTATTATATAGCATGAGCATAGCACTCATAAGTCTATTCGCATATAATCAATGTCCATTCTTGACAATGCTACGACTTGGGATGTTTAATGATATCATTTATATGCATTAGTGTTTGTCTCATATTTTTCGATCAATCACTATTGCAAATGCATATCATAAGGAATTCAATTACAAACATAAAACGCAAGAATTAATAGAATGACTTCTTTATTATTATTAAAATAAATAATATAATAATAAATTAACTTAAGTCCATCCAAACATGGTTAGATCTTGGGTACCTACATTAATAGAGTAGTTTATTTCCATTTAAAACATAAGACTTAAGGGTTATTTTAAAAATCACAATTGGTTTGTCATCTTTCTTTTCAATTTTCCTAATACTTAACCTTTAGTGCTTCGTGTGCAAATCAATGCCACTAAGAAAGGTTCCTCGATGACCATGCATTGTTAAACATTTTTAACATCAATTAGTGTTATTCGATCTTTGTTAGAATTCTCAAATGATTAATGTTAATGCATGATTTGCATATGATTCGAACACCCACCTCACTCTATTAATTCAATTAAGCTAGAAAAGAATATTAAGTCAATGTCGGCAACTTTTGGCCAACCACATTAAATATGATAGCTTTTTTTAAAAAAAACTTATTAGGGATCATGTGCATAGGGAAGTCACTCGCTTTGGAAAAAAAGAAAAAAGAAAAGTAGACTAGTTATATAGTAGTCTTTATTAAGAAGTTTCCTACCAAAACAATTCATCGATGCCTTAACACACTCGTGTTCCATAAGCGAGATTAATGTCATTATTTGTTTAGGAAAAAAAAAGCCCAAGTATGTGAACCACTATTTAGTAGGTAGTTTGGATATGACATCTTTTCTTTTTTGTTTGTTGAGGATGTTATGCCTAGGAAAACATATTATTTCACGGAAGAAAAAAACACAACCACCTAAAATAATGAGCAAAGATGATTTTATGTTGTTGGTGGCTACATGTCGGGTTTAAATAACCGATTCAAAGCAATCATCACATTCTTAGCCATGATTTCCTTTTCGGATTGAGAAAAAAAATTAATATCCTCTTTATAACAATTGATTGTTTTGTGATTCTAATTGTTTTTAAAAATTCTTAAACATTTAATTTATTTGTTTTGTCTTTGCATTGTTTTCCTATTATATCGCAAGGACATGGATTCACCTATCGAGCTTCCATAACGAACTTTGACCTTTATTAGGGATGGTATAAAGCCCGCCCTATCTACAACAAACTTCTACATCAAGATAATACCCACTTAAGGTGATAAACACATGACTTATAGACAAATATCTAGTCTTATGATGAGTTTAAAAGATTGTTTATAGTCCATCATTCGATCATTCATTGCACCACTATCTATGTTTTTTTTGTCTCACTTGGCTATAAGTTCAACCATGAAAAAATCATATATCTTCTTTTTTATTTTTCCCACCCATTATTTATATGAATGCATGTCTTTAGGCTATCAATATTTGCCTTTTCTTTTAATTTCATTTTTGCATTTCCTCTTCAATATAGTCTTTTGTTGGGCCATTTTATAGTATAACTTACACCCTCTACTAATACGATTCTATGGCATCCGAGTTCAAAGTAGATTGCATTGTCACAAATGGACATGACATTGCCAACTTCATGATGATCAAGAAATATGTAGTGAACTTCTTTGGAGCTTCGACATACGACTATGTCATGGAGAAAGGCTTTGAAGATCCTTATAAAATTCCTTCTCCGATGATAGAAAAATTAATGAAATTTTAAATTTTTTAAATCCATTTTGGCATGTTTAGATCCATAAATAATAGGTGATTTATTGATGAGTGTTGTTTATGAAGACGACGTAGGTTGTGAGGTAAAAGAGCTATAATCTATTAAAGAGAATGATGATCAACTTCTTGCGGTTGAATCAACAAGTGTTAAGATTGTTTGGCAACATCCGATCCATAGACTTTAGCCACAAAGGAACCTCAAAATCTCATCAATTTGTCCACTCCATTGACTATCAATATACCCGATCAAGTCCGGACCTCTACAACTACCGAGTTATGGGGCAAAACACAAATTAGACTACTCACTAATGTTTGCATACCATGAAACTATAGGGTTTGCCTTTGGAATCAATATTTAATATTTGATTCAATATTAAAACATTTTTCCATGCAACATGCAACTGTATAGAATAGATTGACAAAGCATATACATGTCATACTCTTTGTATTCCAATATTGAAAGTAGCCATTTTCTTTGTTGGTTGCATTTATAAGCATCTAATATCGATCTGTACTATTACATCTTGCCTAAAATAATTTGCTTTCTTATAGCATTAATTTTTCTACATCTCGTTTTTGTTTTTGTCTTAAAACTAGTTCGATTATGCCTAAACTTAAAAACCATAGCTTGCTTCGAACATGCAATCACCCTACAAAGTAGCTATAGCTCGCTAATACGTTATCTTCCATGAGAAAAACAAACAAGTTAGTAATCCACATACATACAATTTCCACTCATAGAGGATACATTTTTTATACTATATTGATTTTGAGCATCTTAAATACATTACATGAATGGGGATATGCTCGTCATCATTGGATTGTAGCACAAGCAAACATCCCTTTCAAACACCTTTTGATGTATGCAATGAATTAGCATATTTTTTTGCTATTTTTTAGGTTTGTCACATGACAAGAGCATTTTAGATCACCTATTTGGGTTTGTTTTAGCTTACTAAAGACACATGTTTTACTCGACTAATATTGAGGAAAAAAAAAGATCTTTAGTAATTCTTGAAACAATCTCCTTTCCTAGCATTATTGATGTTAAAGAATTACTTTCAATCAACTTTATAACTCGTGCTCAAATTGCTTAAATCATGCCTTATGCTTGTAGAATATGTATCGATGCATTTGTTTTCATCCAATACTTTGCCTCATTATACAATCAATAAGTTTGTTCAAAATTAGTGTTCTTTTTTATATTGATCCTTTGAATTGTTAATCATTTTATTACTAATCTGATACTTGGCCATGATACACACACACACACACACACATATTTATATTACTAGTGGTATCCAAGTTACTTATGTCCCTAAAACTTTCTAGCCATTTCCACTTACATCCACTGAATTATTTCCTACATCAAATTCATTTCTTGTCATTCATTTTACAATTCATGTCCGCATTTCCATTTCACTTATAGTTGTATTATTACACACTCTAAATAGAACACCAAACCTATTAGTAGCCTGTCGAATGCATGGCCACAAACAATAATTCATAACATGTTTGTTTTCTCTACTCACTCTTTAGTTTAGTTATGTTATCTCTTGCTTCAAAAGGACATTAAAAATAAAAATTACCAAGCATTCAGCTTTGGATTAGTCTATAAAAAAGTCGATAACAAATTATGTGGTTGAAAAAATAACAATTACACTCGTTTGTTATGTGGAACAATAACTTTTGTAAATAGATGCACTTATAGGAATTTATTTATTTCCATTGCTTTCTTTTCAAGTTATTTATGTCACCTTTTGCTATGAAAAGACATAAAAAAATAAAATTTACTAATCATTTAAGTTTTGACTAGTCTATAAAAAAGCCAATGTCGGATTGTGTGGTTGAAAAAATTGCAATCACAATGTTTGTTAGGTGGAACAACTTTTGTAAATAGATCCACTTATAAGTCTTTATCTCTCTCCTCTTTTTGCTCTTCGGATTAGTTATGTCACCTCTTGCTGTAAAAGGGCATAAAAAACATAACCGAACAATCATTCAAATTTGGAATGCTCTATAAAAAAGCCAACACCAATTATGTAGTTGAAAAAATTACAATTACGAGTGTTTGTTAAGTGGAGTAGCAACTTCGTGTATATATATATATATATTTGCTACCTCTCAAATAACCAGAATCATAGATAATTAACAATAATCTCATCCATCAAACTAACACGAGTGTCATTGGTATTATTTCTTTTTGCTTTTTAGTCTTATCATAGACTATGTCTTTCTATTCCTATCTTATTCATTTAGTTCTCACTTTACGACCGACAATTCTACCTATCAATCATATGACACTACATAATGAAAATAGATCAACCATTGTGCATTTGTGTGTGCATGTGTATGTGTGTGACACTACATAATGAAAATAGATCAACCATTGAGCATTTGTATGTGTGTGTGTGTGTGTGTGTACATATTACACACACACACACTTTGCTTTAAGATTAATTAAAAAAACATAGCTAATTGATCATTTTTTTATAGAGGATTTGTTACACAATAAAAGGTTTAATAGTCCATATTGATGCAAGTTTTGGATGGTGGTATTTGACTAGCCTATTATGTCACCGCCTGACTTAGGAATCAACAAAAATTTACTCTTACACGATCTATGACATATTGAATAAGAATCTTATCCCACGAGTAATGAACTTCTAATTTTATAAATTAACTTCCGCCTTTACTCGCTAAAATTTTCTAATCTCTTTTTGTTTAATGCACATATAGAAATACATTTCGTCTTCTCCTCTTTCGGCTTCAATTGCTTTTTTGCACATATATACAACATCACTTGCATCGTTTAAGATTATACGCCTAAACCTCAACTACTACTTATCAAAAATCCATCTGCATCATGTTTTAGATATGCATGAAAGCAATTGGTCTTTAACTTTGGGTATGATGAGAAAAAACTCATGCCATAACAATTACTAGACATCGTCGGTCGACTCAAGGATTTTTTTTTAATTCGATGCAACCTTCACTACAATGCCTCATCGGACCACCACTTCATAATGACTCATGTCTTTGATGTTGTCGATGCAATAACATAGATATCTTATCAACCTCATCTACATGCCTAAATAAATCGAACACCTTATAAATAACATTGGTAATTGAATGTAGAAACCATTGTAAATTCATGTGTGTAGCTTTTTATAATATTAAAAGCATTTTTTTTCACTATTGTTAACTTATTGTAGAAAACCATTGATTAAAACTACAAAAAAAAAAAAATCTAAGAAAAGAATGAAAGGCCAAAGCTATATATATATATATAAAGAATAAGTTCAAATAACAAATATATTCGATATCCATCCCCACTTCATCATAAAGAAAAAAACAAGTTCATATAACAAATATATTTGATATCCGTTTGCACTTCATCATACGAATTATTGATCCTATACATGTAATGATTACTCAACCACAACATAATACGAGTGTCCATCTTGTTACATCTAAGCCTACTCAAGTTTTGCCACTCTAAAGTGTTAAGGTTAATGTAGTCACGTAAAGATCTTTCTACACATATAGAAGAAATTGTTTTACAAGCATAATAGTCACTCATAATCAAGCTCGAAGCTTGCATTAGTTATTAAAAAAAGACCTCACCATTATCATCAATAGAGATTACATAATATATATATATACATGAAATAGAATCGATTAATCTCTAACTTCAAAAAAAAGGTACAAATAACATTCATATTGTTATCTTAACAAACTATACCGACCCTTATAATAATTAGTTAGACCGTCAACGGGATATATAATTACTAATACACTAAAACATATTGGGATTTTGAATAGTGACAACATTTTTCACCTCCTCATAATGTACTATTGGTTAGTTTTGGTGCCCAAGATTCAATCATATATGTATGGGCTTGAGTTAATATAACATTGCATTATTTATTTTGATAATAATAAAGAAGTCATTCCGTTAATTCTTTTGTTTACATATTCAGTAGAATTAGATAGAAGTCTTTATGATATGCATTTACAATAGTGATTGATTGAAAGATATGAGATAAACACTAATGCATATAAATGATATCATTAAATGTCCTAAGTCATAACATTGTTAAACATGGACATTGACAATATACCGATAGACTTATAAATGCTATGCTCATGCTATATGGATAGCAGTAGGAGATCTCACACCTACCGACATGGTGATGCCAAAGCAAGCGCTTAGGTGTTTTATGTTAGAAAACATATTACTCGGACTTGACTCGCCATGAGAACCCATTTGGTTTTAGTCTATGGGAATCTCATACGAGATGAATACAAATGGTCCTTAGACTTGAAGTCGTCACGATTATCTCATTAGAAGACTTATGAACTTTGGCACTCGTTTCAATGGATCCAATTAATAGGTTGTACATGGGCGATTCGTTGGTGCATTAGAAGTCTAATTGAGATAGGTGTATGATTAAGATAGGACATGTCATTCCTTGTATGCTAAAGGAGTTATCACATTGCACTTCGATAAATGTCCGCTAAGAAATCTATAGAGATAACGAAGTACACCAATAAAGCATAGTTGGTTTACTCTAGGAGCTAAGACATTTGAGAATCGAAGAAAACTTATGTAATCATTATTAAACAAGACTAATAACCAAGTTCAAGATCACACTCGTGATAAGTTGACATGAGGACCGAATTGCATGGTAATCATATTCGTGAAAGATAATAATGGATTAACTAATCCTTCTAGAGAATTGGATAGTCATGATGCCTTGCTAGAGGCCAATCTTGATTTATGTATCAAGAGATTAAAGATGAGTCTTTTATTCTTGATACATTGCCAAAATATCTAAGAGCCTATCGAGTCACACGCATAAGTTTAAGTATTCACATTATAAATGAGAAGCAAAAATAATAGAAAAATTTTTCAATTATAGAAGTTTTCTATTTTGAAAAGAGTTTCCAAAATGGAAAGTTTTCTATTTTAGAAATCGGTTTTTCGATTTGGAAGTTAGTTTCAAATTTGGAAATCAAGAACCTAAAAGGAAAGGAGTTTCCTAATTTACATTGAAGGGTATTTTGGAAAATTGTTTCCTAATGTGGACCTCGTCAAAATAATCTAAGAATATTTATTTGAATACTCCAAATAAATTAATTGGGCTAAAATGGTTTTGGCTCAGTAGATTTAATTAAAAGCTTAAAGATAATTTTGGTGGGAGGATAAACATCAACCTTATTGGATAAGGTTGAATGTTTTAAAGATAATGATCAATTAGTCCACATATAAAATAACTCCTCATCCTTTCGAGGATAAAGAAGCAATAACCTAGTGTCCTTTATGGTTGAATGTTTTAAAGATAAACATTAATCTTATTGGATAAGGTTGAATGTTTTAAAGATAATGGTCAAATAGTCCACATAAAAAATAACTCCTCATCCTCGGAGGATAATGAAACAATAACCTAGAGTCCTTTATGGACTCATAGCCGCCACTCTCCTTGTCCTTGGAGGACAAGGAAACTCTCCTATAAATATATAGGAGGGAGATGAAAAATTAGGCTAAAATAAGAAAAAAAAAGAGAGAGAAAATTAGGGTAGTCCAAAAATTCACCTTGGGCACACTGCCAAGAGAGAAAATAAAGGAGAAAATAGTTTTCTCCTAAACCCTAGTAAGAAATATTCTTTCCTTCTCTTTTGAAGGTTGTCACAAAATTGCTTGTGATTGATTTCTAGAGGAAATACGAAATCGGAAAAGGTGGAGCTATCACCTATTAATTTTGAGTGCTTATTTATGGATACTTGGACTCGCGTTGATCATCATTAGAGGTCGAACACTTAGACAACTTTGTTGAAAAAGAATTTAGATCCGCATTACAAGAGGTAATCCTTTACTTATAGCTTATTATTCATGTATGTATGGTTAGTAGATTCAACGATTTGATCTTGGGGCCGTAGATGGAGGAAATTTTTATTTATTCTACACCTCTATAGAATGCATGATCCTTCACTATTCACTCTTAGGTTTTTTTTTTTTTTTCAAATTCTTTCGTTTTGGTTCATAAAAATTTTAATCCATAGCTAATGCACTACATGTCTTTTCTTTTTTTGTTCTTTTTTTTCCCCTTTACTTTTTTCCATCAATTTATATATATATTTTTTTATTTAATTGGGTGTTACCCTCACAATTTTCTATTCACTATTAGTTTTTTTTTTTTTTTGTGATTTTTAAATTATTTTGTTTTGGTTCATAGAATTTTAAAATAAAAATTTTAATCCCTAACCGATGCATTACATGCATTTTCTTTTTCTTTTTTCATCGATTGACGTTCTTTTTTTATTTAATTGGGTGTTAAAATTTTTAAAAATAAATCGTTATTTTTTCCATACAAACCGATGATTATATAATATATACGATATGTTTTTATATTTTAAAATAAATATATACTAATTTTATTATTTAAAATTGATATTTTTTTATTTATTATAAAAATTTTCATGAAGTTAATTTTTATTCTCATTTTTATATAATTTTATTTATTAATAAATATGATTTATTTTCTCTATGTATGGATTCGAATAAGTTTTTTTTTTATACCAGCTTTTATTTGCTTAAATCTTATATGATCAAATTTTAAAAATAGAATATATGTATTTTATTTTCTTATTCTTTATATAATCAAATTTTATCAAAATTAATTTTATAGTTTTTATTGCAATCTATTAACTTCAAATATTATATATTATAATTTAATTTTTTAAAAATATTTTTTTATTTATACTATACATTCTCAACCATTGAGTGCGGTCATAATGTATAAAAAATAATAATATTAGATTCATTGATTTTAGTAGAAATAAGCTATACATCTACACACACGATACCAACTATTTGCTATTATTTTTTATATTTTAAAATTAATTTTTTAAAATAAAATAATTAAGATAATATTTTAGAATAACCGTTTAATAATTCAAATACAATTTTATATACTAATATTATTCATTATTTTGTAAGTAAATATATATAAATCAAATGTATATAATATTTTTTTAAAATAATCTTTTCATGAGTAAAAAAGCTTCATTTGTTAATTTTCATACAAGTTTTTATATCAATTGTTACTTTATTTCTTAGATGGAATTTTATCAAAATAATAATAATAATAATAATAAGACTAATAATTTTTAAAAAAAATTATATTAAAATTTGTTTATTAAGAGTTTTTATTTAGGAATAAATGCATAAGAAAGAAAAAATCATATTTTTTTTTTACTTCAAAATTTATTCAAAACACACATACTCGTGCACACACGGACACACACAAATTTTGATTAAAAATTATTACAAAATTAGATAGATTTTGATCTTCTATATTTAATTTAATATATTTTAGGTAATCGAAAACACAATATATATTATCAAACTGAAATAAATATGTTTTGTTCGATCAGTAGCGTAACGAATGAATCCAAATAGTTAATATGCCAAAAATTGCTATTCACTTA
This sequence comes from Dovyalis caffra, assembly GCA_963924115.1. Taxonomy (NCBI): domain Eukaryota; kingdom Viridiplantae; phylum Streptophyta; class Magnoliopsida; order Malpighiales; family Salicaceae; genus Dovyalis; species Dovyalis caffra. The sequence continues at coordinate 3,435,846 of CAWUPB010000030.1, forward strand.
CCATTCATATGTATAAAATTACTATTCACTTGATGGCAATTTAAGTATTTTTGTGTGTGGTTTTTTGTTTATTTTTGGGCATTAATATGGAAATTTAAAACTTTTTTCTATTTTCATCCCTCATATTGTAACATTGTTTTTCAATCCTTGGCTTTCTTTTTCTTTTTCTTTTTTTTTTTTTACGCAACAAATATATATATATATATATATATATATATATATATATATATAAATTAACATATACTTCATTTTATATTACTTATATTATTTAAAATTTATTTTTTGAATTTATTATTTTTTAATGAAAATTCTCATCCAATTAATATTTTTTATATAATTTTATTTACTAATAAATATAATTTATTTTACTTTATGTTTGAATTTTAGAATAAAATTTTAAAACATGATTGTTTTTTATTTTTTAAAAAATAAATTGGTATAATATATATTATGAATTCTTAGAATTTTTAAATGATAATTGCATATATATATATATATATATATATATATATATATATATATATATATATATATATCCGAGAGGGTAAAAGTGTATTTTAAATAATTTGTATCAGTTCACTAAGTATGGTCAATATATATATATATATATATATATATATAAACTATTTAATCATTATTTTTATTAAAAATTAACTATACATTTTGTAACATAATACAAATTATTTACTATGAATAGTTTTTTTAATACTATAGAACAAATTTATTTGAAATAAAATAATTAGAATAATTTTTATGGAAACCAACCAATTATTCAAGTACTATTTTTTATACTAATTTTTATTGATTATTTTGTAAATAAATATATATAGATCAAATGCATATACTTTAAAAAAAATAATCGTCTCATTAGCATTGAATAAGCATAAAATTTTAATTTTTCATGACTTAATTTTTATACAAGTCTATACATTAATTGTAATTTTATTTTTTTGATATATTCTTATAAAACAATATATTTTTAAAGTATTTATTTTTAAATTCTTAATCAATATGTAAGGTTTAAATTATTACAAATTTTTATTTAAGAATTCATAAATAAAGAAGAATAAATCATGTTTTTTTAAGCAAAAATTTTATGGAAAACACAAAAAATAGAGTAACGATTAAATAAAAAATTAATGAAAAATTATAAAATCTTGAAATGATTTTATTCTATGTGCCGGTAGCGTTACACGGATAATTTCAAAGATTAATCTTCTCATCAACATTAAATAAGAATTTTTTTATTTGTTAATTTTTATAAAAGTTTATTAATTAATTATAATTTTATTTTTTAGAATACAATATTATGAAAAATATATTTTTAAAATTTTCTTAATTTTTGATTAATAATTTAGTTAAAATCAATCCTTAAAAAAGAATTGTTTGTGTTTTTTAAGCAAACATTTATAAAAATAAATATTAAATAAAAAATAAAAAATTACAATTAATAAATTTTAAAATATTAAAATAATTTTATTGTACTAGACTGTAGTGCGAATAATCGGCTAGTTTATGGTATTGTTTTTTCGAGATCTGCTGTAGGAAAATGACAGTGGTACTTCAAAGGTAGCTTCTAATACCCTCGCAACGCATGCGAGCACTCATCCCAACAGAACCAGTACTGGGTTCTTTTCGTTCTTTCACTTTCTTTCTCCTGTCCAAAATCAAGAAATGACAGTGCCTTATTTTAAAATCTTGAAAACAAGTAGTTGGTTAATTATTTTGTTACCATTTTAGTTTTGATTTTATTAGTTTTGATTTTACTTACTCATCATTTCAAGTTCATATTCAAGTAACTTGAAGATTTCCTATGCTAGTTTTTTGACATCTGAAGCACCCTCCTCTTTAAAGCGCATAGATTTGATGCTGAAAATAGGCTCTAGAAACCCTTGATTCTTCTTTCACTGGATATCAGTTTTATAAGGGTTTTTAGAGTCCTGCCAAAGGTATCTCAACTGTCTTTTAAAATCTTCCAAATTGTCATTAATAATTACTAGCTTTCCCAGGATTCCTTCACTAAGGTTTTTTGGTGTTTATTTCAAGATTTTAAAATTTGAAATCCATATTTTGTAACTGCTTGTTTTCCATCATCCTTTTTTCCATCGAGGCATTTGTATTTTTCTCTTGAGTTTTGCAATATAATCACCTCTTTGGGTTCTCCATTACTCACATCAACTGAAAGAGTTCTCTTCTTTAGCAAGTATAAGCTCGGTTTTCTTCAAATACTCTGTTTTCTTTGAGTTCTGTTTGCTCAAATTTGTGAGAGTAATGGCGAGGTTTTTCAATGTTTTCTCGTTGAGGAACTTACTAGTGCTGTCTCTAGCTCTTAATGTGAGCTTGATTTTGAGAGTGCTGTATGAGAAAGACTCCGAAGTCATGAATGGGCTCTGTCTGGACAAGAAGAGAGAGACATTAATGGCTACTGACAGTGTGCCTAGTGAGGCACAAGCTACTGAGACGGTATATCTGTCTATGCCCTCTTTTTCTTCTTCCTCTACAGCGGATAGCAATGGCGGGGACAGAATAATCAATCTTGATCAGTAAGTGCTGTAGTTCTTTTCTTTTCCATGTTTTCAAAGTATCATTTACACCTTTTATTTTATTTTCTTTCTTTATTTATTTTTTGCATAAACAGAACCAAATAAGTTGGTTAATTCAGTGAACTTCACTGTTAATTTTATTTATTTATTTATTTATTTATTTTACTAAAGTGCGCATGAATAATTTAATTATTCTGGTCTCAGTAAAGCTTTATGTCTGAATGTGTTTTTTTTTTTTTTTTTTTTTTTTTTAAATATGTGGACCTCCCTCCAAATTCGTGGTTGAATTGCATCACTTGTCCTCATAGGCAAGGTCCACCATTACTTCTTTTTTTCTACAACGGTCGATGGAGTTTTCTGTGTTTTATTGGTATTCTGATTTTAGAGGCTCTCATATTCAGGGATAATACTGAAAGCTTGCAGATGGAGTAGGTTTTTCTTTTCATCTTGAGATAACCGTACACACCTCTTTTAAGTGAAAGTCCACACAGTGCTTAATTAATTAAAAATGAAATAGGGATAGTAAGACTTGGAACTAAGGGTCACTTCATCAACCAAAATTTAATACTATATCAAAGTATATCTCACCTGAAAATTCAAACATATAATTTGTATGACTATCTAACATTTTCCCGTGATTCCTAACCTGCGATATCAGTTTTAGTAGTACTACCAAACACCAAAAGCTATGCTAGGTGAGATAAGTAGACGGTGGTGTGATTTGCCAGAGTAGAAAAAAACATGTCTTTTCTTTTATTGCATGTTAGACAACTGGGGTGACTTTTTCCCCCTTTTTTTTCTTTTTTGGCTTTTTCTTTTGTCATTTTCTGTTCCCAAGTTGAAGGGTGAATATTAAGTGCAAAAATAGCAATAACACTTGAAAACCACCATGGATGGTGGTGCATATTGAACACTTTTAACCAGCACCATCATTATGTGCCTTGGTTGTGGTCTTGTGGACCTGGCTCAAACTTTAAAAAAAATATATATATATATATATATAGTAAAGATCACTGTTTTAATTCTTTTTATAGCTATGCACAAATTGGAAAAACCCAAGTTGCATGTTAGCAAAAGGCACTATGGGGGCTTGGAAGTAGATTCATGTCTGTGAGGTCCATGTGGGTTCTTTGTGCACATTGCACAGGCAGCCTTCCTTTTGGCTTTTGGGGAGATCTGAAGAATAAAGGGTGTGCATGTGTGAGGGGTTTTGGGGAGGTGTGTCATCTGAGAACTTTGGCCGCCTGTCTTTTGCATCAGGTTTAAGGTCCTCCTTTTAGTTCATGTCGAAGAGTGGGCTCTTCTGGATCTACTACCACTTTGTGGGTCCTTTGTAGATATGCACCAATTATAACTGGATCTTTACTTGGCGCATCACATAGATATCATGTTAGCCATGCATATACATTATCTAATCGTTGATTCCTCATAGAAACGGACCTACAATGTTGCTCTTCCCATACCAATCTGGAATCCTACTGTAGACTTGTAGTTTTCTGTTTAGAAATATGCGAGGTGTTCTGAGTTTTTGCTGCATAGCATGTGTTTTTATGCGAGGTAAATTATTATGACCACTTGAGCTCATTATTTGATCCATGCTGGTGATGGATTTTGAATGTGGATTTGAATGGTTACAGAATAAATAAATAGATTTGGAACTTCCATGGAATAATTTAACATTTTCTAATTAGTGCTGTCTAAAATATGTTCTTATGCTGATATAATGACCAACATGACATTTAAGGTACTAATTTTGTATATTTGCTTAATGCAGTGGCGATCCGACAATGTACGAGAGATTTTGGCAACAAGCAGGTGACAAATCCACCATTATGATTCCTGGTTGGCAATCTATGAGCTACTTCTCTGATGCTGGGAGCCTTTGCTGGTTTTTAGAGCCAGAGTTTGCCAAGGAGATAATTAGACTGCACAAAAGAGTTGGGAATGCAGTCACCAAGGACCGTTACATTGTTGTTGGGACAGGTTCTACTCAGCTTTATCAAGCTGTGTTATATGCACTTTCCCCCAGGATGCAGTGGAACCCCTTAGTGTTGTATCTGCGTCCCCTTACTACTCTGTGAGTATTAAAGCTTCTTATGCATTGTTTGATTTTACTTTCTGATATTTATTTGTCTTTATTCTATTATTTTAATTTAGTATCTCAACATGGTGGGTGCATTTATACATAATGTGCCTTTCAAATTTCTCTGCATCAATATTAAATTGCTGGTCTTTTCTAATGCGTAGTTTCAACCCTTATTTTTTTTAGTTCTTCAGATCCACTTTTTTCTTTTTTTAATTAAAACCTCGTGCTCCCATATCTTCCATTGCTATTTCCATACAAATATGCATGTGCTGAGTTTATAGAATAAGTCAGCTTTAAATGTTAATCAAGTGTTCCTTTTAGTTTCAAATCCATAAAATAAGAGTTATGCATCTGTACATGCATTGGTGAGTTGAATCTTATGCACATGGTTTTATGTTCTTTTGAACATGTTATCATCACCTTGAATGAGGTCGGCTGTAATAACAATGAAAAATCATAATTGAAACAAAGTTGCTCATAATGGTCAAGATCCATCTTCCATGCACAATTTCCCCCAAATAATATGAGCTCAATGCAGCAGATCCACTCCATCTCTTCATCTTACTCTAGCTTTTATTCTGGCTCACTTTGTTCTTCAACTTTATTGGATTTCAAAGTAGAAGATTCTTCATTTGATATAAAATAAAATTTCTACCTTCTGTAATATTGATTCTTTAATTGTGAAGAAATTTAGCAATAATTAACTCCTGGCATCACAATCTTTGTATCTAACCTTAATTATACTTGGATGGTTATGATGTTTGATCTAACTTTCATGTTGATATTTTGTTGCAGTCTTATCCATTAATCACTGACTGCCTGAAGTCAGGGCTTTATAAATGGGCTGGTGATGCACAGAGTTTCAATAGAGAGGGACCATTTATTGAACTCGTTACCTCCCCTAATAATCCAGATGGATACGTCAGGCAGTCTGTCGTCAACAAAAGTGGGGGCATCTTGGTTCATGATCTTGCATATTATTGGCCACAATACTCGCCAATAGATGCTGTTGCTGATCATGACATTATGCTCTTCACTGTGTCGAAAAGCACAGGACATGCTGGGATGCGCATTGGGTAAGCTTAACTTAGATAGTGTTAAGCATTGTAACTAGATGATTAAGGATATTATAAATTCTTTCTTCCACTTGTTTCAGCTGGGCTCTTGTCAAGGATGAAGAAGTAGCCAAAAAGATGGTGAAGTTCATAGAGCTCAACACAATCGGCGTGTCAAGGGATTCGCAGCTTCGAGCAGCTAAAGTGCTGCAAGTTGTGACTGATGGCTGCGAATATCCTACCAGCCTCAGGTCCCTCTTTGATTTTGCTGCCCACCTCATGGAAGAGAGGTGGAAGTTATTGAGAGCTGCAGTTAGGCAAAGTAGTCTCTTCACTTTGCCTGAGTTTTCCCCTGGATCATGCGGTTTTCTCAACAGATCCTTTGAACCTCGACCTGGTAAATATGGCTTATATCTTAGATCATTCATAATTACATCAATAATATCGTTTAGGAATTTTATTTTCTTTTACGAAAATAAGTTTTTACATTTACATTGTATGTATTGGTTCTTGTGCAGCTTTTGCGTGGTTAAAATGCGAAGAACCAATAGAAGACTGCGAAGGCTTTCTCCGATCTAACAATATCTTAACTAGAAGTGGTAAACACTTCGGTGTTGGCCCACATTATGTTAGGATAAGTATGCTAGATCGAGATGAAACCTTCTATATATTTGTAGAGAGATTATCCACCATCCACCTGCGACAATCCAGACAAGTAAATGAGACGGGGGAATAGCACAAGCAAAGGAAGTCCGTACTTGTAAAAGAGGTAAGGGGGGACAAGGGCAATTCAAATGAAAGCAATTTATATTTTATCATCCCTAAAGCTCAATTTATTCTGAAGTTTGGATAACCTGCCTATCAAGGAATTGGTCTTATATCAGTTCTTAAATCTTGCATCTTTTTACCTACGAACGAATCCATACATGAGAATTAAAATATGAAGATGGACAAAATGTAATTATCAAGTTCCATTCTATATTGGATTTTATTTGAAAGTTCTTTGGTCATCAAAATTGTTAAAATCAAGGCTAGGATTGCTTTTGCACTGCCAAGCGTGCAGCTTGCATTGGGCCTACACAGCAGGCCCATGCAAGTAGGCTTGCCTTGGGCCTGCAGATGCAAGTCACGCAAGCGTACTTTTGTTTTTAAAAAAACACCAATTTATGTTTAATTTTTTATTATTAAATTGAGTCTAAAACTTATGAAAAACCAATCATTAGTTTTTTTTTACACAAATTGGCGGTTATATATATATATATATATATATTCAGATTTTAGAATGAACATATATATTAGATTATATTATTTTTATTGTTTAAAATTGATTTATTCAATTTGTTGTTTCTTATAAAAATTCTCATAAAAGTAATTTTTTTTGTGTAATTTTATCTGTTAATAAATATGATTTATTTCTTTATGTATGGATTTTTGAATAAGTTTTTTTGAATTATTTTTATTTGCTTATTCTTTATATAATAAAATTTTTAAAATAGAATTTATATGTTTTATTTGCTTATTATTTATATAATCAAATTTATTAGAATTAATTTTATCGTTATTTTTATTGTACTCTATTGATTTTAATATTTTTTTGCAATTTGTTTTTTTTTAAATATTTTTTTAATTTATATAACACACTCTAACCCATTGAGTATGGTTATAGTGTATAAAAAAAATTAAAAATAATTAATTTTATTAAAAATTAACTATTCATCTACACATAATATCAAGGATTTGTTATTTTTTAAACATTTTAAAATTAAACTCTTTTAAATAAAATAATTAAAATAATATTTTAAAAGAATTGTCTAATAATTTAAATACAACCTTTTATACTAATATTATTCATTATTTTTTTAAATAAATATATATAAATTAAATATACATATTTTCAAAAAATTAATCTTTTTATCAGTATTAAATAAAAATAAAGAAAATTCATTTGTTATTTTCTATATAATTTTTTATGTTAATTATTGATTTATTTCTTCGATGGAATGATATAAAAAATTATTAAGACATTTTTTTTAAAAAAAATTAATATTTAGATTATTATGGGTTTTTATTTAAGAGAAATGTACAATAAAGAACAAATTATGTTTTTTTAATTACAAAATTTATTAAAAACTTAAAAAAAATTAAATATAAAATTTTGATTAAAACTATAAAATTATTTAAAATTTATTTTTTATATTTAATTTAATATATTTTAATTAACTAATAACATAGTACATATTATTAAATTAAAATAATTATGTTTAATTCGACCTTCAAGCATAACGCGAGAAGTCAACAAATACATCTTCTAAATGGTAAGATCTAATCTTTTGTTCTCTCTCGTTTAACTCGTTCTAATATGTGATTTTGTGTTTCTTTTGATTTTGTTTAATCATGAACACTTAAAATACATTAAATCAAGTGTTGCTTTGATTAGTTATAGGAGTAAATTGTAGATGAATAAAAAAAAAAGAAAGAAAGAAAGAAGAGGAAATCTAGTAATAGCCCGAAGTAAAACTAGAAAAACAACTTAGTTTGCAAAACCCGAATCTTATATGACGAAAATAAAGAAAGGAAAGAAAGGATTTAGAGGAGAGCGACCAGCAATTAGCAATCTTTTTTTCACTTCCTTCTAAAATTAGTAGGCATATATAGATTTTGATGTTAAAAGCATTTTTAGTAAGATTTTACATAAATAAAGACTAAGGTGGTGTTTGATAAAGCTGAAAATTAAGTGTTAAATCTGTTAAGTACTGAATTTTATATATTGAATCCGTTAAATATTGAATATGTCCTCGATAAGTCTGTTTGGTATTTACTCGAAAATTAAGTGCTAAATATAGTAAGCTTGTTTGATAAATATTGTTACTCGAACATATTAAGGCTATATTTATGACAATTTTAACCTTGTAATAGTAACATGATATTTTTTAACACAAATACAAATATATACATAGATGTGTTTGTGTGTACAAATAAATAAATAAAAATTCAATAAAAATTATTATTAATAAAAATTTAAATACGATCTAAGATAATATTAATTGTCATATCATGCAAAAAATAAATGAAATCTTAAGTACTAATAAATTCATTTTCAATTTGGTCTTGCAAATTAATTATAAATGTTTGATTAGCTTGTGCTTGCGAACCTCTTCCAATGAATGGTAAATTTACAGTAATATTTGATGTTTTTGCCATCAAATGGTTCTAACAATTATTCTTCGAAGATAATTATGTATTGCAATACATGGAATAATAATATCTCTTTGAACTACAAATGGATATAGAGTCATTGTCTTTAGAATTGAAAACCTTGTTGATATTTCTAGAGTGCACGCTTTGAGAAGTCCTTCTAGGTGGAGAATTGAAAGCCCAATTCAAATCATTTTCTTAAATCTTTTCTATAGTTTCTTACTTTCTACTAGAATGCATTTTTTTTTTTTAATATCCATTCAGTATAAGCAGAATTATTGTCTCATTCACTTATGACGATCTACTACTTTCTACTTCAAGCAGGATTTTCACAAAAGTAGAATGACAAGGTCATCAACGTTTCTTGCTACTTCTTATAACCAGCCAGATGATTCTTTCAATCAAGATGTGGTCACTATTGTTTAGAAAAGCATGAAAAGACATACTGACAACATCATAGTGTTTTCTTGAGGGTATCAGTTCACGGCTGTCCCAGTTGAAATCGTGTTGCTACAACCTTGATAAATGAATTGGAGAAATGCGATCAGATTTTGTTCGTGACAATGAGGATGGAGATTTTAAATTTAAATCCCTTGAGAAGCATGTTCAAGAGGTGAGAGTAGATTGCTTTTCGTCAGTGTTTTCATGATCATGGTTTAATAACTGTTGGTGTTTGATGGCTAAGTCTATGCTAGAAAGTTGGACTTTGAAAAATTAGAGAAAACAGCTAAATGACTAGATAATTGAAGTTGTGGTCCATAATGATGTCGTAACTGTATTTTTGTATGCTTGTGATGCATTAGGAACTCACTTCCAAGGGTATGATGAGTGATCTAATTTTATTTAACATGTTTTCCATCAAACTTGAGTACTTGAAAAAGTCAGGGTTTTTATGCACTTGCATTTCTTTTAGAGCTATGATTTATAGCGAACTGTCTAGCCTTTAGCAACAAGCGATGTTAGATGCATTCTTTATAGATTATTGGTGGATTCAATTAGGACTTGTAAAATTATGGGCCATGAGATTTTTATCGTTTTGTTTTACATGTATCGAGCTTTCGATTATGAATTCATGATGCGTGTCTGTTTCATCTATCTAACTGCTCAATTTTTTGGACAAAAACATGTAAAATATATAATTATCGGTAATGAGATTAGACTTCGAAGTTTCAAATTTCGAGATGGAAGCATCAATAATAAAGAAGGTTTTTTTTGTTTTAGTAATGAAGATGGTAGATATTATTGTTCAGTTGGTTTGTATAGTTATAACTTAGTTAAAGTTATAAGAATATATTAGGGCAAAATATTTTAATTGAATGTATTAATCAAAAAGTAATAAATTAAAAATTTTAACTTATCCGATTAAGTAGATTTTGATTGAACTTAAATTTTTAATATGAGATTATTTAGTTTGTCAAATAAACTTTTTATATTAAGTACTACAATTTAATTTTTTAAGCTACTTAAATAGGTTATCAAACATTTCCTAAGTCTCTTTTTGAATGATTTTTTCTTTGCCTTAATTAATCAAATATAAATATTAGTCACTGCAAGTTTGTTTGAATTAAGGGTTTTTTTTTATTCAATTTACTATTTCAAGATTAAGTTTTTTTTTTTAAATCTTATTTTAAATTTAATGTATCCTGATTTATATAAAACACTAAAAGAAAAGAAGACTCTTTTCATTCATAGAAAATAAGTTAAACATAATTTTTTTTTTATAATGAAAAAAAAGAAGTTAGATATGTCATGAGACACCAGATAGATTAGATATGTTTTTTTAACATCCACAAAGTTTACTTGTAATGATTTTCCCTTATCATTATTAAAGTGTGATTAAATCGGGTAATTTAATTTTTTCTAGAGTTAATAAACATATATATAAAATAATGGTAACATCAATTTTTTAAAATTACTATTTAACAGACATGATACATCATATTAGCACTAATTTGTGTTTTACTTAGAATTAGATTCTGTAATAAAGCATATTAGTACTGAGTTTCAATTTCAGGATGGAATCATAAATATGACGCTTACCTATTGTACGTAGTTGCAGATGGGTAGAAAATTGTCTCGGAAAGACATGATATATCGTAGGCCCTTTTGCTGCATTGAACTTGTGGCAAAAATATGATGATTTATGTGCAAGGCCAACAATACGATGGCTCTCTTGCTCATTTTGTTGCTGCGTTTCCCAATACTTTGCTGGGACATCCCTGCATGAGTTTAGAAATAAAATTAAAGATTTCTATATTTCTAAACCTTTTTACAGGTTCACTCAATTTGTGCTGTAAGGTAAACACAACAGTAACAAATTTTGAACGAATGATTACCATCTAATTAGGACTTGAATGTTTCTACAATAGTTTTATATTTGCAAAAAATTCATCAAAAAAGTAATTATTCTTATTATGATAATTTTGATATAATAAGTAGATTTCAAATTTAAGGACTTGAAAACATCTTACTTGTTGGATTTATCAGTATATTTCAATTGCAAATTTAAGTAAAATAAAGGCTAAATTCATACATATACCTCTTGCGTTATGGAGAATGCTTCATATTGAAAAAAAAAAAAAAAAAAAAAAAAAAAAAAAAAAAAAGGTTAAAAAAAAATAATGATAAAAGATTATATATATAAAATTAACCCTGTCAATCAACAAAAACAATACTGAATTACCCAGAGTATATATATACGTATTCAAATTTTGGCATACCAACAACGTTTATAAATAAATTAATCTCCTCGCAAGTTGCAAATTATTTAATTACAAATTGGAGTTTGTCATCGAAGAAGAATGGTACTCACTAATAGATTCAACCATTACATGACATTATGAGAATATTTATAGAAGAATTTGGACTGTTATCATCTCTAAGCATATACCAAACTTTGTATTTATTTTTTTTGAAAGCGTGGCATAGGGTCTGGTTGGTTTTTTCAAAAAAAAAAAAAAAAATTATGAGTAAGTTTGTGTAATAATTTTAAAGAACATACATAATTTTTCAAGTTCAAAGATTTTTGAATGTTCACTTATTATTTATATCTCTCAAGTTTTGTTCTTCATAAAATAATTATCAAATACCATTAAATTAGTGAATATCTAATTATTAATGTAAATGTTTCACATTAAAAAGTATGAAAGCTAAGAAGAAAACCTCAAAATATAATTGTTCTACCTCATAGAATACATTTGTAATACTTTCAAGATTCCAAGCCAACTCTTTTTTTTTTTTTTTTTTTTTTTTTTTGAAAAGTAGCTAAATCTTCTAAAACAGCTAAAACATATTCTTGAACTATGAACCATATTTATAACAATAGAAACAAAATTAGATTTTATGATTATTAGCATATAATTATGATGGTTACAGATAAGTTGGCTTTATGGCAAGAGACCGTGGGAGATAAGAAGAAGAAGGCGAAGAAGAGTTAATTTCAAATAAAAAACAAAACATCTTAATGTAATTTTTAGACAATAAAAACTTAAAACAACAATTATATAACTGCAAAAAGCATATTTAATTAAATTTGTTGCTTTTCGTAACTGATATTTTGAAATAGTTAAAAATGTAATAAAAAAATGACACGTATTTGGGTGAAATTTGTTTAGTGAAAGACGAAAATAAACAATTTTCAAAATAGAAATAACTAAAAAAATACTTTAAAATGGATTTGAATGTTTCTACTACATTTTGTTTTTGTACAAAAAGGTTTTTTTTTTAATTATTATTCGTACTATGATATTTTGGATATTATGAATAGTTTTTAACTTTAAGGACTTTAAAAAATCGTATTTATCGAAGTTATTAATTCAAATATTATTCTATTACAAATTTAACTAAAATGAAGGCTAAAGTCATACCTATGTCACTTGCAATTTGGACAATGGTTCTTAAAAAAAATATATATGAAAGTTATAAAATTATTTAAAAAAACAATAAAGACACAAATTATTAAGAAATATAGAAAGAATAGATTAAACCTCTTAATGAAACCAAACAATTTATACGGTAAAGCAACAAATATATATATATATATATATATATACTTGAAAAAATTTCACACAACTATCTTTTATAATTGATTAACTAATATTTTAGCAAGAAAAAAAATCTAATTAAAAAGTGTAGTTTGTAATCAAAGAAGAATACAACTATAATATGATATTATGAGAATATTTTTATATGAATTTGAATGGTTATATCTCTAAGAGTTTAAGAGATGAAGTTAAATAATTGAAATTTAAAAACATGAAGCATATTCTCATTATTTTAAAACACCAATAAACTATCATAAAATTTAACAAAACCGATAAAGACATTTTAGGTAAAAATTTGCCATACCAAACTAATTTTTTTTTTTGTTTTGAGAAACAAGGACGGCATATATAACATATTGGGAAAAAAGAAAACTTAAACCCTTGAAATAAAGTAAGGAAAACTCCTTATGTTACACAACGAAGTTACCTATCTACAAAGATTAAACATACCCGTCCTATCCTTCAAAATAGCCACTCTACACATAGAAGGCAAATCATGTGTCGAGAACGAGTATCATTCATGAATAATGTTGAAAAGCCCAATCACGCCAACCTATCTGCAGCTCTATTACTTTCTCGATAGCAATGTTGAATGTGAACCCTTGATCGAATAATAGTATTGCATTTTTCTAATATTGTAAGTGAGATGCTACGGACTCAAACCAATGTGAGTAATATCGCCAGCGTCATGGAAGAATCAACCTCTACTATATCATATAAAATATTAAACTCCTTCTATAATTTTAGGCCCTCCAAGAAAGCTAAAGCCTCCCCATGGAGTTAGTTCCCGAAACAAAGAAGCAGGAGAAGGCCATAATAAGATTGCCTATATCATCACAAATTAAACCACCACCAAGCACACTCATTGTTTCTTGATGCCCCGTCCGTGTTTAATTTTAGTTTGCCCAATGGAGGGAACAACCATTTTAACCGATTCATATCTTGGGGATTAGAGATGTTAGGGTGAGACCTAGTGCACCAAGACATAACCTATCATGCAAAGAAGAGCTTTTTTGGGACGGAAGATGCCTAAAAGTTCATGAATCCAAAGAAGAACTCCGTGTTTGATTTCTTTTTTCCAACATATTTTTTCTTCTTTAAATAATGATTCGTTCTCGGCCAACCATAATTCCCACAATATATAGTTGCAAATAACCATCTTTGTAAAAGATTTTTACGAGGAAACTTTACCTTTGCAAAACCAACCCAATGCTAAGTGTTCAATGTTCCTAGGCTCTTTTGGAGCATCCGGAATGTTTGCAAAATATAGCCATAAATGCTTAGTCTGTCTCAAAAAAAAAAAAAAAATTGGTTTATAGTTTCCACATCTAGCATGGTACAACACTAGCATTTTGAAGCTAAAGGAATTCAACACTTCTTAACATTTGCTTCCACTCGCCATCGCATTCCGAAAAAGCTTCCGGATAAAGAAACCTATTTTTTTTGGTACCCATTGATTCTAGAGATTCCTCCACTGAGCAAAGCTTAGAGTAGTAACCCTTATTGCATTATGATAGTCCTTTGTGTTGAAGTTGCCATTGTTTGAACTCGAATAACACGGCTTATCTTCCGTGTTTATGTCTAAATATAAACGATCTAGTTCCTATTGTACAATGACAGGAAGAGAGTTAAACATTGTTGGATTTGTTTTGGCTTGCTCTATCGTTATTTCTAGATTTTCAACAACTATGGGAAGCTTAATATCTATCCATTTATCCTTTCAAATATTCACCATACCAAATCGAACAATCCAGATGGATTGTTCCCTAAGATATAGAATATGCGACAATAGTGCTTTCTAGACCAAAGACCCTTTGTTACTTGGTTGAACTATTTAAATTCCCCGGATCACCATACTTTGCTCTCATATAATTACTCCATAGAGAAGAGCTTGACGAAACAACCATGCAAGTTTACCTTTAATCGAAAGCATAATCTCTTGTAAGTTTTTATTACCAAGACCCCTATAACGCCTCCGCCCCAGTCGTATTTTTACTACCTAAGTAAGGTATCGGACGAAGCGCGTTACACCGACATACCCTAAACTCTAAGTAGTTTTCTTATGATATTCTTAGGACTTTAACAATACATTACGTATATAACTCCTTAAGATAAAATTTACATAACATAATTGAATACATTAATAAAACATTACAGGCAATATTCAATTTCTCACGAACTCCATACCCCAAATTTACGTACAAAATAAAAACTAATATATGGTGCCTCACATGAGCCAGCTTAGGAGGAGCCACCGCATCCGTACCAACTTGTCCTTTTCTCGTCAAGACATAAAAAAAATAACAACATGGTGAGTCGAAGCTCGGCAAGTGTGGTGATGCACGTGATATGCAATGTTGTTTTGACTTCCCACCATACTCATAAATTTTAATCTCGGGTACCCTAGGTATTAGCCAGCCTACTCTATTTATCATCCGGGTGGTCCGCAAATCACCTTCTGCTACAACGGAATTATCCCTTGTTGTAACTACCGTTAGCGGGAATCCATCGTCTAACAAGGTGCAAGCACACAACTTGATTTCATCCAGATGATCCTCGGATCATCTTCTCGCTACAACGGAATTATCCCTCGTTGTAACTACTATTAGCGAAAATCCATCGTCTAATAGTGCAAGCACATAGCCTAGAGTACTCGGACTACTAATACCCACTTATTCCAATTAGGTTATCAAACCTAGATGTATAAACCGTTTCTCAATCAATTGACTTGTCTTAAACCACCCACTATGCACATGATGCACGTGATGACATATTTAATCACATTCAACCAAATTCGGGTACCGACCCTTCATTCTCATGCCATACTCACGGTCCAACTCACACTCGGAATTTATCCATTGCTCACATACCAATCATGATACCCACAACGGGAACACAATCTCCGCTCATTAATATTGTTCATTAGGTTCATTAATATTTAAAAGAAGGTCCAAGTCCATTTAATTTAATCCAAGCCCATTAACTTTATCCTAGGTCCATTGACTCTATTTAATTCCATTTTATTTAGTCCAAGCTCATTTAGTTTATTCCAAATCTATTAATTTTGTCAAAGTCTAATTTTTTTTTGTTTTAGGGTTTATTACCGAGCAACTCCTAATTGAGTAAATAATTTTCTAATTTCAGAACATAATTAAATCTTAATCATTTTATTTTAGATACTAGACATATTTATTTATAACATATCCAAAAAGTAGGTCTAAATACCAAGTAGACAATTAATTACAAATTTTTGAAACTTAGGGAGCAATCTGCCTAATAGTAGTTTATCTAGAGCTATCCATACTAAATCGGGTGTAACTCTTTGTACATTAATCCAATGACCAAGAAATTTTAAAGGAAGTTATTTGAAACATAGATGAACAACGTTTATGCTTTAAGTTTCACCTAGAAATCGATCTAAAATCCTTGAATAGACACCCCAAAATTCGGACAGAGTTTACTCCTTATTAACACTAATTTATTAGTTCATTCCAAGCCAATTTTAAACATGTTTTAGTTCACTTAAATTTAGTCCAAGTTCAATCCAACCCATCACCACATACTTGGACATTTTACAAAAAACTATAACATCATAAATCATCACAAAAAGGCATCCATACATAGATTTATCCCAAGCATCAAGCATATAACCAATGAAGATTATTACAACCCATTAAATAAACACTAACAAAATAACTTTAAAAAAATAATTTAAGACATTAATCAGCCAAGAAAATGAAACCTACTTACCTCTTTTAGGTTTGAATATAGTTTTCCTAGCTCTTTTTCTTTCCTTTTTCCCTTCCTCTTTTTCTTTCCTTTCCTTTCTCTCCTCACGTTTTTCTTCCTCTCTTTTCTTTCTTGCCTTTTCTCTCTCAATTTCTGGTACCTACGGTTTACTAAAGTGTTTCTCCTATTTTAACACTTGCTATACATATATATACTTACTTTCATTCAGCTACAAGTGTTAAAAATTAATGGGATAAGGTGTAAAGGTTATGGGTGAGTCATGAGGAAAGCTGGCTGCTTTGGAATCCATAATGGGTGAGTTGGCATTAAATTCATTTATTGCATTTGCTTAGGTGTCTATATAAAATTTAGACTAATTAAAATCATTAATTAACTTAATTCAATTAACTAAAATTGCTTTCTTTCATAAAAATTCGGAAATTTCCATTTTTAAAAATTCAGAATTTCTTTTCCCTCCAAAATTCCAGCAGTTGTTTCCTTCTAACCAATCTATACTAAAATGTGCATAACTCTTTCTATATGTATCCAAAATTTATGAAAGTTTATAGAGAGCTAGTACACACATAGAAAAACAACTTTTATTCTTTACGTTTTTCTCAAAAATCAATCTAAAAGCATCAAATAAATCTCACAAGATTCGGCCAGATTCTTCTCCCAAAATTCCAGCAGAATGCATTTCGAAACAACCCTCACTATAATTGGTATAACTCTTAATGTATAGGTCCAAATATTATAAAATTTTATACAGGCCTATTAAACACATAGATGAACAACTTTCATTCTTTAAGGTTGACCCAAAAATTACTCTAAAGGCCTCAAATAATTCACACAAAACTCGGGTAGAATATAATCCTTAAAACACCGATTTTGGATATTTAATTTCTTTAATAATTAAACCATTAATCTTAAGCACAATAACTTTAATTTAACATAAATCACATATTTCAAGCATTAATTTCTCATGATGAAATGATAATTACACTTACTCTTAATATACATATATATAGAATTATTCTAATACACGTCGCGTTACGGATAAGGGTTTTTACAGGGGTTACAATTCTTCCCTCCTTAAAAGAAATTTCGTCCTCGAAATTGATTCACTTGAATAACTCGGGGTATTTATCTTTCATTTCTTGCTCACGTTCCCAAGTCATTTCTTCGAGGTTATGGTTTTCCCACAGAACCTTAACTAGCCCTATCTCCTTATTTTTCAACCGTTTGACCCGTCGATCGAGAATCCGGACCGGTCTTTCTTCGTACGTTAAATCTGGAGTAAGATTCAACGGCTCTATATTCAAAATTTGACCTGGCTCTCCAATGCACTTCCTTAGCATAGACACATGAAATACATTGTGTATTCCCGCTACGGATGGTGGTAGCAATATGCGATACGCTTTATCTCCTACTCGCTCCAATATCTCAAACGGTCCTATATACCGCGGGTTTAACTTTTCCCTTTTCCCAAATCATAGTATGCCTTTCATTGGTGAGACTCTTAAAAATACATAATCACCGACCACGAACTCTAGATCCTTCCTCCGTTTGTCCGCGTAACTTTTCCGTCTACTTTGGGTCGCTTTCATCCGTTGATGGATCCGGTCTACTACTTCGCTGTCCGTCGTACCAATTCCGGTCCTAGCAATCTTCTTTCTCCTATTTCATCCCAATGCACCCGTAGATCTACATCGTCGTCCATACAAAGCCTCATAGGGAGCCATCCTAATTGAAGCTTGGTAGCTATTGTTATACGCAAATTCAACTAAGCGAATGTATTTCTCCCATTTTCCCGACCAATCTAGGACGCACGCTCGTAGCATATCTTCAAGAATCTAGATTACACGTTCGGATTGTCCGTCGGTTTGGGGATGATAAGCCGTGCTGAAATTGAGCTTGGTGCCCATGGCTTTATGCGTACTCTTCCAAAATACGGAGGTGAATCTAGGATCTCGATCCGACACAATCGAGATCGGAATCCCATGTAGTCTCACGATTTCGTCCAGATACAATTGGGCATATTGGTTTAAATCATAGGTGGTTTTGACAAGAAGAAAGTGTGCTCGATTTGGTTAACTCCGTCTACGACTACCCGGATGGCATTTGACCCTCTATTCGATCTTGGCAATCCCATGACGAAGTCCATAGTTACATGCTCCCACTTCCATTCTGGAATTGCTAGTGGCTTTAACGTTCCCGAGGGTCTTTGGTGCTCCGCCTTCACTTGTTGGCAAGTTTGACACCTTGCCACAAAGTCGCCTACATCTTTCTTCATTCCTGCCCACCAATAATACCGTCGTAAATCTCGATACATTTTCGTACTCCCCGGTGTATTGAATATGGGGTCGTGTGTGCTTCCTTTAGTATCTCATCTTTTATGTCCCCCACTGCAGGAACACATATTCTTCCTTTGAACCTAATCATTCATTTATCATCCATCACAAAATCGACTCGCTCCGGCCTCTATACCTTTCTTCAATTCCTTCATCTTTTCATCCTTTTCGTCGCTCAATTTGAATTCTTTCTTGTAGCATCGGCTGGATTAATAGTGCCGATAGCATGCTCTTGTGGCCTATAGGAACTATTTCTAGTTCCAAGTGCTTCGTAGGTCCTTCATTATCAGCGTCCGGGTCACCCGTACCGTAGCAATCGATTTCCTACTCAAGGCATCGGCAACAACATTGGCTTTACCCGGATGGTAGTTGATTATACAATCATAGTCCTTTACCAACTCTAACCACCTTCTTTGTCTCATGTTTAGCTCTTTTTGTGTGAAGATGTATCGTAAGCTCTTATGATCTGTGTATATCTCACACTTTACCCCGTACAAATAATGTCTCCAGCATTTTTAGGGCAAAGACTACCGTCGCTAATTCTAGGTCATGTGTCGGGTAGTTTCGCTCGTACTCCTTTAATTGTCGTGACGCATAAGCTATTACTCTCCCATTTTGCATCAACACCGCTCCTAATCTATGTTTGGAGGCGTCCGTATAAACTATGAAAGTTCCATCCTCGGACGGAATGGTTAGCACTGGAGCCGTGACTAGCCGTCGTTTTAGCTCTTGGAAGCTCTCCTCATAAGCATCCATCCACCGGAATCCGGTGCTCTTTTTCATCAAGTTAGTAAGAGGCCTAGCTATCTTCGAGAAGCCTTCCACAAATCTTCGATAATAACCTCGCCAACCCTAAGAAGCTTCGTACCTCCGTTATGCTCTTCGGTGGTAGGCCAATTCCGAATAGCCTCTACTTTCTTTGAGTCTACTCGCGATGTCTTCTTTCGTCACCACATGGCCTAGAAAAGCCACTTGCTCTAGCTAGAATTCGCACTTCTTGAATTTAGCATACAATTGTTGCTCCCTTAGCGTATGCAAGGTGACCTTTAGATATTCCCTATGCTCTTTCTCACTTCGAGAGTAAACCAGGATATCATCGATGAATACGATGATAAACTTGTCCAGAACCCTTTGAAGACTCGATTCATCAAGTCCATGAAGGCAACTAGGGCGTTCGTCAACCTAAACGGCATCACTAAAAACTCGTAGTGATCGTATCTCGTTCGAATGCCGTCTTCTTCACGTCTTCCGGTCTCACCCTCAATTGATGATATCCAGATTGTAAGTCTATTTTAGAGAATACCGTTGTCCCTTGTAATTGGTCAAATAAATCATCAATCCGGGCAATGGGTACTTGTTTTTAATGGTCATCCGGTTTAGTTCCCGATAGTCGATACATAGCCTTAGACTTCCATCTTTCTTTTTCACGAATAAGTATCGGAGCTCCCCAAGGTGAGGAACTAGGATGTATAAAGTCCTTATCCAAGTAAGTCCCGTAATTGCACCTTCAACTCCTTTAACTCGGCAGGAGCCATTCTATAGGGGTTTTCGAAATCGGAGCCGTACTCGGCTCTAGTTCAATCTCAAACTCTATTTCCCTCTTCGGTGGTAGCGTGGTCAAACTCTCTGGAAACACATCTATATATTCTCGTACAATCTCTATATCTTTCGGTTTCAACTTTTGCTCCACTTGGCTATCTACCACATGGGCTAAGTACCCCATACATCCTTTTCCTAGCATTTTTCGAGCTTTAATAGCCGAAATGATCGATGTTTTTCGAAGCTTTGAATCGGCCTTAAACTCTAACTCGTCGACTTTCGGGTAGATCAAAAGTTACCTTTTTTCCTCGACGATCTATGTTGGCGCCATGCTTTGTTAGCCGATCCATCCCTAGGATCAAATCAAAATCCCGGAGGTCCAACACTATCAGATCGGCTTCTAATCTCCTATCTCCAATACGTATCGGACACTTTTTAACCACACTTGACGATTCCATAGTGTCACCGTAAGGAACCGTTATAAGATATCTTACAACTAATGTCTCCGGTTTGACTCCTAGGTTTTTCACTAATGTGTTTGATATAAAAGAATGTGTGGCATCGGAATCCATCAAAACATATGCAATTAAGCCAAGGATGGAGACATTACCGTGAATTACAGTTGTATCCCTCCGATCTGCCTCTTCCCGGGTCATAGTATACACCCGAGCAGGTACTCTTCCCGGTCCCGGTTTCGTACTTATGGGCAATCGTAGGACATGTGCCCCGGCTTTTGACACACATAGCATACCCGACCGTCTCGATTCGCATTCCTCAGCATGGAACCTTCCACACTTTCTACACTCGGGGCGGACCGCCCGTCATTGATCTCGGTTGGCTATTTGGTGATGGTCTCGGAACATATGGTGCTGGTCCGGTAGCTCGAAGGTTTCCCGGACCACCACTTCGATTGAAATTCCTAGGCGAAGCTCGTCTCACTAGTCCCGATGAAGAGGCTCCAAATCTAAACCCTTGCCTCTTTTGTCGTAAGTCCTTTGAAATCTCCTTCGATCTTCGTCGCCTATCATCGCCTTATCCACCATTTCCGAGAAGGTATCGACGACCGACATCCGCACCATACTTCGCACTCTTGGGTTTAATCTCGTCGTAAATCTGTTCCTTTTTATATTTTCATCCCCGCAATAAATGGGACGAATCTACGACCTTGTTCAAACTTTCTTACTTATTCACGGATCGACATCCCATCTTGCTTTAACTCCGTAAAGTCTTGAATCTTCTTGGCCCTCACATCCGCGGTAAAGTATTTATTATAGAAGACCTCCTTAAATCCTTCCCAAGTTAAAGTCGACACATCTACGGTTAGTCGCGCGCTCTCCCACCATGTGCGAGCATCCGTAGTTAATAGGAAAATAGCGCACGACACTCGCTCCCGGTTGGCAAACCGTAGATATTCGAATATTGCCTCCGGAGACTTAATCCACTCCTCGCCTATCATTGGGTTCACTCCCCAAGCAAACTCTCGAGGGTTCATCTTGCGGAACCTTTCTACTACATCATTCCCGTGCGGGGGTGGAGGTCGTTGTTGTGTAGCTAAAAGCCGCCTCATTTGTTCCGCGTGAACTTGTTGTTGTTGTCGTAGAGTTTGTTGTCGCTGTTGCATTATTTCTATCATTTGATTCAACATTTCTTGTTGGTTCAAGCTATTATCATTGGAGGTCCCTTCACCTCCGGCTCGTACGAGGTTCTTTCTTGGCGACATAGTTTATCTTTATGTACACATTAAGTTCACATTAGTTTAGTATGGATTTTAGCATTTAATGCTAATCATTCATGCTCGTATGAAATTATACATTTTTATACATAGTAAGCATCTCATACACACGTTTATTAGGTTTTCGTGCTATATTTACAATCAAAAGCACTCTTATTTATATTATAGAACATACAAAAGACACCACGACATATGGTGAGATCCTTATTAACTTATTTATCGAACATGTCGAGGGAAAGAACCCTCTAGTAACCACTAGTCAATGCGGTTTTCCATTGCCGCATGGATTATCTCACGAGCAATGGGTAAGGGTAGTCCCCATCCGTACATCGCCCGAATGAGGGATCGTCCGGCCCGGGTTGGTAGAAAGGTCCGAATTCGAGCCCGATAAGAGTGTTGGTCCGTCATGTCTTCCCAAACTTCGTCTAACAATCGTTGGTCTCCGGTGGAAGAGTCCGACGTAAAGTTATCCGAAGGAAGTCCGAGCTAAAATACTGGTTAAAGGAGGCGTCGGCGAATGCGATTCGCCGAAGTAGGTCATGAAATCGCATAATATGTGCCACCATGTCCCGTTCTGGAACCATAGTAAGGTTATTTAGCTCGGTCCTAAACGCAACTAGCACCGCCCGTTGCCATCGTGTTCTAGGCACGCTTGGTACTCGATACAAAGTCGGCATCTACGAGTGATAGGGTTTGTTGTTATTAATAATTTCAAACAAAATTTCATACACATTACACAATAAAAAAACATACATAGTTTAAGAGAACCGTAAATTAAAATTACCCATCCAAGTAGCAAACCGGTCCTCGTGCTCACGTGGCACTTACTGGTTCTACCCAACTCCCTAAACAATTGCTTCGATACCATACCGTAACGCCTCCGCCCTAGTCGTATTTCTACTACCTAAGTAGGGTATCGGACGAAGCGCGTTACACCGACATACCCTAAACTCTAAGTAGTTTTCTTATGATATTCTTAGGACTTTAACAAGACATTACGTATATAACTCCTTAAGATAAAATTTACATAACATAATTGAATACATTAATAAAACATTACGAGCAATATTCAATTTCTCACGAACTCCATACCCCAAATTTACGTACAAAATAAAAACTAATATATGGTGCCTCACATGAGCCGGTTAGGAGGAGCCGACCGCATCCGTACCAACTTGTCCTTTTTCTCGTCAAGACATAAAAAAAATAACAACATGGTGAGTCGAAGCTCGGCAAGTGAGGTGATGCACGTGATATGCAATGTTGTTTTGACTTCCCACCATACTCATAAATTTTAATCTCGGGTACCCCGGGTATTAGCCGGTCTACTCTATTTATCATCCGGGTGGTCCGCGATCACCTTCTCGCTACAACGGAATTATCCCTCGTTGTAACTACCGTTAGCGGGAATCCATCGTCTAACAAGGTGCAAGCACACAACTTGATTTCATCCAGATGATCCTCGGATCATCTTCTCGCTACAACGGAATTATCCCTCGTTGTAACTACTATTAGCAAAAATCCATCGTCTAATAGTGCAGCACACATGCCTAGAGTACTGGACTACTAATACCCACTTATTCCAATTAGGTTATCAAACCTAGATGTATAAACCGTTTCTCAATCAATTGACTTGTCTTAAACCACCCACTATGCACATGATGCACGTGATGACATATTTAATCACATTCAACCAAATTCGAGTACCGACCCTTCATTCTCATGCCATACTCACGGTCCAACTCACACTCGGAATTTATCCATTGCTCACATACCAATCATGATACCCACAAGTGGGAACACAATCTCCGCTCATTAATATTGTTCATTAGGTTCATTAATATTTAAAAGAAGGTCCAAGCCCATTTAATTTAATCCAAGCCCATTAACTTTATCCTAGGTCCATTGACTCTATTTAATTCCATTTTATTTAGTCCAAGCTCATTTAGTTTATTCCAAATCTATTAATTTTGTCAAAGTCTAATTTTTTTTTGTTTTAGGGTTTATTACCGGGCAACTCCTAATTGAGTAAATAATTTTCTAATTTCAGAACATAATTAAATCTTACTCATTTTATTTTAGATACTAGACATATTTATTTATAACATATCCAAAAAGTAGGTCTAAATACCAAGTAGACAATTAATTACAAATTTTTGAAACTTAGGGAGCAATCTGCCTAATAGTAGTTTATCTAGAGCTATCCATACTAAATCGGGTGTAACTCTTTGTACACTAATCCAATGACCAAGAAATTTTAAAGGAAGTTATTTGAAACATAGATGAACAACTTTTATGCTTTAAGTTTCACCTAGAAATCGATCTAAAATCCTTGAATAGACACCCCAAAATTCGGACAGAGTTTACTCCTTATTAACACTAATTTATTAGTTCATTCCAAGCCAATTTTAAACATGTTTTAGTTCACTTAAATTTAGTCCAAGTTCAATCCAACCCATCACCACATACTTGGACATTTTACAAAAAATTATAACATCATAAATCATCACAAAAAGGCATCCATACATAGATTTATCCCAAGCATCAAGCATATAACCAATGAAGATTATTACAACCCATTAAATAAACACTAACAAAATAAATTTAAAAAAATAATTTAAGACATTAATCAGCCAAGAAAATGAAACCTACTTACCTCTTTTAGGTTTGAATATAGTTTTCCTAGCTCTTTTTCTTTCCTTTTTCCCTTCCTCTTTTTCTTTCCTTTCCTTTCTCTCCTCATGTTTTTCTTCCTCTCTTTTCTTTCTTGCCTTTTCTCTCTCAATTTCTAGTACCTACGGTTTACTAAAGTGTTTCTCCTATTTTAACACTTGCTATACATATATATACTTACTTTCATTTAGCTACAAGTGTTAAAAATTAATGGGATAAAGTGTAAAGGTTATGGGTGAGTCATGAGGAAAGTTGGCTGCTTTGGAATCCATAATGGGTGAGTTGGCATTAAATTCATTTATTGCATTTGCTTAGGTGTCTATATAAAATTTAGACTAATTAAAATCATTAATTAACTTAATTCAAGTAACTAAAACTGCTTTCTTTCATAAAAATTCGGAAATTTCCATTTTTAAAAATTCAGAATTTCTTTTCCCCTTAAAATTCCAGCAGTGTTTCCTTCTAACCAATCTATACTAAAATGTGCATAACTCTTTCTATATGTATCCAAAATTTATGAAAGTTTATAGAGAGCTATTACACACATAGAAAAACAACTTTTATTCTTTACGTTTTTCTCAAAAATCAATCTAAAAGCATCAAATAAATCTCACAAGATTCGGCCAGATTCTTCTCCCAAAATTCCAGCAGAATGCATTTCGAAACAACCCTCACTATAATTGGTATAACTCTTAATGTATAGGTCCAAATATTATAAAAGTTTATACAGGCCTATTAAACACATAGGTGAACAACTTTCATTCTTTAAGGTTGACCCAAAAATTACTCTAAAGGCCTCAAATAATTCACACAAAACTCGGGTAGAATATAGTCCTTAAAACACTCGATTTTGCATATTTAATTTCTTTAATAATTAAACCATTAATCTTAAGCACAATAAATTTAATTTAACATAAATCACATATTTCAAGCATTAATTTCTCATGATGAAATGATAATTACACTTACTTTTAATATACATATATATAGAATTATTCTAATACACGTCGTGTTACGGATAAGGGTTT
Source organism: Dovyalis caffra (assembly GCA_963924115.1). Classification (NCBI taxonomy): domain Eukaryota; kingdom Viridiplantae; phylum Streptophyta; class Magnoliopsida; order Malpighiales; family Salicaceae; genus Dovyalis; species Dovyalis caffra. Next base: position 3,461,820 of record CAWUPB010000030.1, read on the forward strand.
TTACGGGGGTTACAACCCCCTCTTGGATTGAAAGTGAAGTCGTTTTCTAGTTGACTTAATGATGTTTAGTTTCCTCTTCGTTATCCCACAAGAAATTAGAGATATAGCTCTGCATTTTGTTTAGTGAAGTCTTTGGAATCGAAAGAACCCCCATTGAGTATATGGCGATAGAAGTGAGCACCGATTGAATCAAGGTTATTCTACTTCCCATAGATAATAACTTGCCTTTCCACCCAGTCGCATTTTCCTTAATTTTTTTCTCCAATGCTACAAAGAATTCCATTCGAGGCTTACCCTTAAATAATGGCATGCCCAACTAAGTTATTACTTGAGAAGAAGAGGAAAAACCAATCCATGCTCGCTAATAAGAATTTCCTTCCCATAGATAACTTATTCGCTGTAATGAAAGGAACTTTTCCTTTGGTTCAACAATTGACCACTAGCTATTAAATATTCATGTAAGGGTAGCTTTATTTTTTCTAGGTTTCTTTTACTATAATTACAGAACAATAACATATCATCTATAAAGAGTAGATGAGAAACTAAGGTTACTACTCAACTCGCATACTATGGAGAAATCGTCCTTGCCTTATTCTTACACTTAACTCGTCTACCGAAAGCTTCCTGTGCAAGAATGAATGAAGCTGGAGAAATTGGATCCTCTTGTCGTACCCTATGAGTTGATTTGAAGAAGCCAAATTACTTGGAGTTCATATTAATAGTGTACCAATAATTAGAAAGACATTTTTTTTATCAAATCACACCAACTCCTGGAAAAGCCAAATCTCCTTAACACTTGTATAAGGAAATCCCATTATACTCTATCATATGCTTAGCCATGTCCACTTTTAGAATAACATCCCCCCGTGAACTCTTCCGTCAATCTCTCGTAAACATTTTTTGTGCAAGAACCACATTTTCGTTAATCAGTCTCCATTTAACAAAACCCGATTGTTCTTCGAAGATCAAGCAAGGAAGCACTTCACTCATTCTATAATTTAATATACGAGAAATGATTTTGTAGGCAAAGTTACGGAGGCTAATGGGTCTCATATCGGAGAAATTCTTAGGATTGGAACATTTTGGTATAAGAACTATAGAGGTAGCAGTAGCTCCTTTCGGGATCTCCCCTTGAAAAACTTCTTGTATGATAGCAACTACATCCTTAGTTATGATTTCCCAACATACTTTAAAGAAGGTCTATGTGAAGCCATCCGGAGTTGGTGTAATTAAATCATCCATCCCAAATACTATTGCCTTTATCTCTTCCAATTGAGGGATGCCTATAACGGTTACATTTTGCTCGATTAGAATTTGGAATCTCACCGAGGAAAGAAAATGATGTATCATATGATTGACTATTCAAGACATTCTAAAAATACTATATTGCTATAGCCTCAATCACATTATCATCTATACAATCATTGCCATTCTCTAGTGTAAGTGTAATTTTTTATCTTATGGCTCTGTTTCTAATACAAGCATGAAAGAAAGTTGAATTACGATCACCTAGCTTTAACCACTTGACTCTTGATTTCTCCTGTAACATTTGTTCCTCTCTGTTTATAAGCATGGCCAATATATCCTTGGTAGTAACTGATTTTGTAAAACTCTCCCGAGTCTACTACCTTTATAACATGGCTTCGCATGGATCACTTCGTCCCTTGCATGATCTAGTTTATGGTTTATGTTCCCAAAAACATTCCAATTCCGAGCCTTTAGTTCCTTCCATAAAGCTTTGAGCTTTAGTTGTAGGTTGAGGAAAGGAAAGTCTGCTATAAGTTGAGTGCCAATGAGACTCGAACAAAAGGAAGAAAATCTTCATGAGACAAGCACATTTGCTTGAATGAGAACCTAGCTAACATTTTATTACTCCTATCTTCCGTTAGTAACAATGGACAATGGTCCGAGTGTAACCGGGCTAAGTGTCCGCACTAGAGTCGTGGTAAATTTGAGACCGCTAACGTGTTGATTAATATCCCGTCCAAATGCTTTTAGATTCTCCCTAAGCATTATTGATTATTGCACCATGTAAAATTTCTTCCCATAAATCCAACGTCTTGAAGCCCCATAATCTATATAACACTATTGAATTCTAGTATGGAGTCTAAACCTACCTGGATGACCCTATACTTTCTTAGAGTTGTTCATAATCATATTGAAATCACCACCAATAATCCAAGGACTATAAATCTATAGAGATTGTAGATTTTCCCAAATAGTTCTTCTTTCTATCTTATCACAACTTGCATAGACTATTGTGAATAGAAATTGATTATGAGATAGTTTATCTCTAACTCGCAACCGTAATGGCTTAAGTGCATACCTCTTGAACATTTATTTCTAGTTGCTCCTTCCATAGAAGCTAGATGTGTTTGTTCACTAGATTACCATGAGCATAACTCGTGAAATTCAAAAACCTTGTAAGAGCTTGTAGCTTAACTCCCTGTCGCTTCGGTTCTAAGATAATAAGTAAGATTATCCGATGTCGCTTAATTAAACCCTTCGGATACCTCTTTTCATCAAGGGTACCCATGGCTCTAATGTTCCATATCAAGATGCTTATAGAGGAAGAGAGAAGAATGCTTCCCCATTGTGAGTCGTATTAGAATTGGTAACTAAGCTTCCATCGATCTATACAAGGCTCTTAAGTATCTTCTTCTTTTGTTTTTTGAAACCACCCTTCCTTGTTGCTCTAACTACCGAATCTTGTCTTGAAATACTTGAGCAACCCCGGGATGTATAACTATAAACTCAAAGCTACCCTCTAAAACTATATGCGAAGACAAAAAAAACTAATGTCTAATCTAGTAGCCTAATATCATCATTGGAACCTTGCTTCAAGATAGCTAGAGCATTGAATGAATTACAAGTTGATACACTGTGGCTATTTTTGGCATGAAGGATGTAATCTTACACTAGGTATTAACTCGCTTGATCTTTATGATGCTCAATTAGAAGAGGAGTCTGTATAGTCTTTCCGAGTTGAAACTCGTTATATCTAGTTCTCTAATTTGGGACTCATCATTTTTCAAAAATTACACTCGGTGCAGCAATAATTTCGGTATGCCATTCCACCTATGTCTTTGTTCTTTGCTTATTAATGCTAGATTCCTTACAAGGTTTTAAGCTTGGTTCTACCGTTAACTCGCATGTGTGTCTCCGCATACTCGTCCCTCTTCATATGCCCCCTACGGTAGATGAGAAACTTCTATCTTCTATAACCATTGTAACATCAATCCCCTACCGTCGTTATTATTATATTCCTCAATGACTTGTAACTCGATCTTATCGTAATTCTTAAATGTCACTATTCCCTTTATAAGTATTATTTACTTGTTCAGCTACTATGATTTCTTGTGATCTTGAATTTCTCCCTTGCTCTATTTGTGCAAGACTAGAATTAGAGGCCCGTAGCAAGGAGGGATAGGTACTAATTACGGTAATAGAAGTCTTAATGTAGTTTTTTCTAACGTAGCTCCCATCGAGCCTTTTTCTTGACTCTTTTATAACGTAAGTGTGTGTTGCATGCCCATCTCTATTTTTTACATGTGATTTCATACCTCTCTGCATGACACTATTACCCCCAGTATCTTTAGTTCTAATGATTCCTCTAGACCCAAATTGCATCTCTGCTGGCAAGTCATTAGGATACTAACTAACTAATGTTTCTAGCTATTTCTCTGGAGTGTGTGACGTTTGGTTTGTAGACAAGTTCCCCTCAATAACAGATGTGTTATTTTCTCTATAACTAGAGCTCTCTTCCTACATATACACTCTAGTATCCATAATTTCTTTCCCTTTATGGTTGGTTTGTAGACAAGTTGCCTTATCAGCATTGTAGTAATTATTTGGACTTGTATGAGGTCGCTCGTTGGAAGGCTTTTTGTTTGGTATTGATCCATCTTTTCTCCATCCTAGGTTGCTCTAACTTCTTGACCTAGTCACCCCATTGTGGTTGGTGGTTCAGTGTGTGCTTGATCGGGGGACGTTTACAATCGTTGCTTACAATATGCCCTTGCATTCCGTAATCGTTACAAAAGGTGTTATTAGATTCCATAGTGATAGGCTGCAGAATCCTTTGGTACTCGTTGTTGCCAATCGATTTCCAAACTCTTGCGGGAATAAGGGTCGTAAGGTTTATCTCAACACACACTCTAGCATGCATTGGATGAGAACCCGTTTTGGTTCCGTCATCAAGACGCAAGAGATTCCCAACAGAGCAGTACAATCTCTTGTAGGAATGCCTCAAGAAAGAAAGAGATTAGGAGACTTAGCAATTTTAGCCGAATCGCTACCGTTGAAGATTCTATTCTTGTATTGAAGGAAGAGTCCCATTTAAACAATCGAAAGGAGCAATTTCCTATTAGGTGAAAGTCCTACGTCTATGAGCCCAACTACCGGTGATTCTTTCAACAAAATAATCGTATCAAAACATGTCTAGGGTCGGTGAGCCCAACTACCGGTGATTCTTTCAACTCTTAATGTTGCGGTATATACTCTCGAATGATATTGATAGGAGATCGCCCCTTAGAGAATTTTGCCACCAAAGAAAACTGGAAAAGCTTGTTTGATTGTTACATACCCGCATCCGAGAACACCACAACTAGTTCTCATTCAAAGTGAGAGGGTGGCTATGGAGTAATGAGAATTGGGGGGAGGGGGGGGACTAACTCCGATGGGGTTTAGAGTGATGCATGGTAGCCGTCGCATTAGACCCTCTAGGGTTTATTGAATGATGAGAGCAGGTATAATTGATTCTAAAGTTGGTTTAATCATCTTTGTGATATTTAGATTATTGTGTTTATCTGCTACAATCTCTCGCATATGACATTGTTGTGTTTAAGGATGATGGCATTATGGTGTTTTTTGAGGTATTGTTTGTGGCTAATGACGGTGTGGTGTTTTTTGAGGTATTTACCGATGGGGGATCTAAGCTAGTCATGTGAGTGAGTGTGGTAGTAGGGATTGGAGGTAAGTGGGAGTTAGATGATTAGGAGAGGTGGGGCGGAGGGATCTCCCCCATGGTAGGCCTAGGGTAGAAGCTACTGCTGGCAACTAGGTTTTAGTGGTTTCTATGGTTTCGGGAGTACATTAATTTTTTTTTTTAAGAAATTTTAACGAAAAAGAATTCAAAAGACCATAGCAAACTAAATTAATGGAACATTTTAAGTTCATACTATAACTATTAATTTGTTTTTTCAACTGAAAAGTAAAATGAACTTTTAATTTTGAATTTATGAAAAGTTAAAATCTTTGATGTAGTAATAAAATACTAAAAGAAACTAAATAAAAAGAAATCAAGAAAAAGTGAAAATGTCTTCATACAAGAATATATTCGAACCTAATAATAATCACCAAAAGAGATAAAATTGCATTCTTCAAAATTCAAAATATAACTTTTTTACATAATTTTGGAATATAATAACCTTTGATATACAATCATGTTGGCTTGTTGTGGTCTTTTGAGCCCTGAGCTAACGCTTTGCTAGTTGTTGGGTCTCACGATTTACGTTCCCGCTGGAGACAGAAAGCTTCATTGTGTCCCAGTGCAAAATTTATATTTTTGCTCAATTAAATGACATTAAACATGTTCATAATTAAAAAATGATATTTAATTAGCATTGATTGAATATCAGTTAGCTCAATTGGTACAATAATTCAGGGGGTTTATGCAAATTGCTTTGTAACTAGAATATCATTAAATTAATAAAATTTTTGATGTATTAAAATATTTCCTACATGCATGCTGCGAGTTAATTCATCGGATTACTGCTCCGACAGTGTGCTTAACCATTGAAGCATCGGAAATTGATAGTTTTTAAAGAAAACAAAATGCATTGCTTTTTATGACAAGCTGTCCAACCTCAGATCTGATTCTACCATGCACTTTCATCTTGAAATGACATAGGTTCTTGCCTGTTTAGTAACAAAATACTTGAAAGTTAACAAGTATTTGAGACAAATCCATCTCAGAACTCACAGTCATAATCTGTTAATTAACCTAAGCCCCCAAACTTTGGATGAGCAGATGTGTTATTTTAGATGATACGTTTGTCCAGTATCTAATCGGGCGAATTCGACAGCCTCCCATTTTCATAGTTACCTCTCTGCCGAAGCTACCCAGTGGTTTTCCTTTGCCAGTCTCTCTTGCATGCACCAGTGGTTCATTCAAAGGACACAAAATTTAATTGATGTATGCATTTATTGTTTTGAATAGGATTCTGATGGCATTATTCTCTCTTGTCAATATTCAAATTTTATAAAAGACAGCATGAATTTTAAGGATATAAGTGTTAAAAAAGAATTGAAGAGATAGAATGATTAGTATCATTATAGTTTAAAACGAAGTGTAACTTTTCTATAAAGCGAGAAAGAAAAAACATAAGTTCGCTTTCACTTGATTTTCAAAGCAAGATGAATAATTTAAGACCTTAAAATATTTTTTTAGACTTATATATAGATTAGTATATAGAATTTACCGAATATCTTACTAGTAATATGAAAGTTTCACATAAAAGAAAGTAGGAAAGTTAAGAAGATAACCTTTAATATATGATTGGTTTAGCTGATATAACACATCCATGTATAGTTTCAAGCTCCGGCTTTCTACAAAAAAGTTAGCTAAATCACACAAAATAGCTAAACCTTAAATCTTGAAATATAAACCATAATCTATAACAAATAGAAGAATATTATATTTTGTGACTCTTAGCATAATTTTATGATGGAATTTGTAGATAAGTTGTGCGTTATGTATAAGATAAGACTGTAGGAGATAAAGAAGAAGAATCATTTTCAAATTAAATTGACAAAACACCTTCTCGTGATTTTCAAAATAGTAATAAGTTAAAATAAAAAGATATGAACCTATCAAAAACATATTTAATTAAAATTTTCATTTTTCACAACCGATCTTGTAAAATAGTTAAAAAAGTAGTAAAAATAATGACATGTACGTAGAAATATAATATTCATCCACATTATGCTTTTAAAGATTTGAATATCGACTAGAAAAAGAATAATGCTATCAAAATCAAATTCAAAACAACAAATGCAACATAATTTTGTGTCTTTTGAAAGAATGGCTTGGGTCTAGGCTTTTCTATATTGGAAACTGCCTTTAAAAACTGTTAAGATGAGTATGTCACATGCATCACGTATGAAAAAAAATAATTTTGACATAATAATTTTAAGAAAAATACCCATTTTTCAATTTCAAAGGCTTTTAAAGATGCACTTACTCTTTATATCTATCGAGTTTAACTTCACATGATCATTAATACATAAAATTAAGTTATTAAATATCTATCTAGTAGTATGAAAGTTTCACATAAAAAAGAGGAAGTTATAGAAATAACCTCTAATATATGATTATTGTAATCGATAAAATACGCCCATATATACTTTAAAGCTTCTAGGAAAAAATTGCTAAATGGCCTAAAATAGCTAAACATTAACTTTAGCTATAAACCACATTCTATAATAAAAGGAAGAATATTAGATTTTACTACTCTAAGAATAATATTATGTTGGTATTTATGGATGAATAGGGTAGTATGTGCAAGATAAGACTATGAGAGATAAGAAGTATCATTTCAAAGTTAAAAAGACAAAACACCTTCACGTGATTTTCAAAGTATAAATAATTTTTTTTAAAAAAATCTATAAAGCTACCAAAAACATAAGTAAAGTTGTTATTTTTCATAACTAATGCTCTAAAATAGGCAAAAGGGTAATAAAAAAATAATGACATGTCTTTTTTTTTTTTTTGTTGCAAAATTTACAAAGTGAGAGGTGAAAATATAAAAAAGATTCAAATAACAAAAAAATAAAAGAAAAATCAATAAATTTCAAATTTATCTTTCTATTGAAAATTACTTCAAATCCTACTAAATAAACTTAAAAACGGTTTGTACAAAATATAGAACATGGGAGTTGTCTTGTAAAAACTAGACTCGTTGGTTAGACCATAAAGCTAGAACTCAACATATTTTGATTTTAATTGAGCCATTTAAGAGAAACACTACAATAAAAATATCATGAAGTCTAACAAAATACATTTTTGAAGGTCTTAATTTGTTCATTTTATTTTAAAAATAAGTGAAAGTCGGCTTGTTGCATTTTTTTCTCCTCTATCCACATAAGAGTTGCACTCGGTTTTATACTATAATGATACTAACTATTCTATGTCTTTAATTCTTTTTTGAACATTTATATCCCTAAAATCAATATTATCATTTTCAAAATTTCAATATTGACTAGAAAAAGAATAATGCCATCATAATCAAATTCAAAACAACAAATGGATAAATATATTTTGTTTCTTTTGATTTGAATGGTGTAGATCTAGTTTTTCTGTATTGGGCACTACTTTTAATGACTTTCCAGATGAGTATATTACAATCATCATGTATAGAATAGATAAATTTTGACATAATAATTTTAGAAAAAATGCCCATTTTATCGAGTTCAAAGAATTTTGAAGATTCACTTACTCTATATATCTCTTGAGATTAAGTTCACAAGATCATTAATATGTATGCGGTAGTTGATACGAGCACATCCATATATACTTTTAAGCTCTAAGACAACTTTTTCTACAAAAAGTTCCCTAAACCTCACAAAATAGCTAAACCTTAAATATAGAACGATAAAATATAATCTATAACAAATGAAAGAATATTTAATGTTTTGACTCTTAGCATAATATTATAATGGTACTTATAGATAAGTTGGGTGGTATGCATGAGATAATACTATGAAAGATAACGAAGTAGAATCATTTTCAATGTAAAATGACAAAACGACTTCATGTGATATTCAAAATATCAATAAGTTCAAATAAAAAGCTATGAAGCTTCCAAAAATATATTTAAATAAAGTTATTGTTTTTCATAACCGATACTATAAAACAACCGAAATGATTAAAAAAATATTGACATGTGTAAAAAAAATAAAATTAATACATACTACCTTTTTCAAAATTTGAATATTGACTAGAAAAACAATAATGCTATGACAATTAAATTCAAAACAACAAATGCAACAAATTTTTTTTTTTTTTTTTGAAAGAATGGCATGGGTCTAGTTTTTATATATTGTGCACTACCTTTACTTATAAGATGAGTATGTCACATGCATCATATATATATAGACAAACTTTTGACATAATAATTTTAGAAAAAATACTCACCTTTTCAAGTTCAAAGACTTTTGAAGATGTAGTTACTCTTTATATATTAAGTTTAACTTCACAAGATCATTAATACATAGGATTAAATTATTGAATAACTAACTAGTAATATGAAAATTTGACATAAAAGAAAGCAGAAATGTTAAAAAGATAACTTCTAATATATGATTGATGTAACTTATAAAATACTCTCATATGTACTTTGAAGCTCTCGGCAAATTTTTTTCCGAAAACATTTGTTAAATCACCCAAAATAACGAAACATTAACTTGATTTATAAACCATATTATGCTAGTATTAGATTTTATTACTCTTAGAATGGTATTATGCTAGTATTTATGGTTAAGTTGTGTAGTATTTATGAGATAAGACTATGAGATATAATAAAGAAAAATCATTTTGAAATTAAAAAAAAAAAAAACAAAGCACCTTCATGTGATTTTCAAAGTATCTATAACTTAAAATATAAATCTATAAATATGCAAAAAAAAATATTAAAATAAAATTGTTACTTTTCATAATTTATACTCCAAAACAGATCAAAAGGGTAATAAAAAATAATGACATGTTTGTTTTGAGGAAATTTAAACAATGAGAGACTAAAATATAAAAACTTTCAAATAAAAATAAATAAATAATAGTTTAAAAAATTTCAAATAAATATTTTTCTTGAAAATTGTTGCAAATGTACTAAAAAAAGCTAAAAAATGTTTTGTACTAAATATAGAATGTGGAAATAGTTTTGAGAAATCTAGAGTCTTTTGTTAGACCATAAAGCTAGAGTTCAAAAGATTTTGATTTTAATTAGAAATTTAAGAGAAATACTAAAATAAAAATACCATGAAGTCTAACAAATACATTTGAAGGTCTTAATTTATTCTTCTAACTTCTAAATTAAATGAAAAACAACTTGATTTGTTTTTTTTTCCTTCCCCTCAATCCACATGAGAGTCGCACTTAGTTTTATACTTTAATGATTAAGAACTATTCTATCTCTTTAGTTATTTTTTAAACACCTATATCCTTAAAAATCAATATTATCTTTTTCAAGATTGAATAGAAAAAGATTCAAAATTTTGATATTAAATAGAAAAAGAATAATACTTGTCATAATCAAATTCAAAAGATCAAATGCATACAACAAATTTTGTTTCTTTTCATTGAGCGGTAAGGATCTAGTTTTTCTATATTAGGCACTACCTTTAATGACTTTCAAGATGAGTATGTGATATTCATCATCATCATCATCTATATATCTAAAATAAATAGCTTTTGACAAAATTTAATTTTAGAGATAATACCCATTTTATCAATTTCAAAGACTTTTGAAGATTCATTTACTCTTTATATCTCTCGGGTTTAACTCCACAAGATCGTGTATATATATATATAATTAACTTAGTGACTATCTAACTACTAATATCAAAGTTTCAATAAAAAAAAATAGAAAAGTTAAGAAGATAACTATTAATATATGATTGTAGTAAGCTGATATAACACATCCACATATACTTTCAATATCAAGACCAACTTTTTCTACAAAACATTCCCTAAAACTCACAAAATAGCTCAACCTTAAATCTAGAACTATAAAACATAATCTATAAAAAATGGAAGAATATTAGATTTTTTGACTTATAGGATAATAATATGAGGGTAATTATAGATAAGTTGGGCTATATGTACCGGATAATACTATGAGAGAAAAGAAAGTATAATCATTTTCAAATTAAAACGACATTGCACCTTCACGTGATAGTAAGAGTATCAATAAGTTAAAATAAAAAGCTATAAAGCATCCAAAAATATATTTTAATAAAGTTGTTGTTTTTCAAAGCTGATTCTCTAAAACAGATCAAAAGGATAAAAAAATAATGACAAATGTGAAAAAATAAAATTTATCCATACTATATTTTCAAGATTTTAGTATTAAATAGAAAAAAATAATGTTATGACAATCAAATTAAAAACAACAAATGCAACAAATTTTATTATCTTTTGAAAGAATGGTGTGGGTCTAGTTTTTCTACATTAGGCACTACCTTTAAAAACTTTAAAATGACTATCACATGCATCATGTATGTGCATGTGTGTGTTTGTGTATGCGTGTGTGTGTGCGTTTGCATATATATGTATAAATTTTTACGTAATAATTTAAGGAAAAATACCCACTTTTTCAAGTTCAAAGACTTTTAAGATGTAGTTACTTTTTATATCTTTCAATTTTAACTTCACAAGATCATGAATACATAGAATTAATTTATTGAATAACTAATTAGTAATATGAAAATTTCATATAATAGAAAGCAAGAATGTTAAAAAGATAACTTCTATTACATGATTGATCTAATTGATAGAATATTCTCTTTTGTACTTCGAAGCTCTAGGCAAGTTTTTTTTTGAAAATGTTTGCTAGATCACCCAAAATAAGTAAACACAAACTTGAGCTATAAAAAATATTCTATAACAAAAGAAAGAATATTATATTTTATATTTCTTAGAATAATATTATGATGCCATATATGAATAAGTTGAGTAGCATTTATGAGATAAGATTGTGAGAGATAAAGAAGAAGTATCATTTTGAAAATTTTTAAAAAACACCTTCATGTGATTTCCAAATTATTAATAACTTAAAATAAAAATCTATAAAGCACTTAAAAGTATATTGAAGTAAAGTTGTTGCTTTTCATAACCGATACTCTAAAATAGTCAAAAGGATAATAAAAAATAATGACATGTTTGTTTTTGCAAAATTTACAAAGTGAGGATGAAAATATAAAACTTTTCCTATAACAATAAATAAAAAAATATTTTTAAAAATTTCAAATAAATCTTTCTAAGATGAAAATTATTTTGTACAAAATATAAAACGGGATAGTTGTCTTGAAAAAACTAGACTTTTTTGTTAGACATTAAAGTTAGAGCTAAAAAGATTTTAATTTTAACTAGACTATTTAAGAGAAATAGTAAAATAAAATACAATGAAGTCTAACAATTACATTTGAAGGTCTTAATTTATTTATCTAATTGAAAGCCATCTTGATGTTTTTTTTTTTTTTTTTTTGATCCACAAGAAAGTTGCACTCAATTTCATTCTATAATGATACTAACTATTCTATGTCTTTGATTATTTTTTAAACACTTATCTCCTTAAATTCAATATTATCTTTTTCAAAATTTCGATATTGAAAAAAAAGAAAAAACAATACTGCTATCATAATCAAATTCAAAAGAACAAATGCATACAAAAATTTTTGTTTCTTTTGATTGAATAGCATGGATCTAGTTTTTATATATTAGGCACTACCTTTAATGACTTTCAAGATGAGTATGTCACATTCATCTTGTATAGAAAAAATAGTTTTTAAAAAAATAATTTTAGAGAAAATAATTATTTTATCATGTTTAAAGAAATTTGAAGATTCACTTACTCTATATATCTCTCAATTTTAACTTCACTAGATCATTGATATATATAAATTAACTTAGTGAATATCTAACTCGCTAATATCAAAATTTCAATTAAAAAAAGCAGGAAGTTAAGAAGATATCCTTCAATATGATTGCAATAATTGATATAACGCATCCACATATACTTTTAAGCTCCGGATCAACTTTTTCTACAAAAGTTCTCTAGACCTCATAGATAGGTAAACCTTAAATCTAAAACTATAAAACATAATCTCTTACAAATGAAAGAATATTAGATTTTGTGACTTATAGCATAACATTATGATAGTACTTATACATAAGTTGGACGATATATACGAGATAATATTATGAGAGAAAAGAAATTAGAATCATTTTCAAACTAAAATGAATAAGTTAAAATAAAAAGTCTGTAAAGCTGCCAATATTATATTTAAATAAAATTATCATTTTCCATAACTAATTCTTTAAAGTAATCAAAAGGATAATAAAAAAATAATGATATGTGTAAAAAAAATAAAAATTATCCATACTATCTTTTTCAAGATTTTAATATTGACTAGAAAAACAATAATGCTATGACAATCAAATTCAAAACAATAAATGCAACAATTTTTTTTCTTTTGAAAGAATGGCATGGATCTAGTTTTTTTTTATACCGTGCATTGCCTTTAAAAACTTTAAGATGACTATGTCAAATGCATCATGTATATAAAAAAAACAATATTGACATAATAATTTCGGGAAAAATACCCATTTTTACTAGTTCAAAGACTTTTGAATGTGCGATTACTCTTTATATTTATCAAATTAACTTCACAAGATCATGAATACATTGAATTAAATTATTAAATATCTAACTAGTAACAAGGAAAGTTACAAAAATAACTTCTAATAAATGATTGTTGTAAGCTGATAAAATACGCCTATACGTAATTTGAAGCTTTAGGGAAACTCCTTTTAGAAACAAATTGCTGAATCGCCTAACATAACTAAACATTAGCTTGAGATACAAACCATATTCTATAGCAAAAGAAAGAATATTAGATTTTATTACTCTTTGGATAATATTATGACGATATTTATGGATACGTAGGGTAGTATGTATGAGACAAGACTATGAGAGATAAAGAAGAAGAATCATATCAATATTAGAAAAGTAAAACACCTTCACATGATTTTCAATGTATTAATAATTTAAAATAAAAAATCTATAAAGCTACCAAAAACACATTTAAGTAAAGTTTTCGTTTTTCATAACTAATACTTTAAAATGATCAAAAGGGTAATGAAAAATAATGACATCCTTGTTTTTGCAAAATTTACAAAGTAATAGATGAAAATATAAAAAATTTCAAATAAAAAAAAATTTCAAATTTACCTCTCTCTTGAAAATTCTTGCAAATCCTACTAAATAAGCTTAAAAAGGTTATGTACAAAATATAGAACATCGGATTTATCTTACAAAAACTAGATTTTTTGGTTAGACCATAAAGCTAAAGCTCAACGATTTTGATTTTAATTGGAGCATTTAAGAGAAATACTAAAATAAAAATACTATGAAGTCTAACGAATACATAAAGTTCTTAATTAATTCATCTAACTTTAAAAATAAGTGAACCAACTTGATGCCTTTTTTTCTCGATCTAGAGAGTTACACTCTGTTTTAAACTATAATGATACTAGCTATTCACACTCTTTAATTCTTTTAGCACTTATATCCCTTAAATAAAGATTACCTTTTTCAAAATCTCAATATTAACTAGAAAAAGAATAATGCTATTATAATCAAATTTGAAACAAAAAATGCTTAAATAAATTTTGTTTCTTTTGATTGAATGGTGTGGATCTAGTTTTTCCGTATTAGGCACAACCTTTAGTGACTTTTACTATAGGGCGATGTAGAGAGGCGATAGTTCGAAAATAGAGAATGGACAAAAAATAGAGTCGTCGACTAGTATTAAGGTCACTAGAATATGACTAGTCTACTTAGAGTTCTAGGTAAGGGATCGGTTAGATGTAAGGAAGATTAAAAATCACTCTATCATGTTCGTATGAGGCAAGCTGCATTGCATACAAATTCTATATTTTGACTTGATTCCTAATTTATTCTATGATGAAAATCTATACATATTTCTAAACATTTGCCAACCAATTGAGTGATTCGAAACTTGACCGGTTAGGGGCCTTATGCTCACTCCGAGATGAATGTTTACTAAATTTAATAAAAATAAAAAGAAGATGATCATGCACAAGAATATACAGACTTGGTTTCAAGTAGATGAAAACACGACTTGACAAAATATATAAAAATCTATTGCTTCATTTAGGTATATGGAACTAAAGCTTAATGAGATGCACAAAAATATGCGACTTGGTTTGAAAATGTGTGAAAACATGACTTAAAAGGCTATGCATAAACACATATGATTTTGTGAAAGATATTCGTAGAAAACATACGACTTAATAATATGCATGAAAATATGACTTAAAATGCTATGCACAAAAACATATGGCTTGATAAAATGCGTACAAATAGCTTAAAAGGCTATTTACAAAAACATGTGGCTTAAGGAGATGTGTGAAAATATATGGCTTTAAAACAAAAAAAATAGACAAAATAGGTAGCAATGGTAAAAATGGCAAATTAGACAAAATTGATAGAAACAACAAAAACACTCTAAATCAAGGTTAAGACAAACGTATATTTAAGCATTGGATTTTCAAATGAACATGCATGATCGAAAAAACAAGAAGAAACAATCCGACTCAAGTCTCATATCGATACGATTTCAAACTTCATAATTTTCAATCATAAACAAGCATAAATGACAAAATTGATAAAATTGGCATATAACAAAATTGTTAAATGGAAAAATCAACAAAGCGATCTGAATCATGTTTTAGATCGACACAACTTTAGACACCATTATTTTCAAACATAAATAAGTAAAAATGCATAATTAGTAAACAAGTTGGCATAATTGGCAAAACTCAATCAATCACAATAAAAATAGCTTAATCAAATAATAAATTTATGGCACACTAGGATTAGCACTTATCCTAGATAATTTATGAAATTAATACCCAAACTTGTCGTTCTAGGTCCATCATAAAGCATTGAATCGATCTTACTTTTCTTAATTTTTGAAGGTCTTGAAGCCCTCAACTTCAATATGCTACGACGTATCTCAACACACTTTAATAATATTAAGAAAGCATAAATCACATTTTGATAAACCTAATTAATTCCAAAATTATTATATGGATGATATAAATAAAAATTCAAGAGTTTTAGAAACTCACCTCGCAGTTAAAAGACTATGACAAGTTGTTAAGATGTCATTAAAAAGTAAAATGATCAAAATAATCTTTTAGGGTTAGTTCTAATTTCTTCAACCCCAATGAAGATTGATTTCTTTTTCAGTCTTCTAGAAAGGAGAAATGGCTACTCATTGAAAATTTTAGGTTGTTATAAATGATTAAAATACCCTTAAAGTTCATGGAATTACAAAAATACCCTTTAATTAGAATTTGAAAAGTCAATAGTGTGTTGCGTGAGTGACACTTGTGTTTGCTCGATTTACATGATAGACCTCAAAACCCTCAAGCTGCTATCAACTCCTTCGATCACCGTATGACTTCCTCCAAGCATGTGGTCGGTCTAAAAGCGATGGCCAAACCTTACTAACCCTATGACCAAAGTTGTGTTAAGCATGACCGGATGAAGAGGGGTGATCAACGATCAATTGTAATTGTCATCCTTTCTTTTTGCTTGATCTTAACAAAGAGTGATGAAGGTGGCTATTGACTAAAACCACTCTAATGAATCTATTTTTACATGTTTAGAGGTTCTATTTACTCTAGATCTAATGATATAGGTGGTATTTAGAAATAGGTCGATTAGTTTTTTCTTTGATTTGACCAATTTTGACACATTTTGTTAGGATTTTAATGGTAATAGGCTTTTAAAAGGGCGAAGGATGTGTCTTTGGTGGTGGTGATAGTCGATTTGGTTTGAAATCGGTAATTTTTTAGGTTAAAAAACAAGTTTGGTTGCTCATCTTCTCTCTCATTTTTTGACCTTCTCCCCTACTTTCTATAGTGTAATCCATTTAAGAAGATTTGATCCAAGATTAGGCTTCAAGTATGTGGTGGTTATTAGGGGTGGTGTTGGCCAAAAGGTGGTGTTCTGTGGAGATAGGTGGTTGGTAGGTTTCAATCACGGGTAGACTACTCAACGAGATGTTTGGCTGGTCAAAAAGGTAGATTAAGGGTAATTGGCTGTAGTTGGTTAGTGGGTAAAGGAAACAAATTTGAGAGTTTGTAATTGATAATTTTTTTCTTAGGGAGAAAGATTTTTTCCTATTAGTCTTTATTTTTTTGTTTTTTTGTCTAGAGTTTTTTGTTTAGGGTTTTCTATCCAACCTTTTCTACTTGCTTAGTAACTCGGATAGATGGAGTTTTTATATGTAAGGTTTTAGGATTTCTTGATGGATGATCAAAGTCTATTTTGGTTTTCCATTTTGCACACCTTTTGCATTTATACCCTCTTTTTTTTTTTTTTATTGCACACCCACTTGAATTTCTTTTATGCTTACTTCACTTGATTTTTCCAATCGGCATCCAAAATATTATTTTTCCAATTTATCTATTTTTTATTTTTTTTATAAAATTCATAAAAATAAATAGGGGTAAAAAAACTAAGCAAAATAAGCTAGGTATGAAGCGTATTGCTAGAGCTATTTCTAAAGCTCATATTTCATCTCTCTTGTATATTAATTAATGTATATGCTTATTTAGAATGCTAGAGGTGTAGGTAATACGGCCACTATAGAATACATTAAGGTTCTTAAATATAATTATAAACCAATGATGATAGTTATGATAGAGCCTAACTTAGAAGGGGATAATCTTATTAAAATTGATAAGAAATTGAAGTATTCCAACTTCATGCATTGTGACCTTATTAACAAGCATATATGGTTTATGTGGAATGGTGTTATGCAAGTCTCTTTTATGGAGGCTAGTAGCTAGTTTATTATAGTTTCAATTTAACGTTATGATTAGGCATCTAGGAAATGTTCTTTTGTCTATATGAAGTGTTATAAAGTGGTGAGATAGAACCTTTGGAATGATCTTACCAATTTTACATCTACGGCTCAATATCCTTAGTTAATTGAAAGTGATTTCAATGTAATTACAAAGATTAAGATAAGTTATGTGACTCGAATATTAACCTTTCTAGTGTTTTGGATTTTAATACCTATTATAAAAAAATTGGGGTTAAGGATGTAAGGTATCAAGGTAGTCATTATAATTGGTGTAATAATGAAAAAAGGAGCCATTAGGTTTTTAGAGAGGCTAGATAAAGTCTTAGAGAATGGGAATTTTAAGTTTGCATTGTGATGGTGTGTCGTATCGCCAACAAATTAGTAATTTATATTTTTCCTTACAAAGCTTGCAATCACGGTTATGTAATCAAGGCAAGTAAGGGTCTAACCTACAGGAAAAGGGAATCAATTGATTGTTTTGGTTATTTGAGTGCTCTTGCCATGTAAAAGGAGGTTTCTATGTTTGAAATGCTTGAAAACAATACAAAGTTGTAAGGAATAATAATATTAAAGAGGCATTGGTTGAACTTTAGTATCCACTTTTAGTTTGGTCATTGATCATCGATTAAATAATTAACTTATCCTAAACATGACTATTTATCATAAGAAAACAATATGTATGTTGACCCTAATCTTTTCTTTTACTTAGTCATTAACCGATTATACAATACCCAATTAATTTTCTAGCTATCGAACAACTTATTAAATGCTAGATAGATTTAATCCAATAACAACATTAAAATGAGAAAGATAGGTGAAGCTAAGATAACTTTCTAAGCACTAGAGAAGATGTAATATAACTCTATGTTTTTTTAGGAATTGTATGAAAACATCATATAATCATCAACCCCTAGCTATTACCACATGCAAGTTTAGACAAGTAATTACATGGACTTACATACTTAGCTAGAAATAAGTAATATGACTAAACAACTAGCGTGCACTATAATTAATTTAATCATACGATTATGAACCAATTATACAAAAAAATATAAACCCAATAAAGATAAGTTTAGTAATAAAACCGAGTAATCTCCCGATGATTAACCAAAATCTTCAACTTGATTCAACCAAGAATGGAGTTTAGTTGTTCATAGTGAATTATAAAGATAATTTTTATAAAAAGTGGTTGCTAAAGATTGGCAAAGTAGAAGATAGCCAAATAGCACCTTAGCTTTACTATTTATACCTAAAACAAGGGTTACATCACATGTGTGCTAACCCCACATAGCCATATGACTTAATACATAAAGTTACATGGTTTGTTGCTTAATATCATGTGGTTTGGAGCCTTGAAAAATAAGTATTACACTCGCTTGCTAACCGGGACACACGACCATATGCCTTTGTTCTTCATCCCTTATTGTCAAGCTTACGCCTATGTATATTTCCTCTTCAAGCCATGTTAGACCTCTTCTCGCTTGTGTAGACTTGCCTTACTTTGATGACATGGGCATGTTACTTTGTACTACAAATTATGTGTAATACCTTCTACCCATGTAGACTTGTGTTTGCTTGAGAATCCATATGATTTCTTACTTTAAGTCACATGGCCGGTAGCTATTTTCTTTATTATTTCACATCGATGTGTGACTCTTTTAAGCCTCTTTAAATTTTCTCTTTTCCTTGCTTCGATTCATTGTTTTTCTTATAAAACCCAAAACCGTCACCTTACTCTTAAATAACATAATATATTATAATAAGTACTAGAAAATTCAATGTAATAGAGTATAAAAATCATGCTAATTATGCACTCATCAAATACCCCCACACTTAAATTTTTCTAGTCCTCGAGCAAAATAAATAAAATAAAACCTAAATCATTTTTGTAGAAATCATGGTTGCATTTAGCATATGCAATAAGCCTTTAAACCCCTAGGTTACCCCACGGTGAACGAGTTGTGTCTCATGAGGGTTTTCGGATGATAAACTCTTAAAATCATCCCAACAAATGCCATAACAATATGATTGTTCTTTAAACATCGATGCTTAATTTAGAATTCAACAAAATTTAATAATTAACTTGATGATGTTCAAGATATTATTATCATATCAATGGATGTCTCTAAATTAATTTATGCATCTTCATAAATAAACATAATTCGGGAATGCAACACTAACTTTACTTTTACCCCTTTTCCACTACTACAAGGCAATATAGAGAGATTTTCTTTAATCAATTTTTTTTTCATTTTAAGCATCCCAAACTCTTTTTTGTTTCAAGGCCTTAATAGTTTTTCCCTAAGTGGTCACTTACCCTTTTTACACGACTATCGACATTTGTGATGAAGGTAGCCGGTTACTTAGCAAGTCATCAACCTAGAGTGCTTTACATACCGATAATTTGAATCACTGTTTGATGTAAAAGTAAATATTTTTAATGAATACTCCTAGTCACTAAGCAACTCAAATTATTGGAGCAAAATTCATACACTTAATCAAAATTAACAATGCATACAATTAAAGATTCAATGAAGATTTTGATACCAATTGAAGGATCATACATCCTACGAAGGTGCAAAGTAAAAAAAAATTCCTCCATCAAAGGCTTCTAAGATCACACTTCGTTGAATCAAATAATCATATACATGCGAATTAGAAGCAAGAGTAAAGGATTACCTCTTATAGTATTGATTTACCCTTTACGGAAAAGGAGTCATCCAAGTGTCCAGCCTCCATCGATAATCCATACTCTTAAACACCTATAAAAAAAGCCGTAGAAATCACAGAGTACTCCAATCCTTCTATGTAGTTTAGAAATTAAATTAAGGTTTTTAGTGGCAACTCGGGCTTTTAAAGAGAGGATACGACAACTCTAGCTTTGGGGAGATAAACATTTTTCTCTTTTTCTTTGTTTTTACGAGTGTGTTTTTGTGCATGTATTTTTCATCTTTGTCACCTCCCTTTTATTTATATTTGGAGTGGCATAATTATCCTCATAGGACAATGAGTTGTATTATGGGTGAGCTTTTTTATCTTATCCTTGTATACCCCGAGCCTTATCTAGTTGAGCTCAAGTTTATCCTCCCACCAAAATATCTTATAGGATTTTAAATTAAGTCTATTAGCGTAAACTCTTTTGGCTCAACTAACTACCAATTAATTTAGACTATCCAAATAAATTAGGCTAGATATTTTTAGGAAGCGCACATTAGGAAGTAATTTCCTAATTTATCCTTAAACCAAAATGAAGAAACTATTTTTCTTTTTAGGTAACTTACTTTCAAATTTAGAACCAACCTCCAAATTAGAAAAATAATTTCTAACATAGGAAACTTTCCATTATAGAAAAAAAAATTAAAAACAAAAAATTTTTCATTTTCTAAAACCTTTTCCAAAATAGGAAACTTTCAAAACCGAAAACCTTTTCCAAAATCTTTGCTTCTCATTTATAGAATGCTTAAACTTATGAACTCAATAGGCTCCTAGATATATGTTGGCAATATATCAACAATAAAAGATACATTTTTTATCTCTTGATACATAAATTAAGATTGGCTTCTAGCAAGGCATGTTGACTACCTAATTCTCTTGGATAATTAATTAATCTACAATTACCTTTCATGAGCATGATTACCATACAATTTATTCCTCATGTCAATTTATCACGAGTGTGATTTCAAACTTGATTTATAGTTTGTTCTATTATGATCACATAAGTTTTCTTTAATTCCCAAATGTCTTAGCTCTTGAGTAAATTAACTATGCTCTATTGGTTTTCTCCTACTATGGCCACAAATTCCTTAAATAGATATTGATTGAAGTGCAATGTGATAATTTGTTTAACATATAAGAAATGATATGTTCAATCTTAGTCATCCACCAATTTCCATTAGATTCTTAGTACGCCCAATGAATCACCCATGTGCAACTCTTGATTGAGCTTACTAAAACAAGTGTTAAAGTACATAAATCCTCTAATGAGATAATCGTGATAACTTCAATTTAAAAGATAAATTATACCCATCTCGTATAAGTTTCCTATAGACTAAAGAAAATGGGTTTTCCTAGCGAGTCAAATCTAGTGATATGTTCTTTAACACTAATCACCTAAGTGCTTCCTTTGGCATTACCATGCTAATAGATGTGAGATCTCTTACTCCTATTTTATAACATGAGCATAACACTCATAAGTCTTATTGCATATAGTCAATGTCTATTCTTGATAATGCTATGAGTTAGGACATTTAATGATATCATTTAAGTGCATTAATGTTTGTCTCATAACTTTCGATCAATCATTAATGCAATGCATATCATATGGACTTTTATATAATTCTATTAAAATATAAATGACTATAATTAATAGAAAGACTTCCATTTTATTAATAAAATAAAGAACGTAGCATTATAATAAGTCAAACCATCCAAATAAGGTTGGATCTTAGACAACTATACTAACACAAGCATCCGACCTTTATTGATTATCCACATAGCTCAAACACCAATACAAGAAGCAAAAAAGATCCTAAATTGCTAGCTCTAATCCTTTTGTGTAGTTAATTTTTCTCTAGAAATCTTATGCATCAACTTTTGGCTTTTTTTGGGAGAGATGCAGCAACTATTATTTTAAGAGAGAAAAACATTTTTTCACTTTAATTTTCCTTATGTCATGTTTTTTCTTTCTTTTTACTACACTTGTTGAAAAAAAAACTAAAACTCGATTCAAGGTCTAATTAAAAGAAATCAAGAGAATGAGGACCAAACAATTTCGATTAAAGGCATGTGTGGTAAAAAAATAAAATAAAGAAATATATAGTGAAATTGAAAAAAGTAGACACATGAAGTACAAAATTTGATTTTTATTCACTAACAAACGCTACTATAAAACTACCATTTTTTGACAAAGAAAAAAAAAGAAAAGAAAAAGAAGTTGCCCCTTCCTTAAAAAAAAAGAGACTAACCAAAAAACCTTTTAAATTCAATCCCAACCCGCCGGATTCATCGTCGTTTCGCTCCAAATTTGCTATTCTTCGATGCTAATCACCCCCAACAACAACCACTAACTAGAATTCTGCTCTTAGATCAACTTTTCCCAATAAGTTCCTATGGCTAAAAACGATGGAGGAGGCTGAAAAAGAAGAAAGAAAGCCGATAACCCAACTAGAATAACAACTTAGCCAATTCTCCATTTTTTAGCCATCAGTCGCTTCCACCACTAAAGAAATATTCTTCCCCTATTAAAATTAAATTCCCATTTAAATCCAAATAAAATATTATTAAATCAATCAAATCAAAGAAAAAAATCAAAATCTCAACTCGTTTTATAACCCGTATAACCCGCTGCCATAATCAAGTTTTATCCCAATACAGCAACTATTTTTTTCTTTCTTTTTTAACTAACTATTCTTTTTCCATCTCTCATCCCTCTTATATATAAGGGGAAATAGCTTCTCCTTGTAGGTCAAGGAGATGTTGCCTATGCGGGCTTTATCTAACTCTATCCTTGTAAATCCTAAACCTCATCCAAAAGTGCTCAAATTTATCCCTCCACCAAAATATCTTATAGGTTTTTAAATTAAGGCCATAAGCCTAAAAATTTTTGACCTAATTAATTATCAATTAATTTAAAATATCTAAATAAACTAGGTGATATATTTTTAAGAGGCCTATGTTAGAAAATAATTTCTCAAATTACCCTTAAATCTAAATTAGAAAACTAATTTTCTTTTTAGGTAACGATCTTCCAAATTTTGAACCGACTTCCTAATTAAGAAACGGATTTCTAAAATAGGAAACTTTCCATTTTATGCAACCTTTTCCAAAACAATAAACTTTCCAAAATATTGAACTTTCCATTTTCAAAATCTTCTTCCAAAATTGAAAACTTTCAAAACAAGAAATCTTTTTCAAAATCTGTGCTTGTTTTTGTTGTGAGAATGTTTAAATTTTTATGTGTGACTCGATAGACTCTTAGATATGTTGATAATGTATCAAGAATAAAAGACACCTCTTTTATCTCTTGATGCATAAATCAAAATTGGCATTTAGTAAGGTATCATAACTATCCAATTCTCTAGGAGATTAATTAATTTACAATCACATATTTCACAAGTATGGTTAACATATAATTCATTCCTCGAACTTGGTTTATAGTCCGTTTGATTACGATCGCATAAGTTTTCTTTGATTTTTAAATGTCTTAGCTCTAGAGCAAACCAACTATGTCCTATTAATATACTCTCACTATGGCCACAGATTCCTTAAGCAAACATTCATTGAAGTGCAATATGATAACCCCTTTAGCATATAAAGAATGACATATCCTATCTCATTCATCTACCTATCTCTATTAGATTCTTAGTACACCCAATGAATCACTAACATACAGCTCTTTACTCGGATCATCAAAATGAATGTCAAAGTACATGATGAGTGCATAATTAGCATGATTTTATACTCTATTACATTGAATTTTCTAGTGTTTATTATATTATATTAGGTTAATTAAGATGAAGATGAAGGTTTTAGGTTTCATAGGAAAGATGACAAATTAAAGCAAGGAAACCCAAAACCAAAGCAGGAAGGAAAGAAATCATCAAAAAGAGCTTAGAGTCACATGGTTGTGCTAATCATAAAGCCATATGGGTAGTAGCATTCCAAACGACTAGAAAAAGAAAACCTATACGACCGTACGTGTGTAAATCTGGATTGTCTTCCAAGAGAAAAGAAGACCGCATGAGCTGTAGGCATTCCATATTATTTACAAAGAAGAGAGACATAATCATGTTTCATAAAGCAAAAGAAGTCTACATAGGCAAAAAGAATTATCATGGCTTGAAGGCAAAAGGCACATAACCGTGTGCCTCTATTCAGACAAATCATGTAATACCCTTTATTCAAGTTTTCAAACCATGTGAAGTTGAGCGATAAATCGAGTAACTTTGTTAAGCAACCTATGTGTTGATGCTTGGGCTGACACCTATGTGATGTAATCCAATTTTTAGCTATAAATAATGATGTTTAGGTTTTATTTTGGGATTCCAACTCCCAATAGCCACCATAGATAGAAAACTCTCCCTTGTAACCTATTATGAACAACTAAACACCATTCTTTATTGAATCAAGTTGAAGCTTATGGTTAAATCACTATGAGATTATGAGTTTTATTTTTAAACTTATCTTGTTTGGGTATTTTATGTTTTTTTTTATATGATTGGTTTATAGTTATGTGATTCAATTAATTAGAGTACATGTTACTTGTTTAATCATATTAACTTATTGCTAGTTAAGTATTTAAGTCCATGTAATTGCTTGTTTAAACTTTTATATGGTAGTAACTAGGGGTTGATGATTATTTTTCATTTTTTCGTTCAATACCTTGGAAAACTTAGAACTAGGTTACGTCTTTTAAGCGTTTAGGAGGGTGGCTTAGCCTCACTTTTCTTTCTTTGATTGATGCTATTATTGGATTAAATCTATCTAGAGTAGGTTATTAAGTAGCTAAAGAATTAATTAGGTATGGTATA
Source organism: Dovyalis caffra (assembly GCA_963924115.1). Lineage (NCBI taxonomy): Eukaryota > Viridiplantae > Streptophyta > Magnoliopsida > Malpighiales > Salicaceae > Dovyalis > Dovyalis caffra. The sequence goes on from CAWUPB010000030.1 coordinate 3,487,031, forward strand.
TTTGATTAATGACTACGTAAGAAAAGGTTGAAGATAACATACATGTTGTTTTCATACGATGAATATTCATGTTTAGGATAAGTTAATGATTTGATCGATGATCAATGATCAAACTAAAAGTGGATACTATAGTTCAACCAAGGTTCCTTTATTATTGTTATTTTGATTTACTTTAATTATTTCCAAACACTTCAAACATAAAACCTTTTTTCTTTATTGCTTTTACACTACGAAAACAATCAACCAAAAGAAACTATCAATTAAGCCTCTTTTCGGTGGGTTCAACCCTTACTTGCCCTAATTACACTATTATGGTTAAGCTCTATAAGGACATTATAAATATCTAATTTGTTGACAGTACGACAAGTCATTAAATTTTGACGTCGTCGTTAAGAAAGACTCGCATTGAAAATTAGCTATTTTTTGGTATTTTGACTATTCTTGTGGTTTCATTATGGCTGGTACATGACCAGGACATAACCAAGTGATGTGATTTTCAACCCTAAGTCGAAAAAGAATTGAGCAAATTGAGAAGAGAAGCTAGACTAGCTTCAAAAGAGAGGATTAATTCATTCAAGAGAGTAGTTTCACTAAACATAACTATTGTTCTTAAATTTTTATTGTCAAGTGATTTTGAACGAAATGTAATGGCTACGAATAAGGTAAATAGGACTTTAGAGTTAGCTACTCCTAACCTTAATGACCAGCCCTTGTGTATCGAGTTCTCTAATCTCAATGTGGCATTTAAACTAAAATTGAGACCGATATAGTTATTACCGAAATTATAGGCCTTACGAGAAGACTCCATAAATATTTAAGGAGTTCTATATGGTCCGCTCAACCATGAGACCACAGGAGTATCAAATGAGCAAATTAAATTACGGCATTCCCTTTTTCATTGGATGGGGATGTTAAGGATTGGCTATATAATCTCCATACATGACTTATTGATTCATGAAACAGGACAAAATAGGCCTTCTTACCGAAATATTTTCCTACTTCGAGAGCTATAAGTATACAAAAAAAGATATGTAGTATTAGACGAGTTCAATAAAGAGACATTGTATAAGTATTAAGAATGATTCAAGAAGTTATTTGTCAACTACCCATACCATCGGATTTTAGAGCAATTACTAATTGTATACTTTTGTCAGGGATTACTCGCTATGCGAGAGGAACATGATAGATGCTACTAGTGGAGAAGCACTAGTAAATAAAAGACTTCATGCTACAAGAGCTTTAATATCCAACATGGTTACAAATTCATAATAGTTTGGTGTGAGGGTTGATCACATACCAAAAAGGGTAAATGAAGTCAACGCCTTTAGTTTGGAGTAGCAAATGTTTGACTTAACTTCATTAGTAAGGCAAATGGTTAACTTCATTAGTAAGGCAAATGGTTGTGAGAAATCTATCACTCGTTAAGGCTTGTAGAATTTGTTTGATTATAGAACATACTACCGATAAGTGCCTATCATTGCAAGAGTGGTCAATCACGATCCTGTGACCCTTTCTCCAACACATATAATCCCGGTTAAAAAGGCCACCCCAATCCGAGATATGGAGATAATCGACCGAGTTGGTAAAATTTCTATCCATAAAGGCAACAAGGATATCAACCTAAGCCTTTTCAGCAACATGTCCCCCAACGTTCGGAAAATTCATTGAAAAAAATGATAAAGTCTCTTGCTTTGAGTACCAAACAATTCCTACAAAAGATAAGGTCAAGCATTCGGAACCATAAAAATTAGATGAGTTAAATGGTGACTAACATAAGTCACCTAGAGACTCAAGCCAAAGGCAAATTGCTATCCCAAATCATGGTAAACCTAAAAGAGAATATGAGTGCCATGACCTTAAGAAGTGGTGCTCTAGTGGAGAAACCTAGCAAGAAAATGTCTATGGTAGTCGATGAAAGAAGATTAGAGCTTAAAAGAAAGAATCAAAACATGCCAAATGACGAAGTTACTCCAAGGCCTAAGGTAAATTATAACTTTTTTATTTAGTTTCGACTAATCATGCATTATTTCCTAATAGGTTAGAGAGGCCTAGGAAAGAGAAGATAAAGAAAGAGAAAGAAAAAGAGATATTTGAGTTGTTTAGCAAGATCAAAGTGAACATACCTCTCTTGGAGGCCATTAAAAAGGTGTCTCGATATGCTAAGTTTTTAAAAAACTTATGCACAAACAAGAGAAGACTGGACATGAATGAAAAGGTAAGGATGGAGGAGCATGTTTTTGCTATGTTACAAAGGAAACTTCCTCCCAAATGCTCGGATCTAGGTATGTTCATGATACCTTGTCAAATTGGTAACAATAGAATAGACAAGGCTATGATAGATTTAGGGACATCAATCAATGTGATGCTATATTATATGTATGTTGTACTAAATCTAAGATCTTTAATAGATACCAATGTTATCATCTAATTGGTTGATCATATTAACGCTTACCTTGAAAGGATAGTAGATGATGTTCTTGTACAACTGGAAAAATTTATGTTCCTAGCCGACTTCTATGTCTTAAAGATGGGAGATGAATCTCTCTATAGTCCCGCATGATTTTTATTAAAGAGACCATTCCTCAAGACAATAAGGAAAAACATCAATGTCCATAAGGGAGCTCTCACCATAAATTTGATGTGAGATAAATTAGTTTAATATCCTCAATGAGGTTGATGTTAAGGTACAAGGAAGGTAAAGCATAAACTTGATGATAAAATATCCCATTGATGACGAAGGTAACATTGACCCGAGTGACGTTAAAAAAAAATGCTTATTGGGAGACAACCTAATGACTTTTTGTAAATTTTATGTTTTAATTTAATGTTCAATTTAGTTGTTTAATTTTGTTTTAAATTTCACCCGTACTTAACTTGATCGTAAAGATGTTGCAACATAGATACTTTGGTATGTTAAAAGAAGAAAAGAAACACAAACATGGGCGGTAGGATTTTACACGACTTATGCAATTAAAAAATGCATGTGTGTGTATTTGGTTAGAAGTTCAAGAAAATAAAGAGGGTCACATGGTACTAGTTGAGGGACATGATTTATAGAAGAAAATGGCACACATATGTGCCTAAAAAATGGCTGAAAAATCAAGAAAAGGAGAGAGGTGACACAAGTAGTTGGTTTTCATACAGCTTTATATAGCAATTTGACATGATCGTGTGACCAAGGCAATGTTATAGAGATGTTGAAGATGAAAAGGCAATACGAGTAAAAAGTTTTCATATGGGTTATGCAAGTAATTTCACACGACCGTATGACTTAAGTAAGACAGCTTTAAATTCAAAAAAAATAATAATAATAAGACATGGGTAGATTGGTTTTACATAGTTTGAAGAAGGCATTCCATATAGCCATACGGAATATGAAAGGTTGGTCTTATTGGGAAGAAGGAAAGGCACATAGGCGAGATAGGGGAAAAGACACGGTTGCATGTAATTTTCACACCAATGTGTCTCTCTAGCCCAAAATTCACACTCGTTTACCCCTTATAAAACCTACCCCTATATAAATCTAAACCTAATAGTGTCACTTCATCTTCTATAATTCTTTGATTATAGTCACCACCCATTTTTCCATAACTTAATCTCCTTCAACTCTTCGGCTCTCTCACAAAAAATTACTAGCCACCATAACATCCCACCTTCACAAATCAAACACTACCCTTCTATTATTACTCATTAAGGAACCTTAGCTTCACCACCCACTCCCAACTAAAAAAATACTCAAGCTTAACCAAAGATAACAATGTCAACCTCTAAAGATAAAGGAAAGCAAGTGGTAGAACCAAAAGAGAGAGCACATTAAAAAATGATGGCTAAACGGGAGGGATATCCACCTCGATCCGGTATTCCTCCCGTTTACCTAAGAATTGAATTTATTGATAATGATCATGAGTTCTATTATAATGTCTTAAAGAATAGGAAAACAATGCCTAATTGGTATACCGATCTTCGAGTATTAAAATTTTTAAGTTATTGATCGAGGTTAGGGAGATGTTGGATAGTATAGGATGGGTTGGATTATTGAAAATTGATGCTCCCTCTTATAAAAAATTGACTTTATTTCTAAGTTCGTTTCAACTTGAGACATTAAAGGATAGTCAATCATAGGCTTATGAATTTTTCACATTCGGGGTAGCTAATAAGAGGTGTAGTCATGATATGATAGAAATAACGAACATGTTTAGTTGGCCATATAATGATGTAAGGTAACCACCCGTTGTGTTTGAGAAGCCCTTTTAGAGGAAAATTACCAGTTCATAAAAAGAGTTATAATATCCCTCTCAATCGAAAGCCTCGATAATAATAAGCCTAACATTTTGATATATACACCATATCTTGGCTTACACATTATATCGATGAGAAAATAGTAATGGTATGGTAAGTAAGTTAGAGTTGGATATGTTGTTCTTCATCGCTAACAAGGCAAAAATGGATTTTGCCTATCTTCCGGCCGAATGCTTTTTGACGATCAAGAAGTCGAATAAAGGTAACGAGTGTTATTGGTGGGTTCATCTCCCACATTATCAAGAAGTTGAAGCTATTCAGCTGGTGCACCATAACATTAGCACTAGTAAAAGGGCATGATATCATGAATCTTAAGAAATTATTCAAGATTAGGTAGTTGGAAAAGAAAGAAAAAAGATACCTCTTCGATCGACTAATAGACAATGGCTAAATGAGGAAAGTGAGTCAAGTAATGAAGGAAATAGAGATGATGAGGCTCTACAAGTAGCTGAATAGGTTCCACTAAAAGGGCGCCTCAGTGGCTAATCGGACAAAAGAGAGTAGCTTACATTATGGTTGGATGACTTCCAACTAAACATCAATAACTAATTTGACCTTTTGAATGAGCAAGTTTAGAATGTGAACAACAATGTCAATAGCCTATTTGAATTTTTGAATAAGCAAATTTAGAATTTAAATAACAATGTCATAGTCAAATTTCATACGCTTAACACCTAGATCGACCACCTCTACGCTACCTTCATGACACATTTTCCATGACATCCACCATCTTTGTTACGAGGGCTTCCATCCAAATTTTCTCTCTTATCCCTTTATCTTTCATGTTGTTTAATTTGATATAGTCTATAGGATATTGAGAACAATGTCCAATTCAAGTATAGGGGCATGTCTAGCATTAAGGTTTTTTTCTTTTTATTTTTTATTTTTTATGTTTATTTATGTAATTTATGTGTTTGTTTTAGGTTATCCCCTAGTAAAAAAAAATAAAAATTTTTAAAATGAATGAAATGAATGCCATGATTTAGTGTGATGTTCTTCCTAATTGATATTTAATGATAAGTTTAATGAAATTTGATGAGATAATTGAGAATGTTTAGGATATTATTGTTGTAGATATGCATGCATGCTTGAAAGCTTTATGTGCTTTTATGATTGAATATAATTTAGGTAGTAACATTGACTTCGTAAGTATACCTTTGAAAACTATACCTAAGCATGGTTTAAATAAATGGGATTTTCTAATTTTTTATGAAAATTTGAAAAGCATTCCATTAGAAAATATGGCTCGATTAAGTAAAAATTATACTCCAATTATTTGAGTTGCTTAGTAATTAGGAGTATTCATCACAAATGTTTATTTTTACGTTAAATAACAATTCGAATTATGAGTATACACTTTAAGTTGATGACTTGTTAAGTAAATTGTTACCTTCATTACAAATGTCGGTATTCACATAAAAAGGCAAGTGATCACTTAGGGAAGAGTTATTAAGGCCTTAACAAAGATTAAGATGCTAAAAAAGAAAACATTTTGATTAAAGAAAATCTCAATTTATTGCTTTGCTTGTAGTGGTGGAAAAGGGGTAAAGGTAAAGATTGTGTTGCATGCTTGAATTGTGTTTGGCTATAAAGATACATAAATCAATTTAGGGATGTGCATTGAGATAATAATAATATTTTGAACATAATCGATTTGATTGTTGGATTTTGTTGAATTCTAAATTGAGCATCAATGTTGAAAGAATAATTATACCGGCATGACAATTGTTTGAACAATTTTATGGGTTTATCGTCTAAAAACCCTTATGAGATATAACTCATCTAGTAAGGATAACCTAGGGGTTTAAAGGCTTGTTACATGTGCTAAATACAATCGTGATTCCTACAAAAGTGAGTTAGGTTTTCATTTTTTTCTCTAGGACTAGAAAAGTTTAAATGTGAGGGTATTTGACAAGCACATAATTATAATGATTTTTATGCTCTATTACATTGAACTTTTTAATATTTATTATACTATATTATATTAATTAAGATCAATATGACATTTTTAGGTTTTGTAAGAAAAATGATGAATCGGGTAAGGAAACCCAAACAAAAACAAGAACGAAAGAAATCATCAAGGAAGCTATGAGTCGGACGACCATGCCACTCATAAAGGAAATTAACTACTAGTTATGTGACATTAAGGAAGAAATCTTGCTTAGTAAAAAAGCTATACGGGTAGTAGCATTCCACACAGTTAGAAGAAGAAAATAATGTCAAACTAGATTGTCTTTCAAGAGAAAAGAAGACCACGCGAGCATTAGGCATTCCACATGGTTTGTAGAGTAGAGAGACATGCATGTGTCTTATAAAGTAGAAGAAGTCTACACGACCGGAAAGAATTAAGATGGCTTGAAGGCAAAAGGCACACGGTCATAGGCCTCTATTCGAGTAAATCATGTAATACCGCTTTTATTCAAAGCTTCAAATCATGTGAAATTGAGTAACAAACCATGTAACTTTGTTTAGCAACCCGTGTGACCATGTGGGGTCGACACCTATGTGATATAGTGATGTTAGGGTTTTGTTTTGGGATTCTAACTCCCAGCAGACCACTATATATAGAAAACTCTTCCTTATAACCCATTATGAACAACTAAACACCATTCTTGGTTGAATCAAGTCGAAGCTTTTGGTTAAATTACTATGAGATTATGTGTTTTATTTCTAAACTTATTTTGTTTTAGTATTTTATGTTTTTCTATATGATTAGTTTACAGTTATGTGATTAAATTGATTAAAGTGCACCCAAGTTGTTTGATCATATTAACTTATTATTAGTTAAGTATTCAAGTTCGTATAATTACTCATCTAAACTTGCATGTAGTAGTAATAAGGGGTTGATGATTATTTTTCATGTTTTTCTTCAATCCCTTGAAAAAAATAGAACTAGGTTAAATCTTTCTAGCATTTAGGAGGGTGGCTTAGCTTCACTTGTCTTTCTTTGATTAATGTTGTTATTGGATTAAATCTATCTAGCACTTAGTAGGTTGTTCACTAGTTAGGGAATTAATCGAGTATCGTATATTCGATTAACGACTAAGGAAAGGCTAGGGACAATATACATATTATTGTCCTATGGTGAATATTCATATTTAGGATAAGTTAATAATTTAATCGAAAATCAATGACCAAACTAAAAGTGGATATTGAAGTTCAACCAACGTTCCTTTATTATTGTTATTTCAATTTACTTTAATTATTTTCAAACACTTCAAACACAAAACCCCCTTTCTTTATTGTTGTTACACTACGAGAACAATCAACCAAAAGAAACTCGTTAGTTAAGCCTACTTCCCGTGGGTTTGACCCTTACGTGCCCTACTTATACTATTGTGGTTAGGCTCTATAAAGACATTATAAATATCTAATTTGTTGGAGGTATGACATGTCATCGGTACACCAATCCTCTAATATGATAACCGTAATGACTTTATGTCAAAGAACCGATTGCACCCATCTCATATGATATTCTCATAAACTACACCAAATAAGTTCTCATGACGAGTCATATCTAGTAATATATCCTTTAACATTAATCATCTAAGTATTTGCTTTAGCATCGGCATGCCAATAGGTATGAGATCCTATTGCTATCTTATAGCAAAAACATTGCACTCGAAGTCTGATTGCATATAATCAATGTCCATTATTAACAATGCTACGACTTGAGACATTTAATAATATCATTTAAATGCATTAATATTTGTCTCTCATCTTTCGATCAATTATTAATGCAATACATATCATATGGACTTCTATCTAATTCTATCAAACTTTACTATAACTCAAACCTTAATCTTTATTTTGTAATAAAGCATTTTAAACCATATGCAAATAAGAATTGAGTTGAAAACCAACTAATAAAGTCCATATTAAGTACTCCCTCCATTCCAAATTGATAATCCATTTGATTTTTCCTAGAGTTTAATAAAGTTATTAATTATAATGTTATATCAGTATTTTTAATAATAATTTTTTAACATATATTTTTTTAGAAGAAAATCTATCTAATTTAATCCAACATTATAAAATAAAGTACTTTTTTAAAATAAAAAATACTCGTATTAAAAACTTTGACAAAAAAGAAATATTTTGAAGTAAATATAAATGGAACGAAAGACAATTATTTTGGGATAGAGAGAATATTATAGTTTTTTGGTAAGATAATTAAGCATAGAAGAGGAGAGTTTTTCATAACATTATTATTGTTGGGTTTCCAACTTGGATTACCAATAGATAGTAGGTGGTTTAGCATATGCCTAGCAATGATGATCAAATCTTCTATTTAATGTTTTAGCATTCATGTCAATAAATAAATAAATAAAATAATGTTTTTAACATCTTGGCAAATCATTATAGAATTTATGATGTTGATTGGAAGCATGTTTACCTTACTAAAGAGCAATCTTTTAAGCATGATGCCTTTGAAATCCTATTTACTTCAGCTCCATTATCTTGTATTTGTTACTGTTAAAACTCCAATATGTTCCCTCATGACTATAAATTCAAGGCTAGCATTTTTATTTTTCGATTCCAAATTACGTGCACGAATCCATTCAAATTGCTTTCATATTCCTTTAGAACACTGGTTATTAAAGAAGATAGAAATATCCTGCTTCTTTTATAAAAGTTGTAAGTGTCTTTCTCTAAACACGTAACTATATAATAATATTGGTGCACATTTCGCTGCATCATCTCAGGTTATGATTATGTTGCTTGGTCGTACTAAGTAATACTAATTTATATTTGACCACGAGCAACTGAATTAGCAATGGGTCGCATAAAATGATCCCCACTCCTTCAGCCCAACGCGCCAAACCCAACAGCCCCCGCCCCACCGCCCACCACCACATATATATATATGTTAAGAACTAGTAAAAATCATGTGAACTAAAAATTTCCTACATTTATATACTTCTATATACATTTATTATTCATTAAGTACCGAGATATGGGCTATGGATATTATAGATATAGCTAGCATTGACGTTTTTGCAAATTTCTTACATTCAAGTCGATTTCTTTGGTGCATTGTTAAGAGTGGGTTTTGTCAACTCTCTATCTCATGATATTTTGTCTCAACTCCTCACACCTACTTTTAATATTTAGCAAACTTCCATGTATACAATTAAGGATTAATTAATATGTCTTTAGCATGTCTAAAATCCTATTTGATCACTATGGTTCTTAATTGACTGGTTAATCTTTATTCAGAATAGAAAGAAAAAGTTATTTTTTAATTCGATGTTCCTCTTGTTCTATCACAAGTTTAACTATTTTTTTTTTTTTTTTTTTTTTAAGCAGACTCCTCCAACTTGAAAACTGAACAACAAATATGGACATGCTATTTGGCATTTTAGTTTCAGTAGCTATAGTTGTGGTTTTGGTGCTTCTACTCTGGGTGTGCTGGTGCATCCGTAACGAACCTCTAAAAGCAAGAAAGAAGATAGAAGGTGGTGTCAAAGATCTGACGGGCATGGATTCACCATGACCAACTTAGTGCCTCAAATGGCTCCAAAGTATTAATTGGACTTAATTAATTGACATCTTCAATAATTAGTTGCGCTAGTAAAACATAGTCATAATTGTTTATTGTTTTCTCCAATTTTTTTCAAGATTTTGGTACCTATGCATTTTTCTTTGTTGAGGACTACTAGGAAACCTTCAAATTGCTAGTACTTCTATTATTACTTCTATTATTTTCTTTTATTGATTGATTAGCTGTTTATTTTATTTCAATTATTATTTAGTAATTTTTTTTTTTTCATGATGGCAAGTGCGGTAACAAGGTTGTGTGCATCCCTTTACAGCCGATGTTGTTGTCGATCTTGATCTTGATATTTACAAGATGGTATCCATGAGTTCTTTTTCTTTTGGGCTATTGCAATCTGTCCTACATAATTTTTAATTTAATTAGTTGTCCCAGTTCTTGCTTAAGTTAATTCTTTTGTCAACAAATAGCATCATCTTTTTTTTTTTTCAAGTCTTTGAACCAATGTCAACCAATTGGCCCTTCACCTAGTGATTTACAAGAATTATAATTTTCATACTATTAAAAAATAAGATTTAAAACTCATAATTTCCACATATATTAAACCAAAGTCTTTGGACCACTTATGTAAACTTTATTAGGTTATCAAAACATATCTTATTAATAAATATCTTGTGCTTCCCAATCGAAATTTAAATTGTGGTTTTTTGTACGTGGTCATGAGGTCAATTTTTACATTCTATTCTCTTATAAAATTAAATTTAATAAGTTAAGATAATTTAGATTTGTATAAGTTTCAAATCAAAAGTACTTTCAATGTTATGATTTAGTTTTTTTTTTTTTTTTTTCAAGTGCTTTGGGTTCTAGCATTATGACCATATCAAACTTTTTGAGAGATTTCATATGCAAATATAGTTCTACATTGGTAGAGTCTAGCAATGTAATTTCATACGGAATTAATCAACCATTCAACCTAAAAGCTGGAATTGTTAGGAGTTATTCAAAAAATGATTTTTCCTTAATTTTTTTATACTTTTAATCTAAATCCAAGATTGGCTACTAGATATTTGGTTTAATGATATGTTTCAATTTTGCTAATGTGATCCTTGTTATTTATCTTTTTCTCATATTAAATTTGATACATGCATTATTTTTTCATTCTTATTTCAATCCTTTTCTTACATTCCAATACTGAAAAAAATAATTAGTTTACATATAAGTGTGTATTAAGTGATCTATTTAAATGGAAATATTTTTATATTTGATTTTTAATAGATATTCTTAACACATAATCATTAATAATTACTCCATGAAATAATCTAAAATTTATATGTTCAATGCACTAATTAAAGAAATCCACAAAATTGGGATGTTATCAAGTGCCTTGGTTGAAGGTCGAGCACCATATCTTCTAAAGACACATGGTAGGGAAATAAAGCCTAAAATAGCCCTTTGTTGAGTTATGCAGCAATCATGCTTGACTTAGTCCACTAATTCTTATTTAGGCTATAGTAAATCTTGCTATGAATCAAGGGGGAAATAACTATATAAGTAGATATAGTTTAATGATTATATATTTGAAAAATTTTGTACTTTTAGTTTATTTATTTATTATATAATTTAATGGAGAAAGACAATCTCTATTATGTAGTTTGAATAAACCTTCCAATAAATCTAAAAAAAGAATAAGTATAAGAATATGAATATAAATTGAGAAATTTTAAAGCTAATAACTTAAAACAATGCTACTCTCCGCCAAAATTAGCTTTCCTATTTTTGATTCCTTCACCATCGCCATAACATCCTTTTTAGTGTATTGTCAATCAACAAGCCTAAAAAGTAGCTCCAACTTTCAACTAAGATACACAAGAAACACTAGACTACAACTATCTCATAATGAATATACATGTTTCTTATGCAATTCAATAGAACCAATGATCGTATGCATGCCACGAGATGCACTGCCCCAACCCCAATACATTTCACTTCCCTCTACGAAGCTACATAGAACAACTCTATCCACACCATTTGTATATAAAAAAATGTCTAATGACCAAAAAGACTATATTTTTTACATTTGACACCTACGATTATAAAAGCCATACTCTTTCTATAAATACAACCTTCATCCCAAACCAAAAACATATTGCTTCTTTCCTCTTTCCAATAAACCTATCAAAAACCTTGTATCCAAAATTTCATTTTCTTCCTTTCAAAAGTCATGAAGGAAGTGCATCCCGGGAACAAGAACGAACAACAATTGAGCACTTACTTCAACCAACTATTGATAGTCTAAAGATTATCACTTTAAACAACTAGATGATATATATGTAATAGAAAAATGTCCAATCATTTGCACTTGCCATGCATTCAAATTTATCACTTTTTAAACTCGCATCCAACTTAATCATTGACAAGCTATATAAGGCAAATTTTCCCACTTCACCTAATCATGGTCAAGCAACCGTCATACATATGGTGCTCAATTTCAACATGCTAAATTCATAGCTCCTTCTATTCTTCTCTAAAAGCCTTCTTTATCTTCTCTCTTCAATTGCTCCAATCGAGCGACATTATGAAAACCTCAATTTTTTTTTTCTATTTGAATGCTCAAGACCGCCCAATGGTGCTAATAAAAAGGAGAGGTAGGGGGAGGAGCACGGGACATGGGTGGGGAGAGAAGAAGACGTTGGTTTTATTTCAGATTTAGCTATATATGAGTAACTTGGTTTTTTGGATATAAGCAATATAAATGTCTAAGGAAAAGAAAAAATATATATATCTTTGAATTAAGGTGAAGAAAGACCAAATAAGAAAAAGAGATTTAGGTTAGGGGAAAAAATGAAAAAAAAAAAAAAAGCTTTGGCTTCACCTAAGCTATTTGTTAAAGTCGGCCCCTCAAGGAAGAAGATTGAGAGACATATAGGTTTTGGCCTTTAATAAGTTGACTCGGGCCTTCGTTAAGCATAGCCTTAAATGCGTTATAGAAAATAGAGACTCCACTAGATTAAGTTTTAGAGTAGGCACGGGGTCGATGCCCCTTTAAATGATTTTCTCTCAAGACGAATTTTTACAAACTCGTCCGCCTTATATTAACATGAAATTTTGAAGTGTGTTACATATGATTTGCTTAAGTTTAAATTTTTAACCTTTATACTCAATCACAAATATTAAGGATAATTTTGCAAATCATTTTTGTTTTTGTTTTTTCTTATAACGTTGCGAATAGACCATCAAGCTAAAAGTATGAAGAATAAATTATGGCTGCAAACGGGGTAAATAGGACATTAAAAGAGCTAGCTATCCCCGATCTTAATCGGCGACCTTTATGCATCGAATTCTCGAAAATAGAGGTGGCATTTGAGCTGAAATCTAAAGCTGATATACCTACTTTTGAAATTTTAAGGTCTAACTGGAGAAGACCTCCACAAACATTTAAAAGAATTCTATGTGATATACTCAACCATGAGACCTTAAAGAATATCAAAGGATCGGATTAAGTTAAGGGCACTTCTTTTTCACTAGATAAGGGTGCTAACGATTAGTTATATGATCTCCTTATAGGATCAATTGATTCATGGAATAGGATAAAGCAAGCATTCCCGATGAAGTAATTTCCTACTTCAAGGGTTACGAGCATAAGGAAGAAAATCTATGGGATTCAAAAATTTATTGGAGAAACTCTTCATGAGTATTAAGAGTCGTTTAAGAAGTTGTGTTCTAGCTACCCACACCATCGGATTTCTAATCGGCTATTGATCATTTATTTCTAAGAGGGTTTGCTCCCTATGGAGAGGATTATGATCAATGCGGTAAGTGGAGGAGCATTTATAGACAAAATGCCCAATGCTCGCTAGGGATCTAATATCAAATATGGCTACTAACTCACAACGAATTTGGTGTGAGGATTGATCATGCACCAAAAAGGGTAATTGAGGTAAACATTTTGAGTTCGCAGCAATATATATCATATTTAACTTCCTTGGTGAGATAGATGGTAGTTGGTAATCTACAAATGGTTAAGGCTTGTGAAATTTGTTCTACGACCGAACATAAAATAGATGCGTGCTTGACCTTACAAGAGAGGCATACGAAATAGGTGCATGAGGTCAAAAATTTTAGGAGTGGCTAACCAAGACCGTATGACCTTTATTCTAATACGCATAATCTTAGATGGGGAGATCACCCTAACTTGAGATATGGGGAGAATAGATAAGGTGGGAAAAATTTATACCAATGAAAGGAAGTAAGGGTACCAACCTAAGCCTTTCTAATAACAAACCCCATCATAATCTAAAAATTTTCTAGAAGGAACAATGTAGCCTCTTGCTTTGAGCACTAAGCAATTCCAACAAGAGACGAGATTAAGCATTCAAAACTTAGAGAATCAAATAAGTCAATTAGTGACTATGGTGAGTCGTTTAGAGGCTCAAATTAGAGGAAATTATTATCCTAAAAGGTGAAAGTCCTAAGGAGAATGTGAGTGCAATGACCTTGAGTAGTGGTGATCGGATAGAATAGCTAAGCAAAAGGAAGTCTAAATCATTGAAAGAAGAAAAAGTAAAAACGAGAGGAAGAGAATGAGAGTGCAACCATTGATAGGGTGACACCTAGCCATAAGGTCATTTTTTATCCTTCTACTCTATTTTTAACTAATCATGTGTCATTTCTTAGCGAGAGTTAGAGAAGCCTAGGAAAGAAGAGTTGAAGAAGAAAAAAGTGAAGGAGATCTTTGAGATATTTAGTAAAATAGAGGTAAACATACCTCTATTGGAGGCCATAAAACAAGTGCCTCGATATATCAAGTTCTTAAAGGACTTATGCATCAATAAAAAGAAGCTGAACATAAAAGAAAAGGTAAGAATGGAGGAGAATGTTTTGGCGGTTTTGCAATGGAAAATCCCTCCCAAGTGCACCGACCCAAGCATGTTCATTATACCATGCTAAATCGATAGTAAGAAAATAGACAAGGTCATGTTAGATTTAGGTATATCAATCAATGTAATGTCATATTCTATATACACTCGTATTAAATCTAGGGCCTTTGAAAAATACAAATATGATCATACAACTAGTCAATCATACTAATGTCTACCCTAAAAGGGTATTGGAAGATGTTCATATGCAAGTGAATCAATTTTTATTCCCAACGAATTTCTATGTCTTGAAGACGGGAGATGAATCTCCCTATAATCCCGCACCTTTCTTGTTATGGAGGCCGTTCTTAAAATGGAAAGAACAAATAAAAACATTTATGAGGGAGCTCTTACCATGGAGTTTGATGGTGAGATGATTCGATTTAGCATCCTCGAAAAGGATAATGCTAAGGCACAAGGAAGCTCGAGATCAAGCTTAATAATGAAAGATCCCCCTTCATAGGGAAAGGTAAGTTTGAGCCAATGACGTTAAACAAAAACGCTTACCGAAAAAAACCTAATGATTATTATAAAGTGTATGTTTGGATTTAAATTTTAAGTTAGTATTTAAATTTTTTTTTGTTTAAAATTTCACCTATACTTGACTTAAATGAAAGGATGAATAGTATACGTAATCGGGTATATAGATTTGGCTAAATTTCCAAAGAACAAAAAGAGACACATGGGCGAGTGGCAAAACAACACGATTTAAAGAAAAAAGTCACATGCCATATGACTAGAAAAGGCTAAAAATTAAAACTAAAGAGAAAGACCACATGGGTTGAATGGGATACACATGATGTGTGAAGAAAATCTACATAAACATATGACTTGAATGGAATTATGTTATACGGGCGGAATGGGATACACACGATTTATAAAGAAAAGCTACACGGCCACGTGAGTTGAATGGAATTATGTTACATAGGCAGAATATGACACACATGATTTATGAAGAAAGTTACACATCCATGTGAGTTGAATGAAATTGTCTTACATGGGTAGAATCGTTTTTACACAATTTGCGGTAGGATTCCACATAACCGTATGGAATTTAAAATGTTGCACTCGGTTAAGGGAGAAAAAAGGCACACGGTCAAAAGGAAATACACACGGTTTGCATGCAAATGTTACTCGGACATGTCCCATTTCTAGGCCAAAATTCACACGGTTTAACCTCTCAAAAGCCCAAATTTTATAAACTAAAACCTTAAATCATGTAACTTCATCTTTTCCAAAAAAACTCAAGTGTGCCACTAGCCCTTCTTCTCCATTCTTTCTCCCATTTTTCAAATCTATAAATCTCTCATATAACCAGACCTCAAATCATATTTCCATAAACCACCACTCTTTCATAACCCACTAAAGAGCCTTTCTTTCACCACTCAACAAAGAACCAGTGCCCTTTCTTTCCCCAAAGCTTTTCCATAAATAAAAATGTCTACCTCAAGAGAAAAAGTTAAAAAAGTGGCATCACAACAAGGAAAGAACTCTCGTAAAAAAGAATCAATCATGAGGGAAGGCTATCCTTCTAGATTCTACCCAAGGATAGAGTTTGAGAATAAAGAGTAAGAAACACACTATAATGTTTAAAGGAGACGAAAGTGATAGAAAATAGGTACGTGGATGTGTAAGCACTAAAAGTTATGGGTTTGTTGGGAGAGGTGAGGGAGATGTTGAAAATAATTGGATGGGTGGATTTGTTAAGGATAGATGCTCCTTCTTACAAGGAGTTAACATGGGAATTCTTTGGTTCATTTCGGGTGGAAAGAATGAGGGAAGAGTAATAGTTGATTCATGATCATTTCATGTTTTAGATAGCAAATAAAAAAAATGTTATATAAATATGAACATGATGGTAATTTTTTTGATTAGCCACATGATGGCGCAAAGCTACCACTAACGGGTTTCTCGTGGAGATTACGAATTCACCACGAAGGTGTATAATTTATCGCGATAAAAAACATCGGTAATCATAAATGATGTGAACTCCATGTATAAAGATATGAGACCTAAACATCTTTATCGCTAGATAACCCCAAGAATGCATTCAATCAGATTATAACAAGTAAAACTTAGTTTGTTGGCTAAAAGGAGGCAAAAATTGAAACTATGATACAATGGAGTGAAGAACGCCACACTCTATGGATGATGATAAGTTCAAAGATGCCACAAGGGTTGTAATTCTTGATAAGTCAAATTTAGTTCTCAAAAGAATAAAGAAAAAAATCCCCTCAAATTTATTAGCTCTCAAAATTATTATGTTCCTATAAAATGGAACTAAACTAGCCTTTAAATAGGCTAAAATGCCACTCCTAACCCTAAAAGGACTCTACTTGTCCTTATCATCTAAGAAGAATAGAAATAGATCCTAATAGTCTTAAAAACATATCCAAATAATAGAGCCTAAAACATAAAACCCAAATATGACTTAATTAATTAACTTTAATTATAATTAAGCTAGATATAATAAAAATAGGCCCAATATGATTTAAGGAGTCCAATCCCGGACTTTGATCATACCGATAAATGTTTGATCCCCTTCTTCTCTTAAGATAGTGCCACATTGCTCCCTTAGGCCCTTGGTCCAACACTCTAGATCAGCCTATTAAGAGCTTCTTTAAGCTTCTTTTCCCTACCCCGTATCATTTGACCATCTTTAATATGTAATGGATTAGATCTTGGACTTGTAAACTCGTCATCTTAGACCTTCTTTGGAGACAAGCACCTTGCTAATCCATTTAGCTCCATGGTTTCTATCATTCCCTCATTTTTTAAAAGGATTCATCCTCGAATCTTCTTTATCAACATCTACATCAAAAGGAGAGAGATCGAAACATTAAAAGTAGCACCAATTTCATACTCATTTGGTAAATCAAGCCCATAAGCATTATCATTGACTCTTGCAAGCACTTGAAAAGGGCCATATCCACATGGTAAAACTTAAAACATCGTTGAGCTGGAAAATGCTCCTTAGCATTTGTTGCATACTTGTTTATTCTTTTTTTTAATATGTTACCGCTCCTTCTCATGCAAGGACTTCATCAATTTTGCTTTCTTCTCACCATCTAAACTAGAATACTTATCAACAAGAAAAGGCATCAAATCTAATGAAGTTAAAGGATTAAAACCATAAACTATCTCAAATGGTGAATAACCAATAGTAGTATGCATAGTCCTATTGTATGAAAATTCAACATATGGCAAACACTCTTCCTAATTCTTAATGTTCTTTTTTAGAATAGCAAGTAAGTAGAAAGAGTTCGATTCACTAGATCGATTTGGCCATCATTTTATGGATGACAAGTAGTAGAAAATGATAACTTAGCTCCTAACTTACCCCACGAAGTCTTCTAAAAGTAGCTCAAGAACTTGGCATCATAATCAAAAATGATACTCCTTGGTATTCCATGCAAATGTACTATCTCTCAAAAGAACAAGTTTACAATGTTGTTGGTCGGTATCATCCATCTTATGAAAAGCAATAAAGTAAGTCATCTTTGAAAACCTATCAATAATAACAAAAATAAAATCCCTCCCTTTTATATTCCGTGGTAGTCCCAACACAATATCCATGGAAATGTCAACCTAAGGTGAACTAAGAATAGGAAGTGGTGTGTACAAGCCATGGGGTTTAACTTTAGATTTAGCTTACCTACACATCACACACTTCTCACAAACCACCGTCTACATCCTTTTTCATATGAGGCCAAAAGAAGTGTTCACTTAGAATAGCTAAAGTTTTTAAGACACCAAAATACACCATTAAGCCTCCTTCATATGTCTCATGCGCAACTAACTCTCTTAGAGAGCTCATAAGCACACACATCTTGTTTTCATGAAATAAATAACCTTTATACCTATAAAAATCTCCAAAAGTAGTATCCTCACGTCCATTAAACACATTAGCAAAATTTGGATAATGTGTATAACACTCTTTAATATATTCAAATCCATGTAATTTTAAACTAAGTGTAGAGATTAGAGAATACCTACGTGATAATGCATCAACTACCACATTTTTCTTACCTTGTTTATACCGAATCACATACACGAATGTCTTAATAAATTCTACCCATCTCGCATGTCTACGATTCAATTTCCCTTATCCCTTCAAATGCTTTAAAGACTCATGATAAGTATGTATGACAAACTCGTTAGACCAAAGATAGTGTTGCATGTCTCTAATGCTCGTACCAAGGCATAGAGCTCTTTGTCATACATAGGGTAATTTAGGGCGGCTCCACTTAATTTCTCTATGAAATATGCTAAAGGCTTCTTTTCTTGTATTAAAATTATGCCAATGCTAACACCCGATGCATCATATTCTACTTTAAAATTTTTAATGAAATCAAGTAATGCAAGTAAAAGAGCGAGAAATCAATTTTTCTTTAATTAAAAAAATGCTTTTTCTTACTCATCTCTCGGTTTGAACCCTACGCTTTTCTTAACAACTTTAGTTAATGGTACTGAAATCTTTGATAATCATCGATAGAAACTCGTCAAACCTTGAAAGCTTCTCACATCGCAATTGACTTAGGTATAGGCCAATCCTTGATTGTCTTTATGTTTTCATCATCAACCTCAATGCCTCTTACACTAACTACAAAACTAAGAAACACAAGCTGATCCATGTAAGTCGTACTTCTTGAGGTTAGCAAACAACTTTTGTTTACGCAAAACACTTAGAACTTGTTTTAAATGATTAACATACTCTTCTAAGGTTTTATCGATGCAAGACATGATAAAATTCATAAATGTACTAGGTGCATTAGTAAGGCCAAACGACATAATTAATTAGTCATACGGACCATGTCTTATTTTACGAGTCGTCTTCCACTCGTCACCTTCATACATTCTAATTTTATGATAACCTGATTTTAAATCGATTTTAGAAAACACACAAGCACCATACAACTTATCAAGTATATCATCTAACCTAAGAATGGGATGTCTATACTTTATTGTTATCTTGTTGATTGCATGGGAATTGGCACACATCCTCTAATTCCCATCCTCCAAGTCCGATCCTTCTTAGGCACAAGCAAAACCAAAATGTTGCATAAGCTCATACTCTCATTGCACATATCCATCAATTCCTCTACTTGTCTTTGTAGCTCATTTGTCTCCTCTGGACTACCTTTATAAGTTGGTTGGTTAGGAATTTATACCCTAGGAATAAAATCAATTTGGTGTTCTATCCTATCAATTGGTGGCAATCCATGCTCAAGCTCTTCAAAAAACATATATTCAAAATCTTGTAAAAAAGACATAACCACACTAGGAAGAGAAAAGTTAAGATCATTAGTGTTAAAAGATGCTTCCTTATACACAAGTATAAGTACTTTTGGTTTTGACCAGATTGCTCTCTTATTCCTTCTTTATTTTGCATAAAAACTCGTATTCTCTCTCTTTTGCTCTCTTGGCCTCTCTTTCCCTTTCTCTTTTAAATTCACGACCATAATCCCATTTCCATTCTTTTTTTTTCACTCATTTCACTTTTTTTCCCTCACATAACTCATTATTTTCTTCACTCTCTCTCAACCTCACTTGATCTTCATAAATATGTTTGGGAGTCAAAGGTACAAGAGTTATATTTTTCCCCTTAAAAACAAAAGAGTAACGATTTCTAAACTCATCGGGCATGACTCACCTATCAAATTGCCAATGATGACCTAATAACACATGACCAGCTTGTATGGGTACAACATCACACATTACTTTATCTTGGTACCTACCTATAGAGAAGGGCACAACTACTTATTTAATCACCATAACTTCTCCACAATCATTAAGCCATTAAATTTTATATGGCCTAAGGTATTTAACACAAGTTAAATCAAGTTTCTCAATCATAGTAGTACTATAAATATTAGTATAACTTTCCCTATCTATGATAAGACTACATACCTTTCTCATAACATGACAACATGTGTGAAAGATATTGTCTCATTGTTCCTCTTCTTCATCCCTCAATTGGACGTTTAGGGCTCTCCTTGCACTAAGCATTTCTCCATGTATGAGAAACTCTATCGTATCACTATCATCTTCCAAAGGTGACATCTCATCATCATCCTCATGCTCATTTTCAGATTCATACACGTCATCTCGAATCACCATTGCTCACTTCTTTGGACATTGTGAAGCAATATGTCCCCTATCCAAACACTTAATATCATGATTCTTAGGTGTTTGGGTGCTAAAAGCACCTTTGTCTTTGCTAAATCTAGAATGAATTTTAGGCTTACTCTCCTCGACCTTAGGTTTAAACATGGACTTCTCCTCATTCATGCTCTAATTGTTCTTTTAAGATGAACTTGTATTCGCCCAATATATGAATTGTTTTGTATTTGAGTTGCTTTTCGATTTTCCTCGCCAAGTGTACCAACTCTTTTATTTTAAAATATGCAATGTTTGTAATCTCATGATTTAGGCCACTTGTAAATCGAGCCATTTTAGTCTCTCGACTTCGACAATATTTACACGTGTCATGGCTATTTCCATTTCTTTGTAGTACTCATTAACTAACTTTGTACCTTGAGTTAGCCTTTGTATCTTTTGATGTAAATCTTGATAGTAATGACTAGGAACAAATTATTTCTTCATAACGGTCTTCATCTCATCCCAAGTTATAATAGGATGCTCTCCATTTCATCTTCTCTCTAAAACCATATGATCCTACCAAACAACGAGCATAGGATGTGAACTTCTAGTACCAAACTTCACCCTTTTTGTCTCTAAATACTCATAACAATCAAATACAAATTCACACTTTCTCTCCAATTCAAGATACAAATCGGGATCATTTTTACCTTTGAATAAAGGGATGGTTAGTTTAAGCCCATTATTGTTGTTTTTCATAACCGTTATGCCTCTATTTTAGTTATTCAAAATCATGGCCCTAATCACGACGATCATCGCCTCGACCTTCAAGTCCACAACGACCTTTATTGCCATGACCACCTCTTGCATTTTGCACCAAAGATGCACGATCATCAAACTCTTCCTCAAACAACTCATTTTCATCTCGTGCTTGCCTTTTAGCTTTGAAAGTAGTTTGGATAGTCTTATTTTACCTCAACTCTATGGCTTCTATTTAATTATTAGTATCCCTCATAAAGTGCATTAATTGACTCTATTGAGCTTGGGTTGCTTTTTGAAGTAATTTATTTTCAATTCTCCCCTCCACTTCATCTCCAACCACTCCTTTTTACTTATCTCCCATGATTGAAACATGTAAAGTTAGAGAAAATAAGAAAATAAAAGTAATTTATAGAACCTCATAATAGCATTCCTTCACATGTTTGCACTCATATAAGATGTCACTCACACTTGTGTTTACACTCTTTTAGGCTTTTTCTATAATGGTCTCACCCTCTTACCTTTTACCACTCTTATTTCCCCCATTAAGGTCTTCATCGAACTAATTAGACAAATCCAAAAATACAACACAAATGGTAGAACTAAACTTAAGCTCTTGAAAGTAAATCAAGGCAATCTTGTAAGCTTTCCCACTCTCTCCTTAATTCATTGGGCTTCGAATCATTGGATTCGATGTATAAGTTCCATCCGTGTTTAGAGTGATTAGGCTCAATAATGACTTATTTCTTGTAATTTGTTCAAAGATCACGTCTTGCTCATGTTCCATAAATCTAATTTGGTTTAGAATTTCAATTCTTGTGTGAAAACATTCAATAAACAAAACACACTTCTCTTTTGTAACCAATCGAATTGCTCTTTTCTTTCTTTCTTTCTTTTTTTTTAAATTGATAGAATATCATAATAATTATTTCTTCTAGTAGACTTAGGATGTTTTTTTAGATTTGGAACAAAAAGAAAAATTCTCAAAATTAAATATCACAAGATGGACTTGGATTAAACAAGATAACAACAAATGAGACATTATAGGATAGAAACAA
This sequence comes from Dovyalis caffra, assembly GCA_963924115.1. Taxonomy (NCBI): domain Eukaryota; kingdom Viridiplantae; phylum Streptophyta; class Magnoliopsida; order Malpighiales; family Salicaceae; genus Dovyalis; species Dovyalis caffra. The sequence goes on from CAWUPB010000030.1 coordinate 3,509,662, forward strand.
ATCATACTTCCTTTTGCGTTTTTTTTTTAAATTGAAATGACTCAATTTTGACTAAAATGAAATTAACTACAAAGACATAAAATAGAACAAAAAATAATGAAAAGGAATCTAATTTATATTGAGAAAACAAAGTTAACTACAAATCAAACTTTTTCTCTTTTTTTTTTATATATAAGACTCGGTTTCTCGGGTAAAGGAACACGAAACTCAAATAAGAAAAGCTATGGAAGAATAATAAGAAAGATAATAAAGAAAACAAGACGAGACACAAAATAAAAGATGCAAAGACTATGGATAACCAACCTAACTTTGCATAACCTAAGCTACGATACCAACCGATATGAACCCCACGTATAAAGATGAGAGACCCAAACACCTTTATCGCTATACAACCCAAAGAATGTACCTAATCGAGTTATAATAAGAAAGATAATAAAGAAAACAAGACGGACACAAAATAAAAGATGCAAAGACTATGGATAACCAACCTAACTTTGCATAACCTAAGCTACGATACCAACCGATATGAACCCCACGTATAAAGATGAGAGACCCAAACACCTTTATCGCTATACAACCCAAAGAACATACCTAATCAGAGTTATAATAAGCGAAACCCAACTCGTTGCCTATAAGAAGGCAAGAACCGAAGCTATGATGCAATGGAATGAAGAATGCCATACCTTATAAAGGATGATAAGTTCAAAGATGCCATAAGGGTTGTAATCCATGATAAGTTCGATTTAGTTCTCAAAAAAAACAAAAGAAAAAAATCCTCTTAAATTTATTAACTCTCAAAATTATTGTGTTCCACTAAAATAGAATTAAACCAACTTTTAAATAGGCTAACACGCCACTCCTAACCCTAAAAGGACTCTACTTGTCTTTTCCACCTAAGAAGAATAGAAACAGACCCTAATGGTCTTAAAAACATATGCAAATAATAGGGCTTAAAATATAGAGCCTAAATATGACTTAATTAATTAGTTCTAATTATAATTAAGCTAGATATAATAAAAATAGGCCTAATATGATTTAAGGAGTCCATTTTTGGACTTGGATCAGATTGACAAGTCTTGGATGTCTTTCCTCTCTTAAGATGGCACCACATTGCTCTTTCGGGTCATTGGAAGTGCATTTTACCTAACACTCTTGAATCAGCCCATGGAGAGTTTCTTTAAGCTTTTGGCCCTAGCCCACATCATTGGACCATCTTTAATGTGTAATGGATTAGATCTTGAACTTATAAACTCGTCATCTCCGACCTCCCTTGGAGACACCACCTTTTTGGTCCATTTAGCTCTATGGTTTCCATCAATAAACCTAGCCTATCCATATATAAATCAAGTGCTAGTATGGACGTTGTGTGGAAAGGAGAACATTAATGGAGTGGTATGCAAAACTAAATTAGCAATCCTATACTTCATCTCTTAAAAGATGAAGATTGATTTCATATACATCTTGGTAGACCGATTCTCGACGATCAAGAAGTCGATCGAGGGAAGAATTGTCATGGGTGGTTTTATCATCAAAATTAATGAGAAAGTGAAGATGTTTCATTAGCATAACACCATCTTAACCCAAACAAAAGGGTTAGAGCAATTTACTCTTAAAAATTGGTTTGCTAGGGAAGAAAGGAGTAAGATATCTCACTTGATCAACCAAAAGAAAAAAGAGGAAAGTCGAAGGTGACAACGATGATGAAGGCAAAGATGAGGCCTAATCCACAGTCGAAATGGGTGCCTCAAATGGATATGTAGAAAGAATGGAGCAATTGGCATCGAGGTTAGATGACTTTCAACTTAATGTCAACAACTACTTTAACATGTTACATAAACAAATATAGACAATAGACCAAAATGTAAATAGTCAATTTGAAACATTGAACGAGCACATTTAGGCCATAAATGCCAATACCATAGCCGGCTTTCAAGCAATCAATACTTGGCTCGACCATCTTTACGTTATCTTCGTGATGCATTTTCCACTATTACCATCACCTCTATACTATAGGCGATTGTCCAAATTTGCTTTCTTATCCTTATCTTTATCTTTTATGTTTTGTTTTTCATTTGCTAAATTATGCATATATTGAGGACAATGTATGATTCAAGTGTGAGAGTGCGTTTAGCATTTAGGTTTTTATTGTTTGTGTTTTTGTTTTGTATAATTTGTGTGTTTATTTTGTACCCCTATATAAAAAAATAAAACGAATGCCATGTTTAGTATGATTTTCTTCATGATTGATGTTTAATGGTTGAATTCAATAAAATTTGATGAGATGAATGAGAATGTTTGAGATATTATTGTTATAGAAGTGCATGCATACTAGAGAGCCTTATTTGTCTTCATGATAAAAAATAGTTTAGGAAGAAATACTATCTTGAAAGAAAAACAAACCCTTTGGAATTTAAACCTAAGCACGATTAAAATAAACAAGATTTCCTGGTGTTTATTTGAGAAAAAAAATGAAAAAGTATCCCATTAAAAAAGCTGACCTAAGTAATTAAGAATTCTACTCCAATGATTTGAGTTGCTTAGTAACTAGGAATATTCATCATAAATATTTATTTTTACATCAAATAACGATTCAAATTATGAGTATACAAAGTACTCTAAGTTGATGACTTACTAAGTAACTCGTTAATTTCATCACAAATGTTGGCAATCGTGTAAAAAGGAAAGTGATCATTTAGGAAAAAAAATATAAAGGCCTTTGGGGAAAAAAAAAGAATTTAGGATGCTTAAAATGGAAATATTTTGGTTAAAAGAAAATCTCTGTTTATTACCTTATAATAATAGAAAAGGGGTAAAAGATAGAGTTGGTGTTGTATGCTTAAATTGTGTTTAGTTATAAAGATGCATAAGCCAATTTAGAGACATATATTAATATGATAATAATATCTAGAACATGATCGAGTTGAATGTTGAATTTTATTGAATTCTAAATTGAGTGTCAATGTTTGAAGAATAATCATATTAGCATGACATTTGTTTGAATGAATTTATGGGTTTATAGTCCGAAAATCCTCACGAGATACAACTCGTCCACCGAGGATAACCTAGGGGTTTAAAGACTTGTTGCATGTGCTAAATCCAACCACGATTCCTACGAAAGTAAGTTAGGTTTTTATTTTATTTATTTTGTTCGAGGACTAGCAAAGTTTAAGTGTCGGGGCATTTGATAAGTGTATAATTAGCACGATTTTATGCTCTATTACATTAAACTTTCTAGTACTTATTGTATTATATTATGTTATTTAATAATAAGATGATGGTTTTATAGGAAAAACGATGAATCGGAGTAAGAAAATCCAAAGATTTTGAGTGAAACTTTATGAGGCTTAGAGCGATCATATGGTCGTATGAAATAATAAAGAAAATAGCTACCGACCATATGACTTAAAGTAGGAAACCATATGAAGTCTCAAGCGTAATAAGCCACACGGGCGAGAACCATTTCCACATGACCAGTGTGGGTGTTTGAACTTAGCAGAACTAAAGGAAAGAAGAAGACCACGTGGGCGATAGGCTTTTTACACGATTTACGGTGTAGAATCACACGTCCATGTCCTAAGAAAAAGAAGGTATACACGGGCGAAAGCAATTCAACACGGTTTGCAATGTAGAGCTACATGCCTATGTCTCTAAGGAAAAAAAGGTATACATAGGGTAGAAAAAATTCAATACAATTTGCGGAAGGAATATACACGAGGCAAAAGCTTGGCTACACGGAATGAAGAACAAAGTTACACTACCGTGTGCCTTAGTTAGCAAGTTGTGTGACACTTAATTTCCAAGGCTTTAAACTGTGTAATATCAAGCAACAAATCATATGACTTTATGTATCAAGTTGTGTGACCATGTAATGCCAACACAAATGTGATGTAACCCTAGTTTTGGGTATAAATAGCAAAGCTAGGGTATTATTTGGCTCTCTTTTCTCCTCTCTTCTAGCTCTTTTATAGCCACCATTAATAAAAATTCTTTGTAATACATTATGAACAACTAAACTCCATTCTTTATTGAATCAAGCTAAAGCTTTTGGTTAATCGGTATGAGACTATTGGTTTTATTTCTAAACTTATCTCTCGTTGGGTATTTTATGTGTTTTCTCTTTGTAATACATTATAAACAACTAAATGTCATTCTTGGTTGAATCAAGTTAAAGTTTTTGGTTAATCACTATGAGATTATTGGTTTTATTTCTAAATTTATCTCTGTTTGGTATTTTATGCGTTTTCCGCATTATTGGTTCATAGTTATATGATTAATTCAATTAGAGTATATGCTTGGTTGTTTAGTCATATTACTTATTGCTTATCTAAACTTGCTTATAGTAGTAATTAGGGGTTGATGATTATATGATTTTTTCGTTCAATTTCTTGAAAAACATAAAACTAGGTTATATCTTTTGTAGCACTTAGGAATGTGGCTTTATTTCACTTGCCTTTCTCATCTTAATATTGTTATTGGATGAAATTTATCTACCATTTAGTAGGTTGTTCAATAGTTAGGGAATTAACTAGGTATCGTATATTTAATTAACGACTAGATAAGGAAAGACTAAGGTCAACATACATATTGTTATCTTATGGTGAATATTCATGTTAGGATGAGTTAATTATTTAATCAATTATCGGTGACCAACCAAAAGTGGTTACCGAAGTTCAACCAAAGCCTCTCTCATATTGTTATCTCTTATTATTTTATATTATTTTCAAGCATTTCAAACATACAAAACCACTTTATATTATTTTCAAGCATTTCAAACATATAAAACTCTCTTTTTATATATAAGAACACTTAAATAACTCGAAACAATTGAACTGATTTTCTTTTCCTATATATTCGATCCTTACTTATCCCGATTATATAATTGTTATTAAAAATTCTATAAGGATATATTATAAATTACTTATTTGTTAGTGATAGGATAATTTATAAAATACACTATTTATTTATTTATTTTTTTTCAACTTCAATCTTTCTTGGGTTTAATTTTTTAATGAATTATATTGAAATCACTCGCCAATCAAATCCATCTATCATTGATTTCCACCTTTCACATGTCCAATCTGATCATGCCCCATAATTCACGTGTTAGCAGAACAAATAAAAAAACAACAGGTCACAGTAATCCTCGACTTGGCAAATGATGCAGGTTGCTCAAACATGCGTCGTACATGCATTGATTTGACATTAATTTGACAGTAAAAGAAATCCATCAGGATATCCCAGGTGAAGAAGAAGCTCACGCCTCAAATTAAATGCTACCGACTATTATTATTTTATTATTACAATTTTTATTTTTTCGTACAGAAGAATACCATATATTCTTTTTACAGTACTGTGAAAATGTAGGAATTCACGGTCCGATGACAATGGGGTAAAACAAAAAAAACTATAATTTCCCTGTCTAAAAAAGATTGTCATTTTTTTATTTATATTTATTTCAAAATAGTTATGTGGTTAAAATTTTAAATATTATATATATTTTTAAATATCCCTAATCACTTTTTTTTCATTTCTTATTTTTTACTAACACGAAAATCAAAGATAAAAAAGATTGATGTGTCATAATTTTTTAAAGCTAAGTGAAAAGTGAAAAGTACTAACATTTTGAAACAAAATGAGAGGCACCATCATAAAAATTATAAACCCAAACTTGAAAATGAAGCAAATTAATAATAATAAAATTGAAGAGAAAATATGTTTTTTATAAAAAATCAAAAGATAATAAAACTTTGCGGCTCCATGACCTCCAAAACTTAATGTAGTATATTTTTGTGTAGACTGGGATCCATTTAATATAAAATAAAAAATAGATGGATTCAATAATTTTTTAAAAATAAAATATTTTAAAAAAATATCAAAAAAAATCTGAGTAAAATCCAATTTGAATATTTTAGATGGCAACTTAGTCTCCACAACTAACTTTGTAATGTAGCTCTTAACCCAAAACCCAATTTTGAAAAATTTAGATCGCAACAAACAATGTTGGGCAAATCTGTAATCCCCACAATAAACTTTGTAATTTAACTATTAGGGGGTGGAAGGGAGGGGTGGGGTCGCTCTTTAAACCTAAAATACATGCTAGTTTTTGGAGGAGCTAAATTGAGAGACGACAAACAAGCTTCATTTTTGTTCTTAAACATAAAAATTAAAAATAAAGCTTCATTGCAATTGGAAAAGGTACATGATCCATCAAGTTGGATGAGAACATGTTTACCACTTAAAACAAGTACTCCATTACAGACAATCTGCAAGAATTAGGCCATGGAAGTTGAATGGATCATGATAACAAAAGTCAACATCCACCCCATCAATCTTGCAAGTCATTGGTTTTCCCGATGCAAACACCCTCATTTCTCCACTTCCCTTAACCCCAATTCTTCAAGTTTTCATCATCAATAACCGTTGGTGACTTAATTGCACCCCCAGTATTAAGCATGTTCACTAATCCAAGGGGAGCCAACTGAACTAATTTTCTTGGCAATACTGTCACTGGAGAAACTGTAAACAGCTCATAATTGAATGGTTCAAGGGAAATCTCCAAGTTGTCTGATGACTTCAACAGCTTCACTTTCTTTTCTTTAAAAGAATAAACAGCAAATTTGTCTACTCCTGTGACAGATATTGGGCTCTTTCCACTGTTCCATTCAATATCTTTAGGACTGACCAAACTGATTACAGTGCGTGAATATTGGTTGGAACTCTTGTTTCTCCTCGATAAAGGGCACCATCCTCCTCCTTGGCAATTGAAAATTCCTAGAACTCCTGTATGCTGATGCAAATACAAAAGGTAAGTCACTAAATATTCAAGGACTGTTGTTACAATAAAAATTTAGGCATAACTAAAAACAAAGGGTGTGTCATGTCTTACTTTGTTAAGGTTCCAAATCTTGAGCATGGTTTTCCCATCATGTAATGGGTCTTCAAAGAGAGAATCTCTCGTAGGAAGTGCATAATATTGGCAGCGCAAAATATACCCATCAGGCAACACTAAGGCCTTGAGCAACTTGAAGTTGTGATAGCCAACAGAATCACTCACATAAATTGGTCCACCGGAAATAGCCCTTGATGCAGCATGGAATTCAGCACAAGGATGGGTGGATTGGAACATATCCCAATCTAGGTGTATAAAATTGCCCATCCACAAGCTATTGTAGGCACAATAGCCAATATGTCCCATTCGGATCTCCTGATGGGTCACTGCACCAAAAATCATCCCCTGATACATATATATATATCAAAAGATTGCTAAATGTTACCCAAAAATCTCTAAATTATTTTATTTTTTTCTTGTGAAATGTTTAGATTGAATTTAAAGGCATACCAACACGTCCTAGAGCAATGGCCTCTGTACCAAGGAACATAAAGTCATTGCAATGCTCCATGCTAGCAATGACACCATTCGCTTTGAAATGCTTCTTCACGGAAGCCGTTAGTGCCTTGTAATAAGCTTCAGCAAGAGCCACCCGACCGCCAAATTCCTCAGATAGCATTTCTAGCAGCTGCAAGAACCCATTTGATCGAAAATTACTATATCCAGGAAATTAATACACAGAATTTCCCTTGCTTTCAATTAAATAAAACGACAAGGCATGGGTATATTTTTCGCAGCCCAATATTTGTTTTAAAGGAACTCAATTAGGGTGGGCTGTCTCTTGAAATACGTACACCACAGACAAAACATTGGGCTAAACTGGTATTTGGGCTGTCTCTTGGGCCAACATTTTTTTTTCCTTCTGTGGAGAATACATATTAATTGTCGGCTATTACCAGCTTTGACACGGTTTATTTCGTATGTTCAATTGTTGGTTTATTATTATTATTATTATCTTTTATGAATAAACGGCAACTGTTTTGAAGAATCTAGAAGAAAATTAAAGTGTCATTGCATGCAATCACAGGACCAACAAATGTCATTTTGGTACAGACAAATGGCAAGCATGCTTAGCTAATGAAAATATGTAGGAAGAGAGGCGTGACAAGAGGACACACACCAACGACATGAAACACTCAGTCTCAGTACAATGAATCCTGCAATTGCAATTGCAATTACAAAAATGCATGCTTGCATATTGCAGTTGCTTACTAATTAAAGTTTTTTCAGATAAATTAAATCTGATTAGAGATCAAAGTTTCATAAATTCAAAAACAAAAAAGATGTCTAGAACATGCTTACTGGCCCATCTGGAAATGTACATCTTACAATAATTCAAGGTTCACTAGACCCAATAATTAATTAAGAAAAATTAATGTGGTTCTTACTTCAAATTTAATTCTTAATACAATTTATTAAATATATAATTAATAAATAGATTTTTAATTTATGAAGTTACACATAATTAGGTTTGGTCTAACAATTATATATTTAATAGTTTCTTTTATCAAAATAATAATAATAATAATAACAATAACAATAACAACATTCAAATTCTAATGATCTTAGTTTCTTAGATGGTACGTTTTTAAATAAAAATAAATATTAAAGCTACTCATTTCAAGGGTACCTAAGGAAATAAATTGGTGATGATGTTTCGTTAACTCATTAAAAAAATAATAAATAAAAAAAATCAATCAACCTGAGCTTTCCAGTGGGCTTATAAAGTCCCATAATCCTTGGAATATGTAAATATTTGATTTTTTTTTTTAATCACATTTTGTTAATGCTATGGAAAAAAAATAATAAAAAGCAATACCTAGTAATTAATTTTCAGGAACTTACATGAATAACATCAACTTTGACACCATCGATCCCAACAGATCGGAAGTCCCTCATACATCTTATAGGCTCGCTCTGGTGGGACCAATCCTACTCCATTATTGATGATCTTATCCACTGCTAGATCTCCCATTGTCATCTGCAAACCCGGTGACAACTTAGGTCTAATGACCCTAGACTCAGGCACATTCCCTCCGACATTGGGCCTTATCCCACCCCAATATCCACAAAGAGCATGCCAAACATACACATGTTCTTCCGTCCCAAACTCCTCTTTAAGGTCTCTTATAAACGCTCTCATTCGCTTGCCAGAGGCTACATTAGGACTCTCATAGTCCCTAAACTTGTAATTCTCTTCAAATTTTACTAATCTCCAAGGCATTTGCTCTCCAGCAGCCGTAGGATTCAGTCCTTGTAGCTCCCTAATAGGATTATCATCATGACATATTGACTGCCATCCATCGTCAATGAGAACCATACCTTGGAGGGCACCGACCACCCTCCACTAGGCCCTTAACACCTTCCCATACTCCTTTAGGGTCTACAGTAAGACAAAATGCATCCTAGGTGCACCAACCAAATTTGTCTACGATAACTGGTGGGGTTTTCCCTTCCAGAAGTCTAAAAGTGTCCAAGTGGACTCTAATCTCCTTCATGGCCTCCTTAACAAGACTGTAAGGATCCTCACCAACATGCAATGTATAAGCAGCTCCTGAAGCTGGACCCACATACTTGGGTGGACCCACTTTCCGCACAAATTTCGACGCTGTCATCAACCCCTGGCTGAAGAGAAGTCCTGAAAGGTCCTTCAAGGAGAGGAAGTAGCAGAACGTAGGGGCGTCCCCAGTCATTGCTGTCCAAAATCATATTCTGTGTCTCATGCTCCCCATCTTTTCCACTACTGCCGATCCAGTGGGTTGTCCACCAGATCTTGAACCTGAATATGCTCACGAATCTTATGCCACTAAGCTTGCCAAAGGAAACAGCATGTTGGCTTTTGGATTCATAAGCATCAAACCCCACAAAGCAGCCAACCAAGTTCTTGGCCTTGTTTGAAGAAATAAATGGTGACGGTGTGGCTATAATATTAATAAGGACTTCAGTGAGAATTGGATGGCCATTAGCAAGAAAGGTTCTTCCTTCGAGAGTTATTGACAAAGGTTGTTCACCATCCACTAGCCCCACAACATCCAGAGCATTCTTGCTTAAGCTAGGAGCCATTGAACGAAACTAGCTAGCAAGTTAATTAAAACAATATATATGGAAATTGAGACTTAATTTGTGTTCTTTGTTTTGGCTAGTGAAGGGACGGAAGTGAGGGAATGTTTCTATATTTTTGTTTGTTTTTGTTGGCGATCAACAGGGTGGCGAGCGAGAGGTGCTATGCATTGTAATTATAATCTGCATGGACGAATCTTAGAATCTGCTGCTTGGAAGGGCTAAAATGCAACATTTTTCATTCTACGTCACCATCAAGTTTGAAACGTTTCAAAGAATAAGGAGGATCTTAAAATTTTTGTAAACTTAGTTGGCCATCGGCAGCCTAAGGCCTAAGCTACCATTTAGATTGGTTGTCCCTAATTAGAGAGGGAATGTAGAATATGAAGTGATATGATAATAATAATAATAATAATAATAATTGTCATAACCCAATTTTTTACTTTAAAGGAAAAAAAATAAAAAGGATAATAAAACAATAAAATATAAAATATAAAATCTCCATAAAATCATTCAAAAATACTGTTCAAATCTTTTTTAATTAGAATCTCCTTATTTTTAGCTAGAAAAATCTCAAAATTAAGATTCGATAATTAAAATTTGATTTTTGAATTGATTTTGAGAGAAATTTTAGGACGTTTTCGACTTATAAAAAGCTTTCGAATTCCAATTCGCGAGGAAGAGAAAAAAAAGAAAAAACGCAGCAAAAAAAAAAACAAAAAATACGAAAACCTAAAAAGAAAAAGCCAAACATGCCACTAACCCAATAACCGGACCCGATTACCCGTTTACCCAATTGAAACTTTTGAGCCTCGATTGATCATTTTCCGATCGGATTTTGACCCCGATCAACACACCCACGTGTAGCCCATCACTAGATCGGTCCATCAACACCGGTTAGAGAGAGAAACAATCACGGAGGAGAGAGAAATCGAAGATCAAACCACCACGACCCGACTCGAATAAATACTCGCTCGTTTCTCTCAAATTCGATCACCAACACGAAATCGATCACCACGGACACGATCGTCGGTCTCACGTGAGTATTTTCATGTAAAATCCATGACCTAACGACATCGAAAAACGATTTAATTGAACTCGACCCATTTTGTTAAACTCGAAAAAATTGGTCGATCTATGAAAAATTGGAGGTCCTAACCACCACGGAACTTCTTCTCTCGACCCTGCGAGTCAAGCTGGTGTGCTTGAAACCCCAAGACAAGGTCGGATTCTTCGCCGATGAAGAAGGGAGATCCGACCGAACCTTTGGAGGCTCCGATCTCCCTCCTCCGACGTCGTCTTCGGTTGAAACCACCACCATCGAAGTCACCATGACCGGATCTACAAGGTTGGGTGGTCCACGCGCTCGAATGGTCACCGGAAGGTGAACGGTCACTTGGCAATGACTCTTGGCATTTAGGGGCATTTTGGTAATTTTATAATATAGGTGAATTTTGAATTTGTTTGATTTATTTTAGGTGTTTTGTAGTTTTGTTTTATTTTATTTTACATATGTATGTTAGAAACTTTGAAGATACATAGTTGTGAAATTTATTTTAATATGAGATTTTTTTTTATGATTAACATATTGTATCCACGAGTCTCCTATTTATTAGGGACGGACGATGATTTCGATATTTTTAATTTTTTGAAATTTGTTTCAGTCAATTTTAGTTAATTAAAATTTTAAAGTTTTCTTTAAAAAAATAATAAAAAAATTTTTTTTCGACGAAGTCTCCTATCTAATAGAGGCACGACATGACCAAAAATCTAAACTTCTCGACGAAGTCTTCTATACGATTGGGACCGATGTCACCAAAAAAAAATCATTGTTTTAATTAAGACGTCCTCCGACACATCGGTTGTGTCAATGCTTTTAGTGGATCCGATGTTTGAATCGACGTGTCACCCAACGAAAGGGATCGACGATCGTTTCAATATGATGTCACGTCCAAAACTAAAAAATTCACTTAGTCTAAAAGAAAATAGGAGATTAAAATTTAGAAAAATAGCTTGACATGGATTTTAGGAGATAATTTAGAACTAAACCGTACATGGTACCTTTTTTTAAAAAGGGTGCTTTTAGGTGATTAAATATCTTTCTAAAAGCGTAACTAACTCCTTACCTTAGGAATCTCTAAACCGAGTGCTACTTTTAGGTTCATAGTTCCTTAAATACTAGGTGGCGACTCTAAAACATTGTAAATAATTTTATAAATAATTAACGCTCGGACTTTAATTTACGTAGGAGTCCGTCCAGAGCGTCGTGTAGCGACGGAATGACGACTCCACTAGGGACTAGAGTTAGGCCATAGGTTTAGTTTTTATTTTATCTCCTATGTTTATTTTTTTAATTTTATTTTCTGAATTTTATTTATTTATTTGTGTACATATTTAAATTTTTTTTCGCACTTTTATTTTTGAATTGGGTTGTACGCCTTTTCTTTTAACTATTGCACACACCACGAAGGAAACTCCTAAAAGATGCGGACCAGAGTCGAACCCTAATAGGAATTAGATAGAGTGATTTGGAGGCGAGTATGACGAAAGTCTACTGATGCTCTTCCAAACTCTCGTTCGAGCCGAAACTCACCCTATACATTGGAAATGGTGGAATAACCTTCCCTACCTCCTAATGTATAAGGTTAGAGGCTGGATTACCCCATTGGTAATTTAAGCGATCTAAAGGCTTGAAAAATCTTTAGGACTAGTCAAGCTTTACCCAACCATAGAAAAGCTAGATCTTATCTATTAGGGTTGACCCGAGTTAAGACACGAATCATTCTCGAATGATGTCGATACTCGATCATTGGTAATGACCGAGGTATTTTTATAATTTTCGGTGAAGGTTATCCTTCGTATTAAATCATGATCGAAGAAGTCGGAAATAAGATCGAGGATTTTAGATCGGATTTGAGCGGGCACTGAAATGATGAAGGAGATTGTTTGCCACTTGAATTTCATGTCGAGACTCGTAAAAAAAAAAGAAGAAGAGGTTTTACCCTTCGTGTGCTTATAATAGGAGTGGCTTCATCATTTCAAAATCAAGTCACGATTGAAATTGAGGGCATATATATCTTCCTAATCGCCCAAGTATACGTAGGGTAATTTTACCCTCGGCGAGTATTAGCTCGGTCTAATCCATCCTCGATAGGATTACGTCATGATTTAACGAGCAACAAAATAAAGAAAAGGTTTCCAACCCGAGTTTAAAATTATGCATTTGCATTAAGTATTTATTTGTATATATTTCTTTTGCATATAGTGAAGTAAACATGGGCCGCTCCACTCGATCCCTACGCGCGTCTACAACACTCGACTTCGGACTCGTCAAATAGAGAATGAGGAAAGACCATGACAAGAGCCAATTAGCCGGTAAGAGTTTGACTCGGCTGAAAGAGAGTGTGGCTCGGATGACATCTCTGTTAGAGCAAGCATTAAGAGGGGGAGGTAGATTGAATCAAGGACAACCCGAAGTACCGCATGCTTGTTCCATCACCTCATCGGTCGAGGCCTTCCAATCACGTAACTGTTCATGTCGAAGGTTCACATCCTACTGGGACATTCGCTTATCCCATGGACCCAAGAGTGTCGCAAATGCCTCCGAGTTGATCTTATAGAAGAGGAAGCTCATGGTCCTAGGGTAGTTAAAGGCCCAAGCATGGACGGACTCATGGCATTAGAAGAACACTTAAGAGCAATGGAGGAGGAGGACGCCTACGATCCGATTAGGGCCTTCGAAATGTGTTTGGTGCCCGATGTAGTGATCCCGATGAAGTTTAAGGCGTCAGATTTTGCTAAATATACCGAGACCCGGTGTCCTATGACCCAGCTTGAGGGTATACTGCGGTAAGATGGCGAGATGTTGTTCACGATGAAAAACTACTCATATATTTCTTTCATGAAAGCTTAGGCGGATCGGTATTGAGTTGGTATATGAGGTTAGAGGGGTCTAAGATTAGAGGATGGAAAGATCTAGCTCATGCTTTTCTCAAGCAATACAAGTTTAACATAGAAGTGGCTCCGAATCGTTCGGATCTCCAAGGTATGGGAAAAAGGGCTAAAAAGACCATTAAGGAGTATGCGCAAACGTGGCGCGAGGTAGCGACTCAAATCCATCCACCATTATCAGAATATGAGTTAATCTCGATATTTTTGAATACTTTCAAAGCACCCTACTTTGAGTATTTGATTGGTAATGTTTCAACCAACTTCATCGATATTGTTATCATAGGCTGAAAGGGTGGAGCAAGCAATTAAAGGCTGGAAAGATTTACGAAAAGATAAAGGGCGATGGTAACAAGAGAATAGATGAGGAGATACATCGAGTTGGGACTGGATTTTATCCATCAAAAAATCGAGGGAGTAACCAAAGAAAGCATAAAAACCATGATAGCTACGACCAAAGACCTTCATTCACCCAATATACCCTAACCCAATAAACACCATGAACCAAACATACCCATCAAATCAATCGAACCCATCCTGCATACCTCACCAAACTTACCAAGTAAATCAATTCCCTCAAACTACTACACATTTTCAAAATCCACCAACTCACAACTAAGACTACAAAAAAAAACTAGAGCAACTACCACTCTTACCTATCTCATTGGGTGAGATGTTTGAACATCTAGTGAGTACTAGACTGATTACCCCAATTCCCACCAAACCAAAGCTCCCTCCTCATCCCGTATGGTACCAACAAAATAAACGTTGTGAATATCATTCGATGCTATTGGACACAATATCAATAAATGTCCTACTTTCAAGAAGAGACTTTTGGCTTTGATTAAGAAAGGATGGATCAACCTTGATAGCTTTTCAAATACTCATGATGTGAGCATGGATCAAGCTGCCAAGCCATACGAGTTGCCAACGCATGGAATGAAGAAATGGCGTGAGCACTGAAAGATATGGTGATGCTGCACGCTCATCGATCCGCAAATGTCATCTTTTAATTTTGTCGGTTTTTGAAAACTATGTTTTGAATATTTTGGTTATACATGAGTTAAGACGTATATTTGAATGAAAGAATGCTTAAGTTTTCTTTTACAATTTGATATTATCGATTTGAAATCAAGAGATTTTCATTTGAAAGTATTACTTGGCATTAGCATCTTTCTCCATTAAGGAAGCATAATGGCAAAGTCATTCAAAGAAACTTTTGCAAAAAATGATCAAATTTCAAAACGTGACAGATATATGCTAGAGATAATTTCTTTAAAGATATATCCTCCTGATAGCCTTTACGAGCGAGAAAGTAATGAGCAAAATCCTTCATTTTGTTAAGGAAAAAAAGAAATCCTTTATCCTTTCTTAAACTTAACCTTTGAAGGAAAAGTGTTGCCTAAGAAAACATAATGAAGCCCAAAGGAAAGACTCAATGATTGGTGCCTTAAATAGTGATGAACAACATTCATAATTAATCATCATCGTTTAAAAGAGATTAGTGTGTAACGACATAGGTGAATCATTCTTTAAGATTAGGAAAGGCCATCTTTCATATGTCTTATATAAATTTTATCCTTTGTCGTCTCACTTTGAGCACGATGATTTTCTTCATAATAACCCGAACTAGGATCACCCCTCATACCGAGGGCAAAGTGTATAGTCCATGAATGGTCGATGAAACTCTCAAAAACTTCTATCGGAAGAATCCCATCAATTATCTTAAGAGGAAAAAGAAAAAGAGGAGAGACAAAAAAAATTCCCAAACATAAAAATCATAAGTCAAGATGGGAGTCAAAATTCAACAAACGAGACAAAGACGAGTTGAGGCTAGAAAACAAAGTCAATAGCCAAAATGACAAAATCCGAGTGGTAAGCCTAGAAAAAATTTCTCAAGAACATAGTAGCCCAACTAACGGCTAAAGTAATAAAGTCCAAGCGACATGACACTGAAGAGATTTTCATGGATAACAAAGTGATTCTATGTCAAAAAAACCTTCGAACACATTTTGAGCCTTTATATCCTTCTTTCATAAACCCAATGCCATAGCACGCATTACGTGCTTTTGTAAGTCCTTTACGATTAAAGACAGTTTACCTAGGTTGTTGGATTCTAATCTTTAAAAAAAAAAAGGTGATGATTGAGAAAAAGAAAATATGATCGAGTTGGTATGCTATTTATCATTCTCCATGACATCCAATTATGAGTCTTCATCATCAAACCTTGGGGGCAAAATAAATAGAATCAAGATATTTTAAGGTAAAATTATCCTTCAAAACCACTTATTTTTCCAAATACTTTCTGCTCAAAACTTTTTCATTTATCCAAAATGAACTTATCTTGGGTTAATTGCCTTCGAATCCCTCAAATGTCAACTTTTATGCAAACTTTGCATGACCCAAACACTTTTTTTGCTTACTTAGCCCAACTTTCTTGAAGAAATTGCATCATAGCATTTGAATGTTATGATTTAACTTTTGATCAATAAATTTAAATATCTTCATGAATGAAAGTACTTTCATCGAAACATCTCTATATTTCGTTCAAATAATCTGAATTGTTTTAAGAGAATCATTCAAATATACGACTCAATCTATAAGAGCCAAATGTTTATGATCCTTTTCAAAAGATGACAAAAACTTTAAGATCAATTTGCAAATTGTGATGCAAGTATCAAGAAACAAGCATTCGAACACAAGCGGTGATTATGTCAAAAAAATGATAAGTGTCGATCTCAACCAACACTGGGGGCATTTCGTAGCTTGATTGAATGACATTTCATAGAGAATACTTGGGGGCAAGATCAAGAGTCTAGAAAACTCTAGTTGAGTTCAACAACTTGTCAAACAATGGCATCACTATGCTATGCTAACTGGAGGAATAGAGGTCGAAATAGTACGCTTTTGTGCTCAAATCAAAGCAATCAAAGCGATCAAGCCGGGGGCAAAGAGCGACCACGAGGGAGGATAATGACTCGGTTAAAATTTGACAAGCGGTCAAAGCAATCGAGCATGATTTTACAAGGATGGATTAAAGCATGTGGTGGTTTATCACTTTCTAGCATAGACCAAAAAAAAAAAAATCAAGTTCACTATGAATAGTGGTGCAAGCCTTGGGGGCAAGGAAATCTTGATAGTACCACGAGATACAATCCACCACGGATTTTTGAAATGAGGCAAAGGGGGATTGAGTACCGACAAGGCGGGACGACCTATGTTTCTCTCGAGTAAGATTGTTGTCAATTTCAACTCAAAAAATAAATAAACAAACGAACGTTCAATCAAACTCAAAATTCAAAAAAAGAGGGTCATATTTCTCCACACATTCTTTTCGAGTAGGGTCACCTAATAATAGACCATTCATTCACTTAGGTAGGGTCACCTCGTAATAGATCATTCTTTCGGGCGGGATTGCCTAATAATAGATCATTCACTCGGTTAGGGTCACCTCTCGATAGATCATTCTTTCGAGCGAGGATCGCCTAATAATAAATCATTCACGGGATCGCCTAATAATAGATAATTCACTCGAGTAGGGTCACCTCTCAATTGATTATTCTTTCGGACATGATCGCCTAATAATAGATCATCCATTCGGGTATGGTCACCTCACGATAGACCATTCTTTCGAGTAGGATCACCTAATAATAGATCATCCACTTAGGTAGGGTCACCTCATAATAGACCATTCTTTCGGGTAGGATCGCCTAATAATAGATCATTCACTTAGGTAGGGTCATCTCACAATAGACCATTCTTTCATACATGATCGCCTAATAATAGATCATTCACTTAGGTAGGGTCACCTCACAATAGATCATTCTTTCAAGCGAGTCGCCTTACAACGGACCATTGCATATTTAATTTCTAGGGTAGATCGCCCTTTACAACAAGGTCACGTATGAAACGTTTAATTTTTCAAGGTAGGCTGCTACTTTACAATAAGGCACGCATTGCATATTCAATTTCGAGGGTAGGATGCCCTTTATAATAAGGTCACGTATTGCACGTTTAATTTTTAGGGTATGTCGCTCTTTTACAACAAGGTCACGCATTTGCATGTTTAAATTTCTAGGGTAGGTTTCCCTTTACAATAAGGCCATGTACTTGCATCTTTTATTTTTCATGTACTTTGTACTTAATTTTTCATGAATCGCATATTTATTTTTTCAAAAAAAAAAGAAGGAAGAATATCTTTACAAGCTCACTAGACATATCTATTACGAAGTTCACACTTCGGCTAAGATTTGCATCGTAAGCATTGTAAAGAGGGGACAATCTGTCATAACCCAATTTTTTCCTTTAAAGGAAAAAAAAAGGAATAATAAAACAAAAAATATGAAAAAATATAAAATCTCCATAAAATCATTCAAAAATCTGTTCAAATCCTTTTTAATTAGAATCTCCTTATTTTTAGCTAGAAAAATCTCAAAATTAAGATTCGATAATTAAAATTTGATTTTTGAATTGATTTTGGGAGAAATTTTAAGACGTTTTTGACCTATAAAAAGCTTTCGAATTCTAATTCCTAGGGGAGAAAAAAAGAAAAAATGCAGCCAAAAAAAAACAAAAAGAAAAAATACCGAAAACCTAAAAAGAAAAGGCCAAACACGCCCTAACCCAATAACTAAACCCGATTACCCGTTTACCAAGCTGAAACTTTTGAGCCTCGATTGATCGTTTTTCGATCGGATTTTGACCTCGATCAACACACCCACATGTAGCCCATCATTAGATCGGTCCATCAACACCGGTTAGAGAGAGAAACAATCACAGAGGAGAGAGAAATCGAAGATCAAACCATCACGACCTAACCAGAATAAATACCGACTCGTTTCTCTCAAATCCGATCACCAACACGAAATCGACCACCACAAACTTGATCGCTGGTCTCACTCGAGTATTTTCATGTAAAATCCATGACCTAATGACACCGAAAAACGAGTTTAATTGAACTCGATCCGTTTTCAACCCGTTTTGTTAAACTCGAAAAAATTAGCCTATCTAAGAAGAATTGGAGGTCCTAACCACCACGGAACTTCTTCTCTCGACCGTGCGAGTCAACCGGTGTGCTTGAAACCCCAAGACAAGGTCGGATTCTTCGTCGATGAAGAAGGGAGATTCGATCGAACCTTTGGAGGCTCCGATCTCCCTCCTCCGACGTCGTCTTCGGTTGAAACCACCACCATCGGAGTCGTAATGACCGGATCTACAAGGCCGGGTGGTCCACGCGCCCGAACGATCACCGAAAGGCGAACGGTCACTTAGCAGTGACTTTTGGCATTCTAGGGTCATTTTGGTAATTTTACAATATAGGTGAATTTTAGATCGTTTGATTTATTTTATGTGTTTTGTAGTTCTTTTTTTTTTTTTTTACATATGTATGTTAGAAAATTTGAAGATACATAGTTATGAAATTTATTTTAACATGAGATTTTTTTTATGATTAAAATATTATATCAACGAGTCTCCTATTTATTAGGGATGGACGATGATTTCAATATATTTAATTTTTTAAAATTTGTTTCAGTTGATTTTAGTTAATTAAAATTTTAAAGTTTTCTTTTAAAAAAATAATAAAAAAATATTTTTTTCGAAGAAGTCTCCTATCTAATAGGGACCGACGTCACCAAAAATCTAAAATTCTCGACGAAGTCTCCTATCCGATTGGGACCGATGTCACAAAAAAAATCATTGTTTTAATTAAGACGTCCTTCGACACGTCGGTTGTGTCAAGGCTTTTAGTGGATTCGATGTTTGAATCGACGTGTCACTCAACAAAGGGGACCGACGATCGTTTCAATATGATGCCACGCCCAAAACTAAAAAATTCACTTAGTCTCAAAGAAAATAGGAGATTAAAATTTAGAAAAATAGCTTAATATGGATTTTAGGAGATAATTTAGAACTAAGCCATACATAGTACATTTTTTCGAAAATGGCACTTTTAGGTGATTAAATATCTTCCTAAAAGCGTAATCAACTCCTTACCTTAGGAATCTCCGAACCAATGTTACTTTTAGGTTTCTAGTTCCTTAAATACTAGGTAGCGACTCCAAAACGTTGTAAATAATTTTGTAAATAATTAACACTCGGACTTTAATTTACGTGTGGAGTCCCGTCCGACGTCGTGTAGCGACAATAATAATAATAATAATAATAATAATAATAATACAGAGGTAATTAATAATAATTAGTCTATATATTTATTTCTTAAATAGAGAGACAAAAAAAAATCACATTTTAAACTATGAAAAAATATAAAAATATTTTCATTCAAATTTAATTAATATTTTTTAACTCTCTTTTGTATTTTTTATTTTTGTATTTTTTATTTTTATTTTTTATCTATTTTTTTCTCATATTGAATGAATATCATTAATTAATCTCAAAATAACATAAAATTTGTTCAAAACACAAGTCGGATGAATTTGCTTTAATGGGTCCTTCAGGTGTCAAATGCGTAAATAAGGAAATTAAAGTATTCTCAAAACTAGCATAATCTCTCGCTCTCTCTCTCTCTCTCAGATAAAAAATAAAAATAAAAATAAAAATTATTGTATGCACAAGTTCAACTTCAACTCAATATGCGACCAAGGAAATGACGGTTGAGGGAATTATACAGTGCTTATGTATCCCAAATGAAGAGGACAGTATCTGGCTAGAAATTAGGCTTATGGTGCGAAAAGAAATGAGTATCCATTAAGGCATATATTAGTGTACCTAGGCTATCTAGCGGGCTAAAATCTTCTGCGATTTCTATGGTTGGATCCCTAGCTAGCAAATGTTAGATTTTTTCAAAGATTTCCTTTGGTATCACTTGCAATTTTGAAATTTTTTTTTTTTATTTTGCCCCATTTCGCTTTCATGTAATTTGGCAGCATCTTCCCTTGAATTGAACCCAACGTGCAAATCGTGCAACACGTACACGCATAGCCCACAAAATGTTAAGATATCAAAATATTGCTTGAGAAATCAAAAGCTAGCTAAGCTTGATCATATTTACTCAAAGAAAGTGGGCCACCACGGCTCCACCACTGTCCGATCATAGGGACCGAGACAAAACTGCCAATCTACTTTGCAGAGGCGTGGAAAAAACTTCTCGTTCCAATTAATGACTTCACTTGAGATACCACCACTTTTCATTTCCTTTCTAGCTGTTTCTTGGAGTAAACTATAAATTAATTTCTCTAATTATTAGAAGCAAATTAATTAGTTCATTTAAAAAATTAATTATTAAATAATTATTATTTATTTTATTATTTTTTTAAAGAATCAACAAGAAAAAAAATAGGTATGATAGAAAAATTGATGAGAAAAAAATAAAAAATATTAAATTAAATATGATCAAAACTAATTAATGAATTAAATAGTTAATTTTTTAAAAGAAAAATTAATTAATTTGTTTCCAAAAAGTTTTTTTTAAAATAATTTATAATTTACTCATGTTTCTAGCGGCTTCTTTGCTTTCCATGCCCTTTACTTCGCCTAAACTTATGGCCCTTGTATCATGCTCTTCTTGTTCTTTACTTGAATAAAATCTTTGATGCTAAAAAGAAAGATCAGAATCTACATAACATCAGCTTCGATGAACCACGGATATTTTAAAAAGATCATGTACTGGATTGTTTAATATTTTGAATCACGACTTTGCATTCCCTTCATTTCTAGCTTGTTGTTTCCTCGAGTATCTGACGTGAATGAGTCCTTTAATTTCTTCATTTTCATGTACCATTGACACCTCATAATATAGTAGAGTAGGTTTCCACGAAAGATCCAAAGAGTTCATGACGAGACCACGATTAAATTTCTCGACCTATCGACTAATCACAAGATTCACTTCCATGTTGGCTCCACCAGATCGAAGAGGCAAAATTTGGAGACAAACTAAATTGGGTGAGACTCTAAAATGCTTGTGTTTTTGGCACTGCCCTTATGGACCTTATGATGCGTGGGGTGAGGTCATGCCATCTGGTGGACGTTGGTTCAATAAAAATATAATGCATATCTCACCAATCTGCCCATTATCATCTTCTCTCTCTCTTTTTTTAATCTGAAGATATAAAGGGTTTTGGATACAATAAATTGAAGCTAGTAGGATTCAAATTTGATATATATTTTTTTTAAAAAAACCATATATATATAATCGTAATATCAAATCCTTATATGTTCATATTCGTTGTAGATTAGGGATGGCAATGGGGCGGGGTGAGAGATGGAGATGCCCCCCCTGAAAAATTTTCCCTGGCAAGATTTCCCATACCATCCTCGTCCTAAAAGGAGACGGAGATCCTCGTGGGGCAAATGGGGCTTAAATTGGACAAAAATTATTATTATTATTTAATTTTTATCTCATTTTATCCAATTCTACTATCAAATTTTAAATTATAGCAAAAAAAAAAGATCATTTATATAGAAAATAAACCCTAAAAGTCACTAATTATAGATTTTATATGAGGTATAATTATAATTTTAATGAAAAAAAAAAGAAATGGGGCAAACGGGGCGAGGCGAGCAAATCTCATCCCCGCCCCATTCCCCGATCAACGTAGGGAATCCTCACGTTGATCGGGTAAAATTGACGTAGGGCGAGGCAGGACTCCGTTGGGGCGGGGCAAATTGCCATCTCTATCATAGATCTAAAAGAAATTAGGTTAAAGCACCTAATAAAAATAACACACAACACACCAACAAACGCCCTATTCGATAAATAAGAATCTCTCACTTTTTTTCTGCAAATAAATTATAAAGAATTTTATTTTATTTTATTTTAATAATTAAGGAATTGTTTGGTATATATCATTTTTTTTTATGTTTTTAAAAATTAAATATAAAATAGAAATTTGTTTGTTTTTGTTTTTATTTTTATTTTTTAAAAATATAAAACGTTAACAACCGGTTGTCAAAATTTTTCAAAACCAAATAAAATGGTTTAAAAAAATGTGTGATTATTTTGCTGGTTTGGCATAGAAAAATTCAAAACAATCAAGTTTTATTATTATTATTATTATTGTTTTATAAAAATAAAAAATAAAAAAATGATACCAAAGACTCTTAAAATACACATTTACAATTATCCTTTTTTACATTTTTTTTTAGAATCAAATTTGATTCATTATTTCTCAAATCATTAGTTACTTATTCTTGTTAACATTAATAATGTCGGGTGAAAATTGAAATTGAATGATAACAATAATATTAAGATATAGGATTATATTGCAATTCACCACCAACTAATGCTTGAGATTTACAAATGATTGACGTAACGTTTATCACATAATAAACTTAAATTCTTATAATAGGGTTTTCAAAATGTTTAATACATATTAATGTTTATCACAATCAAACTAGATACAATAATATTATAGTTAGAGAGAAAGGCTTTTTTAGTGACTAACTTTTGATTTTATTTATTTATTGCTGTTTTGGTGCTCAATCGTTGATTTCTTATGATTTATTACCTAAGCTTCGATGTTTTGTTTATTTTAGTACTCGAGTTCACATGAAGTTTAATTTTACCGATGTATCTTGTGAGATCCGTCAAATGACGAGTAAATTTTATTACGTCAACAACAAGAAATCAAAGTTAGTCTCGTTTAATTGGTTAGTGAAGTATAAGAAGGAAAGAGAAAATAAAGTGGGAGATGCTTTATAAGAATGCGAGTTGTCTATAATTGTTGTTTCTTCAATTTCCACTAATTTATGACCAAGATTAAAGCCTCATGGTTCGGACTCTACACTCGTTAGTAATAACTAGCACATATCCCATGTATTGTTGCAAGGTAAGTTATACAACATTCTTATATGTATATTTATGTAAAATACAAATTTAAAGATAATTATTTTAAAAAAAATCACACGAAAAAAATTCAAAAAATAGAAAGACCAAAACATATATTTCGTGCATTGCCGCAAGATTAGCTAAATGAAAAATTTATAAAATTGAGCAATATAATGTTGCTAATTAAATGTTGTTTGATACAAACATACATTTTATTATAAATATGTATAATAAATGATAATTAAAATAATGATGTGGTAGTTTTTTGAAGTTCGGATGATTAATTTCTACATTATGGTCTCCATTTGTAGTTTCTTAATAAGACAGAAAAAAACACCTAAAACAAAACGGAAAAAAAGGTTCTATCAAATCAGAATGAAATTGAAATATTTCAAAAACTATTTGGCAAAAACAGGAACAAAAATTACACATGACAAAATTTAAATGATAAAAAACAAAATAAAAATCATAAAATAAGAATAAAAAAACTTTCATTAAAAGAAAAAAAATTATGAGTAATCGGATTAAAAAAAAAACTCATTATGCATAAGTCACGAATAAAAATCAAACATGATAAAATTTTAATTAAAAAAAATCACAAAATAGGAACCAAAATAGAAAGAAATTTTTTACTAAAAACTATAAAAGACTTACGATTATGAAATTGTATTTAATTTTAATATAAAAAATCAAATATAATAAATTTTTAATGATTAAAATAAAGATGAAAAAACAACAAAAAATTTCACTAAAACTAAAAAGAAGTTCCTTGTTTCATTTGGGTGATTTATAAATGTAATGAGTGATTTCGGGTGATTTTTAAAGTTTGATTTGGGTAATTTTGTTGTAACAACGATAGCAATAACATTGCAAATGTCCAAATTGAGAACATGTGGACGTAGTTAATTGTTATCCACATCATACATAAGTCATTTTCCTTGACTTTATAGGAAAAAAAAGAAAATAAAAAACTCAATCATCGCCACATGTACAACTCGGTTGAAAGAAGGTTAAAGAAAGGTAATAAAAAAAAGACTAAAACGAAAGCAAGATAAACAATAAGGATGAAAAAAGAAAAAAAATTAACTAAACGCCAAAAAAAGGCTTACCTACAGTAAAATATTATTCTCTTATAGTACATGTTATAATAATATCATAGTTACAAATTACTGGAGCAATTTGTTCTAAATGTGTATGGAAAAATCAACAATTGCGAAGGAAAGGAAGATTGGTGATTGGGAGTGTTACTACCCGACGTCGGACGGAACTCCAAAAAAAAAAAAAAAACAAATCTCTTATATTACTCGTTTCGGATTTTATTTTTATTTACAAAATTATTTGCGAGTTTGGAGTCGCCACCTAGTATTGAAGGAACTAAGAACCTAAAATTGGCAATCGGTTCGGAGATTATATGGTAAGGAGTTGGTTACGCTTATGGGAGGATAATTAATCATCCAAAAGTGCCCTTTCCTAAGAAAGGTATCACGTCTAGCCTAGTCCTAAATTATCTCCTAAATTAATTTATTTTCGCCAAATTATTTTTTGATTTTTGAGACTCCAATTTTCTAGGTCAAATTAAGTTTTTTGTTTTTGAGCGTGGCATCGTATTGAAACGATCATGGAACCCCTTCCGTCGGGAGACACGTCAGTTCAAACATCGGATCCATTTTTTTGGGTCTCGACATAACCGATGTGCCGAGAGAACACTTGTTTATTAAAAAAAAAATTAGCTAACAACGGTCCCTATCAAATAGGAGACTTTGTTAAAAAGTTTTATGATTTTTTATTATTTTTCTTTCTTTATTTTTTATTATTATTTTATTTAAATGAAAGATTGTCATCGATCCCTAAAACATTTAGGGGACTTGACGATCTTCTACTTATTACTTACCGAGCCTAATTCTAAACAAATAAATTAAAGCTACATGAATTAAATAAAAAAATTCAAATACTGAAATTTAAATTAATAATAGGTATGCATAAAATAAATTCAAGGGTAAATTCAAACAATTACAAAATATTAAAATGATAAATTCTAACTAACATGCATAAATACACCTAAAATTAAATTTACATTAAAAATAAATAAAGACCATTTAACATAAAAAAAAAATAACATGCATAAAATTAAAATGTAAAATTTATTACACATTTTTTTTTTGTTCGAGCTAGGCTGGAATCAATCCGACCTAAAGAAGAAAAAAAATTTGATTTAGGTCGGATCGGAATCAATCCAACCTAGCCAAAAAATGGGTTGGGCTTGGGCCCAACCCTAAAAAAACTAAGCCAACCCAAAAACATTCCTCTTTTTTTTTCTTCCTAAATTTCAGATCAAAAAACAAAAACCCTCTTTTCTTTTCTTTTTTTTTTGTTCCATCCCATCTCTACCTTTTCCTTTTTTTTTTCTTTCTTTCTTCTTCTTCTTCCTCACTCTCTTGCCTACCTCCATGGACGAACCCAACCGATTCGTCCCTCCTCTTCCTTTCCCCTTTCTTTTCTTTCCCTTCTCCCTTTATTTCTTCCTTTCCTTGCTTAATCAAAAACCTCCAAATCAATTTCTCAATGTTCTTCTCCAATTTTGGCCGAAACCCTAGGTTTTCAATTTCTTTTATTTTCTTTCAATTAGACTTGATTGACTTGAAATCAAGTCAATTCACATCCTTTAGGACTCAATTTTATCAAAACCCCCAAATCTATTCTTCAATTTTTTACAATTTCAAAAAATCGCCAAATTTTAAATCAAACTTAAATTGTGTAAAAAAACGAAATTAAAGAGAAATTAGAGGGACTACCTAAAATAATTGGTGGAAATGGATGTGGACTACCTTTAATTCAAGTAAATTTAATTTCTTTTTTTTTTATTTTCTCTTTTTTTTTTATCGCTAACTCTTTCCTAATTTGCGTAGTTTCCCTCTTAACTTTTTTTTTTGGACTCACTTCCTCATCTAATTATCGGACTAAAAAGAATCCCCCCTTTCCTCCTTATTTTTTATGTTGTCTCGTCTCTATATATATATATATGAATGTGTATCCTGTTTGGTTTGATTGGTTCCCCCACTATGATGGTGGGGGATTTTCTGCAGGATATGGGGATCAAATGGGAGAGATTGGATGGGATTGTAGTTATGGATCGTGCGGTGGTGAAACTGCTAGGGATTGACTCGGTGAGAGAGGAAATTGTGGGCGATGCGGGATGGGCGCGGGGAGAGAGTTGGGTGATGATGAAGCTGCTGGGATTTGCAGCAGTAGGGTGGTCGGCGGGTAGGTAGAGGGAGGTGTCAAAGTTGTTGACCATGGAGGGGAGAAATGACGACTACAAGTTGAGGGCATTGATTACCGCAAGTGGAGGGAATTTATTGTTCGTTGGAATTTGGAGTTGTAATTGGGAACCAAGCCGATTCTCGCAATTGAAACCAAAATCGGTTCCATGAAGCGAGGAGGAAAAAGTCCCGAAAATTAGTTCAGGCGAGAGTGGGCGGCTAGTCTCCTACTCCTCTGCAAACTTTGTATTTTTTTTCTTTTGATTTTTTTATAATTTTTTTTGTTTTTGCATTTTGGTCATTGTAAATTATTATTAGGTCAATTTGGTCATTTTCCAATGTAATCTGCTCTTGAATATTAAATGATTCGATTGTTTCCTCAATTACTATAATAATTTTGAATTTAATACAATTGCATCCCTAACTATTAAATTCATATTGTTTTTGTATTTTTGTATTTTTTCCTTTTTTTTCTTTTTGCAAATTATTAAGTAAAATGGAATAAAGAAAAATAATAACACTAATTAAGATAAAAAAATGAAAAGAAAAAATGAAATAAAAGAAAACAAGTAGCCAATTAAAAAAAAATTTTGAAATTTTGGTTATGACAGTTGCCCTCTCTTTGCAATGCTTACGGTGCAAACATTAACTAAAATATAAATTTCAAGTTAAGTTTGTTTAGTGAGCTTGCAAAGAAGAAAATATGAGAAAAATAAATTAACATCTACTAAAATGACGTAGTTGAGGATGGAATGTCATGCGGGAATGCAATGACTTATGAAAACAGAGTGCAACGACCTTGTTGTTAAGGACGGCCTATTCGATAATTAAATGTGCAATACAAGAGAAATTCGAAGGCGACCAATCTCGAAAAATTAAATACGCAAGACACGGCCGATCCTAAAAAATTGAATATGCATTACATGGTCAACTTGGAGGGCGACCAACCTCGAAAAATTAAATATGCATTACAAGGTCAACTTGGAGGGCGACCAACCCCGAAAAATTAAATATGTAGTACACTAACTTGAAGGGCGGCTAGCCCCGAAAAATTAAATATGCATTACAAGGTCAACTTGGAGGTTGACCAACCCCGAAAAATTAAATATGCAAGTACACGACCAACTTGAAGGGCAACCAATCTTGAAAAATTAAATATGCATTACATGGTCAACTTGGAGGGCGACCAACCTCGAAAAATTAAATATGCAGTACATGGCCAACTTGGAGGGCGACCAACCCTGAAAAATTAAATATGCATTACCCGGTCAACTTGGAGGGCGACCAACCACGAAAAATTAAATATGCATTATAAAGTCAACTTAGGCGACAATCGAAAATTAGATATGATGCGTAGCCAATGAGCGCTACGAAAAATTAAATATGCATTACATGGTCAACTTGGAGGGCGACCAATCCTAAAAAATTAAATATGCGATACATGGCCAACTTGGAGGACGGCCGACTACGAAAAGTTAAATATTCATTACATGGCCAACTTGGAGGGCGACCAACCCCGAAAAATTAAATATGCAGTACATGGCTAACTTGGAGGGCGACCAATCCTGAAAAATTAAATATGCGATAATTGTTAGGCAATTTTACTCGTCGTGATGACTTGAGTTGATTGACCTTACCTGAAGTGGAACCGGTCATCGGATGTTGGGTTCTACGCTTGGGGGTGGTCCGTTATGAGACAACCATGCCCGAGATGATTGGAGAGAAATTTTGAATTTTTGTATCCTTGGTAGTTCGTTACCTAGGACTTGTCACGGTTTTTCTTCTTTTTCTTTAGGGTTGCAGTGTACATCGAAACAAAACTTAATATGATGATTAGTTGGGATACTTGTAAGAGCCATAGGCCGCTCCGACTCAAATCCCCCTTTCAACTTTTCTTTATCGGCTATTCAAGTTTTCGAC
Organism: Dovyalis caffra; assembly: GCA_963924115.1. NCBI lineage: Eukaryota > Viridiplantae > Streptophyta > Magnoliopsida > Malpighiales > Salicaceae > Dovyalis > Dovyalis caffra. The sequence goes on from CAWUPB010000030.1 coordinate 3,538,523, forward strand.
GCTTGTTAGTTATCCATCATCCGAGCCTTATGACTTTGCCCCCGACCGAGTATTGCCTTTCTTATGAACTTGGTCTCTTCCATTGTTCAATTACTTATAGGACAAGCTGATCATTTCTATTTTATCGACGATTGTGGCTACTCCCCAATACGATCGACTCGTCGAGTGCTTTCTCACATTTGATAATGTTGTATCGGGTTCATTTCTTTGCTTTGATGTCTTTCTTGATAGCTTGAGATACCATATACCTCTCGAAGTGTTTAACAACTTTGCATTTCATGAACTACTTCTTTCATGGAGAAAGCTATGTAGATTTCATTCGAGGATTTTGATTCCGAGGTTCGAACAAAAACTCATCGACTCTCATAAACTTGTCATACAAACGTTATAGTATGACTAGTGTGGCTTTTGCATTTATGTTTGGACGTGACATTCGAACAATGATCAAATTATAGGTTTGATGGTAGAAAATATTGCTTGCCCCAAGTATTGTCCTTTGGCACCAACCATGATTTGGCAAAGCTTATGTCTCGATTTTGACTATCCGTTTTCAATAAAATTCAATTATAGGTGCTCGAGAATCGATACTTGTCTGATTGGTAAATCATCTCAAGTTAGAAAGGACTTTTACTAGTACGTAATGCAGGCTAAGGTATGGTTTCCTGAAAAATGATCAAAACAGGCTCAAACGACGTTTCAAGGTTTTATTGACATCGGACCACACTTTTTTTTTTTTACTCAAGTGTGATTAGAGGCATGTTCGATTGTGATTACGTCCTCCTAACTCATGCTTTTTTTTATCTGGGGATTGGGATTTGTAAGGCAAGTCACTCTTTTCTTTAACGTGGTATGAATCGTGTAGTGGTTTGGCTCTTTCTTTGTTTTTCGTCGTGTTAGAAAGATCATGATTTCATTTCTCTCACGTTCCAAATTTTGGTAATGACTTCCTCTTTATCACTACTCCCTTTTTTTGATTTTTTTTTTTAGCATTGAGTTTTTATGAAGACAAGTAATTTGGGTGACATGCCTCTTAAGGTCATTGTTCTGAACAATCAATTTGCCCCCAATGTGAGGGGTGATCCTAGCTCGGGTTTCATAAAAGAAATAAAAGCTCAAAATTGGTCTTTCAAATGGTAAATTTTGAATTTGAGTATGATAAACTTCCAACGAAGGCCTTTCTTCATTCAATCAACAATAGTACCTAACTCGACAAGTTTCATTTTCATTAGTCCCTTTTTATTAGAATAATATTTAGATAGAACCTGTAAATTAAAACACGTGCTATATCATGGTCATGGGTGGTGTCACAGGAGCAATTCGAGACAGAGCCAAATGAAAAAGATTTAGGTTCAAGTGTGTTTTGGTTTCATGTTTGTCTATTTCTCCTTTTTTAACACATAACCTTTGCATGACGAGTCCGGAGTGCGACAAGATATATTCGTTCGTCTTCATCGGGCTTGTCATTTCATTCGTCCGTTATTGTAGACAAAAGTAATATCGAGCGATTATCCCCGAACTCAAATCTTGGTTGCTTAATCTAGTCAAGAATAATTTTCATCACATGCAAAATGGTCCGACCAACTTTAAAAAGCACATAGAAATCACAAGTTCCCTTCGGGTTCATTGGGACCTTTTTTTTTTTTTAAGTTAGATTTAGCTTGCTATCTATTAAATAGAATATTGCTAAAACATCTTAATTAACTTGTATGTCATTCATAAACAATATTAATAGAGATCATGAGATGATAGACGAGTTTTTTTTTTTTTTTGAGGTCGAAGAAATAGGGAGACAAAAAGAAAGTAAAATGCAAAGCACATGTTTGGCTTCGAATTTCATTCTTTATTTCGGGAAGAAGAAAATGACATTTCTCAAGCATAGTATTTCTTTACTCGCATCGAGTTTACGAGTTTGACTATATCATCCCCATCCATACTAGTCAAAAGAAGTGCACCTCCCGAGAATACCTTCCTTACTACATAAGGGCCTTCATAATTAGGTGACCACTTGCTTCTATTCTCTCCGGGTATCGATAGAATTTTTCAAAGCACCGGATCTCCTTCACGAATTCTCTTGGTCGAACCTTTTTGTTGTATGCATTGGTCACTCTCTTCCGATACATTCGTGCATGACAAATAGCCGCCAACCTCCTTTCACTAATCATGTGCAACTGTTCATATCTGATTCAAGCCCATTCCGCTTCTTCCAACTCGTGTTTCCATGAGTACCCCGAGAGAAGGCATTTCTACTTCCAAAGGCATCACCGCCTTCATCCCGTAAACCAAAGAATATGGGGTGGCCCCCGTAGACATTCTTACGGTAGTACGATATGCATGCGAAGCATATGAGAGCATTTCATGCCAATCTCTATATGTAACCACTATTTTTCGCACGATCTTCTTGATATTCTTGTTTGTAGCTTCGACCACCCTATTCATCTTAGGCCGATATGGTGTTGAGTTCGAGTGCTTAATTTCCCACTGTTTGCACAATTCTCGCTATCATCTTTCCATTGAAATTCCGAGCATTGTCGGTAACTATGGTACTCGACAAGCCGTATCGATAAACCAAGTTTTTCTTTATAAACCACCGGACCACTTTCCGAGTGACATGAGCATAAGAAGTAGCTTCGACCCATTTAGTGAAATAGTCAATTGCCACCAAGATGAAACGATGACTATTACTTGCTTTTGGATTAATAAGGCCAATGACATCCAATCCCCACATGGTAAAAGGCCAAGAGGACACCATATTGTTCGAGTGGAGCGAGGAGAGCATTGATCCGATCTCCGTAAACTTGACATTTATGACATTTGTGGACATACTCTATACAATCCCTTTCCATCGTTAACCATAAATATCCATTTCGTTGCATTTGATGAGTCATAGTGTGGCCATTTGCATGGGTTGCATAGATTCTTTCATGGACCTCCTTAATCATTTTCTTAGCTTCTGCAGTATTTAAACATCGAAGAAGTGTTTCGTCAAAACTTCATTTGTACAAAACCTCACCATCCAAGTAAAAATTCATGGATAATCTTCTCAAAGCCTTCGATCTATCTTGAAAATGCTCGAGGGATACTCTCGATTTTTTACGAACATCTAGATGTCATGGTACCATGGCTTACCATCCGTTTCTTCTTTAATAGCACAACAATAGGCTGGTGAATTTCTGGTTTCAATACAAATGGGTCGTATTCCGACCCTCATATCAAGTCGAGTCATTGAAGCTAGTGTTACTAATGCATCGACAAACCGATTTTTATCTCTCCCCAAATGAGTAAACTCAATTTCATCAAACTCTTCGGCTAGTTTAGTCAGATAAACTCGATAAAGTTTCAACTTCTCATCCTTGGTTTGCCATTCTCCTTTGACTTGGTAAATTATCGGCATCGAATCATCGTATACTTCAAGATTTGTGATCCCTCTTTCTATAGCTGCCTCTAAACCATGTATGCAAGCTTCATACTCGGCTATGTTATTGGTGCGATCAAACCGAAGTCGGATGGCTATTGGATACTGCTTACTATTTGGAGAGACTAGTACTGCTCCTATACTCGTTGCTCGATACATTCACTCGACCCCATCGAAGTACATAGTCCATTTTTCAACATCGGACTCCACTGCTTCAATTTCAGATGCCATGATGTTCTCATTAGGAAAATCAAAGTTCAATGGTTCATAATCATCGATCGCATTGTTCGCTAAATGGTCTACGATTGTGCTCTCTTTCACTGATTTTCTAGTCATGTATACGATATCATATTTTGCCAATAAAACTTGTCATCTTGTAATTCTACTTGACAAATATGGCTTCTCAAAGATATACCTAAAGGGATCTATTTTCGATATCAACCATGTCGTATAGTACAACATATACTTGTCTAAGCCGTCGGGTGCTCCATACTAGGCCGCAACATAACTTTTCTAAGGGATCTGTATCGAGACTCACAATCGGTGAATTTCTTACTCAAAAAGTAAATGGCTTGCTCTCTTTTTCCAGTATCATCATGTTGACCCGAACACAACCCATTGCTGACTCGGTGATCGTCAAATACGGAATCGGAGGTCGACCGAGGCATAGGTGGGACAAGAAGAGAAGGATTTTATAGATACTCTTTGATCTTATCAAAGGCTGATTGGCATGCATCATCCTAAGTTCTCGGATTGTTCTTTCTCAAAAGCCGAAAGATGGGTTCACATGTAACTGTGAGTTGTGAGATGAATCGGGCTATGTAGTTCAAGCGGCCTAGAAAGCCTCGGACTTCCCTTTCACTATTGGGTGCTGGCATTGCTTGGATGGCTTTAGCTTTGTCCGGATCCACCTCTATCCCTCTACTGCTCACCACAAACCTTAGTAGTTTTCCTTATTTGACCCCAAATATGCACTTGGTCGGATTCAACTTCAATCGGTATTTTCTCGACCACTCAAATAGCTTTCTCAATGTCCGTATATATCCCCTTCGAGGCTTTGTCTTAGCAATCATGTCATCCACGTACACCTCTATTTCTTTATGCATTATGTCATGAAAGAGGGTAACCATAGCCCGTTGATAAGTTGCTCCAGCATTTTTTAGACCAAATGGCATGACTTTGTAACAAAAGGTTCCTCATGGGGTGATAAAAGCAGATCTTCTCCATGTCCTCGTTTGCCATCTTGATCCGGTTGTATCCCGAAAAGCCATCCATGAAGGAGTAAGTGGAGTTCTTTGCAGCATTGTCTACAAGCATGTCAATGTGGGGCAAGGGGAAATCATCTTTGGGATTAGCCTTGTTTAAGTTTCGAAAATCAACGCACATCCCGATCTTTCCATTTTTCTTGCTGACTACCACAATGTTTGACACCCAAGTTGGATACTTGATCACCCAGAGGAATCCAGCTTCAAATTGCTTGATGACTTCTTCTTTGACCTTCATAAGAACATCCGGCCTCATTCTCCTCAACTTTTTTTTATTGGTTTATGATCGGGGAATATAGGGATTTTATGTACCACTATACCGAGCATCTAAACTAGGCATATCCTCATACGACCGAGCAAACACATCCGTGTACTCTCGTAATAAGGCAATCAAACCTTCTCTTTCTTTTTTCGATATCATGGTTTCGATCTCGTAGTTCTTTTTTATTTTTTTCGGTGCCCACATTTATGTTTTCTAGCTCCTCTTGATGAGGTTTTATGGCTCGTTTGGATAACTCAACAAGCTTAGTAAATTCATCCACATCTTTGTCCTCAAATTCTTCCTCATCTATGGTAATCAAATTCTCCTCAAATTTAGGCCAAACATGTTCGATTCAATTATTTTGGAATTTTAGAAGATGCTCATTGTCTATATCCTTGAAAGTTGGAAAATGTGAAAATAAAAGGAATGGAAAAGAAAAAAAAAGAAAAAAAGGCACGAGTGTTTAAGAAAGTTCATGATCTCATATTAATATCATAGATAAATGCTCCACATAATTCTTTCTTGGTATCTTGAGTTAGATAACCAAAAGATTAAGATGTACAAAATGAAAAGAAGGAGTAAATTACTCAATAGTATAGGTAGGCAGAATCTCCTTTTCCTTCCAATTATTGAGCCCCTCACCCGATGCTCCTTCCTTGATCGGCAAGTCAATAGGCAGCATTCCCTCTCGAGTGTTGACGATTAGTTATGGTAGCATCACGGACCGAGGAATAACCACCATCGATTCGGGATTACCGACTTCTTCATTCCTTGACTCCCCCTCCGGGTGATTGATGAATAGATCCACCATTGGTGCCTCAAAGTTCACTACTTCATGATTCTAATTGATGACACAAACATGGTAGGGGAAAGTAGCTCGAATGTGAGGAATCATAATCCTTCCTTCATTAGGCTCTCGACCTTTGATTCTAGCCAATCGTTTTTCTTTCTTTTGCTTAATAACCCTATATAATCCTTCCTAGTGGGTTTGAATCCCGAACAAAATGGTAATTTGAATTTGCTTGCGTCAAAACATTCATAACTCCTAACATTTCGGTATTAAAATCACGGTTCGATGGGAATCCATATTCCATCAAGTATTTTATCACCATCATTGTAACCATAGACACTTCTAGCCTTCTTCGAAAAGTATTCTCCGGCACCGGTTCCGCATTCACGATTTCAAATGCATGTAGATTACCATATCGACTTCCTTCACTCTCAATATAAGGCACCGACATATTTTTGAGCAGAGGTAGTGCTTCTTTTGCCATCACGGTGACTAGTTTTCCATTAGCTACGTATTTCAATCTTTGGTTCAGCGATGAAGTCACAGCCCAGACTGAGTGAATCCATGGTCTTCCTAAGAGCATGCTATAGGATGGCTGAATATCGATGACCCGTAAAGTAACTAGGAACCGATTGGGCCCGATATCCAAGTTGATATCGATATCTCCTATCATCTATCTTGGAGACCCATCGTAAGCTCTAGCCATCATGCTGCTAGGACGCATGTGAGATGCATCCATTGGTAATTGATCTAAAACCAACTTGGGTAAAACATTCAAAGCGGACCCATTATCGATCGAACTATGGGAATCACATGTTCTTTGCATTTGATTGTGATGTGTAGCGGCTTGTTATGGCTCGTACCTTCGGGACCCGAGTTCATCCTCGGAGAAATACAAATAGTTGGTAGCTCGAATTCTACCCATCGGATTTTCCATAACATCGGCGGTGACCTCTTGAGAGACATATGCTTCATTTAAAACTTTTTACAACACTTTTCGATGCGATTCGAACTCGTGATTAATGACAACAGGGAGATCTTGGTAGGTGTTTTCCTTAGTTGGTCCACCACACTATAATCACTATTTTTCATCACCTTGAGAAATTCAATCGCCTCTTCATCATCTACGAGCTTGTTTAATTCTCCAACCTTCGTGAGTCTACTACTTCCTTGCCTTTTGCTTTTCCGGATGCTTCTAACTTTTCGGGTGTATAACAACGTCCACTCCGAGTAAGCCTCGTTACATCACTACCCATTGACATATTCATGATCGAATAGTTATGATTGATTGTATTGTAAGGTGAGGCTAAACGGATCTTCGACACTGTCGGAATCATCATCGGAGACCCATTGCTCGTTGGTTAGTAGTGACATAAATCATCATAATTGGTTCCCCGAGGTGAAACCATGCCTACAAACTGCTCCCTCTCGTGCCTCCTCTACTTGTAGAGTCCCCATAATCATCATATTTTCTACCTCCTTATGAAACTCCTCACATTTATCGATATCATGCCCTTTCACTCGATGATACCGACAATACTAGTTCCTATCATCTTTGACTTGATAGTTAATTGGTTTTCTAAGGCAACCGAGTTTAGGATAGCATTATGTATAAGCTCGTCCATAGATACCTTCACCTTCTTCTCCTCTCGATTGAACTCCTTCCCTTCGAGAGTTATCATACTAACATTACTTCCCTCTATACCATGACTTAGAAGTGGATTAGTATTGATATTCGGAGGGCTTGAATCATCAAAACTTATCCACTTATGCTTGATAAGCTCCCTCACTTTTCTCTTAAAAGCCAAACAATCCTCGATGGAGTGTCCATTGATACCATTATGGTATTCACATTGTTCGTTGCTTTTGTACCATGAGGGAAATGAAGGTCGCACGAGCTCTGCAGAATAGGGACTACTTGCCCTATATTGACCAATCGTTGAAACAACTCTTTTAGAGAGAATGGAAGGAGTGGTAAGGGTTCATAGTCTTCTCTATTGTAGTTGTAATTACGGTTGAGCTGATTGCATAGTATTTGGTTGAAATTTGAAGGACCACGAGGTGGTCTCACTTGCACGTGGAAATTGATTGTTTTGGTAAATGGGTATAATGGGATGATATTGGGATGGCGAATTTGGTTGGTAAGGTGGGTAGTTTTGATTTGGCATTGGTGGTCTCGTTTGGGTGGAGGGAAAGGTGGCGGCTATGGCATGTGTTGGATATTGTGGTTGGGGGTAAGGCGATGGTTGTGTTTGGTAATGACTTTGATTGGTGTATTGTCTTGAGTTGTTCCAATGGATTGGGGGTTCGTAAGTTGCCATTTGATTGACTTCCCTTCCCTTCTCTTGGTTCCCATGCTCACCTTCTTTTCGTCCCCCGGAGATCTTTCCAGCCTTGATGGCTAGCTCTACTCTTTCTGCAATGACCACTATATCCGTGAAGTTTGTTGAAGCATTGTCAATCAAATACTCAAAGTATGGTGCTTTAAAAGTATTCGAGAATATGAAGATTAATTCGAGTTCGGGTAGTGGTGGGTAAATCCGAGCGGCCACTTCGCGCCACCTTTGTGCATACTCCTTGACTTTCTCTTTAGCCCCCTTTTCCATACCTTGTAAGTCTGATCGGTTCGGAGCTACCTCCATGTTAAACTTGTATTATTTAAGGAAAGCATACGCCAAATCTTTCCACCTTCTAATCTTAGATCCTTCTAGCCTCATATACCAACTCGATGTTGACGCACCTAAACTCTCATGGAAGAAGTGTATTAGTAGCTTTTCATCATGTACAACCTCCGCCATTTTGCTACGGTAAACCCTCAAGTAGGTCATGAGACATTGAGTTCTAGTGTACTTTGCAAAATCCGAGACCTTGAATTTCCTCGAAATTACCACGTCGAGTACTAGGCACATTTCGAAGCCTTGACTAGGTCATAGATATCTCCTCCCTCAATAACTCTCGGACATTCTTCTAGATCCATTAACTTGTCTATACTTAGATCTTCAACTGTCTTATAATCATGAGCTTCCTCCCTTATAGGATCCATTACGAGCGGGGATGGCCTTTGTGGCACTCGTGGGTCCGCTAGATATGCTCCAGTAGCATGTGAGGTTTCAGCATATAAAGCATCTTGGTTAGTTGCATGTGTGTTGGATGGCCTAACTTGACCGGACAATGGAATTACGGGTGATATCTCAGGTTGTGTCCGTTCCCGATTCAAGATACCTCCCCTACTTACTACCTCTTGAAATAAGATCCTCAATTACGCCATTTCCTCATTCGAGAATTCAACATCTTGCTGACGTAACTCGTTCTTATCTTGCCTTTTCTTCGTTCTTCATTTGGCGGGCCACGAACCTAGTGTTGTGGATGCGTGGAGGGGATTGAGCTTTGGTGGAGCGGCCTATGTTTCACGATCCTGAAGAAAACTAAAAGAATATATGTACGATGAATATACGGTATGTACATGCATGATTTGAACTCGGGTTAGATACCTTTTTGTGTTTGTTGCACATTAAATCATGACGAGTTTGTATTAAAGACGAGCCGGATCAAAGCTCGATATTCGCCGAGGGCAATAGAGACCCCACGGATACTTTGGGTGACATAGGAGATATATCTTCCCCTTATTTCGATTGGAGCATACATACTCAGTTGATCTCGTGATGTGATGACACGCGTGAAAGGCCATGCTCAAGAAAATCGTAAATATGGACTTCTAATGGATTCTTAATTACGACATAAAGATATTTTTCATTACAAAACAAAAGGTCACAAAAGCAATCTTATTACATAGGGTATTTTCAATACATTGAAATTCGAACTTCTAGCACGTCCTAAACGTGACTTAGAGCCATTTTCCAAAAAGAAAATTACAAACATGAAAATCCCTATTACAAAACCTATTCTAGATTCGGCCACGACCTGAAACCCTCATAGGAGATCATGCCATTTACAAGCCTTCGGAGTTGCTCAAAAAGAGCCGAACTTGCTCATCTCTCGGATGTATGCCATCGGCTAAATCCTCTATGGTGTGTCGCATGTGTAGGGCATAATTCTTAGCATTCGGGCTTGTAGGTGGTATTCCATGGTCCTACTTCCCCATTCAGCTACTTCCCTCCTCGGGACATCTCTTTCCCTCTCAGCACCCATTTTCTCATCATGAAGATTAGTTAACTCATCCATCGAGAAACTGTGAGTTTGGTTGCATTCTCATGTTTTTTGTTGAGAGATTGATGATCCTTTTTATTTGTCTTACTAACCCCTTTGATCGTTGAAGTCGATCACGAAGCTCCTTGTTTTCTTTTTCTAAAGCACTCATTGTGTGGTCTTTCAAGTCAAGAGTTTCTTCCAATTTTCTTTTCTTTTGGGTCGGTTTGGTCACTTGAGCACTCGGGACTTCATTAAATACTTCATGTTGGGCACTCATCTCTTGACAAATGTCCTCCATCGTCTCACTCCTCAATCGAGAGGGACCCTCGAATGGTGGCATATGATATCCTTTTCCCCTAGTGCTTTGCCATTTAGGATACCCTAGTGTGGTTCTTTCATCTACTCTTCTTTCGGGAGTGACTATACCTCTATTTCTCCACGCAGACCTTTACTTTTTCTAAAAGTTTCCTTGAGACTTTCAAATCTTCATAGCACTCGACTAAATCCATGGTTCTTGGTATAAATTGCTCAAAATCTAACTCGTCTCGGGAACATATTCGAGCAATAGCCGATACAACAACGTGCTCCAATTAGCGGTACCCAATGATAGTTACCACGGTAAGCCAAGTAATACCGGAAAAAAGCATATTGTGCCATCCAGTGAAATTCGACTTCTCTAAACTCCGAACATACCTGTCCATACTTGTTTTTCCCAATTCATTGAGGGGGTGTCTAGCAAAGTTCTCCTATTTGGAATGTAAGTGCCATGGCGTGCGAAAGATACCCAAGGCCTTATCGGTTACTATATGGCTAACCGTCCAAACAAACAATAGTGAGACGCGAGCACCTCAAATGTCCCTCCCTTTTTCTTCGATAAAAATTCAAAGATAAGAGTGTTTCTGCTAGGATTGCAGCGATAGAGTTGATTTTGATGGATACTACACTCTTGAACACATTTACCGCTTCAAAGTCGATCATACCTTTAGCCGACGATAATAGTACTAACTCGTATATGCCCAATGCTAGTATTCGAGTCCGAGGATATTGTTCTTCTCATGTAGATGTTTTGTGAATTCTTTTTGGAGGAGATTCCAAAACCATCCATGCATTCGACCCCTCCGGGTCCTTTGCTTATCGACAATGGTCGAGTTTATTCCGATTAACCATGTGAAGTGTGCTAGAGCTTGTTCGGGAGGGTCTGTAGAAATAAACTGCCTTTGATTCAGGAAATGCTAGCAAAGCCTCATACTCTTCTAGTGTAGGTGACATATCCACACTCCTAAAAGTGAAGCAGCGGTATTTCGGATCCCGATGCCCTATCATGGCTTGGAAGCACGAGATCCGAACCTTAATCTTAAGTAGTTGAGCTATATCACCACACATCTTTTGAAAGTCAAACCTATCGATAAAAGTAAGCATTTCCCAAGCAACTAAGTAGTGGTCTCACATTGGGTAGCTTGTCGGTGAGTTTTGCTTTCTCAGGCGATTTCGACATAAAGCTCGGGGGCGGACAATCTCCCTCATCAATTTGGGCCCATTCCGATCCGACCCTAAAATCCTCAATATCATTTCGATTTCTTTTGTCATGATTTAATGTAAAGGACCACCTGCAAGAACCGAGGGTTAGTATTTACATCATTTGAAAATGATTCGTGTCTTAATCGAGTCAACCCTAGTGGATAGAATCTAGCTCGTATATAGTTTAGCGAAGGCTCGGTCTAATCCTAAGTCTTTTCAAGCTCCCGAACCATCTAAATTACCAGTGGGGTAATCCGACCTCCGACCCTATGTGTTAGGAGGTAGGGAAAGGTTATTCCACCATTTCCTATGCATAGGATGAGTTTCGGTCCAAACGAGAGTCCGAAAGAGCATCGGTAGACTTTCGTCATACTTGCCTCCAAATCTCTCTATCTAAATCATAACGGAGTTCAACTCGGATCCGCAGCTTTTGTATGTTCCTTTCGTGGTGTGTGTGCAACGAGTTCAAAAAAGCATATAACTCTAGTTCAAAATGCATTAAATATGTACAAAATTAAAAGCAAATGAATTACAAAAATTTAAAGATAAGAAAATAATACAAGAAAATAAATGACAAGAAAAATAAAAGAGACATAAAAAAATAAAATAGAAAAAAATAAATGGTAAAAGTAAATAAAGAAAATAAATTTACAAGGACTAAACTTATGGCCCGACATCTTTCCCCAATGGAGTCGCCATTCCGTCGCTACTCGACGTCGGGCGGGATTCCAAAAAAACAAAACAAAACAAATCTCTTATATTACTCGTTTTAGATTTTATTTTAATTTATAAAACTATTTACGAGTTTGGAGTCACCATCTAGTATTGAAGGAACTAGGAACCTAAAATTAGCATCTGGTTTAGAGATTCTATGGTAAGGAGTTGGTTACGCTTATGGGAAGATAATTAATCACCCAAAAGTGCCCTTACCTTAGAAAGATACCACGTCTAGTTTAGTCCTAAATTATCTCCTAAAGTAATTTATTTTCGTCAAATTATTTTTTGATTTTTGAGACTCCAATTTTCCAAGTCAAATTAAGTTTTTTATTTTTGAGCGTGGTATCATATTGAAATGATCATTGAACCCCTTCCATCAGGAGACACGTCGGTTCAAACATCGGATCCATTTTTTTGGGTCTCGACACAACCGGTGTGCTTGGAGAACACTTATTTATTAAAAAAAAATTTTTTTGGCTAACAACGGTCTCTATCAAATAGGAGACTTTGTTAAAAAGTTTTATTATTTTTTGTTATTTTTCTTTCTTTATTTTTTATTATTTTTTATTTAAATGAAAGAATGTCATCGATCCCTAAAAAATTTAGGAGACTTGACGATCTTCTACTTATTACTTACTGAGCCTAATTCTAAACAAATAAATTAAAGCTACATGAATTAAATAAAAAAATTCAAATACTGAAATTTAAATTAATAATAGGTATGCATAAAATAAATTCAAGGGTAAATTCAAACAATTACGAAATATTAAAATGACAAATTCTAACTAACATGCATAAATACACCTAAAATTAAATTTACATTAAAAATAAATAAAGACCATTTAACATAAAAAAAATAAAATAACATGCATAAAATTAAAATGTAAAATTTATTACACATATTTTTTTTTGTTCGGTCGGGCTAGAATCAATCCGACTCAAAGAAGAAAAACATTTGATTTGGATGGATTGGAATCAATCGAGCCCAGTCGAAAAATGGGTTGGGCTTAGCCTAACCCTAAAAAAAACTAAGCCAACCCAAAAACATTCCCCCTTTTTTTTTCTCTTCCTAAATTTCGGATCAAAAAACAAAAACCCTCTTCTTTTTTTTTTTGTTCCATCCCGTCTCTCCCTCTTTCTTTTTCTTTCTTTCTTTCTTCTTCTTCTTCCTCACTCTCCTCGCCTACCTCCATGGACGAATCCAACCGGTTCATCCCTCCTCTTCCTTTCCCCTTTCTTTTCTTTCCCTTCTCCATTTATTTCTTCCTTTCCTTGCTCAATCCAAAACCCCCAAATCAATTTCTCAATGTTCTTTTCCAATTTTGGCCGAAACCCTAGGTTTTCAATTTCTTTAATTTTCTTTCAATTAGACTTGATTGACTTGAAATCAAGTCAATTCACACCCTTTAGGACTCAATTTTATCAAAACCCCCAAATCTATTCTTCAATTTTTTACAATTTCAAAAAATCCTCAAATTTTAAATCAAACTTAAATTGTGTAAAAAAAACAAAATTAAAGAGAAATTAGAGGGATTACCTAAAAGAATTGGTGAAAATGGATGTGGAATGCCTTTAATTCGAGTAAATTTAATTTCTTTTTTTTTTTTTTTGTTTCGGATTTGTTCTTTTTTTCTTTATTTTCGATTTCCCTCTTTTTTTTTTTTTTTTTTATCGCTAACTCTTTCCTAATTTGCGAGCTTCCCTCTTAATTTTTTTTTTTTGGACTCACTCGCCTTCTCTAATTATCAGACTAAAAAGAATCCCCCCTTCCTCTTTATTTTTGCGTGTGCGTGTGTGCGTGCGTGCGTGTGTGCGTGCGTGCGTGCGTGCGTCTATATATATATATATATATATATATGAATGTGTATCCTGTTTGGTTTGGTTGGTTCCCCCACTATGATGGTGGGGGATTTTCTCGAGGATATGGGGGTCAAGTGGGAGAGATTGGATGAGATTGTAGTTGTGGGTCGTGCAGGTGGTGAAACTGCTAGGGATTGACTCGGTGAGGGAGGAAATTGTAGGTCTGCGTAGGGTGGCTAATGAAGAGAGTTGGGTGATGATGAAGCTCGCTGGGATTTGCAACGGTAGGGTGGTTGGCAAACGAGTAAAGGGAGGTGCCGAAGTTGTTGACCATGGAGGGGAGAAATGGCAGCTGCAAGTGGAGGGCATTGATTGCTCGCTGGAATTTGGAGTTGTAATTGGGAACCAAACCGATTCCTACAAGCCGAAACCAAAACCGGTTCCATGAAGTAGGAGGAAAAAGTCCCGGAAAGTAGTTCTAGGTAGGAGTTGCGCCTAGTCGCCCACTCCTCCGCAAACTTTGTACTTTTTTTTCTTTTTATTTTTTTGTAATTTTTTTTTGTTTTTGCATTTTGGTTCTTGTAAATTATTATTAGGTCAATTTGGTCCTTGTCCAATGTAATTTGGCTCTTGAATTTTAAATGATTCGATTGTATCCTCGAATTACTATAATAATTTTGAATTTAATACAATTGCATCCATGAATATTAAATTCACATTGTTTTTGTATTTTTGTATTTTTCCTTTTTTTCTTTTTGCAAATTATTAAGTAAAATGGAATAAAGAAAAATAATAACACTAATTAAGATAAAAAAAATGAAAAGAAATAAAAGAAATAAAATAAAACAAATAGCTAATTAAAAATAAAAAATTTCTGAAATTTTGGTTATGACAGTAAGAAAACAAGAATTGCATTAGGAAATGATTTTTCTGTTTCATGATTCATCAGCTGGAGGCCATTCTAGAGTTAGGATTACCATAAAGAAACTGACTGCATTATTTTACTAGAAAGAATTAGCTAAAGAAGTAAGAGAATACATTCGAAATTGTACAACATATTAAGAGTTCAAATATGAAAATGTTGCAACTCCAAGACTGTTGAATCCATTACCCTTACCTCAAGCCATTTTCACTGACATTACAATGAGAATTCTATTTGCTTATCAAGGCGTTTCACTCAAATTTTCCACTTATTATTCACAGACAAAAGGTCAAACAGTAGTTAATAGATGCTTGTAAACTTATTTCAGATGCATGATTTCTTTCATTCCTAATGCCTGGTGTAGATGGTTATGCTTAGCTGAATATTGGTATAATACCTCTTTTCCTACATCTATTGAACAATCTCTTTTTGAAACATTGTATGATTATCCACCTCCAATCCATCTACCATATCTGGCTAATGACTGTAAAGAGACAGAAGTTAATGAATTCTTGTAGGATAAAGAGGATGTTATTGCCCTATTGAAGGATCACTTAACTAAAGCACAAACTCGTATGAATTTGCAAGCTGACAAGAAGAGATCTGATAAGAGTGTTTCAGATAGGAGAGTGGGTATATTTGAAGTTACAAGCCTATAGACAACAGTCAGTGGTTCCAAGAAGAAATCAGAAACTGTCTCCTATAGATATTTTGGTCCATTTAAGATCACTGACAAAGTTGAAGATATTGCTCATACACTACAACTTCCGCCTACTTCATTGATTCGTCCAACTTTTCATGTTTCTCAGCTTAAATCTGTCCATGGTAAGGTTATTGTTCAAGATCAATTACCAGAATCCTTGAATGTGCCTGCACTTCCAGTAGCTATTTTGGAAAGAATAATGGTAAAAAGAGATAATCAAGCAGTTACAAGGCTGATGATACAGTGATCAATTGGAACAAGTTTGGATGCTACTTAGGAGTTCGTATTTGAGATGGAAAGACGATTTTCCTCAGTTTGATCTTGAGGACAAGGTCTCTTAAGAGGGAGGGTATTGATGCAATCAGATATAGTCATCAATTATATCTGATACATGGGAAGAAAGTTGGCAGTGGCGTTTCGCTGGAGTGATGAGCTGGATTTAGTTGCTGGTATGGTGAGCTGTAGTCATGAACTGGAGTTAGTCAGAAGAGACAGTTACTGAGTTGGTTAGGAGAGTCAGTTAGAGTTAGTTGCTGATTCTGTTATAATCGAGAGAAGAGAAGTATTGCAAGCCATTCTTGGAAAGAAAAACGTTCTCTTTTTCTCTCTAGTTCTCCTCTGTTTTCATCCAACATTCTTCTGGTTTACTTTCTGTATTTCATAGTCTTTTGACAAATCTAGGATTGTTGTATTAGAATTGCATTTACATTGTTAAACTCTTCTTGATTGAATAAAGCAGATTTAGTTCACTCTTGCAAGTCATTTTCTTGTTCTTCTATTGATTGGAGACTTACAATTTCATCAGAAGCACATATCTTAACACCACAGTGTATATGAGACTCCTAGATGGTCTTTGGCATTAACCTTCAAAGACTGACTTGCATACCGGGCAGTTCCTCCGATAAGAATTTCATCATGATCTTGCAGGGACAGAAGGTCATCTCAGCTAGAACTTGTCATACTTCCTCTCAGAAACATCAGACATTGATTGCAATAAGGTCAGCTTAGCTTGTTGAATTAGCACATAGAATTAAAATGTTGACATCTGTATATAGATCGGCTGTGAAAACTGCATTTTGACTTGCTTGCTGTTATAAATAAGTTTTGTTTGTGGCTGTTTTAGATAAGATTTGTTTATTGATTGATTCGATCCAGACCATTGAACAAATTATTTGATTCTGATTGTTTTCAATAAGATTCAGTTTCTCTAAGCTTATCTTCATTGGGGAGATTTTTTTTTTTTTTTAGAATGTTCATGAGAATGATGTTGATAAGATGACCAACGAAAGATTTAGGAGAGCTGTGGAACTAGATACACTGCTAGGAAACTCAACGACAGGAAATGCATAACATCTTCTACAGAATAAATAATTGTTGCCTTCATCATTTTATTCAACTTACCAAATTAATTATTTTTTTTTTTGTTCTGCAATAGTTACCAGATATTTGTTGCTTCTTTGATCAAGGCTTTATCAAGTAATGTATACATTTTCCATAGACTTCTTCTGATGACTTTCATGTTCAAACAATATTTTCATATAGATTATGAGCTCTTCCTATAACATAATAGGCCCTACATGTTAAATTTTCTAATGTTTTGATAGCACGCAGCCTAAAATTTGAGCATTATTGATATAATGAACATTACTTGCTCGCATGGTGGGTTGCTCGCAGACACTAGAGAAGAAGCATGAGGCACGGTCTACACTTGTGTTGGTGGGGTTTCATCTGCTGGCCTGGTTTCAGATCCTGCTCTTCCACCTCTTTCACTTCTGCTGTTATCTGCAAATTTTAAGCTTGCTTGATGTAGGCCTTTGTCCTTCTCCTCCGAATTCCATTCGGACATGTAGTAGTCTTCCTCTGTGGCTATCTTTTTGGATGACGGACCACAAAACATTCCACCCCATTGTGGGAAGTATATAAAACAAATTGGAAGACTGCAGCATAAAATCATGACACCCATGAGTGTTATCCCTGTTTCTTTTGAGTATTTGGATCCTTTGAAGAAAATTAGTTGAGTTAGAACTGCACCCACATTTCCACCTCCTCCGGTCATACCGGACATCAGCCCTAGTGACCTGAAAACAAGAGATATGAATGGAGTCAGGAACAAAATCTTAGAAAAAGGTATGCAAATTAATTAACATCCACAAGCAGAGCCAAGGATGCTGCTAGTAATAATGGAATTTCATTAACCATGATGTTTTTATTAGAAGTCTCAACCACAGTTCACTCTCCTATTTAGTTCCACGCTGAAGAAATATACAAGATGAGCATCTGTGGGTGCGTGGACAACCATGTACTTCGAAGTGCTTATATTGTTTTCCAGTAGACCATGGGTTCACTAGCTGTTACTTGTTCTCCCGCCAATAGATGAAAATGAAGCAACAAAGAATATGATCCTCAATGTCAATTAGCAGTGTCATAGATTTTGCCCCCTATTTGTCAACAATTTCATATCCAAATAAAGTACCTAAAAGCTTTTGAATTCCCCAAAATTGGAATGAAAAGTAATTTTCCTTTTTTCACTATGACACTAGCACACCTCTACGAGTCTTGTTAATCAATGAATTCATTAGTGAGTAACTGAATATATGTGGCCTGTATATAGAACAATATGCTAGAAGTTGTCTTTTATGACTTGGTGAAATTTTATACTACGCCAATTCTAAGCTTGGGTGTGAGAACTTCTTACTCTTATGAAGGTTACCGTACTTTGGTTTATTTAGTTAACTCTTATGGCAGTCAGAAGAATGCTAACAAAAACTTTGAGTGGCAGATAAATCTTACCTTCGTGAGACAAAAGGCACCACTCCAAATGTTAGTCCACATGCTGCTTGGCAGAACAAAGAGAACACAATCATCACCACAATAGATGCGCCTAAAGATCCAACTTGTCCAAGAATGATGCAGAATACACCTCCCAAGGTCTGCACTGTCCACAAAGCCCACAACCTACCCCTCATCCCAAACCTCTTTGCTACTGCATCTGAGATCATTCCACCAGCTGGTCGAGAAACTATGTTTGCTAGACCAAAACTTGCTGCAATAATTCCTGCTGTATGGAGTTTGAGGTCAAATCTGTCGTAGAAGTATTCCGCAATAATGTTGTCTATTGTCAGCTCTACCCCAAAACAATACCCATAAGTGAGTGCCAGGATCCACCCTCTGTAATTTGTGATTCCATGGTAGAAGACATTTGAGAATTTATCTTTTGTTTTATCCCCTGCTTTCTGCAGCCTCCAGAAGTTTCCATCCGGCAAGTCCTTGCCAAAGATCAAGACTGCGAATGCTAACAGTGTCTGAAACAGGGCAGGAATGAAAAATGCAACTCTCCAAGCTGTAAATTTGGCTGCTCCAATGTCACGGATGAGGCTAAACACAAGGGGCATGATTAGCTGTGTTGCCCCACCCCCAAGGTTGCCCCAACCTCCCGCAACACCATTAGCCGTCCCAACTACCGGGGCTGAAAACATAGAGCTCATCCAGAATTGAGTTGACACGAAAGTGGCCAGAGAGAAGCCTGTGAAAAAACGTACCAGGAGGAAAGCAGTAGGAGACGAGACAATGGAAGTGAAGTAAACTGCTGGTGCAGTGAGGAGGATTAACGAGGCAGAGGCAAGACGGGGTCCAAAAAGGTCACAAGCAGTCCCCATGGCGACTCGAGCAAATACTGCACCAGACACTGATGCAATGCCCGCATTACCGATGTCAGTGGCAGTGAGGTTGAGGTTGTCACGTATGATAGGAAGAAGGGGTGGAGCGGCGAAAGTAGAGACAAAACAGGCAAAGAAAGAAACCCAAGACAGATGGAATGCCCGCATGTGGGGGGCAGCTACCGAGAACAACCGGAGTTCTGTTGCCTTGTGCTCTGAATCCACCGGAAGAGCGAATTTTGGAGGCTGAGATTCCTTCACAGTGGCTTGACCTTCTATCTCCATCTTCTTGTCTATTAAAGAAATTGGAAATATAGTGAGATGGTCCTAATTTCCCTTTGTGCAGGGAAGTAACTGGTTCATGGGGTGAGCTTTGTTACTATTATAAATAGTACTTCTGGTCAGCAACCAATGGCTCTTTGTTGGTAAGAAAAGCTAAGGTTTGGAAGCCAGAGCTCTAAACTTCCGCCGAGTCCCATTTGGAATTTTTCTGTGGCTGTCTACGGAAGGAAATTAAAGTTAAAAATGCGTAGAATTCAAAGCTGTGAAAGGCGTGCTGACTTTGAAGTTTGATTTTAATAGCCGGTTAAATTAACTTCAAGGGATCACCTGCCAATGGAAAGAGATGCTAAGCAACAAGTTGGACTAATAATACTAAAGAATTGACTCTGTAGTTTTGGAAAGGAAGTAACCGAAGAAACAAAGAAATCTAAACGAAAGAAATTTAAGGAATCGCAGTCATTGACTTGGTAAGAGATTCTTTCTTTGAATTTTCATTCCAGAATACAGAGTAAAAGGACAAATCTGTCCTGAACGTTCTTGCTCATCATTGATCCATTATTTCTATTGTGTTTGTAATGAAAAGACCTTTGATAGCCAACAGAGTGACATGCAATTATGCTTAGTGATAAAGAAATTTGAATAAAAAGCAGCAACTATTAACCTGATTCAAAGCCTGAGCCAAACCTTGCTAGGGTTGGTGTATCAATAGGATTAGAAAGAGACCTAGTAAATTTGATCAGTCCGTGAGGGTTGTTTGGTCTTTGAGTCGATGGTAGTTCCTTGATTTATTTGTCTGTGCAATAAGCAATAATAAGTTTGTTTGATTATATTCTTGCGTAGTGTAATTAATGATGTCAACTAGAATATTCAGTTGCCAACTTTACAATAAAACTAAAAGAAAATGAAAAATCACTCTGGTATTGCACTGTTCATTTTATATATATATATTTTGTTTTTTGGGCTGGTGGCTTCCAAACTTATGTTCTTTTTTTATTCCTATTTTGTAATATATTTTTATTTTGGTTATTAAGTTTTATCATGTTTGATTTTTATCCTTACTATACTAAAACTAAATAAAATTTACTATCCTAAGCTTTTTATTTTTTTATTTTTGGCTTTTAGTGAAACTTTTTTTCTATTATAATTCCTGTTTTGTGATTTTTTTTCTTTATTTTCATCATTAAATTTAGTATAATTTTTTTAATCCCTATTTTGTTATTGTTTTTTATTTTGATCATTAAATTTTTATTATATTTATTTTTTCCCTACAAGAAACTATTTTTTTTTACTTTTAGTAAAACTTTTTGTTATATTTTGATTTTTGTTTTGTAATCTTTCATTTATTTTGATCATTAAATTTTCATTGTATTTAATTATTATTCATTCTATACTAAAATTAAATACAGTTTAACTATTTTAAGTTTCTTTTTTGTTTTTATTAAAAAATATTTTCTGTTTTGATTCTTATTTTATTAATTTTTTTTATTTTGATCATTAAAATTCTATAATTTTTTACTTTTGTTCCTACCTTATGCATAATGATTTTTTTTTAAAACTTATTGTTTATAATTTTTTTTAATGAAATTTTTTTTTATCATTTAATTTTTATCGTGTATAATTTTATCTTTATTTTCTTTGCCAAATTCTTGATTTGAAAAAAGTTTTTTGGCTTTTTGTTTTGGGTGATTTTTCTATCTCATTAACAAATTACGGATGAATAATATATGGTAAAAATTAATCATCTAAAATTCAAAAAACTACCACATTATTATTTTAATTATTAGTTATGATACATATTTTAGTTATATCAAACAATATTTAATTAGCAACATTATATTATTCAACTTTGCAAACTTTTTATTTAGCCAACCTTGCTGCAAATTATAAAATACTTTTTTTAATTTTTATATTTTTTTAAAAAAAATTTCGCATGATATTTTTAAAATTTAAATTTTATATGAATGAATACCTAAAAATATTGTATAGCTCACCCGAGCGGCAACGCGCGGGATGTATGATAGTATAATACTAATTACTTTTGATTCACACCAAATATTCACCGCATTTGTCTATTAGAAGCGAAACCACAAAATATAAAGTAATTTATTACATCATGGTTTTAGTTTTTATGAATCTTCTTTTTCTTTGAGATTTTTTTTTTTTTTTTTTTAATATGATGTGTTCACTTTGATCGTTTAAATGCCTCTTCTTCATTTCAAATTGTAAAGGTTTTTTTTTTTTTTTTGTAAATTATCAATAAAAAGAGTATAAGTGAATATCCATCTAACCAAATACATATCTATAGTTTAGGTTGAATGAGTATTGAAATAAATATAATAAGAAAAATACATACTTGTAATATAGCTTTTAAATATAGAATTTGAATTTAATCCATATATGGTAAAACCTATTAATTAAGTGAATCTAACAAATTTATTCCATGCTTCCTTAGTTTAATTAATGATTTTAATTGCTTGCAATTTTTTAAAATCACATTGAATAAATATGCAGCTCAAAATTTTGAGAGGAAAAATCGGATTCACACGAATTTAAATTATCTTCCATATACATATATATGATATATATATATATATATATATATATATATATACACTACAAGAAAACTGCCGAGTTTGCAATAGTTTTTTAGCGAAGTTATTTAAATTTGTTGCTAAAACCATGAATTTGCGATGGTTTTTAGCGATTCCTCGCTAAATTTTTGTCATATGTTGTCATTTAGCGATGGTTAAAAAATGTCTCTAATTCATACCAATTAAACGATGTAAATCGTCGCTAAAAATCCTTTTTGTTTTTTTTTGGAATTAGCTAGGGTTTCAACAAAACCGTCACTAATTCCTAAAATATTTTATCTTTAGCGATGATTTTCTAGAAACTGTCGCTAAAATGCTTTTTTCAAAAAAAAAAAAAAACCATCGCAAAATTCCTTAAGCTAAATCCTAGAAAATATAGAATTTTAGTGATAGTTTGTTTTTTAAAAAAAATCATCGCTAATTTGTTACCATTGAAAGGAAATGAAAATCTGAAAAAAAAAATAATAAGTTTTATATTCCATTCAGCTCACCTTGAGATCCAAAACCATTGCTAAATCTTAAAATCCCTAAATACCTACTATTCCAAAATTTTCCCCATTTCTTCTTCTTCTTTTCCAACGGCTCCACCTTCCCCATTTCCTCTCCATTCGGGCCAACAACTCCCCTTCTCTCTTATTTTCTTCTTCCCCTCCATCTCTTCCCTTTTCCTCCATTTTCTTCTTCTTTTTGTCATTTCCTACTCCTCCTCCCTTCCCTCTTCTTCTTCGTGAATAGCGCAATAGCAATAGCTCCTCCTTCGCTTTACTTGTAAGTTGGTAGCAACTCCTTTTCTCCTCCTCTAATTGTGTAATTAGTAACTCTTAATTTTTTTTTTCCATTTATGTAAATGGTTTTATATTTATTGTTTTATTATTTATTTGTTAACTATTAGTTAGTTTAATTTTTTGTATTGTTAAAGTTAATTTGTTAGTTTTTAATTAAATTAAGTATTTGTTAAAAATTTAATTAAGTATTAGGTTATTTAACTATTTGTTAATTAATTGATTTATTTGTTAATTAAATTAAGTTCATTTGTTGGTAATTAAATACTTTATTTGTTTTAAAAAATTTAATAGGTGTTAGTCTAATTAATTAAGTGTTAATTAAATGATATACTTGTTAATTAAATTAATTTAGTTCATGGTTAATTAAATTATTTAATTTTATACAAAATTAATTATTTGTTACTTTAATTAAATAGGTGTCAATTAATTTTTGTATTTGTTAAATTAAGTCAATTAGTTGTTAATTAAATTCTTTGAATATTGTTCATAAATATTAAGTAGGTGTTATTTTAATTAATTTGGTTGTTAATTAACTTTTTTAGTTGTTAACATAAGTAAATTAGTTGTTAATTTAAAATTTTAAATATTGTTCAAAAACAAATTAATCGGATGTTAGTTTAATCAATTTGGTTGTTAATTAAGTTTTTTAATTGTTAAATTAAGTTAATTTGTTGTAAATTAAAATATTAAAATTTTATTTGAAAGAATTAGTTAGGCGTTATTTAATTAATTAAGTGTTAATTAAGTAAATTTTTTGTTAATTAAATTAATTCAATTTTGTTTAAAATCATTTCTTATGTGTTACTTTAATTAATTTGGTAGTTAATTAAGTTTTTTAGTTGTTAATTATATTAATTAAAATTTTGTTTAAAATATTTAATTAAATGTTAGTTTAATCAATTTGGTAACTAATTAAGTTTTATATTTGTTAAATTAAGTCAATTAGTTGTTAATGAAAAAATTAAAATATTGTCCAAAAAAATGTTGGTGTTGGTGCCCAAGATCCAACCATGTTTTGATAGGATTGAGTTATTGTATTTTATTAAATTATTTATTTATTAATAATAAAGAAGTCTTTTTATTAATTCTTATGTTTTATATTTATTAATTCAGTAGAATTAGATAGATGTCTTTATGATATGCATTTGTAATAGTGATTGATCGAAAAATGTGAAACAAACACTAATGCACATAAAAGATATCATTAAATGTCTCAAGTCGTAGCATTATCAAGAATAGACATTGATTAGATGTGGTTAGACTTATGAGTGTTATGCTTATGCTATATGATAGCGAGTAGGAGATTCACACCTATTGGCATGGTGATGTCAAAGCAAACACTTAGGTGATTCATGTTAGAGAACATATCACTAGACTTGACTCATCATGAGAACCCATTTGGTTTAGTCTATGAGAATCTCATACGAGATTGGTACAACTAGTCCTTAAACTTAAAGTCATCGTGGTTATCTTATTAGAGGATTTATGTACTTTAACATTCATTTTGATGGACCTAATAAAGGAGTGCTCGTAGGCAATTCATTGGGTAAACTAGGAATCTAATGGAGATAGGTGTATGACTAAAATAGGACATGTTATTCTTCATATGCTAAAGGAGTTATCATATTGCACTTTAGTGAATATCTTTTCAAGAAATCTATGATTGTAGTAAAAGTATAACAATAGAGCATAGTTGATTTATTCTAATCCCTAGGATATTTGAGAATCAAAGAAAACTTATGTGATCATAATCGAGCAAGACTAATAATCAAGTTTGAGATCACACTATGATAATATGACATGAAGACTGAATTGTATGATAATCATGCTTATGAAAGGTAATTACAGATTAATTAATCCTCCAAGAGAATTGGATAGTCTTGATGCCTTGTTAGAGGCCAATCTTGACTTATGTATCAAGAGATAAAAGAGATATCTTTTATTCATAATACATTGTCAACATACCTAAAAGCTCTGTTGAGTCATATGCATAAGTTTAAGTATTCACATAATTAAACGAAGCAAAGATGTTGGAAAAAATTTTCAATTTTGAAAGTTTCCTATTTTGGAAAAGGTTTCCAAAAATAAAAAGTTTCCTAAAATGAAAAGTTTCATAAAATGTAAGTTTCCTAAAATGAAAATTTTCCTATTTTAGAAATCAGTTTCCTAATTTAGAAATTAGTTCCAAATTTGGAAGTAAACAACCTAAAATATAAATTAGTTTCCTAGTTTAGGTTTAAGGGTATTTTAGAAAATTAGTTCCTAATATGGGCCACCTAAAATCATCTAACTTAATTTATTTGGATAGTCCAAATTAATTAATTAGGCCAAAATGGTTTTGGGCCAATAGGTTTAATTAAAAGCCCGAAAAATATTTTGGTGGGAGGATAACATGAACCTTATTGTATAAAGATGAATGTTTTAAAGATAAAGATAAAAAACTCAAGATGTTAAATAACTCTTAATCCTTGAAAGATTAGAAAGCAATAATCAAAAGTCCAATTAGGACTAGTTACTCGCTCCCCTCTCTTTATCCTTGGAAGATGAGGAAACTCTCCCCTACAAATAGGAGGAGAAGTGTGGCACTAAATGTAATGGAAAAAAAAAGAAGAGAAAATGACATAACTAAAAATAGAGCTAAGGTATATGGCTTAAGAGAAAAATAAAATAACAAAATAGTTTTCTCCTAAAACCCTAGCACACGTCACTTTCCTCTTCTCTTTGGGTTGTTACAAAATTACCTTGATTAGATTTCTATAGGAAATAGTAAACAAGTCAAAAAAGATGGAGCTAGCACTTTACCAAGTTTGAGTGCTTCTCTTGTGGGTACTTGGACTACATGGATTATCAATAGAGGCTAGATACGTGGACGGTTCTTTTCTATAAAGGTTTAAACCTATGTTACAAGAGGTAATTCTCTATTCATCGATTTAATTCATAAATATATGATTAGTTGATTCAATAACATGATTTTGAGCCCTTTAGATGGAGGAAATTTTCGTTTTACTTCGCACCTCCATAAGATCATGATCCTTCAAAAAATTAATTAGGTATTAGTTATATATATATATATATATATATATATGCTTTAATTTAATCATGATGTTATTTGCCAATTCCAAAATAAATGTATTTTAACTTGTTTATTGTAATATAGAGGTTTTATAGTTGTTGTGTTTTATTAATTAATTAATATGATAATATATAGGTTATGACTCATGGTAGGAGATGTTTTCGCATGTAATGGCCTTTATCATATGGTGAGAGTCATGGTTCAAACACTAACGATGGTAGTGATTATGGATATGGGCGTAGTCTTGCTTCGTTCCAAGTCGGATGCCTCCTCCCTCGTTGATATGTCTCCATACCACCCTTCCGTATTCCCCGTGTCAAACCCATAATTGTTTGACATGTCTCAGCTCAAGCCCCATCAATATGGACCTACACATCTAGGCACTTTTGAACCTTCATCGTCACTAGGGTTCTCACCCCAACATGACAACCGTCGGGTTTTTACATATCGCTCATCATCATACGTCCCTATCAATTTTATCTTCTACACCTATTTATTCTACTTACAATGCTCATATTTATATTACCTTAGTTGATGGCAAGAAGTATGTATTATACACATTTTTTAAAATATTTTATTTAGAGTGTTATTATATTTATGCATTCATTTAATTATTAATTATCCTATTTGATAACTTGTATTCATTTGATATGTACGCTCATCAAATTTATAAGATATTCCATGAGAATGTCGACCTATTCGGTATAATATGGAAGTCAATTACTAAGCAAACTAAAGAGTTCTATTGGGATTAGCTTAAAGTAGTCTATAGTTTAATTTATTTTGTAAAAATACATTATGAAACATTAATGTTGATTTAAATATACTAATGAATATTTTCAAACTTCTTACGAAGTCTTTTATGTAGGATTAAGAGTTCTATTGAAGCATTAGGAAAGCATGGTACGAGTTTTGCATCGAAGCAAAATTCGACTTCCTTTATCGAGTGAAGAGATACCTAAACCAGCATATATCTCTTAAGAAATATGGAATGTATGGCGAAGGAATGGGCAAAACCCGAGTCTCGGACTTGAACCGAAGCGAGTGACCCAAACTCGCATAAGCGAAATGGGTGGCATTGAGGTCGGCCCATCTAGACTA
This sequence comes from Dovyalis caffra, assembly GCA_963924115.1. NCBI lineage: Eukaryota > Viridiplantae > Streptophyta > Magnoliopsida > Malpighiales > Salicaceae > Dovyalis > Dovyalis caffra. The sequence goes on from CAWUPB010000030.1 coordinate 3,565,549, forward strand.
ACGAAGGGTTCGATCATCCATAGGGAGAAAGCAATATGTATGGTGTATATATATATATATATATATATATATATATATGTATATATATTTGTAATTATTGCATCAATATACATTTAAGTATATTTGTTTCAAAGTAAGGAATTGACTCGTGAACCCGATAGCCACGAGGTGTTCTTACATACTCATAGGAAAAAGGTTGATGATGTGTATGTATTCATCAATCGATGAGAAAAAAATCTTGAGGTAAATAATTTATAAGCTTATTTTATATGTATGCCAATTTTATATAATTTCTTAAGATTACTATTTAATATTAAAATTTTTGCAATTATGTAGGACACTATAGATAAAGTATTTGAGGAGGAGGTTGTTAGTCGGGGGATGGAGGGCACTTCATCACCCGACATTGACTTGAACGAGATATTTAAAAGTGCTATTGAAGGAGGAGACATTAAGAGGAAGAGAATATACAAACTTAGATCACAAGCCTTTCATTATTAATCTAATATTAGTTTATCCTCTAGTTTGACCACATCATGGGTCCATATCGGTGAGTAGCTTCAAAAGGAAATAGAGGCAAAAAATGCTCAACATGAAGAAGAGATCAAGGACCTTAAGAGTATTGTTACATCCCTCTTACAAAGTCAAAAGCAATTGGAGCGAGTATGATCGAGAGTAATATGCCATGACACAACAAATGCTATTGAAAATGTGAAAAAGGTAATTCACCAACCAATCCTCTAATTGACAATCATGTGTCGGATGAATATGTTGATTAGTAATGACATGTATCCCCATCATCACAATATTTTTTTATCACTCTTATGTTTTTATTTGCTAGAATATTAGTACACTTTAATATAATTTGGTATTTGAATATATATTTGATTGGATTGAAATTTATATATTATAAAAGGTTTTGTATTATTTATAAATAAATTTTATATTGTTATTGTAGTTTTTAAATTAGATTGGATTTTATATTTCTTATCGACAACATGGGAATGATGAAATAATTAACTAAAAATATCATAAAAAATTTAAATAAATAAATAAATTAAATTAAATGATTTAGGGATGGTTTAAAACTATTGCTAAATCTGTCTCCAACTTTGGCCATAATTAGCGACTATTTAGAAAAGCCATAGCTAAAACGAGTAACAAATTTAACGATGGATTACAAAAATCATTACTAAATTGGCGACCATGTCCAATTATTTAGTGATAGTTTTTTTAGATTAATGACGGTTTGTCCGTCATTAAATTAGCGAGGATTAACAAAAGCCATCGGTAATTAGTTAAGAATAAGGTTTTTGATGACCAATTTTACCCGTCACTAAATGTGTTTTTTTTTTATGATAGTGAAAATCATGTAAGATATTAAGTAAATTTCATTCATGTGAAAGTGAATCTACATTATTAATTAGGCATCTCGAATTTCAATAGGAAAAAGTTGGTTAATGCAAAATCTCCAGTATATTTTGTTCATATGCAAAATTGAATCTAAACTAAATTAATATGCATCTTAAATTCAGTTAGAAAAAGTAATTAAGATCTCTAGAAAATTTCACTCATAGGAAGGGCGAGTCCATTATCATCTTGTATCTATTTGACACATATATCTTAAAGAAGATAATTGTTGAATTTCTAAGGAATCAAGATAAGCATCGTTCAACTCACCATAATGACTTTATGTGTTTGATTGTGTTATTATGTGTGAATATGATTATGTGACTAAATATGTTATGTGATGGAATGTATATGTGATTGAATAAACTATGAGAATGTATGAGTCTGTCATCTTTCTATGCATATTTACATCATGAGCATTGACTTATATATTTATAGAATCCATTAAAGTTATGTTATGCATCAAAGGAACATCTTTTAGCAAAGAGTTTTGATTTTAAGGAAACAAGTATTTATAAAAGTACGGGGTATTGATAGAAAAAATGGTAATGGCCCTACTAATATCATATAGTTTTATAAGAATGTTATAGGGGAATTAGTTATAGTCCCATTAATATCATATAATTTTGATAAAGGGTATTCATGGGGGAATCAATAATAACCCTCTTAATACCATATGGTTTTATAAAGAATGTTAGTAGGAGAGGTTTTGATTAAAGGTATTGGTAAAAAAATCGATAATGGCCTTATTAGTATCATATTTTTTGATAAAAGGTGTTGGTAGGAGAATCGATAATGGCTTTATCAATACCATATTTGTTTTATAAAGGGTGTTGGTAAAGGAATGGGTAATGACCTTACTAACACCACATATTTTATGACATGATTTGATGAAAGTATTGTTTTACTCAATGTTGAGGAAAACAAATTTATATGCACCATGAAAGTTTGCAAATGTCATACATAATCATTCTTATTGGATGTTAGCTCACGTTTATGTCTTATTTTATAGGTATCAATGCGATATTAAAAATGTTGATGTTGTTCTCAATGACTAATGACTCATATGCTTACCTTGAGTGTCCCTATAAAAATGAAGAATAAATTATGTTTTAATGGATGAATATAAGTTTATGTATGAATGTTGTTATGAATATTAATTGTAGGAATGTTAAATTTCTAACTCGTTAAGAATTATTACCGATAACTCATTATGGATAGTATGTTGAAGTTATTTATTAATGTTGAATGATGATGATGTTTTTAGAATTTAATGATGAATTATGGTAATGGTGTTGAGATGGAGTATAAGTGAAATTTTAACGAAATATTTTTGCTATGTTAACGAGATGATCATGTGATCATAATATTAATTATATATTTTATTTGATATGTTTGATGATGAATGAGATTATATTAGGAACAAATTTTAAGGATAATAAAAAGATATTAGTTTTAGTAGCAACTTGTCTAACCGTGACCCTTCGGGTAAGGCATCTCGGGTGACAACCATTATGTTAACTATGGCATTTTGAGGGATGCATCTTAAAAACGGGGCATGACTAAAGGACCAATAATGTACATTGATTGTAGTGTGGCACTAGCAAAAAGTGTAGTTAAAACTTCAATAGTAAGAGAGGTGGAGGAGTTAACCCGTTTTTATGTCCTTTCATCCACTAATTTTGTTTGAAGAAGTCTGTTATACTAAACTAGCCAATTAAGAATTTTTGTCCTTAAGGGATTTGACTTCCCTAATGTGATTATGCTCCGGATAATTCCTTTCTTCATTCTCTATTTTCTTTTTGAGTCTAGTGTTGTAGGTCTTTTATGGAGATCAAGCTATTTCAATATGACATATGTTTCTACATATGAAAATAAGTTGTTAAAATAAAAGTAAAGGTTGCTATCAATTGAGTTTGGATATGAGATAGTTGATCCCGATACCTTTCTTATGTCGTGAAAAGTTGTTCACATAATAAGGATTCTAGGAGTTGAGTCCTATTGACTACTCTAACCCTTTTTTATGGTAGGATTTCTAATAAATTCAAATTGAGGATGCAATACCTATAAGAAATTATAAGAAAAAATAAAAACTTTTATTAATCATTCGGAACACACTTGATTGATTTAGTGTGCATACAATTAGTTATGTGTTAATAATAAAAGTTGTTACAAGCTACATTCATTTAGCATTTTCCATGAAAATCTATTCTTTAGCACCTTTAACTTTTATCTTGGTTTTAGCTCAACTCTTAACCTACAAACTCATTCTCAATACTTTGCTCAGTCATGATACCTCCTAATGGATTCGAAGATATGATCAAGTATAGGCATTCATAAATATCTCTTTTATCTTAGCTAGGCTCAGCTATAGGATTGACTATAAGTCATTAAGTGTGGGTTGGTTAGGATTATATAATCCTAAAGGTTTTTAGAAAGGACCTAAATTGTCTAAGTTACTAGTGAAGTAACTCAATCTCACCTTATGTGCATTAATAATACAAGATATTAAATCATGTAAGAGCTTGTGTGCATAGTAAAAGGCCAATCCGAGCAAAAAGCCTTTGAAATATTAGTGAGAAAAAAGCTATGCGTACCCCAAGATACCCCTATCTAGTTTTAGCTAAGGCTTAAGTGCAAAGCTGGTAATAGTGTATGGATATTATGTGTTAGTGGAGTGTGTGTGGAAAAATAAGAGTCACCTCACACCTAACCGACAAAACAAGGTAAAAAAAAAAGCTATACCCCAAAGCAAGGAAAAGCAATCATAAGTAGAAAAGATATTCAATAAAGACAAAGCATGAAACAACAAAGATAAATCCCAAAGAAAGAAAAAAAATGAGTTCACCCCTTCTTTCTCTAATAAAGTTGTCATTCTGTTACACGGTAACCTCTCAACAATTATAAAAAATAAATTTTTTTAATTAGTAGAGTTGCCACTTAGATATTCTAAAAGTAAAAACTAATAAAAACCTAGCAAACAAGTCTAAGAGTTTTGGCAAAAAAGATTGACTATATAGTTAAGAAAGACAACAAACATCCTAATATGTTTTTTTTAATGAGGTTGCCATTCAATTCTAACCTTGAGATTTTCTTCATGCAAAGTCTAATTAGGTGTTTACTTTTCTCTCTTAGTTTATGAGCTAATTATTACGGTTTTTTTTTTTTTTACCTAGTTCCAAGTGAGGTGGTTTGGAAAGTATAAACAAAGCTTAGTCACTCATTTAAGTTGGTCATTGACTTGTTAGAACCCAATTAGAACCCAATTGGAAGGACAAATAGCATGGCATAAGGCCCATTAGCAAATTAGATAATCAATTCCTAACATATACATAAAATTAAAATAAAATGAATATGGACCATGGGCCAAGTCCCTTTCCAAACTATACAATAATATAACAAAAAAGTCCACAACAAAAAATCTAAAAAAATATAGAAACATGGGGTCTTAAGCCCATCTCAGCCTACCAAACTATTTAAATTTAAAAATAAATAATTGGTCCACCAAAACTTATGAGTGATTTATAACCCAAATTTGCAAGAACACAAAATTAATGGCATAGAGAAAATAGATGAGAATTAAATTAAAAAAATAATAAGAAAAAATAAAATATATATGACTAAAAAAAGGTTTTGTCATTGGAACAAAATTAGTCTTAAGTTTTAAGCAAATTCAATTAGACTGATCTAGATTGACATCACTCAAACAAATATGCAATAACACAAATCACAAATCATATAACAACAACTCTATAGAAAGTAATTGACCTCTATAAGATCCTCGATCTATTTTACTTTCCACCATAAGAAAAAAATATTAGACTATTGCTAGCTTTACTATTGACTAATAGTTCCTTGGTGACTTTATTAAGTATAAAAATTAAATACTAAATAACATGTATCTTCCTTTACCCCCTCAATGAATAGAAATAATAATAAAATTAAAACATAGAAAAAAATAAGATAAAAATATAAAATATCTCATATTAAAAATTCTCACAAAAATCATATGGATATATCCAAAAACTTACAAAGAACACATTAATCAATTTTTTATTTTATTTTTTCAAAATCGCATATATGCATAAAATAAAACAAATCCAAAATAAGTACCAAATGATATCATAAATATACAAAAATTTAAATACAATTTAGAGACATTTATTTGAAATATAATAAAAAATTTTGAATTAAAAACTTGTCCAAATAAAAAATTACTAAAACAGATCCTTATTTGTAATAATCTATCATTCCAATTCCTATCTAAAATATATTATCGGTTAATCAACTTCCAAATTTGTTCAAATTACCAATAAATCGACCAAAGTCATCGAAATCCACATAATGTTATTAACTCAAACAACAAAATCAAGAATTAACAAATAAAATTTAGGATAATGACTTGTTACCTTGATTTGCAAATATGAAACTAAACTAAATTATAATGAATAAGAGGAAGTAATGACTATACTTGTACGAATAGTAACAAAATTGATTCCAAAATTCAAATTTTGTTTAACAACATTAGCTAATACAATAAAGGATACGAAATCATTTTATTTCTAGTTAGGTCCGAAATCAAGTAATTTTGATTCAATAAACCATTAGAGAATATGTATTATTCACATAATTGTTATTACTAGAATATGGTTCAATCAAATAATCATGTAATATATCAAATTTAAATAAAATCAGAATCCAAATTTAAAATAAAGGGATTTGATTACCTAAATCCATACTTTACGGACCAAAATTGGACACAATTGATGGCAAAGACGAAGATGGTGCTTTTGGGCTCCACGGAGGTCTTGGACTACCTAGTCCAAACTCGGTGTGCCGAGACCAAATGCACGAGCTCAAGCATATGTTTGGGGCATTAATAACTCGCTTTTCTCTATTTTTTTAATTATTTTTATGGGGTAAAAATAGAGTGATGATAGATTAAATATCCATCTAACTCAATAAATTTTGATGTTGAATCTTCAATAGTATTGAAATGGATACGAATAAGAAAAATACATATTCCTTAATATGGATTTCAAATATATATTTTCAATTTATAGCATCTTAATACATGATAATTAGGAAAATCTATGCTAAATCATACAAATTTATCCCTACTTGCATAGTGTTATTAATAATCTAAATGAAATATTTAATTATAATTTTTAAATCATTTTGAATACATTGTGTAGCTCAAAATTTTTAGGGATAAATGAGATTCACATAAAATTTAAATCACACTTCATTCTCGTGAGATATATATATATATATATATATATATATATATATATAGGTTTTGCGCATATCAAGACCATATATAATTTAGATTTTTTTTATTGAGACCCTAAATTTTTTTCTATATAATTTAAGAGTTTTACTCTTATTTTGTTGTTGTTTCGATTCTAATATGCCACGTAAGCACACTTGGTAAGTTTTAGCCAATTACGACTTAACACGTGTCATGGTGGGCCTAAATTTGGTTTTATAAAAAAAATTGATAAATTTTAAATAACTTAACAAATAATAAGCCTAAAAATAGGTTGAAAAATACTATTCTACCTTTACCCACTAAACCTAAAAATTCCTCCCCCTTTTTCCCAATTCATTTCGAGTTTTTTCTTTCTCTTTCTCATCCTCTCGATTGTAATCAACAATCAACTGCCAATCCTCATTTCCCTAATTTCCCAACAATTACAATCAACAATCAACTTACAATCCTCATTTTCCTATTTTACCATCAATTGCAAGCTCTAATCCCTATTCCCCCTTAACCTTTCCTCTCTCTTTCTCCTTCTGTTGCATTTTATTTAACTTTCATCTTTGATTAACACAAATCACAATTCCAAAAATAGGGTAAGCAATATGTTTTCTATTTTTTTTTTATACTTCTACATATTGAGTATAATTTTGTTATGGGTTTTATATTTTGTTATGTTTATTTGTTATTTAAATATGAATTTGACGATCTTTGAAGTTTTATCTATATTTTTGGGAATAATGTTGGTTGTTATTGTATGTGTTTTATATTTTGTTATGTTTATTTGTTATTTAGATATGAATTTATGGTCTTTGAAGTTTTTATCTGCAGTTTAGGAAACATTTTTAATTTTTGAATAAATTATATGGATTTGGTTGGTAGTTATTGTTTGGATTTGTATGGGTTTTGTTTTGTGTTGTTTATTATTTGAAATTTTGCATTTGCCTTTGTCTTTGTCTTTAATAGTGTGTTCATTGTTATGTGGTCCTATGAAACTACTAGATTTTCTAAACTTTTTCCTTTTGTTGCCTTTATGTCTCCTCAAAGACTATAGGACTTGCAATATCAACATTAAGGCTTCACATTGGGGTTAAATTATAGATGAGGCATAGGGAAATTTTTTCTTTTAATAAAGTTAAGGTTATTGAGAAAAGTAACGTAGATCTTGATTTAATACAATTTAGAAGGATTCTAGATTACATTGGGGATTATGGATATGAAAAATGCAAGTTTGTTTATTATAGGATGTTAAACTCTCAATTGAATTTTGAACAAATTCTTATAGAAGTTAAGGATGATAAAAGTTATTTGCGTATATATAATATGTTGTGTAAAGGGCAGGTGGTTGACATATATTATGAGAGAAGTGATTCAATCCACCCATTTCTTGGTTATTATAATCCAAAGGCTTTATATAAAAGGCTAGGATTAAATGAACATTGGTAGTGGGCTAGTGAGGGTAGTTGTAAACATGAAGTATACAATAAAAATATAGGTAGTGTTATGGGTAGTATTGTCGATGTAGGTGATCATGTTATTGCTAATATGGATAAGAGTAGTAGTATTAATGTAGGTCAATCTACGCTAGTTAAGTGTGGGAATAGGTGTGGGTAATAGGGCTTTAAATAAAGAGAGGATAGTGGGTAGTGAGACTTTAGATTAAGAGAGTGGTGGGAAGTGGGAATGTCAATAAAGAGAGTGTGGTGGTGCATGATTTAAAGGTTGATGATGAGGTATATGATGATATGAAAGACGTAGAGTATTGGGTGGATGTATATTGGGTGCTTGATGATAAGGAATTATAAAAGGTTTGAAAAAGATATGATAAGAGCGAGTGTCGATTGTTAAAAGTAAGCTCATTGTGGTGAGAAATTTAGTGGAAAATTTAGAAGGAAACATAGATGGAAATGTGGGGGAAACTTAAGGAGAAATGTGGAGAGAAACTTAGGGAAAATATAGAGGGGAAATCATAAGAAAATATGGAAGAAAATTTAGACGGAAATGTGGAGGAGAATGAGGATAGAAGAAAATTAATAGAAGAGTTAAAACAACTAGAAAAAGAATTGAATGAGAAATATTATAACTAAGATGAAGCGGAGGATTACTTCTATAACAGTAGTCATGAAGAGTTAGGCATAAGAAAAGAAAACAAACTGGTCAAGTTTGCCCCATCTTTAAATCCTCCTCATTTCCAACTTCGTATGATTTCTAAGAACAAAAAGGAAATTAAAGTCTGTTGTGATTAAGTGTGCCATCAATAGTAGGAGAGATTTAAGGCTGATTAGGAATGATAAATATAGGTATGGAGTTGTTTGTAAAAATGACCCTTGTCCTTAGAAGTCTGCTAGTTTCTATTGATGGAAGGACCAAAATATGGATTGTGAAGACTTATGATATACAACTCACATTAAAGGATCATGCATCCTTTGGAGGTGTGGAATAAAATAAAAACACTTCTCTATTTAAAGTTTCCAAGATCATGCTCGTTGAATCAACTAATCATCTATATATATATATATATATATATGAATTAAAGCATAAATAAAGGATTACCTCTTATAGCATAGAATTAAACCTTTACGGAAAAGGAGATGTCCAAGTGTCTAGACTCTATCGATAATATATGTAGTCCAAGCACTTACATAAGAAACTCAAAATTAGTATAGTGCTAGCTCTATCTTTTTTGACTTGTTTAGTGTTTTTACTTCGGAGGTCTATTTATGAATATTTTGTAACAACCCTAATAGAGAGGGTAGAGGTGGCATATGTTAGGGTAGAGTGAAAATCATTCTCTCCTTATTTTTGCCTTTTGTCGTGTAGCCCTAATTTATTGGCCCACTTTGTCGTACCTCTCAAGGAAGGTGCAACAAATTATCTTAAGTGAACTCTACGTTATTGCTTCTTAATCCTCCAAGGATTATGAGTTATAATGCACATAGGCTTTTTGATCTTATCCTTTAGAACATTCAACCTTATCCACTAAGATTCAAGTTTATCCTCCTATCAAAATATCTTTCGGGCTTTTAATTAAACCTATTGGCCTAAAATTTTTTGGCCCAATTAATTAATTTGGACTATTCAAATAAATTAGGTTAGATATTTTAGGAAGCCCACATTAGAAAATAATTTTCTAAATTACCCTTAAACCTAAATTAGAAAACTAATTTTCTTTTTAGGTAATTTACTTTCAAATTTGGAACTAACTTCCAAATTAGAAAATCGATTTCTAAAATAGAAAATTTTCCATTTTACGAAATTTTTATTTTAGGAAACTTTTTGTTTTTTGAAATTTTTCATTTTCGAAAACCTTTTTCGAAATAGGAAGTTTTCAAGATTAAAAACTTTTTTCAATATCTTTGCTTTATTATTATTATTATTATTATTATTATGAATGTTTAAACTTATACATATGACTCAATAGACTCCTAGATATGTTGGTAATGTATCAAGAATAAGAGACACATCTTTTATCTCTTAATACATAAATCATGATTGGCCTCTCGTAACACATCATGATCTGTCTAATTTTCTAAGAAGATTAATTAATCCATAATTACCTTTCATGGGTATAGTTACCATACAATGCAATCCTCATGTAAACTTATCATAGTATGATCTTGAACTTGGTCATTTGTTTGCTCGATTGTGATCATATAAGTTTTCTTTGATTCTCAAATGTTTTAGCACTTGGAGTAAACAAATTATGCTATATTGGCGTACTCCTACTATGGTCACGGAGTTTCTTGAGTAGACATTCATCGAAGTACAACTATTTTAGCATACAAGGAATAACATGTCTTTTCCTATTCATCCACCCACCTCTATAGTTGACACATATATTAATTTACTAGAGCCAAAAAATAGGATGGATAAATAAAACAAATTGTTATTATTATTATTATTATTATTATTTTGCTTCGGTTTTGCAAATCATCTTTCTTTTATTTGCGAATCATCAAGGAACATGATGGCGTCCCTTAATTCTTTCTCATTTGAATACAAATAGAATTGCAAATATGCCTAAAATCTATGGATGTAATTTTAGTATTTTCTCTATCTCTAAAGTTTAAGTAATTTTAGTGTCTTAGATACTAAAAAGTTTTCCTCATATATTAAAATGTAATTTATTATATAGTTTTTTTAGATTTCATGAATGATCTTTTCTTCGTTAATCATCTTTTTTAGGTGATATGATGATGCCTCTTAACTACATCGTATTCACATATAGATAAAATTGCAAATCTATTGTAAATTCTTTCATCTATTTGTAAAGTTTCAATTGTCTTGAAATCTCAAATAATAAAGCTTTTTTATTAGTAGCATAGCTTGTTTAATAAACTCACTTAGCTTCGATCATTACCGAATTTCAATAAACAATGTGGAAATTAACGATAGACATACGTCCATCGCTAAATACAAAAAAAAAAAAAATAGTGATAGAATAGCAAGTCGTTAGAATTGCGATGGAAAAATGATGGAATATTAACAATTTATTAGCAATTGACACTAATCCGTCACTAAATTTGATAGTAAAATCTTTTTGGGAGTTTTAGAGATGGTTTAGTGATAGATTTTCCAAGAAAAATAGTGACGGAATGGCAAATTCATCATTATTTTTAACGTCACGATTAAGCGATGGATATTCCATTGTTAAAGGACACGCCCCTCATAATTTAGTAATGGAAAAATCCCTCACTAAAGGTGAGCATTTGGGCAAAATTGGATAAATTTTTTATTGAAAAAATTACCAAATTTACGATGGATTAGCAACGGACAACGACAATCTAGGATCAGCGATGACACTTAAGTCCGTTCCTATTTATGAAAAATGGATAGTGAGTTGTGTAAAATTGATTAATATTTTGATAACGATTAATGATAGACTTAAGTGTCCGTTGCTAAATAGTTATGGATTAGCGAGGGGATCGCCTCCATCACTACTTTTCGGTCTTAATTTAGCCCTCTTCTTCTTCCTCCTCTCCCATTTTCTTCTCCCTCTCCTACTCCAACCGTTGTCATCGTTCTCCCACTCCCACTAAACCACCACAAAACTCCAATCATCCACTCTCAATCGATCAACACCTACTCCAAGGTCTTTTCTTTGGAAAAAAAATCTCGTTTTTTCTTCCATCCTCTTAGTGTAATTCCACCCAAGTTAAGTATATTTTTTTCTCTTTTATTTTTTTAATTAAATTTAGTAATTATTGTAATTGTTAGGTTAACTTAAGTCTAATTACTTGATTTATGATTGTTTATATATTTAATTGTTATTTTATTGATTTATTTCTTAAATTATTAACTATTAGATTAATTGGTTGATTAATTTGTTGAATCATTAAATTTTGTTAATTGTTAGGTTAACTAGTTAATCAATTATAATTTAAATTTATTTTTAATTAATTGAGTTAATTTTATTTAAATTTGGTTAGTTAAGTAGGTTAATTATGTTTAATTGATTGATTAGACCAAATTTGTTAATTAATTATTTAATGTTTCTACATTAAGTTCATTTAATTTATATTTCATTAATTAATTAGGTTAACTATATTTAATTACTCAAATTATAAGTTGATTTATACTAGAAATTTTTAATTAATTATTATTTTAATTTTAATTTGGTAGAATTAGAATTAATTAAGTTAATTAGATTTATATTTTATTTATTAATGAGGTTAACTATGCTTAATTGGTTGAATTAAATGATTATTTATATTAGAAATTGTTAATTAATTGTTATTTTAAATTTAATTTGGTTAGAATTAGAATTAATTAAGTTAATTAGATTTATATTTAATTAATTAAGAGGGTTAATTTTGTTTAATTGTTTTAATTAAAAATTTATTTATATTAAAACTTAGAAGTTTATTGTTATTTTAAATTTAATTTGGTTAAAATTAGAATTAACTGAGTTAATTAGTTTTATATTTAATGAATTAATTAGGTTAATTTTGTTTAATCAGTTGAATTAAAAATTTATTTATATTAAAACTTAGAAGTTTATTGTTATTTTAAATTTAATTTGGTTAGAATTAGAATTAATTAAAATAATTAGATTTATAATTAATTAATTAATTAGGTTAATTGTGTTTAATTAGTTGAAATAAAACTTTATTTATATTAAAACTTAGAGGTTTATTGTTATTTCAAATTTCATTTGGCTAGAATTATAATTAATTAAGTTAATTTGATTTATATTTAATAATTAATTAGGTTAATTTGGTTTATTTAGTCTAATTAAAACTTTATTTATATTAAAACTTAGAAGTTTAGTGTTACTTTAAATTTAATTTGGTTACAATTAGAATTAATTAGTTTAATTATTTTGTATATAATTATTAAAGTGTGCCAAGATATGTTATAGTGTATTAAACCCAAGAGGTCGGAGGCCTCGAGAATTGAAAAAAATAAGGTTGGTTTAATACTCTAAGATGGAGGTCGGGAGGACGAGTTTGGTATTTAATTTTACTAGAGTATACGAGATAATTGTTGGTCTCGGTGTACATCAATTGATTACCGATTGATTTCATTTATTGTTTATGTGATCATTTTGAGTATTTGTTAATTGAAAAATATACAATTTATAAGGAAGACTTTGCCAAAATTTTATTAGATGTTTAGAAAAATTATTAACTAAATAATTTTATGTTGTCTCAAAAATGTAGAAATAAGTAATGAGGTGCGATCGTGAATGAATATATGCTAGGTGTATAGATGGGTATTTAAATGGAGATTTCATGAATGGGGTTAAAGAATTTTTTGCCATTTGCTATTACTTTTCCTAAATTTATGGACAAAAGAAAGTTAAGGTGTCCTTAGAATCATCGTAAGTGTCGAAACCAAAATTTTGAAGAGGTTGTCATGGTTAAATACCATTTAGTGAGATAGGGTTTTATGTTCGAATATTATGACTGGATATACCATGGAGAAGTTGACTCGAGGTGTTATGTTGTGTCGAGAAATTTTTATGAAGGCAAAAGGAGTTGTAGTCAACCCCCCAATCCATATGAAACAATGGTGATGGATGCAACCAGCCCATCATTTGATTAGTCTAACATAGATGAGATATCGAATCTCAATGCTTGAGTTTTTTATGACATATTGAATGCAACGAATAACGAGATTTGGCTTGATTATGACAATCACTACCATTTATCTGCAGGTTGCCCAATTCCTAAACCTCAAGTCGAATACTATTTTTCCGAAAGATTGTACGATAAGATATATGGACTAATGAAGGAGTTGATGTCATTTGATAACTGTGTGATAGAGGATTTTTACAACATCAAGAAGTTGGTGAAGGGGATGGGTTTATCGGTAGAAAAGATTCATCGTTGCAATAGATGCTACATGATTTATTAGGATGAAGATAGTGAACTAATTGCTTGCAAGTTCTATGAACATTATTGATATTGAAGTCCACAATAGGGTTCGGTTAGAGAAAAACATATTCCATTCAAAAAATGCATTACTTTCACGCTTATCCCGCATTTGCAAAAATTGTATACATCGAACACCACAACTATCCACATGACTTGGCATGCCAAACATGAGGTTGGGGATGAATGAGTCATACATCATTACTCCGACTCATTGCATGGCGAGTGTTTTCATCAAACGTATCCTTCTTTTGTATTAAAAAGAAAAAAAACTCGATTGGGAGTTTGCATCGATGGATTTCAACCTTTTGGTCCATCTAGTCCTTAATATTCTTTTTAGTTGGTAATTGTGGTGTCTTACAATTTGCCACCATGGATATGTATGAAAGAACAATACATGTTCTTATTGTTACGAGATCATTAAATCTAACTTCACGGTAGCATAATTTGGATTTGTTCTTACAATCTTTTATTGTGAAGTTTCTTCATTTATGGAAAGTGGGTGTGGTGACAAATGATATTTATCAAAAGTATAATTTTCTATTGTACGCTACTATGATATGGACAATTAATGACTTCTTTGCATATTCGATGTTGTCCGGATTAAGTACTATAATGAGATTCGTATGTCCTTAATACATGAAGAATTTTGATGCTTTTGCCCTTCCCAATGGAAGAAAGACCTCATGATTTGACAATCATCGAATGTTTTTGTCTCGAAGATCATCCATTTTAGAGGAACAAGAAGTCATTTACCAAAAGTAAATTTTTAAATGACAACTCTCCTCCAATCTGGTCTAAAGTGGAGATTTTTCCTAAAATAAAGATTGGGAGTCGATGAAGATGATAGAAGAGGGTACGAGTCGGCATAATAGTAGAATATCTCAAATATCTAGCTAAAAGAAATATAGTATATTCTAAGATGGGCTTACCCCATAATTGGTCCCTATACGGTTCTAATTTTTTCATTGAGACTTTTTATTATTTTTTAACTTCATTGAAACTCTCTACTCTTGCAAATTTGTTGATTGGGACCTTTCATTATAATGTCATTAACTATTCATTCTATATGGTAAGTTAAAACTAACGAGTTGATAATCGGACAATGAAACGAAGCATAATGGGTCTTAAATATCAATATTACTATCAAAACTTTTAAAAAAAAATTAAATATGTTTTAAATATAAGGATTTTCTTCTTCACCATTCACTTAAACAAAAAAAAAAAGTAGCAAAAAAAAAATGGATAGGAGGACTACCATTATTCATCTTCCTCCAAATTCATCCGAACCACTTGAAAAAGCCATGGCTTCACCCACACCAAAAATCTTAACCGAGCATCCTCTTCCTCAAAAAAAAAAAAAAAAAAAAAAAAACCTTAATGTAACTCTCCACAACCGATCCTCTTCTTCATTCCCGAAACAACCACGGAACTATAGTTAGTCTAGTGTTGGTACCAATTTTCTTTCCCCAAAATAAACTCGCCACTCCTAAGTTCTCACCGTAACTATCAAGCCTCTACCATTCTCAATCGTCACCAACAACCTCACCACTATCTCTCCATCGACCAACTATCATTCTTAACCCAAATCACATTAAACTTGATCTCTAATAAACACAATCAAAAACCATCAAAAACCCTCAAACCAAAGAGCCCCAAACCTCCATAAACCCTCTACCATTAAACTCGATCTCCTTTACTATAGCAGACTCCATTCACACCATCACGACTTGAAGCTCTCTTTCAATACCCGTGAACAAACCTAGTTTTGTCTTTCTCTCTCACATAACAGACCACAAAAAGTATTCCACTTCTTTAACCCAAAATAGCCAACCCATTTACCTATTTCATACAAAACTTCATATCCACCAACTCCACTACCATGATCTTTTCCTAAACCTCCCTCTATGATCAATTACTGTCATTGAAGCCAACCTATTTACCTATTTCATACAAAACTCCATGGCTACCAACTCTACCACCATTATCTTCACCAAAACCATCTTCTACAATCAATTACTATCATTGAAACCACGCTTTCATAAACCATCCCTTTGCTGATTTGTGCACTCCACTAAACACTCACCAATCATTCGTTGTTTCCTTATCATACCATCATCACCACCTTCTAGGTTATACATTTCCTTTTCTCTAGGTTCTATATTTATTCTAGTCTCTCACTTATCCTTTTTTTCTTGTCTCAATTTTGTTTCATTATAAGATTGATCAGCAAATATGATTATGGTTGATAAAAATATATATATTTTTTGATTCAAAGAAGAAAAAAATTATCATAGGTGTCGAGTCTTAAATTTCGGATGATAGGTTATTGACCTTTGATTCTAGCTTGTTGAGAGCTAGAGATGTCATTCAATAAATATAACCTAAAGAAATTATGAATATAAAAGTTCTACTAGCCTAACTCATATCGTGAATAATTATAATTGGTGGTAAGAGTTTAGGTTGCTTGGTTTTTTAAAACAAGTAGGGAGATTTGCAAGGGCAAGGACTATGACAAGCAAAGTGAGGAGATATAGAGAGAGAATAAAAATTCTAAATGGGAAAAAATGATTTGGTTTTGGGATGATAGGTGAGGGTAAATTTCTCTTTTCATTTAATTTTTTATTTTTAAACATTAATTTATCATTAAAAATATTTTTAAATCTTTTTTTTTTAATTTATGATGGCAAAACGGATATTTTAGACACATTATGCCACGTGTCCTTTTATTATTGACTATCATTAGTTTTAACTTACCACGTAGGATGAATAGTTAACGATGTTAGAATAGAAGGTCTTAGTTAACAAATTTATAAGAATAAAGGGTTTCAATCAAGCTAAAAAAATAATTAAAGGTCTTAATAAAAAAAATTAGAGCTGTATAGGAACTAATTATGGGTTAAATCTACTCCGGGATTTGTCATGTTAGAGTATTAATCTCATTCAACATAATCTAGACATTATGCATATTGAAAAAAATATGTTCGACAATGTGTTTAACATAATAATAAATGTGTCGAACAAAACTAAAGACAATGTAAATTCTAGAAAATACTTTAACAAATTTTGTCGAGCCGGAATTAGCAAGTGATGAAGCTTTAGAAAAATATCGTAAAGCAAGTTTTATGCTTGATAAAGAATAGATTACTTGAATGGATGAAACAACTTAAGTTTCCGGATGGATATATTTCCAACATGGCTAGATGCATGGATATGAACAAGCACGGAATATATGAGATGAAACGTCATGACTACCATATGTTTATGTAGAGGTCAATACCGATTGTAATTAAGGAGCTCTTGTTGAGAAATGTTTGACAAGCACTTACTAAGCTCGAGTTTGTTATTTAGATACTTGACCTCAACTATGATTAGGATAAATGATATGATACATCTTAAGATAAAGATACCTACCTCTAATTTTATGCAAACTAAAGTGCACATTCCCTTCTACGTTTTTTTTACTCTATGAAACATCTTTCAATCAACATGCCATATGAGACAAGGATTACAAGACTAGTGGGATATTGATTGACGTATCCATTGACAAGGTAATGATATTAATTTATAGTATTGAACAAAATGATTTTGTAATTATTAATAATTAAACAACTTAATATTTTAGGTATCTTTGAAAGGTTAAAAGTAATGTAAGGAGTAAAGCAAAAGTGAAAGGTTTAATATACTATGCATATTTAGTTGAAGAAGCTTCTTCGTTCGTTTGTACTACTTTGAGCCTCATATGAATACTAGGCATTAAAACGTGCCATGTAACATTGAGTATGATGGAGAATTGGGTAACCATATTGGAAAGATGCTTTCTATATTCAAACGAGCATGGTCGACCAATTGGTCGAGCCATAGCACGGAGGTTGACAAAAGAACACAAAATAGTCCATCAATATATAGTATTGAACTCGTCAAAAAGTTAAATGTTACTTTGAGTAAGTGTCTAACATTTAATATCAATAATATTAATCTTTAATTAGCCATCATAATATACAAACCGACTAGCATGTGATTTTTCGACAATGGATACATTGCCTAACTACAATAAAATAATCCTTATATGATTGAGTATAAGGTTGATGGTCGACTTGAAATCAAGCTTTTTGAATAGTTTAGTGAATATATGAGTATCCTCATTTTAGTTTAGGTTTACCGAATGGTTTTCTTTGACTATTAACTAAATTCTTATCATGGATCTCGATTTTTCAAACAAAATATGCACGACTAACTCCGTATGATGACGTAACTCGTATGACGACCTCATAAAAGATTTTGAAAAACAACCCTTTACATACTGTAAAATTATATTCAAGAACATTGTAAATGGATATAGGTTTCACACATAAGACCATTGTGCAAATAAAACGTGTATAAATAGTAAAGTGTACATTAAAAGATCTAATTATCATGCATATGAGAATGACTATTATAGGATAATGATCAAAATTTTACAATTAAAGTATCCTACACTACCAATCAAGAGAATAATTATTTTCAAATGCGATTTGTTTGATCCTACATCGAATCGAACAAAGGTTCATTTACAAAATAGATTAGTAGAGATAAATTATAGAAGGAGTTTATTAGATAAGAACCCTTTTTTTTCTAGCAACACAAAAGGCTTAAGTATATTTTATCCCATATCCTAGCTTAAATCATTATCATTGAGATTGGTGGGGTGTTTGTAGGATAAAAGCTAGGGTTGTGTTTGATTTGCCAAAATCATCTATTAGAGTGCAACTGAATGCGGATCCATTTCGAAGGATGATTTAGAAATCCAACATAATTTGGTCTAAAATGATGGTGAAGAGTAGTCGTTGAATGAACCAAATGGATTGTTTATAGATATAGAAATATTTGAAGCTAATTAAGAAGATGAGAGTGAATATGTATCATAATCAACAAAAAAAGAGGAAAACTTAGAAAATTGTTATGTCAATTGTAATTAAAGATCAATTTTATTTATTGTATTTATTAAATTATATCATTTTGTTTGTTATGCATTTTGGACTCGTGGATCAGGCGATTTAGTCATGGTGTCAATAGTTGTGACTGCGATGTTGGTCATACGACTAATAGTGATAGTGTAAGTAGACGTGGCATTACTAGTCCAATTGTCTAGGGTTACGGATTTGATAGTGCTGCCGAGCACGTCCGCATCCCCTCCAATAGTACCCTCATCAGTAGTTCCCTTGTTGTGGATGATCCCACTATAGTTTTCTTTACTCCAAGAATTTCTGGTGGATTTGATGATGGAAGAACCATTTAGATCATGAATAACTAATAAATAATATGTTTTACATGTAATAATTAGTTTTATATTTTCATAAATTATATTAGAATTATTAATTTACTTTTTTATTTTTTATTTTTTTATTTGATAGTTTGGTTTCATTAAGCAAGTGCTCTATAAAAATCATTGTAATTTTCAAAGAGCGGTTAGACATCATTAGCTCTACATGAAAGTCTATCTCCATAAAGATAAAAAAAAACCTTCTACTTCAATGATTTAAGGATAATATATTAATTATTTGCTTATATTTCATTTAAAGTGTTAATTTATCATGAAAAGTAATAATATTATTTTTTTCTCCTCATATAGAAGTACTTATTATGAGATACGATCATTAATGCACTAATTAAAGATGCATGGGAGAGTCCGGCATAGAGGTAGTATGCGTGACATGCGTAGCAAGCTAAAGCATAAGAGTAAAAGACTTGTGTTTATTAAACAAGAGATGTAGGAAGCATGGCACTAGGATTGGGCCACTCCCAAGTATAAGGCCCGATCTCAATAAATGTCTTGGAACCGTATATCAAAAATGGATGGTGTCGGTACTAGCCCATCCAAGCATACCGAAAGATCCATCTCTTTGATCGAGCACGCCGAAAGTTTGGTAAATACTATATTATTCGTTGTGTTAGAAATTAATTTTTGCATTTATTTTATCTCATATTATTATTATTATTATTATTATTTCATAATAAATTAGGTCATATAAATCCTTACGAGCTATTCATGACCACTCACAAGAGGAAGGATGAGAGATTCATCGACATGCGATCACAAACAAGTAATAGTAAGGTTTTATATTTTTAAAAAAATATATATACATCTATTAATATAATCTAAAAAATATATCTATAATTTAGTATTATAATTATTTCAATGATTTAAGAGCGCATGCGATTAAAACAAAAATTAACTGGTAAGGAGTGACAAGAGGGTGATGCATCGTTTCAAAATATTAACATATCTAAGATACATTTGGATGATGTTAGAGAGGAGAAGAAGTAGATAGTGTACAACATCAAAACTTATCGTCCAAGTGTTACTCACATTCTAGCATCGGCTCCTTCTCTACCACTTCTTGGTATCCCGATGATAATATTCAAGAGATTTTTGCTTAGTATGAAGATAGGATCAATAGGATGGAGGCTACAATTTAGCAACGAGTTAGTTAAGATAGGATCGAAGATAGTCAGTTGCGAAGAGTCATGGGCTTATTAGAGAATCTCCAACTGCCTCCCATAACTCAAGCAATCGGCTTGTTCTTCTTAATAACCAGGAGTCGAAAGATGATGTAGGAGATGATGATAACGAGGACTAAATTTTTTTAAAAATTAAATTAAATTATTTTATACATCTTAATGCATTTATATATTTATTTTAATTTTATTTATATAATTTTAATTTCATTAAATAATATATCATATTTTAATAAAGTGTTGTTTATAGTTGTTTATTATTACAATTTTCAATAAATGGTTATTGATTTTTTTTAAAGAGAAAAATAATCGATGAATTTAGCGACGTAATAAAGAGATAATTAGTGATGAATACATATACGATCGCTAAATAGTGACAAATTAGCAATAGAATTGCGAGGATAATAGCAACTATAATTTAGTAATAGCTCATTTCATCTTTATTTAGCTAGGGATTTAAGTGAAAATAGTGACGGTTTGATGATAGATATGAGACATTACGGATAATTGTTTTAGATTGACTTAGCAATAGAAGGTCAACAATTTAATGACGGAAGAAAATTCAATCACTAAAAAAGTAGTGACCACGATATTAGTGACGGAATTCATAGTCTTTGATCCGTTAATAATTGCATAGAGCAAATGATTTTTGACAAATAACGACGAAAAAAACTACCATTATTTAGCGAAATTCTAATAGTGAAATAAACATCATTTATTTTATTTTTTATTTTTTATTTTCTCCAATGAAAACTTTAATTGAGCTTAAGGCTATGTAATAAAAGTTGTATTTAACCAAAGAGCTTATAGCTCGGTGGTAGTAGTCTCTTGTAACAAGAGGTCACGGGTTCAAATCTTAGCAAACTAGTTCTCGTTAAGAGTCTTGGGTGTGTGAGTTAAAAAATAAAAAAATAAAAAACAAAAGTTGTATTTATAAAATTCTAGATTCATATCTCAATCCTCTAAAAGTGAACGTGACTTGATGTAAAAATTTGGAGCCTTTACGTATGTTAAAGTGTTTCATAAATTATTTGGATGTGGAATATGCAATAATAAGTTTGTTTGATTATATGCTTACTTAGTGTGATTAATGACAT
The DNA here is from genome assembly GCA_963924115.1 of Dovyalis caffra. Classification (NCBI taxonomy): domain Eukaryota; kingdom Viridiplantae; phylum Streptophyta; class Magnoliopsida; order Malpighiales; family Salicaceae; genus Dovyalis; species Dovyalis caffra. The sequence continues at coordinate 3,587,190 of CAWUPB010000030.1, forward strand.
TGTGAACTCGGATCAAATATCTAATTGCCAACTATAAAAATTTGTCGTTATTTAGCAAAATTCTGGTACCGAAATAAACATGATTTATTTTTTTAGTCCAATGAAAACTTTAATGGAGCTTAAGGCTATGCAATAAAGTTGTATTTATGAAATTCTAGATTCATATCTCAATCCTCTAGAAGTAAATGTGACTTGATTTAAAAATTTGGAGCCTTTACATATGTTAAAGTGTTCCTTAAATTATTTAGATGTGGAATATGCAATTATAAGTTTGTTTGATTATATGCTTGCTTAGTGTGATTAATGATAATGTGAACTGGATCGAATATCTAGTTGCTAATGAATAAAAATCGTCGTTATTTAATAAAATTCGATGTGAAATAAACATCATTTATTTTATTTTTTATTTTTTTCAGTCTAATGAAACTTTAAGGGAGCTTAAGGTTATGCAAGGCATTTATGAAATTCTGAATTCATATCTCAATCCACGTGACTTGATGTAAAAATTTGGAGCCTTTACATAAGTTAAAGTGTTACTTAACTTATTTAGATGTGAAATATGTAACGATAAGTTTATTTGATTATATGTTCGCTTGATTGATTAATGATATTGTGAAGTGGATTAAATATCTAGTTGCCAACTTATACTATTACTAATGTAATTAATGATGTGAAATGGAATATTCAGTTGTCAACTTATAAAGTTACTTTGAATTTTTATCGCTAAATATGCTGCACTTTAGGAAATTAAAACAAGATTCGCACCAAATATGGAGCGCATTCCATTTATATGAAAAGTGAATCTACGCTCATTATGCTTCTTGAATTTTGGTTGTCAAAAGTAAGATTCATGTAAAATGTTTGCCAAATTCAGTTAAATTTATTAAATAAACATCTCAAAATTTATGTAAAAAAAAAAAAAAAGAGAGAGTGAAATCTCCAATAAATTTCATTCGTTCAATGGGCGGTTGTACCTTTATTTGGCACGCATATACCTATTAAAGGCCAAAACCACAAAATATACAGAAATTTCTTATTATTTATTTAATATTGTATTGAGTTTAAGAATAGTTTTTTTTTTTTTTTTTTTTGCTCTTCTGACAGACGTAAAATAAATAGAAAAACAAATTCAAAATGTCTTTTGCGTTTTGGCATGTGAAAGGGCGTATTCTTAGGTTTTATCATTATCTGAAGAAAAAAATATATAAAAAAGACCGTCGGTGTTTCAGCTTTTATGAATCTTCTTTTTCTTTGCGAGTATCTTCTTTAAATATTTTGATGAATCTTATCTTCTTTACGATTATCTTCATTATATGACGCCACTTAAACATGCCTCATTCGCTTTCGCCGCTTCAATGTGTCTCGTTCAGTTGTCTGAAAGTTTCAAATTGTAAAAAATATCAATGAGTCAGGATATCCATCCAATCCAATAAATATTAATGGTATAGCTTAACGAGTGTTGAAATGAATATGGATAATAAAAAATACATATTCTTAAATGTGTCTTTCAAATATAAATTTTTCATTCATACCATACCATGTTGATTAAGTGAATCTATACTAAATCTAACAAATTTGTTCCGTGCTTTGTTAATATTATTAATGATATGACTGAAATATTTCTTCGCAATTTGTAAAATCACTTTGAATTCATGTGCAGCTCAAAATTTAAATTACACTTCATTCCTGTGAAAAATAAATCTGTACTAAATATATATCTTGAATTTTGTTTGAAAATAGTGAAATTCATGTGGGATCTTAAGTAAATGTTATTCATGTGAAAAGTGAATCTACATTGAATAGGCATCTCCAATTTGGATAGAAAGAAGTGAGGTTCACGTAAAATCTCCAGTGCATTCCATTCATATGCAAATTAAATCTGCACTAAATACGCATCTCAAATTTTAGTTGAAAAAGGTGATGGAGTGAGATCTCTAGTGAGATTCTATCGTATCAAAGTTAATCTACATTAAATATACTTTTTGAATACCAATTGAAAAATTTTCGAGAAAATTCGGTCTATGTGAAAAACGGTTCCTATTATCCTACATTTGACATACACACATTAATTAATAATAGAAAAACTAAAAGATCCGAGGGGAAATGAACAGCGAATAAACAATGATTTTTTCTCTTTATTTTCTCAAAGATTATTGTGGATAGGAATGATTGTGATGTAATTTTTTTTACTGTTTTTGAACAACCATTTACAACTTTTGTATTACATTTTATTTTGGTCCCTTATATTTGTAAAATAAATTCTGGTCCCCCGGACTGGTTTTGCGCTACCAGGCGCCCAACTTGCTTTGGGCTGCATGGACCGGCAGAAGCAAGACACGCAGGCCTACCTTTTTTTTTCTTTTTTCTTTTTTGTTCTTTTCTACTCGTTAATCCTTAATTTTTTTTATTATTATTAAAGTAGATCCAACAATTAATAGATATGATTGTAAATACTCTTATCCATTTTCAAAGTTCTAATTGTCTCAAAATCTCAAAGAATAAATCTTTTTAGCTGTAGATTAACTTGTTAAATAAACTTGCTTAGCCCTAAATATATATAATTTAAAAAAAAATTTAATCTAATGAAATGTTTAGTGGAGCTTAAGACTATACAATAAAAAAATTGTATTTTCAAATTCTTAGAATCTAAAAGTGAACATGACTTGATCTAAAAAATTTGGAATCTTTGCATATGTCAAAATGTTTTTTCAGACTAAATATAATCTTTAAATAATAATAATAATGTTTCTCTCAATTAATATTGAAATTTAATTAGTCATTAATCGTTAGTATTATAATTTTTACCCTATTTATATATTTACTTTAATAATTATAATCTCCATAATCATCATCACTGCTTCCATTTATAGCATTGTTACTACTGTCACAAAACAATATCATTATTATCATTCTATTATTTATTATTTACCAGATGTTATTAACTTTTTCATATAAAATGTTTTCACATAAATGCTAATTTGGGTCTTTTATCATGTGCATTTTTAAAAGTTTAATTTCGTTGGGCAAACCATGAATTTGAATGAAATAATTTAAAAAAACATCGAGCAATATAAGTATTGGTATTTTTGTCAACACAACCATTATAGTAAGTCAGTGTGAATTTAATACTTCTGGTGGCAAGTCTATGACTTTGGGGATTGTGCAAAAGCACCAACCGATGCCTCTTCGTAGTTGAGGAAAGCAAGATGTGGAACTTCCGTCCGCCGAGTCCCACTTAGTACTATACTGCCGTGCCTGCCTAATGCCTACAAAACGAAAGGAAGGTGGGATGCATTGAACTGTGGAAGTGGGTGGTACGCGACAGGCGTTGAAATTTGATTTTGATAGCTGGTTAAATGAGCTCTGACGATGGAGAAAAATAGTAACGAAACAAGCTGTACTCCTCCAGCTCTGATTATTGACTTTGGACTCAGATAATTTAATTAAGGCATCAACCCAAGGAACCGCATTCATTGACTTTCGAACAAGACTTTGATTTATTTTTTCAGAGTACAAGGACGGATCCTGTTAAATATGCATAAAACTAATGAATAAAACTTGATTTTCAAACTAATGGTTAAATGAGATCTGTTCGTGGATTTAAACATGATTTTCAAGCGATTTCTATACCTAATGAATAAAACTTTGTCAGTTAATTGTCCGCGTAATATGCATAGCGATTTTAGAACTTAAACACAAAAAATAACTACTTCACGAAATTGGTAATTCTATTAAAGTACTTGGCTTGTTCCAAAACAAGATTCGATAGTTGGTGTCATTGTCAGGTTTTAAAAATAGTCATTCAAACCTAGTTAATTTAATTGATCGTTGTCATAATTCAAATTTTCCCTTCATTTTTTATCCCTTTTTATTTTTTTATTTGTTTCTTATTTTATTTTCATTTTAGCTTATTTTGAAATTTACTTTAAAAAAAAAAAAGCAAAAACAAGAAATGGGAAAAGAATCACAATACAAAAATACATAAAATAAACAATAAAAAACATTAATTTTAGGGGCTTAATTGAATAAAATCAAAACTAAAATTCAAACAATTAAGAATACAATTCAAACAATTGAATACAAAGATCCAACTAAAAAAGCTGAAAGAACCAAGTGATCAAAATTGCATGCCTAAAGGATATGAACGATTGAAATACGTGGGGACTAAACTAAAATTAAGGAGTGAAAAATGCTAAGAAAAAAAAAGAAAAGAAAGAAAAAAAAGAAATGCCAGGAAAAGAAATGACTAAAAAATTATAAAAATAAATATATCCAAAAATAATAATAATCACAAAAATGATAAAAAAAAGTGATAAAAAATTATTAAAAAGAAAAGAGAAAAAGGAAAAAATATAGAAAAACACTAGGTGAAAAATTAACAAAGTCTCATCTCTAATAGAGATTGATGTTATCCCAAATCAATCACATTTTAGTAATTAGGTTGTTTTACGATATACCGATTATGTCAAGACTTAAATTGGATCCGATGTTGAATTGACGAGATGCCTGATGGAGAGGTTTGACGAATGGTTCAACATAATGCCACAACCAAAAAATAAATAAATAAATAAATAACAACTTAGTTTGGTATAGGAAATAAAACTTGGAATTTTGACTAGGATTAATTTTGACAAAAATAGATATTTTTAGGATGTAAACCTTTAGACTAAATTAAACATACTACCCTTCTTAGAAAATGATATCTTTAAGTGATTGATATCTTCTTCAAGGCATAACCAATTCCTTACTCAAAAATCTCTCGAACTAATGCCCATTTTAGATTCCTAATTTCTTTAATACTTTATGGCGACTCCAAAATTAATAAATAACTCACATCTTCAAAAGAAAAACAAAATTTGTAATAAATAAATAAATAAAAAATAATTAATTTTCAAGAGTCTCGCGAACATCGGATAGAGACAAAATGATGACTCCATTGAGAATTTAAAGTTAGGTCATAGGTTTAGTTCATTTTAGCTTATCTCCTTTATTTATTTAGTTTTGCCATTTATTTTCCAAGTTATTTATTTTTTTCATTTAATTCTAAGTTATTTATTTCAATTCTTGTATATACTTCAAAGTCTTTTAATTTATGCAATTTATTTTCTATACATATTTTCCGAATTAGGTTAGATGTCTTTGCTTTGAACTATTACACACACCACGAAGGAAGCTCGCAAAAGCTCTAGACCCAAGCTAAAACCTTGGTGGGATTTAGATAGAGAGATTTGGAGACAAGTATGATGAAAGTCTACCGATGCTCGTTAAAACTCTCGTTTGGACTAGAACTCGAGCATATGCATAGAAAATTGTAGAATGACCTTCCCATACCTCTTGGTGTATAAAGTTAGAGACTAGATTACCCTACTCGTAATTTAGACAGTTTAGAAACTTGAAAAGATTTCGGGATTATATAAACTTTTCCTAAATCCTAGGAAAGCTAAATCCTATCCGTTCGGATTGATCCATTAATATACGAACTATCTTCAAATGATGTCGATTTTAACCCTTATTTTTTGTAGGATACCATCAAAATAAATCATGACAAAGAATGATATCAAGTATTTTAAGGTCGGATCGGAATGGGTCCAATTTGAGGAGGGATATTGTCTACCTTTGAATTTTATGCCAAAGCTACACAAAAAAAAAAAAAAGATGGGACCCATAAGTGACAAGTACACCATTGAAGATGAGCTCACATAAGACTTAGAACCCTCATAGCCATTATTGCTTCATTTTTGGTTCCGGAATTATGAAGAGTAGAATAAAAATCTATATGTAATATTATGATCATTGTAATATAATCTAAGTGATTGTAATAAATAATTATTGTAATATAAATAGTTATACTTGTTTCTATCCTTCAATGAAAAATGACTCTAAGTCATATTTAGAATATGCTAGAAATCTATAGTTTAACTTTTCCCGTATATGTTGCCACAAGATGAGTTCATCACTCGAAGGTTCTAAAAAAAAACTCTATCAAAGATGACTCGATTTAAGGTAGATATGTCTTCTATATCCCTTAAGTATATATGAGGATCGTACCCTTAACGAGTACTAAATCCGAGCTAGCTCATCCTCGATACAAATTTTGTCATGATTTGAAGACTACAACGAGTAAAGCAACATATCCAATCCAAACTTATATTATTGCATGCATGCATTTTTTTTCTTATATATATATTCATTATATATATTGCTTTGTGAGAATAAATAGGTCTAAGGAAACATAGGCTACACTTAATGAAAGCTTAACTCACCCAAACACCAATAAATTGATCAAGAAGGAAAACCAAAATGAAATCTAAGAGAAGCAAAGCACTCAACTAGAAGTGGTCATTCTAAGTAATTAAGTGTTATGCTTAATTGGTTTTCTTGAGAAGGCTCTCCGAGTCTAAACTATTGTAAGGTAAAGCTTTAGTGGTGAAGGGTCTATTATATCCTTTTATAATGCCAGTTCCTTTGTTAGGTTCTCCAAATCTATGAACCCTTTTTATGATGGCAGCTCATCCCTAAGGACGTCCTCTAGCTTGCTTCATCGAGTCGTGTGGCACCATCCATTTCCAAGAAGCCTCAACTTTTTTATGCTTCACCTTGACATATGACCTTTTCTCCAAATCATTTAGCTTAAACTCAAATCCATGTGGGCCTGCCCTAAGATACTAAAGAGAATCAAGGAAAAAGTGGTCAAGGTATATAGGTCAACTCAATTTCTTGATAATATAAAGAGATTAAAAATAGAAGAGGATGGGTGTACCTAAACCTCAAGCAACAAATTCTGAAAGGAGACCATTCTAAAGCAATTAACTAGGGGAAAAAAGAAAGCTTTTATGAGTAGGGCTAACCTTCATAATATGAGAAAAGAGAATGATGAATCTATATGGAGATATTCCAAGAGGTGGCAAGCATTAGCCTTTTGGGGTATGTCTCCTAGTGACTCGATTAGAATGGGCTAACATCTTCATTAGCACTTTCGGATCCCCATACTATAAATACTTGAGTGTTAGCCTTTCATGTCAATTCGGTGATCTTATGAAAATGGCAAAAGAAGTATAATATGACTTAATTCCGAGAAAAGCCAAAGTTTTAAAAGGCACTCTTGGTGAGAGAGGATTTAGGTATGATTTCTCCAAGATGAATCACTAATCTTTTATACAAAGCCATCAAATACAAAATCAATAATCTTTCAATGGCCCCGAAAGATCATACTCTCAAAATAGTGGCAAAAGATATCATGATATATTTCCTTCTCTTCGAGTTCTACTAAATGAGTTATGTATCCATCTCATTACTATTAGACAAGTCATTTTAATTTTTATAACTCCAATTCAATCACCATTTCCTTGTTTGTACAAGTTTGATGAGAAATACGACTATCATATCGGTGTAGGAAGTCATAATGTTGAGAATTACATGGCTTTCAAGAGAAGAGTAAGATCTTTGATTAAGTAAGGATGGGTTTCGTTGGATAGAAATCCAAATATGTCGAATGCTAGTAATAATCTACGACTAAGTCATACGGACGCCAACACAAGGAATGGAGAGACTAAGTGATTTTGAAATTTATGGTGAAGATGCATGCTCATGATTTGCAAATATTATCGTTTAATTTTATCGGATTTTGAATACTATTTTTTATGATGTTTTGGTTATGTATGAAATAATTCATGCCTTTGAATGAAAGAATGCTTCTATTTTCTATTGCAATTTCATATTTTCTGATCTCAAATTAAGAGATGTTCATTTAAAGATATTATTTGGCATTATATCTTCTTCCATCAAGAACATTTAAAGATATTATTTGAAATTATATCTTTTTCCATCAAGAACATTTAAAGATATTATTTGACATTATATCTTCTTCCATCAAGAAAATATAATGACAAATTCCTTTAAAACATCCAAAGATTGTTTGAATTTTAAACCATAACGAGATAGATGCTGTGAGACAATTCTTTATTTTTTTAAAGCCTAAAGATACACTATTCTTTCCTAATAACGTTTCTAAGCGGAAAGTAAAAAGATGATCCTTCCATTTTATTAAAAGAAAAAAAGAAAAAAAAATCTTTTTTTTTCTTTCCTAAATAAACTCTAGAAGGAAAGTTTTTCCTAGAAAAACATCTTGAAGCCTAAATTTGAAAGACTAAATGATTAATGTCCTAAATAATGATGAATAGTATATTTTCGAGTTATGATCTCAAATTATATTTATCATTTCTTCTCTTTGGTTACCCTAAGAATTTTCTAAATTAAACATTGTTTTTAAAAAAGAGATTAGTATTTATCAACATAGGCAAATTAGCCTTTGAGACGAAGAAAGACCATTTTTCATATATCTCACAAAATTTTTATCCATTGCGATCCCACTTTGAGCCTTGATAATTTCTTTCACACCAACCCGGATTAGGATCACCCCTAACACAAAGGGGCAAAATACAAAATTCATAAATAATCGATGAAACTCTCATAAAAAAATTATATTAAAAAACCCCACCAATGATTCTAAAGAAAAAAGGGAATGTGAAAAAAAATATGATGAAAAAACAAAAAAGAAAAACATCCCTAATACAAATTTTACAAGTCAAGATGGGAGTCAAATTTTAGACAAAATAGCCAATGAGAGTTGAGGCTATGAAGCAAAGTTAACAAAATGATAAAACAATCACGCCAAGCCTAAAAAGAAAAAAAATTTCATGAACATAAAAAAGACATAATGGCCTAACTAACGGCTAATGTGACAAAATCCAAGCAAGCATTACCTAAAGAGATTTCTATAGAAAACAAAGTGATTTTATGTCATAAGATATTTAAACACTTATTGAGCCTTTTCGTATCCATTTTTTATAAGCCCGGGTCATAGTCTATATTACATGCTTCTACAAGCCCTTTTTTAATTAGAGGCGATTTGTTTGTGTTGTTGAATTCCAATCTCAAAAATAAAAAAAAGTTGATTGAGAAAAATTAACAAAAAAATGACTAGTCGGTATAATGTTTATCGCTCTTTATGATATTAAATCATAAGTTCGCATGAACTAAGTTAGGGATAAGAAAAAGAAAAATTAAGATATTCTTAGGCAAGACTATCCTTTAAAAGCCAATTTTCAAAATAACTTTTACTCAACCTTTTCCATTAACCAAAATAGACTTATCATTTGACCATTTGCCTTTAATAACATCAAAAAACTAGTTTTCATACAAATCTTACATGATCCAAATACACTTGCCAATTTAATCTAACAACTTCCTTTAGGAAATTACATGATAGGATGTGAATATCGTGTTTTGAGTTTTGATCAATCGACTTGAACATATTCATGAATGAAAATACTTTCATCGAACATCTTTATATTTCTTTTAAATAATCTAAATTATATTTAAGAGAATCATCCAAGTTCATGGCTTAATCCATAAGAACCGGATGTCTACTTAACGATCTTTCTTAAAATATGATGAAAATTTTAAAACCAATTTTCAAATTGTAATGCAAGTATCAAAAGATGAAATCCGAGCACAAACGAGGGTTGTGCTAAGAGAACTATAAATTTATGATCTTAATCAATACTTGAAGGCAATCTCATGGGCCAATCTAAATGGTAATCCATAAAACTAAACACACTTAGAGGGTAAAATCAAGGATCCAACCACTCGGACTAAATTCAATAATTGGCCAAACAATAACATCATAAAGTTGGTCGATGTGATAGAAAACCTAAACCGTAAGTATCTAAGCATTAGTCAAAAGCAATTGAAGTAACTAAACTAAGAGGCATTAATGATATCTCAAGTAAACCAAAAGTCGATAATCTAGTGCGGTTCGATTTAATTTTGATGAAAAGAAAAGTTAAGCTTTTAAAGTGTTACTTATGTTTCTCACAAGTAATCAACTAACCTTTGTGCCAAGTCTTGTTTTAGGAACATTGTAGTAAAGAAAAAGGTGAAAATCGCTTTAAGCATGAAATCCTAGGAAAATAAGGAGAAACATGCTACTATGAGCTCACTTTAGGCTCGATTGCCTAATAATAAATCATCACTTTTAGGATCTTTTTATCTACGAGTCATGCTGATTCTAGCCTTGTAAAATAAAATGTTATGGATTGTCGAGCAATTATGCCTAAAAGTAGTCCGAAAACTTTGTTTGTATTAAATTTCTTCATCTAGATAAAAATCCATAACCATCCTTCTTATGGTTTGTTAATCAATTTTAAAGGCACTTGAAAGATACTTTTGGCTTTTAATGAACATTTTGATGTCATAGTACCATGGTTTGCCATCCATTTTCTTTTCTATGGCACAACAATGAGCTGGTAAATTTTTAGCTTTAATTCAAATGGGTTTATTCTAATTCCATGATCGAGTTGTGTTATTGAGGTTAAGATTGCTAATGCATTGACAAAATAGTTTTTATCCCTTCTTAGATGGGCAAATTTGATTTCATCAAACTCTTCAACTAGTTTGATTAGATAGGTTTGATAAGGTTTCAATTTTTTATCTTTGGTTTGCCATTCCCTCTTAATCCGATAGATTATTAGCATCGAGTAACCATACACCTAAAGCCTTTTAATTCCTCTTTTTTTGTCGGCTTCTAGGTAGTTGATGCTTGCCTCATGCTCTGCTATGTTATTGGTACAATTAAATCAAATTATTATGGTTATTGAATATTGCTTGCTCGTTTAGAGAGATTAGAACTACCCCTATACCGTTACCTAAGACATTCATAGCTTTATTTTTCATCATCAAACTCGATTGTCCTAATTTTAGATGTCATACTATCCTTACTAAAAAAATCAAAATCCAATGGCTCATAATCATCGACTCGTATTGTCTCCCAACCGATCCGTAATTACTTTACCTTTTACTTACTTTTTTTATCATGTAAGCGATATCATATTCGACTAATAGTACTTTTCATCTTGTGATTCTACTTGACATATATGGCTTCTCGAACATGTATTTAAAAAGATCCATTTTTGAAATCAGCCAAATTGTTAATATAACATATATTGCTTGAGCTATCCGGCGCTTCACACTAAACTACAACATATCTTTTCAACCATATTGTACCGAGATTCACAATCTATAAATTTTTACTCGGATAATAGATTTCTTGTTTTTTTCTTCTAGTATCATCATGTTGACTCGAAACGTAACCCATGGCTAAATCGGTAACTCTCGGATATATAATCAATGGCTGACTTGGCACTAATAGAATAAGAATAGCAAAGGTTTATAGACATCACTTAATCGTATCAAAAGTTAACCGGTATGTGCCTTCCCAAGTTCTTAAAGTTTTTGTCCTTAATAGTCAAACGTTATGCTCACAATTCGTTGTAAGTTAAGAGATGAATTAAGCTATGTAATTCAAGTAGCCTAAGAAACATCTAACCTCTTTTTCACTCGTAAGTTAAGGGTGTTAGCATCACTTGCATTACTTTAACCTTGTTAGAATCGCTTCTTTGCCTTTTTTACTCACCATGAACCCTAATAGCTTTCTTGACTTTTCCATAAATGTATACTTGGTAGCATTCAATTTTAGTTGGTACCGTCTTGGTCACTCAATAACTTCCTCAAACTTTGAATGTGATCGTCCTTTGGTTTTATTTTGGTGATCATGTCATCCATATATACCTCAATTCCATATGCATCATATTATGGGAAAAAGTAGCTATAGCTCGTTAATAAGTTGGACCAATATTTTTCAACTCCGAATTCATGACCTTTAGTAATAAGTCCCTCACGGTATGATGAAAATGGTCTTCTCTGTATCTTCTTATATCATCTTGATATGATTATACCTGGAGAATCCACCCATGAAGGAGCAAGTAGAGTTCTTTATAGCATTATCTACCAAATGTCAATATATGGTAGTAGGAAATCATCTTTATGATCGACTTTATTCAGATTTTAAAAGTCAACATACATTCTAATCTTTTCATTTTTCTTTTATACCACCACAACGTTGGACACCAAGTCGGATACTTGATCACCTTTAAAATACCTACCTTAAACTACTTAATGACTTCTTCATTGACTTTGACTAGGGCCCCACCCTTCTTAGTTTTTGCTTTACAAATTTATGAATAGGCAACAATAAGAGTTTGTACACCACTATATCAATATGCAATCCCAAGCATGTCTTTGTATGACCAAGCAAACACATTTGCATGTTCTCATAATAAGGCAATCGATCATTTTCTTTCTTCTTCCGATATCATGGTTTTGATTTACAACTCTTTGTAATTTTTTCTATCCCTATGTTTATACTTTCTAATTCCTCCTGGTTGGGTTTTATGGATCATTTAAACAACTTAAGTAGTTTGGTAAATTCACCCACTTCTTCATCCTCTAACTCTTCTTCATTCAACACAATCGAGTTTCATCAAATTTAGGCCAACATATTTGATGCAATTATTTTGAAAATCTAAAACATGTTTATTTTCTACATCCTTGAAAATAAAACAAAAAATGTGAATAAAAGGAGTGGAAGAGAATAGACGTAAGGTTTAAAAGGAAAATTCATGATTTCATTTTAATATTAAATATAAATGCTCAACATAAGCTATTTTTCATTATCTTGAGCTAGATTACTGAAAGATTAAGATATCAATGTAGTAAATTACTTAATATTATATACTGGTTGAGTCATCTCTTCTTTCTAGTTATTGAGTTCCTTGTCCCGGAGCACATTTCTTGATTAGTAGGTTAGTTAATAGCATCTCCTCGAGAGTGTTAATAGCCAATTAGTGCGGGATCATAATTTGGAGAGCGACCATCATTGACTTATGATAGATGATTTCTTTAGCTTTTCCTTCTTCCTTAGCCTCTAACTAGTTAATGGATAGACCAACCATTTCTAGCCCCAAGTTTACTACTTCTTCATTCGGATTGATTACGCAAGCCGGGTAGAGGAAGGTTAGCCAAATATAAGGAATGAGGATCCTCTCATTATTTGGTTCTCGACCCTTAATTCTTCTTAGCTTTTTTTTTTTTTACTCAATTAACCTTAGATATTGTTTCCTACTAGGTTTGAATCCTAGCCAAAAACGATGATCGAATTTATTTCTTTCGGGTTGTTTATCACTCCTAATATTCTATTACCAAAACCATGGAACAATGAAAATCCATACTTTTGGCTTCCTTAGTAAAGTATTTTAGGAACCAATTTTGTATTCATAATCTCAAAAGTGTAAGGATTTCCATATTGGCTTCCTTTTATTTTTATATAAGGCATCGATACATTCTTTAATATGGGTAGTGCCTCTTCCACTATCACAACGAACCGACTCACCATTAGTCACATATTTTAGCCTTTGATTTAACAAAAATGTCATAACCCTAGTTGAATAAATTCAAGGTCAGCCTCAATAGCATGATATAAATAGTTGAATAAATTCAAGGTCGGCCTCAAAACCATGGCACAATGAAAATCCATACTTCATCATATGTTTAGCTATTATTTTTACGAGCCCAAGTACTTTTGGCTTCCTTAGTAAAGTATTTTAGGCACCAATTTTGTATTCATAATCTCAAAAATGTACGAATTTCCATATTGGCTTCGTTTTATTTTTATATAAGGCATCGATACATTCTTTAACATGGGAAGTGCCTCTTCCGCTACCATAGTGACCAACTCATCATTAGCCACATATTTTAGCCTTTGGTTTAACAAAAATGTCATAACCCTAGTTGAATAAATTCAAGGTCGACTGAATAGCATGCTATAAGATGGTTAGATGTCAATGACATGAAGAATGACTTGAAATCGATTCAAACCTACATCCAAATGGATGTCAATATCTCTTATCACTTACCAATGATAACCGTTATAGGCTCTTAGCATCAATATGCTTGGATGCATATTTCTTGAAATTGATTCTTTAACATAGGTAGTGCCTCCTCTACTATCACAAAAACCAACTTGCCATTGACCATATAGTTTAGCCTTTAATTTAACAAAAACACCACAACGCTAGTTGAATGAATTCAAGGTCTACCTCAATAGCATACTCGTAAGATGGTTGAATGTCAATGACTTAAAGAGTGACTTGAAATTGATTTGATCCTACATCCAAATTGATGTCAATATCTCCTATCACTTACCAATGATAACCATTATAGGCTCTTACAATCATATTGCTTGGATGCATGTAAGAAACATCTATAAGTAAACGAGTCTACGATATGCTAAGGTAAAATATTGAGACATAAGCCATTGTTGATCAAAACCTAAGCAATCATATAGTTCTTACACTTGATCATAATTTGCAATGGTTTGTTATGACCCATACCTTTCGAGCCTAATTCATCTTTAAAAAATGAAAAATAATTGGTAACTTGAATTCTTTCCACCAAATGCTCCACAACATAAAAGGTAACATCATAAGGAACATAAGCTTCATTCAACACTTTTTGTAATGCCTTCTAGTGTGGTTTGAAACTTAGAATTAATAAAGTAAAGAAAATTTGGCTCGTGTCTTCTTTAACTAGTCTACCACACTCTAATCATCATTTTTCATTACCTTTAGGAACTTGATGACTTCTTCATCATCCACTAGCTTGTTTACCTCCCTACATTTAATTGAGACCTATCACGTTCTAACCCTTCATCCTTCTAAACATTTCTAACTCTTCAAGATTAAAGCATATCTTACTTCGAATAAGACCGAGCACCATTAATGTTGAAAGACATGTTTATCACCAAATATATATGACTTAGTGCATTATACAAAGAAACATGATGATTCTTTGGTATTGATAAAATCATTCTTAAGGGCCCGTTACTTATAGATTGGTATCCGCATTCCTTAGCATGTTTCATATTTGTGATGAGATCAACTATACTACCGATCTTTCTCGAGCTTTCTCAATTTACAAAGCTCCTAAAATAATCATGTTTTTCACTCCTCGTACGATTATTAATATCATGACCATAAAAGGCATCAACTTTCATCAACTCGTTATTCACTACCAATTGGCTTTTTGAGGTAACCGAGTTTGCAATAACATAGTATAGTGCTTATCCATCCACACTTTCACTCTTGTTTTACTTCGTCAAACTTAACCTCCTCAAAGGTTATCATACTTACCTCTCATCTTCTAACAACATGGTTTGTGAGTGGATTAGTATTGATTTTTGGAGTGCTTAACTCATTAAAACTTATCCATCCGTGTTTGGTGAGGATTTATAGCTTTCTTTTAAAGGCTAAGCAATCTTCTAAAGAATATCTTATGAAACCTTCATGGTATTCATATTGTTCATCTTTTTTATAGCATAACAAGTGTAGAGGTCGTAATCATTTTACTTACATTAGGGCCACTTGTCTTATCTTGACCATGAAGGATCATATATCCTATAGTGGTGCGGAATAAATAAAAATTTCCCTCCATCTAAAGGCCTCAAGATCATATCGTTGAATCTACTAATCATACATACATGAATAATAAGATAAAAGTAAAGGATTACCTCTTATAATGCGGATCTAAATTTTTTTTGTTGATTAGTCGTCCAAGTGTCATGTCTCTATTAATGATTTACATAGTCTAAATATCCATAAAGAAGCACTCAAAATTGATAGGGTGCTAGCTCTACTTTTTCGATTAAGTATTTCCTCTATAAACCAATCCCGGATAACTTTGTGACAACTCTAAAGGAGAGGGTATGAGAATTTCTTGCTAGGGTTTTAAGAAAAAAACTATTTTCTCCCTTTTTACCTTCTAGTCGTGTGCCGCTTCGTTTTTGGAGGTCGGCCGAATTTTTCCTTCCCTTTTTTTTGGTCGAAATTCTCTATTAGGTTTTTCTCCCTTTTTTACCCCCTCTCCTCCTATTTATAGAGGGAGAGTTTCACCGTCCTCCAAGGATAAGGAAAGTGGTAGCCTTGAGTCTATAAAGGACTCTAAGTTGTTGCTTCCTTATCCTCCAAGGATAATGAGTTATTTTATATGTGGACTACTTGATGTTTATCTTTAAAACATTCATCCTTATCCAATAAGGTTAATGTTTATCCTTCCATCAAAATTATCTTAAGGCTTTTAATTAAACCTAATGGGCTAAAACTATTTTAGCCTAATTAATTTATTTGGGCTATCTAAATAAATATTCTTAGATTATTTTAGCAAGGTCCACATTAGGAATCAATTTTCCAAAATACTCTTTAACGTAAATTTGGAAACTCCTTTCCTTTTAGGTTCTTTATTTCCAAATTTGAAACTAATTTCCAAATTAGGAAATCGATTTCGAAATAGGAAACTTTCATTTTAGGAAACTTTCCATTTTCATTTAGGAAACTTTTCATTTTGGAAACTTTCCTTTTCATTTTAGAAAACTTTTCATTTTGGAAACTTTTTCCAATATCTTTGCTTTTCATTTGTAATGTGAATACTTGAACTTATAAATGTGACTCAATAAGCTTCTAGATATGTTGGTAATGTATCAAGAATAAAAGACTCATCTTTCATCTCTTGATACATAAATCAAGATTGACCTCTAGCAAGGCATTATGACTACCTAATTTTCTAGGAGGATTAATTAATCTATTATTACCTTTCACGAGCATGGTTACCATACAATTCAGTCCGCATGTCAACTTATCACAGGTGTGATCTCAAACTTGGTTATTAGTCTTGTTTGATTATGATCACATAAGTTTTTTTCAATTCTCAAATCTCTTAGCTCTTAGACTAAACCAATTATGCTCTATTGGTGTACTCCTACTATGGCTACAGATTTCTTGAGTAGACATTTATCTAAGTGTAGTGTGATAACTCCTTTAGCATATATGGAATGACATGTCTTATCTTAACCATACGCCTATCTCCATTAGATTCTTAGTGCACCCAACGAATCGCTCACGTGCAACCTATTAATGGGTCCATCGAAACGAGTGTCAAAGTGCATAAGTCCTCCAATGAGATAACCATGATGACTTCAAGTCTAAAAATCATTTGTACCCATCGTGTATGAGATTCCTATAAACTAAAACCAAATGGGTCTCATGGTGAGTCAAGTCTAGTAATATGTTCTTTAACATAAATCACATAAGTGCTTGCTTTGGCATCATCATGCCAATAGGTGTGAGATCTCCTACTACTATCATATAGCATGAGCTTAGCACTCACAAGTCTATCTCGCATATTGTCAATGTCCATTCTTGATGATGCTATGACTTGGGACATTTAATGATATCATTTATGTGTATTAGTGTTTATCTCATATTTTTTGATCAATCACTATTGCAAATGTATATCATAATGACTTTTATCTAATTCTACTAAATTTATCAACATGTAAACATAAGAATTAATAGAATGACTTCTTTATTATTTTTAAAATAAATGATGCAATAACATATTAACATAAGCTCACCCAAACATAATTGGATCTTGGGCACCAACACTAGCAGAACAAATATTGAAACAACTCTTTTAAAAAGAGCAAGAGAGGAGGTAATGTTTTGAAGTATTTTATAGTGTATAGGTTATTATAGCTAAATTGATTGGCTTGGTTGTTGAAATTTAAAGAACTATGGGGTGGTCCGACCAAATAAGGAAACCGATTGGCTTGGTAGGTGAGGAATGTCGGATAGCACTTGGTTTGGTGGATTTGGTTGATAGTGGTTGATACAATTGGTTTGGTGTTTGAGGTCGTGTTTACGTGGTAGGAAAAATGGTAGCTATTAAGGTTTTTTGATAAGGTGGTGGTTGGAAATGGTATAGGATTTAGTTGGCGGACCTCTTTTCGTTATTCCATTGACTCTTGGATTGGTTGTGTTGAGTTTCTAACAAGTGCACTTCTCTCTCTCTCTCTCTCTTTTTAATTCCAACACCGATTTTCTTTTCGGTGCCATTAGAGATCTTTCCTACTTTATTGCTAATTCAACTCTTTCTGTAATGATCACAATATCGATCAAATTTGATAAGGAGTTATTGATCAAGTATTCAAAGTAATGTGCTTTAAAGGTATTAGAAAATATCAAAATTAGTTCTTACTTTAGTAAAAATGGATGAATTTAAGCGATTACTTCGCATTACCTTTATGTCTATTCCTTTATTTTCTCTTTTAGTCCCTTCTCCATACCCTATAAGTAAGATCGGTTCGGAGCTATCTTCATGTTGAACTTGTATTGCTTGATGAAAGCAAGCAACCAAATCCTTCCACTTATTGATCTTGGCTCCTTCTAGCCTTATATACTAGCTCGGTATCGATCATCTCGGACTTTTATGAAAGAAGTGCACTAATAGTTTCTCATCATGGACCACTTTAACCATCCGACTACGATAGAACCTTCGGATGGGTCATAAGACATTGTGTGTCCGATGAATTTTGATATTCCGAATATTTTTGGGATTATCACATTTGGTACCAAGCACATCTCAATAGCTTTTACATGGTCATAGATGTCACCCTCTTCAATAACTTTATACATTCCTCAATGGTAGATAATTTATTCATATTCACCCATTCAATCACCTTATATTTAGTAGTTTCCTTGCTAATGAGATCTACTATAGGCACACCTTGCATCTTTAAAACTCACGAGTCTATTATATAAGCAAATGGCCTAGTAAGATTGCAAGTCTCGACATGAAATGTTGTTGCCTTTAGGTTGTTGGGTGGTACAGATTGATGACATAGGCTACAAGTTTGGTATTGGGAGAGCATATGGCATATCATTCTAAGCTTGTCTTTGATTTAAACTGTTTCCCCCATTAAGAGCCTTTTCTAGCGGACTAGTTAGGTGAACAATGTCTTTTTTTATGGACTCAAGCTCCTATTAATGAGTCTATTTCAACCGTGTTCTTTCCTTATTTTTCATCTATCGATGCCTAAATCGAGTGTAGTGGATTCGAAAAGGGAGTTGAGTTTTGGTGCAGTGGTCTATATTTCAAATCCTATAAAACAACTAAAAAAAAAGATATGTATAGTGAATAGACCATATATACATGCATAATTTTAACTAGATTAGATACTTTTCTTTATCTATTACACACTAAATCATGATAGAGTTTACATCAAGGATAGGTCAAATTAGATTTAGTAATCGCTAAGGGCACAACCCCATAGATACTTAGTGATTCCGGAGAAATATCTACCTTTAATTTTTTTATAACTTAAGCATTTATGAATCTTATGACAAACTAAGGAGATTGAAGTCATGGTAGATCTTACTCGAAGATATTCAAAATTTATACTTTTAGCACATTCTAAATATGACTTAGAGCTATTTTTCATTAAAGTAAAAAGAAGTACAACTTGCCTTACATTACATTAATTGGAACTAAAAGACCATGGATGATTTATTACATCTTTAGGGAAACTAAAATCCAAACTTCTAGAATATTCTAAATGTGACTTAGAGTTATTTTTCAAAAAGAAACTTACAATCATTAAGAGTCATTTTACATGGAAATTCCTACTCTATATCTTGACACAATCTTATGAGCCTCTTGAGCCTCTCGTAGAAGGGTTGGATTCTCTCATTAATAAGACATATGTCATCGCTAGATGCTTAATGGTGGGATGTATTTGCATGGTATGGTCCTTAGCATTATAAGCCTATAGATGGTACTCTATGGTTTGAGACCCTCATTCTACGACTTCATCTCTTAAATTGGCCCATTTCTTTGCCATTGCATGGATGGTCTTAGCATGCTCTTCTTAGATCTTGGCTAATTCTTCTTGGTTGACTTGATCCATCCTTTTCAATTCTTCCTCACGAGTGCTTAGATGTTGGATTATCTCGGCTTGATTTGTAATTTGATCTTGAGTGGCGGCTTTGAACTCTTCTGCATCTTCCCTTTTAGTTTTGAGTTCTTCAATCTCTTCTGAAGTTCTTTCTTCTCATAGTTGAGCTCGGACAGTTCTTAGATTAGAAGAGATATGAAATCGAGTCTTATTGTCATACTACCCATTCGGTGTTTGATGGTACATCCATAATTGCCTTAGAATTTCTTCGATCCACTAGAGTTAGGCTTGGAGTTCTTTATTTTCTACCTCTAATGTATCCATTGTATGGTCCTTAGCCTCAAGGCTTTCTTCTAGCTTTCACATCTTTTTCCTTAATTCTTTCATTTGAGAGTTTAGATTTTTATGATAGAGCTCATGTCGTGCATTTATCTCCCGATGGACATGCTCCATCATTTCATTCACCAATCGTGGTGGGCTCTTAAAAAATTAAACTTGATACCCTTTACCTTAAGTTTGTTGCTATTTTAGGTATTCATGTGAAATCTTTCCTCCACTCTTCTTGTTAGGGCGAATATCCCTTTGTTTCTTCGGACATTCTCGACTTCTCTTAAAAATTTCCTAGAAACTTTGAGATCTTCCAAATATTCAACCAATCGGGTTATCATAACCCAAAATTTAAGTTATAATTTTTTTCTAATTTTTCCATTTTATTTATTTATTATTATTATTTTAGTTAATCATTTTATTTTGTTAGTTATTATTTTAGTTTGTTCTTTATTTTATATCACTTTCCATCTCTTCACTTTATTTCCTTTTTTATATAGTTTTTTATTTTATTTACTCTATCTTAGTACTTATTATTATAAAAAAGGAAAAAAATAAATAAAAAACATAATTAAAATGAAAAAAACACAAAAAAATACAAAATTGATGGATGAATTTAATTAAATGACATAATTGTAATAAATCAATTCAAAATTGGAAGCTAATAAAGACCAAATTGAACCAAAAAAATCAAGAAAAATTAAAGGCATAATTGAATGGAATCGGAGGACATGATTGGAAAAAATTTTGAAAGTTGAGGGACAAATTTGAAAAATTACCAAAAACAAAAAATTTGAATGTTCACTATCTCTTGTATTTCAAAAGCATTTCACCGAAAACGGTTTTGACTTCTTCGCTTTTCTAACCGAATTGGATTCCTTCGACTAGCTCACCGATCTAGCCTTCCTTGGTGTTACGCTAAAAAATGAGAAAGGATTAGAACGTTAAGAAATAATAGAATGGAAATAGAGAGAGGCTGATTGGATCGAACAATTGACGATAAAGGAAATAGAGGAAAAATTGGTTAAGGTTAGCAATAATTTAGGTATAAATAAGACTATTTATTGGTCAAAAAAGGAGGGATCGAGAGAGAAAACAAAAATCGAGTAGAGAGTGTAAAGAGGGGAAATTTGGACATTCGGCTTTTTGTGTTTACTTGAAGTTTTGGGAAATGTTCTTGAAATCTTAGGTTTTGCTTGAATGTTTTAGGTTTTTCCTTTGAACACCTAGGTTTCGTTCTCCGTTTTGGGTTTTCTCTAGCATTTTGGATTTAAAGAAACACCATGAATCATCCTTTCAATCACTTGTGAATCATTAATTGTCCCAACAATAAGCCTCGGATTGTTAGATTTTATTAAAACAATCCATCGGTTATCCTTAAGCACTTGAATTTTCTAGGTTGGCTTTAGTATTCTAGGTTTTGAAAAACACTAAAAATCATCCTATTCAATTGATCTTAAGTCCTCAATCATCATAACAACAAGCTTTAGAATTCACAATCATCACCAAATCATTCCAACAATCATCACCCATCACTCGCAAGGAAAAGGAACTCGAAGCAATCCTACTCGTTTTTCAATCTCATTCTAATCACTCAAGCTTTCCTTAGGTAATCCTAACACTCTTTGTCAATTGTTGATCATTTCTAATCCATGATTTATTCGAGCAAAGAAAAAGGCAGTGACAATTGATTGAATCCAAGGATTCAAATCCATCCGATTAACTTAGAAAACCAAACCGTAAAAGGAATATGTAAGTTTAGAAATTAGTTACAATTCATTAAGGTGTGAAATTCCAATCGATGAATTGAGCTCATAAAGCAATAACAATTGGGACATTTGGTCTAGAAATGAAAAAAGAAAGAAAGGAAAGAGAAGAAGAGAATAAAGAAAGAAAAAGAAAAAAGAAGAAGAGGGTCGGGCTCAGCTCGGCTCGAAAATGAAGAGAAACAGAAAATGGGCTAGGTCTAGCCTAACCCAAAAAAATAAATGAGTTAGGCTAGGACTAGCCCAGCTAACAAAAAGAAAAGAAAAAGGAAGGAGGGTTGCCTTCACCCCAATCATGCTTGAAAGCCCCGAGAGCCTAATATCCCTATTTTTAAAATCTTTTTCTTGGAGAATCATGCTTGAATTTTTCTATTATATGTTTTTTTTTGTTTTTTTTTATTTTGGTGCCTAGTTTAAATTTCATATCTTTGAATTGTCAATTCATTTGTTAGTTTATATATTAGAAATATTTAATTATTTAGGTTTTCTTTCAAGAATTAGAATAGATAATTAATCACCGAATGAATCATCAATTTTTTTAAAAAAAAATTTAGGGACCGGTGATGATTTCTCACCAATAACCAAAATAATCAAAAAATAATAGGTACATAATAGGTAAACAAGCAAACATCATAAGAAAAAAAATAGAGATAAGAGAGAATATATATATATATATATATATATATATATATATATTAGAAATATTTAATTGTTTAGGTTTTCTTTCAAGAATTAGAATAGATAATTAATCACCGAATGAATCATCAATTTTTTTTAAAAAAATTTTAAGGACTCGGTGATGATTTCTCACCAATAACCAAAATAATCAAAAAATAATAGGTACATAATAGGTAAACAAGCAAACATCATAAGAAAAAAAATAGAGATAAGAGAGAATATATATATATATATATATAACGAAAATGCAAAAATAAAAAAGGAAAGAAAACCCTAGGTAAATAATAAATAAAAAATGATAAAAATAGAAACTTTTAGGAAAAAATTAACAAAATCTCATATCTAATAGATAATGATGTTATCTAAAATAATCAACCTTAGTAATTTGGTCTTTCTCGACATATTGGTTATGTTGAGACTTAAACTGGATCCGATATTAAACTGGCATGACTTCGACGGAGGGGTCCAACAATTGGTTCAATATGATGTCATAAATAAAAATAAAAAAAATAATTTTGCCTACAAAATAAAAATTAGAGTTCGAATTGGAAATAATTTGGCACAAATGAAACATCTTAGGAGATAGATTTTTTAACTAAACTAGACATGATACCTTATTTAAAAAAATAGTGCTTTGGGGTGATTAATATCTTTCCAAAGGCATAACCAACTCCTTATCTTAGAATCTCATAGCTAGTGCCCACTTTAGGTTCTTAGTTCTTATAATACTAGGTGGCAACTCTTAAAATTAATCATAGCTCACATCCTCAAAACAATGAAATTTTTAAATAAACAAATCTTATATTTTTTAGAGCCTTAAGAAAGCTCGGATAACGACAAAATGATGATTCCACCAGGGAATTAGAGTTAGGCCATAGGTTTAGTATTTTTTGAAAGATTATCTCTTTTATTTATTTTTATCATTTATACCTAATTTCTTTATTTATAAGTATTTATTTAATTTCAAGTTATTTACTTTATACAATTTATTTTTCTTACATTTTACTTTCTTTAAATATTTAATTTTTAAGCTATGTTGGACCAACTTTCTTTGAGCTATTGCACACACTTGTGAAAGAAGCATGCAAAAGCTTTGGACCCAAGGTAAAATCATATTAGGATTTAGATAGAGAGATTCGAGGCAAGTATGAGGAAAGTCTACTGATACTCATTTGGATCGAAACTCATCCTATGCATAAAAAATTATGAAATGACCTTTCCATACCTTCCGGTGCATAAGGCTAGAGGTTGGATTACCTCACTAGTAATCTAGACAATCTAGAAAGTTGAAAGCATTTTAAGATTAGATAAGCTTTATTTAAACCCTACAAAAGCTATATCTTATCCATTAGGATAGATCCGTTACGACAAAAACTATTTTTATGATATCACTATGTGACAATCTTTGTTTTTATAGGATATCATCTAAACAAATCATAACGAGAAAATGCTATTGAGGTTTTAGGACCAAATCGGAATGGGTTCGGTTGAGGAGGGAGGCTATCTACTATTGGATTTTATGCCGAACCTATATATATATATAAAAAAAAGATGGGACCTACGAGCAATGAGTACACCATCGAAGATGAGCTCATACAAAACTCGGAGCCCTCATAGCTCCTACTACTTGATGTCCAGTGTCCGAAATTATGAAGAGTAGAATAAGAATACGTATGTAATAGTATGAGCATTGTAATATAATCTAAGTGGTTACAACAAGTGATTATTGTAATGTAAACAATTTTATTATTTTTCTTTTATACAAAATGACTCTAAGTCATATTTAGAATGCGATAGAAGTCCAAATTTTAAATTTTATCACAAGATGCACTCATCTCTCTAGGTTTCAAAAAAATATATATCAATCTTATCAATGACAAATCTAATATAGGGTTGACATGTTTCTAGATTTGTCCAAAGTATTTATGGAGTTGTACGCTTAGCGAGGACTAAAATCTAATTTGGCTCATCCTCGATACAAAATCTATCATGATTTGAAGTCGGTGATAGCAAAAGTAACGTATCTAACCTTACTCATATCATACATGTATATATTGTACATTTACGATACATATCTCTTTAAGCTATTTTTCAAGATCCGAAATATAGGCCACCCTACCAAACCTTAACTCCCTCTTCGCATCCACCACACTCGACTCAAAAGTTGACAAATGGAAAATGAAGAAAGAAAATAATGGGAATAGTTCCACCAATAGAAACTTGAAAAGATAAAAGGAGAAATTACTCGTCCGACTAATTTGCTAGAAAAAAAAGTTAGCACTAACAAGTGGAGGAAGTACTTCAAACGAAGGTTAAGCCCGGGGTGATATGCCATGCCAAACTTATAGTTCAAGCCATTTAATGCCCCAATCTAACAACTCGGAGGCATCGACATTCCATGTTGAGACTTTCTTCCTTACTAGGCCATTCACTTATACAATGGGTACACAAGTACCACAAATGCAAGGTACACCTACTGTAGACCTCACTAACGAGGAGAACTCCAACGCTCAAGTAATGGAAGAGCCCAACATGGATAAGTTATTTGCCATTTAAGAACGCCTCGAGGTTATTGAAAAAGTTGATATGTATGGACCCATAAGAGCGATTGAGATGTATCTCATACTCGATGTGGTAATTTTTAAGAAATTTCAAATGCCAAAATTCACTAAATACATTAGTACTCAATGCCCCATGACCCATCTAAGGGTTTCTATAGTAAGATGGGTGAAGTAGAACATAACAAGAAGCTACTAATACACTTCTTCCATAAGAGCCTAAGAGGCTCGCTTTAAGCTAGTACATGAGGTTAGAAGGGGTCAAGATTAAGAGTTGAAAGATCTAGCCAATACTTTTATCAAACGAGTATAAGTTCAACATAGAGGTAGTCCCAAACCAATCTAATTTACAAGGCATGAAAAAATTCCAGAAGAAACCATCATGGAGTATGCCCAAAGGTAGTGTAAGTTGGCAACTAAGATTTATCCACCACTACTCGAATAGGAGTTGATCTCCATTTTCTCAAATACTTTTAAGACATTATATTTTGAGTATTTGATTAGAAACTCTTTCTATAATTTACTAACATTGTTATCATAGCCGAGAGAGTGAAATAAGTGATCAAAGCTAGAAAGATTCTTGATGGTTCTAAAGAGAAGGGAAACGATGGTACCAAAAGGATGGATGGTGAGATACACCGATTGAGACCGAATCCTATTAATCCAAGAATCAAAAGAGTAATAGAAGAAAACATGGTAACCATAGCAGTTTTAACAAACCCTAAAGACTTAATTTACCTAATATTACCCTAGTACGATGACCAACATGAACCAAATATACCTCCTAAATCAACTAAATCCATCATATATACCCCATTAAACCAATCAAGCAAATCAATTCTCTCAAGCTACATGCATCCACCAGCTTTTAACAACCTATAAATACCACATAACTATTATCACCAAAATAATCTCGATTACAAAAAAGAGCTTGAATAATTACCACCCTTATTATTCGCATTGGTTGAAATGTTTGAGCATCTAGTAAGCATTGGGCGACTCACTCTAATCTTTACTAACCCGACGCACCCTCCTTATCCTCCATGGTACAAGCAAGATAGGACATGTGAATATTATTTTTATGCTATTGAGCATAACATCAATGATTGTCCAACTTTTAAGAGGAAGCTACTAGACTTGATCAAGTAAGGTTGGATCATTTTTTATAGTGGTTTGAATGCACCTAACGTGGAACCCATTCTTAAACCATATAGTTGTTAATCTAAGAGATGAAGAGACCGAGTCCGAAAGTTATAAAGAAGATGTATGTTCATATTTTATAAATTTGGTCTTTTAATTCTTATCGGATTTTGAATTCTATTTTTTAAAATATTTTGGTTATGCATGAATTAAGTCATATCTCTAAATGAAACAACACTTCTACTTGCTACTGTAATTTCATATTATCTTATATAAAATTAAGAGATATTTATTTAAAAATATTATTTGACATTACATCTTTCTCCATCAAAAAAATATAATGGCAAATTTGTTTAAAAATATTCAAAAGATTGATCAAATTTCAAAGCATGATAAATAGATGCTATAGACAATTCTTCAATTCATTAAAGCCAAAGATACATCCTTTTTTTCTAATAATCTTTCTTAATAGAAAATAAGGAGGCCATTCCTCATTTTATCAAAACAAAAACCAAGAAGAAATCGTTTTCCTTTTCCAACTGAATTCTTGAAAGAAATTTTTGCATAAGAAAATATCATGAAGTCCAAATTT
Source organism: Dovyalis caffra (assembly GCA_963924115.1). Classification (NCBI taxonomy): domain Eukaryota; kingdom Viridiplantae; phylum Streptophyta; class Magnoliopsida; order Malpighiales; family Salicaceae; genus Dovyalis; species Dovyalis caffra. Next base: position 3,613,932 of record CAWUPB010000030.1, read on the forward strand.
GAAAGACTAAATTATTAGAGTCTTAAATAATGATGAACAATATATCTTCGGGTCATGATCCTAAGTTTTTAGTGTAGGTGCCATAGATTCAATCTATTTGAATAGTTTAAAATTTATATAATTATATATTTATTAATAAAGAATTTTTTTTATTAATTCATGTTATTTATAACTTGATTGAATAAAATAGAAGTTCATATGCTTTTCATTCATTATCAAAATAAGATATTGACAATATATAGTAACACTTGTATGTGTTATGCTCTTGCTATAGGATAACGAGTAGGAGATCTCACACCTACCGGCATAGTGATTTCTAAACACGCACATAAGTGAATAATGTTAGAGAATATATCACTATGCGTGATTGACCATGAGAATCTATTTGGTATAGTCTATAAGAATCTCATACAAGATGGATACAAGTAATCTTTTGACATTAAGTTATCACGGTTATCTTATTAGAAGATTGGTGTGCTTTGGACATTCCTTAGGATGGGCTCGGTAAAAAGTCTGCAAGTGGGTAATTCATTGGGTACATCAATAATCTAAAAGAGATAGATGGATAACTAAGATATGATATGTCATTTCTTATATGCTAAAGGAATTATCACATTACACTTTGATGAATATCTACCCAAGAATCTATGACCATAATGTAAGTATACCAATAGAGCATGATGAGTTTACTTGAGAGCTAATACATTCGAGAGATCAAAGAAACTTGTATGATTATAATCGAATAGACACCAAACTAAGTTCAAGATCACACTATGATAAATTGACATGAGTATTAAATTATATGAAAAATATACTCGTAAAAGGTTGTTATGGATTAAGTAGTTCTTCTTGATAATTGGGTAGTCATAATGCCTTGTTAAAAGCCAACCTTGATTTATGTATCAAGAGATAAAAGAATTATCTTTTACTTCTTGATACATTTTTGACATATTTAAACCTATTAAGTCACACGCATAAGCTTGACATTGACTCTACTAAAAAGAAACGAAGAATTATGAAGAAAATGAGAACCGAAATAATTGATTTCAATTATTTAAGCTCTTAAAAAATTTTAGAAAAATCATTTTCCAAAATTCAGTAGTTAATTGAGGAAATAGTTTCCTAAATTGGCCTCCTTAAAATACCAATCCAGATTATTTGTATGGTTCATTTAATTACTAATTTATTGGACTCAAGGTGTTAGGCCAATAGACTTAAGTGAAAGCCTATAAGAAGTATTTTAAGTGGATGGCATTTTTTAGAACTTTTGGGAAAAGTTCATTAAACCTAGAACAAGATTTTTAAAAGAATAAGATGCATCAAGCCACTAACTCGTCAGCTGATTGAATTTTCCCCTAATAAAAAAAAAGTATGGATCTTTCTTTATAGAAAAAAGAAAATGGAGCTAGCACTCTTGTTTGTCACTTCTCTTATGTTGGTGTCTAAGCTGCACGGATCTTTTAATAGAGACTAGACACTTAAAAGGTTCAATCTACTACCTTGTTACTCCACTTCAAGAGGTAATGATCTAAACGATCTCTTAATATAATTATATGATTCAATGGTGATCTTGGAATTTTATATCGAAAGAAAACAATTTTTTTGTTTATTCTACTCCTTTGTAGGATGTTTATCCTTCAATTGGTATTAGAGTCTATGTTGAATTTTTTATTACATTATTGTTGATTATGATATATTATGTTTGTAAATCTGATTTTATGCTATTTTATGAAAAAATAATTTTTGGAGAGAGAGCCACTGCACGCTACTATTGCCAAAAGTGGCCGGTACTCACCAAAAGGCTAGTGTCCATAGGAGAGCCAAGCCAAGTCGGCGTTAGGTGCTAGTCAATGGGCACCGGCGTTGGCCGACAATTAGGCAAAGCCAACTCTAAACGCTGGCCGGTGGGCATGCCGAGCTAGGCTAGCATTGGATTCCGGCTAGTGGGCACATCGAGTAGTGCCGGACGCAGAGGCCAAGGCCGAGCTAGCGCTAAGGCTAGCTTGGTGGCCTCAAAGGCCCAAAATCCAAGGCCCGAGGTTTAGAAAAATAAATTTAAGAAATATTTCCAAATTTATGTTTTTCATAAAATGATAAAAAATTATAGAATTTATAATTATCACAAAACAAAAATGTTTCATTAGTTAATTAATGTGTATCAATGTGATTGAATCATGGGTGAATGATATGGATGAGTCGACCTAGATTTTAAAAATGAATGCCTGTAATTTTTTAATTAAATAAGACTTGTATGTCCTACTTTTTTATTATTCGGATGTACCTTCTTTCCTCATCACTCCCCTTGAATGTAACTTAAGATCACTTCTTCTTTGAGGGCATCAAATCATGGGCCATTCGATGTCTTTGAATGTTTAGGTCTAACTTGAAGTGAATTATTGGATTTGTTAAGATAACTCAAGGCTCAATGAATTCAAAGGCAAGGATTGATATTCACATAAGATGTGAAATGATAAACGATTGCCATACCAATGAGCATAGGAATTGCATCGGATGTAATTGGTAATGAGTTATCTATCTAATCTTTCACATATGACTTGTTAAGATAACCTAAATTTAATACACGATTGGATGGAATCCTAACCCATTAAGGAAAATGATCGATAAGTTTTCTCAATTTCTATAGTAAAGATTATAAAACTTGAAGAAAATAGTCAAAGTAAATATAAACTTTCACATCTTAAGTTATGCTTTTATTTTTATATAGTGTAAATCAATTAAACAAACCATAGATTTTTTATCCTATTAGGTTATTGTATAATATGACTAGTAATACATCGATACGATTAATAATTGACGAAAGTAATACCTTCAATGGTATGAACTTCTTTGATTGAGAAATGAATCTAAGGAATATCCTCAAAAATGAAAAGATACTCTATACAATAGAGAAATCTCTCCTAGTTAAGCCTTCTCAAGATTAAGCTAAAGCTTATACGAGCATGACTCAAGCATAAAGATAATATGATCACTATTCGAGTATCATGTCGGCTAGTATGACATTAGAGCATAAGGGCCTTCATAAAGATACAAGAGCTTATGATATCATAGCAAAGCTAAAGAATTTATTTTTACCACCCATGAGTGCCATGAGATAGCAAAGAAGTTCTTTAGAGCTAGAATGGATGAAGAATTCAATATTGAGAAGCATGTCACCGAGATAATAGGTTATATCGATAAGTCATCCGAGCTTGAAATTAGAATAGATGCAGAACTATCCATAGACCTAGTGTTACAATCATTGCCTAATGGTTTTGGATAGTTTATCATGAAATTCAACATGATGCACATGGAACATCACCTATAAGTAAAAGGAACTTAAAGCAATCCTACTCTACTTTTCAAGCTCATTCCAATCGCCCAAGCTTTCCTTAGGTAATCCTAAACACTCTTTATCAATAGTTAATTAGTTATAATCCATGATTTGTTCGAGCAAAGAAAAATGGCAGTTACATTGTCACTGCTATCGATTGAAATTACGAAAGGGAATTGGTAAGTTTAGAAAACTACTTACAAGTCATTAGGGTGTGAAGCTCTAATCAATGGATTGGGCTCATAAGGCAATAGTAATCGGGATATTTGGTCTAAAAGAAAAGAAAAGAAAAGAGAAAAAAACAGAGAATAGAAAGAAAGAAAAAGAGAAATAGGAAGAGGGTTGGGTTTAGCCTATCCCGGAAATGAAGAGAAAAGAAGATGGGTTGGGTCTAGCCTGACCCAAAAAATAAATGAATTGGGCTAGGACTAACCCAATCAAAAAACAAAACAAAACAAAAAAAAAGGCTACCTTCGACCCAATCCGAGCTTAGCCTAATAGATTGAAAGCCCAATAGGTTCAAAAGGCCTAATATCCCTATTTTTTTAATCTTTTCCTAGAGAATCACATATGAATTTTTCTAATATATGTTTTATTTTATTATCATGCCAAGTTTAAATTTAACATCTTTGAATTATTGATTTATTTATAAGTTTATTCAATAAAAATATTTAATTATTTAGATTTTGTTTCAAGAATTATAATAGATAATTAATTGATGAATGAATCATCAAATCTCTTAAGTTTTAGGAATTGCTTGATGATTCCTCACCAATAACCAAAAAATAATAGTAGGTAAATAATAGGTAAAAAAACATCATAAGAAAAAAAATATAAAGAGAAAAGAGAAAAATGAAAATATAGGGAAAAAGGCAAAAAAGAAAAAAGGAAAGAAAATCCTTGATAAATAATAAAGAAAAAATGATAAAAAAGAAGAAAATGTTAGGAAACAATTAACAAAGTCTTTTATCTAATAGGGACGAAGTTATCCAAAATAATCCAACTTAGTAATTAGGTCGTTCTCTAACATATCGATTATATATAGACTTAAACTAGATCCAATATTGAATTGATATGACTCCTGACAGAGGGGTTTGACGATCAATTTAATATGAAACCACAAACAAAACTAAAAAAAATAATTTTCCTAGGAAATAAAACTTGGAGTTCGAATTGAAAATAATTTGACATAAATAAAACATCTTAAGAGATAGATTTTTAGACTAAACTAGATATGGTACCTTTCTTATGAAAAGACTCTTTTAGATGATGGATATCTTTTCAAATGCATAACTAACTCCGTCTTCTAGAATCTCTTAGCCGAGTGCCTACTTTAGGTTCTTAGTTCCTATAATAGTAGGTGATGACTTTCAAAATTAATAATAGCTCACATTTCCAAAAAAAAAATGAAAATTTCAAACAAATAAATCTTAAATCTTAAATTTTTGGGAGTTTTGCAAAAGTCTGGATAGTTACATCGGTGATCTTTGGGATGAATTATTCAAAGCCCAACTGTTTTAGATACATCTTTATGTAGTAGCTTACGTAACATTTAGCTCTAATAAGTGGTACTTAGAGAAAGATGCCATGGTAGGCCAAGTAGGAGCGAAAAAATACACGGTGTCTCCTCTAATGGAATTTTAACCCTTCTAAATTGAAGAACATTTTGGTCCGAGCAATTTTGTTAGGCTTATTGAGAGGGTGGTCGGCAAAGTTTTCTAATTTGGAGTACAAATGCTAAGGTGCTTAAAAAATTCAAATGGCCTTTCCAATCACCATATAGCTCATAGTCCGGACAAACGGAAGCCGAACACATCACCTTAGATATCTATCCCTTTTTCTCCAATAAAATTTTAGAAATGAAAGCATTTTTACTAAGATTTTAGCTACAAGGTGAACCTTAAGGGACACCACACTTTTGAATACATTGATCGCCTCAAAGTCGATCATGCTTTCAAATGATGACAATAAAACCAAACCATATATTGCTAGTGCTAAGATTCTTAGTCTTATACGATTATCACAGATCAATCGGGTGTTTCTTGAACTTTGTTTGGAGCACATTTAAGAACCAACCGTGACTCTAACCTATCTTAGTTGCTTGATTTTATGTAGTTTTCGGATCTATTTCGACCAACCATGCAAAGTTGGTAGGTGCTTGCTTAGATGGATCGTAAAAATACATTGCACTTATTTTAGAAAATGCTAATAAGGCTTCATACTCATCGAGTGTGAGTGATCAATCCATACTTTCAAAAGTCAAACATCGATATTCATGATCCCGAGTGCCCCATCATAGTTTAAAAGTACAAGATTTAGGTCTTTACTTTAAAAGTCAACCTTGTTTTGAGGAGTAAGTATTTCTCAATAATCAAGAATTTGGCCCACATTGGTCATTCTTTCGGTGAGTTTGACCTTTTATAGTAGCTTTGACATAAAGTGTGGAAGTAGGTAGTCTCCTTTCTCAAATGGAGCTCGTTATGATCCGATCCTAAAATCCTTAACAATATTTTCTATTTTTTTCATGATGATTTATTTTGATGGTAGCTTGTAAAAACAAAGGTTATATTTTGACATCGATTGAAGATAGTTCATGTCTTAAACAAGGCAACCCTAATGGAATAGGATCTAGCTTTTCTATATAAGGTTCGAGTAAAGTTTGTTTAATCCTAAAGTTTTTTCAAGTTTTTGGATTGTGTAAATTATCGATGGGTGATCCGACCTCTAACCCGATGCACTTAGGAGGTGTGGGAAGATCATTCCATAATTTCTTATGCATAGGGTAGTTCTAGTATAAATGAGAGTTTGAACGAGCATCAATAGACCTTCATCATACTTGTCTCCGAATCTCTCTATCTAAAGTAAAAGGGTTTTTTAGCTTAGGTCCATACCTTTTATAGGCTTTCTTTGTGGTGTGGACAATAGTTCAAAAGTAACACATCTAATCCATTTCACAAATTCTTTACAAAAATTAAAAGAAAATAAATTGTATAAAATAAAATATTTGAAATATATACGGGAATTAAAATGAATAAGTGACTTGGAAAATAAATGATTAGGAATATAAATGGTACAAAAAAAAAAAAAGATAAATTAGAAGGATTGAACATATGGTCTAACTCTAAATCCTCAATTGAGTCATCATTTTATCACTATTGACGTTCATAGGACTCGTGTAGTTGAAATTTGTTGAATTTTTTCTTTTAGAGATATGAGTTATTTATTAATTTCAAAGTTGCCAATGAATATTAAAGGTAACTATAAATCTAAAATAGACACTCGTTTAGAAATTCTAAGATAAGAAGTTGGCTACGCTTTTAAAAAGATATTAATCACCCAAAAATATTGTTTCCTAAGAAAGTACCATATCTAGCTTAGTACTAAAATTTATCTCCTAAAAATTTCTTTTTTCTTTTTTTCCTAAATTTATCTTAAGTCCAAATTCCAAGTTTTATTTCCTAAGCCAAATTAATTGTTTATTTTTGTTTCTGGCATCATATTGCCATTGGGAGTCTCGTCAATTCAACATCGGATTCGGCTTTAAATCTCAACATAACTAGTATATCAAAGAATGATCTAATTACTAAAATGTGATTGATTTGAACTAAAATCAGCTCCTATTAGATAAGAGACTTTGTTAATTTTATCCTAACATTTTTCTTCTTCTTTTTTTCCTTTTTTTCTATTTTTTATCTAACATTTTCTCTCTTTTTTTTTCTAGCCCAACTATTCTTCCTAATGCTCCAATGATATGCTATCATTCCAACTCATATGGTCTATGTCAATTATTATCCACACATGGATAACGCCAACCCACACAGGTAGTCTCCAATTTCTAGCATATCTTTACTATCACAACCCATGCCCACACCAAACACTTCAGTCCATAGATTTAAATTTAATTATTGATTTTACTACGTGTCTTTCTCTCAAAACACGACCAAAAAACAATGCCCCACTCCTCCACAGCAGCCTTCGCAGCCCAAATAAACACCATCCCATGCATTTAAGAAGAAAAAAATGCACAAACCTGGAAAACCTAATGCCTTCATTCTATAAGTTAAGTCTCACTTTCTTCCGGTACCAACTTTTAATACTCAGGCAAGGATATCTCTTAAGCAGAGAAGTGCAATGGTTCAGAAATTTTTGATTTCATACCTCATCATGATTCTTTGAATACGGCTGTATGCAAATGGGTGTATGAGATTAAAAGACAAGTGAATGCCTTTATTAAGCAGTTCAAGGCATGGAAAGTGGCAAAGGGTTTCACCAACAAGAAGGTGTGGACTATGAGGAGATGTTTAGTCTGGTGGTTAAACCCCACGCTATTAGGACGGTCATGTTTGTGATTGTTTCAAGAGGTTGGATACGTCATGAGATGTGTATGATGCCTTCCTTAATGGTGAACTTAAGGAAAAGGTTTATATGGTTTTAGCCATCAGGATTTATTGATCAGGACAAACCAAATTATGTTCGTTGGCAAAACCATTAACTATATGGTTTGAAACAAGCAACAAATGCATTAAGTACCTGTCTCTTGGGTCTCGAATTCAAGACTTCTAGAGTGGATCATTTATTATTTGTGTATCTTGCTCATAGATAGTGATCCCGCTATGGTTAATGATCTTTTTTGTCTCTTTGGCAGTCAGTTGCACATTAAGGACTTTAAGCATTGAGGTGTCCTCTTCTATACATGACTTGTTTTCTTCTCAAAATTGGTATGATAATGATCTCTTTAGTAGAACCTATATGAGTGGTACCAAGCCGATAGCTACTCTAATTTCTACCACTACCAAATTGAGTATTGTTGGTAGCTCAAGTTTTTCTGATGTCACCATGTATCGACAAGTCGTGGTGCTCTTCCATATCTGACTATTACAAGGTCAAACCTCTTTTTTTAGTCAATCAGGTGTGTTAGTTTATGCAGGTCCCTACTAAGGACATTGGATATCGGTTAAACGCACCCTCAGACATGTCAAGTTCATTGCTCATCAAGATCTTCATCTATCCAAAAACACTTTATAACTTCTAGCTGCAAACGTTTAGTGAATACAAAATAGATGATAGAAAATCTATCAATGTCTTTATTATTTGTTTGGACTCAACTTAGTTTCTTATTAGTCCCCAAAGCACAAAAGAATGACTCAATATTCGTCCATAAATGTTGAATATAAAACTTTAGTTAATGCTGTTGCAGAAATAATTTTGTTTCAGTCTACCCTTTCTAAGTTGCAGGTTCCACAAGCGAACTCACTTTTATTGTGGTGTGATAGTTTGGAAGCTACTTACATAGATGTCAATCAAGTGTTTCATACTCGAACAAAACACATGAAATTGATTTTTATTTTATGGCGAATCAGGTTTCAAAAAAAGGAGTTGATTGTGCATTTTATTCACACGATGATCAAATTGCGGATGTTCTTCCTAACCCTTTCTCAATAGCCCATTTTGTGTTCATTAAAATCAAGTTGAATGTGCTATCTTCCCTTCAATCAATTGGGCTATTAAAGGTATTAAAGTTAATAGAGTTTGACAGTATTACAGAAACCGAGGACTTTAGGAATTCAGTAGCAATAACAAACAAGTTACAATAATACGGTCTAACAATAAAAAAAAATTACATTGGTTTAGCTAACATAAAGATTTTATTTTTATTATTTATAGATAACTAACTCTAATTATTTCTTAATGATATTAGCTAGGTTTGGGCTGGTTTGCCTTAAAAAACAATTTAGTAATCGAACAAAAATTAAGCATCTTCTGATAATGGTTTAGCCGAGGTAATCATAGATTTAATCTCGATTTATGCAAAACAATAATCCGAGAATACTCTTAAATCTTGTTATAAAATATATATATATATATATATATATATATATATATATATATATTATAACGTGTGTTTTACAAATTAGTCTACTTTCTATATAACTCATATATTAGTGAAGTTCATATATAATGTTTATCTTGTATAGGAGATACTTGGAAGAATATACGATTGTATCAGTGATAAATTATAAATATAATAGTGATTGCACACTCTGTCTCTTGAGATGTCAGATACAATTTTCGTGTTCACTTAAATCCAATATTGTCAGATACAAAAATGTCAAGTAAAGAAAGGAATGTAATTGAGTTAACATTTTCACTATTTTTTCCCCCTAGACACGAACAAAATGGCCTCAATTTGTCTTCGTAAATGAATTGCGTAAAGCCCCAAAATCCAATATTGTCTAATAAGCACCGACTAATCAGCTGGCTGTTTGATTTAGGACAAGAAAGGACCAATCTAGCTAGAGTTGGTCTTCTTTTTAAAAAGAAGAGATTTCGATCTGATTAATCAAATATAAGTTTTTTCATATATGATCATATCTCAAGATCGATTAGGATCCAAATGTGAAACTTTGAAGCAAATAATTCATCATTTCAGCCTTGAAAACTATTGTTTAAAGCTGTATATTTCAACCATGTAGACTGTGTTCTTGGCTCTACACTCCCCCCATATCGCCATCCACCACCAAGAATGGCAAACACACATTATATTGTCTTTGAATAATTTTTTTTGGCTTATATTCCTTTTCCACCACCTGGAATATTATTGCTCTTAACTGGTTCAAGTATATAATCACCACTTAATTAAAAGTTATATGTTTTAAAAAAAAAACACTGCTTAAGAAGAATATCTTTTAGAGGTTATATGCGTGTGTGTTTTCTTAGTCAAACCTCGATCCTATTCAATATTCGAATTTTTTCCAACTTCGATTTAAAATTTGACAAGCCCCTAGTGTATTTTTGGTTAGATAGAGTTACAAAGATGAAGACAAACAACCTTTTTCTCCAAATCTTCCCATATAAGGACCTAAAGCAAGCAAGCAAGCAAAGCAAAAACATGACAATCTAATGTCATTTAGTAATTAGCATGGATCATCATTTCAATAACATATAGCTAACCAATCCAGTAATCTATGTTTTAGGTATCACAAAAGGCAAACACCAGATGTGGCCATGTCCCACTTTCCCGTGATTGGCTCGATCCTAAGGTGTTGGCCCAGCACCATGATTGGCTTGTGGCACATACGTGTGGCTAGCTCTCATACGAAATGATACATAATTTTCTCTCAAGTAAACATGATCTACATGGATGACAAAAGGTAGGTTGGCAAAATGATGCGAGAGATTTTTAGGGTTTGTCGGCAATGGTTGATCGATGCTTTGCATTGTTGAAATGCATCGATTCAGCTAAGAAAATTTTGTACATGGAGACAGACATGGTGGCAATTTATGTTTGGGCCCTTAAAAGGTCCTTTTGGGACAATTTTCTCAAAATATTAATGTTTTAGTCCTATATAACTTGTCGAATATACTATGTTTTAAAAAAAAAAAAAATTATTAGTAGTTAGCAAAGAATTGAAGACCGAAAAATGTGTCCTTGAGATATATATATATATATATATATATATAGAAAAAAACTCGGAAATCTTTTGTTAGGTAGCTAATGGACTTGCTTACATATATAGCTAGGTTCTCAAATATGAATAGCTAGGTGGAGTTGTTGGAGATTTGATAAGTTTCATCAGGACTAAACTTTCTTAATTTGTCAACAGAGAAAAGCAGATAAGATAAGAAAATGGTGGGTTGAGATTTTGGTCCTTTTGTTTAATTCAAATCAAATTTTCAATGAGTGCTCTCGGACATTTTCACTTTCTTTTTATTAAAAAAAAAATTTTTGTTCATATAAATTAATTAAGTTGACTACTCCCATCCATACCGTACGTGAATATATATAAATAAAAATAATTGGAAATCTTTAATTTAAATATTTAGATCTTACGCCAATATATATATATATATAGAAGACACGGGCCGGAATGGTTTGAGGGGTGACCTAAATGAGATATTCCAAATAAGTTATGCAAGTCAGAGAGAAATTGCATGACAGACAACACAGATCATCAGATAGGAGCAGAACTTCAAGAAAGATGAAACATTCCTTAAATGCATAATCTCTACCATAGATTTTGGCACGAGAAGCTACCCGTCTTTTAGCTTTTGAATGATGGAAAATCCCCTTTTGTATCCAACAAGCATTTATGGCTAGTAAAAGGGCCTTCCAATCAAACCTTTATTGCTTTACACTTTATTTGAGCATGCCATGAATGAGAGAATGAACCCAAAGGGGGCAAGATCACATGTGAAACTAAAACAGAAGTGCTTCGCTATCTTGCTGCAATTTGATGAGAAGTGTAAGCAGATTAGGGAACCAATGGGTCCCTGGTGCACAGCCAGTTCACAACTCCATTGTTGGGGAGTCAACCTCAATGCTCTCTTTCAGTCCATCAATCCTCCAACAATGGCTATCATTTTCTCAAAGTGATGGATTGAAAAAATTGGCCGTGGAGACCAAAAGGAAAAGTGAATGACACGGTCTTGTACAAGAAAAAGCACTTTTGTCTGAAATCCTCAGCCCTTTTCTTCACGAGATAAAAATTCAGTATATGTATTTCTAAATATTGCATGCAATGCAATTATCACAGGATTTTCATTTACTAGCTGCACACGTGTGAATACTTCATGCATGCACATCAATTTTGTTGGGGAAGCCATAAGTTTGAATTCAAATGCTTAAGTTAAAAGTAAAATGATGGTAAGCAGTAGCTCAACCCATCTCTCCATGGATTTGGAATTTGATCCTCTTTCAGTGAATTTTACACAAATCATTCACTGCTACTGTTCATGTTATACAAATCAGCCACAGCTACCAAAACGATCATTGACCAATATCACCCTAGATAGTGGGTCGGTTTGGTTTGGTGGTGCTTTGAGAAAGTAAATACCTTAAACTGTGCTTTATCTACATATATATATTCGGAACTTAAAAATTAGAGATTAAGTTTTAATGGAAGGCTTGAGGTGGATGGAAATTCGAAAATTTTAAAAGGGTTAATGTTATATTTTCTGTTGATGAACCCGAAAAAAATATAATAATAATTTTAACAATTTCTCCTTAATTTCTTGGAACTAAATTCTGAACTGTTTGTTGTTTGTTAATTAATTACAATTTTCCTTTGTGGCTAACGAGATCACCTCATTAATTTCAAATCTGAATTCTATGAAGGCACAAATAAACTAGATTAACACACAACTTTTTAATCCAAGTACTAATTAATCATTGGCGAGATGTAAAAGAAAAACGAAAAAAGAAAATCATTGGCAAGAAACCTAGATTAAACGCAACTTTTTAATCTAAGTACTTAGGACTATAAATACCTTCATATAAATCCTGTTGTGGTTCACAATGTTTACCATCATTTTTTTACTCACAATTTTCCTAGCATCAAGCAACATGAACAATATCTTGTCCCTTAACACGGGAATTAAGGTACAATATTAATGTCCGATCAAGACATAATTAATTTCTTAACAAAAAAGTCATATATGATAGGCTAATTGTGGATGTGTCAGATCCAACTAACCATGCAATGAACTATATTAAAGCAAAACATACAGTACTTCAAAATCAATTTTTACCACTCGAGTGAATTTTCACTCTATATGATGTGATAAATGTCCTTAAATATAATATGAGAAATGAATTGAAATTTAAAAAAAAAAATGGCAAATGATTTCTGCAGAAAATGGTCAGCTTTCACAGGCCTGCTGCAGAAAAATAGAAAGCATCCAGCAGCAAGACAGACAGTAATGAGAGTAGAAATAAAAACTAAAAGACACAAAAATTAAATAATGATGCATTTTGACAAGCACTATGTTTCACCGTTAATTATGAGGAAGGAGAAAGGGACAAAATAATATTTCTACATATTTACAATTACAAAGCTAGCTGCTTAAAAACATCTGCGACTCCATTGACCACATTGGTGCGCTGTCGATCTGATCAACCAATTATTTTAATGACGGAGTACCATAGATTTCTAACATCGTGACATATGTCAAGTATTGATTTGTCATGACCACCAACTTGAAATAATCCTTCTTTGATCACCAAAAAATTCCTACTTGCATTTTTTTATTTATTTTTTTTTTAAGTCTTCTTTTTTCTATATATATACAGCTAGTTTGTGGTCTCAAGGCTAAACTGCTTCTCTTGCTGTCCAAGATTCGAAGGCACCAGCCCCATGAAGGAAACATGGAGATACCTAGCCGGCATAGCAGGCTCAAGTGGTTATGGTTCAAATTCAACTGCTGAACACGTTATTCAAGATTCTGCTTGCTTAGTCCCTCCCCATTTAACTGCCATCGTCACTGGTTAGTTTCCAAATTTTGTCTTTAACCAGCAGGATATATACATACATACAACTTTGTACCGATGGAAATTACATTTCATCTTCTCAGTGCCACCTTTTCTTCTGATTAGAGCATGGATGAAAAAGGCTTGTTCCCTTTTCTTTTTCATTTTGTTGGTGGAAGTTTGAGCCTTTGAGATTGAGAGTTTTTCTTTCTTTCTTCGTCTTCCTCTACTCTTTCCTTTCCTTCTTCTCCTACACCTTCTTAATTTCTTTGCTTTTTTCTTTTTCCTCTTTTCTCTCTCCTTCAGTGAGCATTCAAGTGTTTTTAGTTATGGATTACGAGGGTCAGATAACACAGGGGCTTAACCTTCAATACCTTTCTCTCACGTTCTCTGCTTCCAAATTAAGATTGATCAAAAATGATTCACTACTATATACTTCGTTCAGTCCACGTCCTAGCTACGTACCATTTCATTTTCTTTTTCCCCTTCGATATACTGATCTCTTCCAGATTTCCCTATAGTTTCTGGCATTGATTTTTCAGATATGTTTGTGTGTGTGCTGAAGAAAATGAGCGTTCTAAGGAGAAGACCACAAAGTTTTTGTATTATCTCCCTACAATCACTATATATGACGGAGGTTACTAAATCAGTGGCTCTTTTTGGCTGTTGCAAGATATGGTTTTGTCTCTATTGAATAATATATTTATTTATTTTGTATATTCTCTGATTGGTTCATACTTCATCACAGTTTTTCTCAACCAAGAATCACGACTTTGTTTTATATACTACATTATACATACAATATCGTTTTCCACCTGCTTGTTTTTTTATTTAATTTCTCTACTCTTATTCAAAAAGTGTATCCATATATATTCTCTTCCACTTAATATTTATTCCCAACTTGTACAAAACAAAAATTGTATATTCTCAATCAAATAAACAATTGATGTTAATTAGATTTCTCAGGAAACAAATACATAAGTTAATAATTGGTCGTACAAAAACTATACTAAAAAAGAAAGAAAAAATAATAAATTAAGCTCCCATAAAAATAAAAATAAAAATAATGTGTTTTTGATTATTATTATTATTATTTTGAAAGGGGCAACATCAGGTATTGGAGTTGAGACTGCAAGAGCACTAGGTAGGAAAGGTGTGAGAATAGTGATTCCAGCAAGGGACTTGAAAAAGGCAGCTGAAGTGAAGGAAAGGATACAAAAAGAGAGTCCAAATGCAGAGATAATAATATTTGAGACTGATATGAGTTCGTTTGTTTCTGTAAAGAGATTTTGTTCTGCTTTTCTTGATCTACGACTACCCCTTAACATCCTCATGTGAGTATATATATATATATTAATTTCTTACTTTTAATTTCACCATGTTCATCATCTAATTCACTTTAATGCGGGAAAATAGTTATTAAAAAATTAATCACTTTAATTGCAGAAATAATGCTGGGATATACTCTCATAAATTGGAGTTCTCTGAAGACAAAATTGAGATGACATTCGCTACAAATTACTTAGGTAAACTTTAATTCTCTTATTGGTTCTTTTATTTTTTTGTTTTCCTTTTATTTTATCATAATGATGCCGATATCTTTCTTCTTCTTCTTCTTCTTTTTTTAAAAAAAAAATATTTATATCAAAACTTATATGACAATCTCAAGTATTGTGGAGAAAATCATGACAATAAAAAAATAAGGGGAAATCATGATTGCTTTGGTATAATGAAAAAGAAGAAAAGACACCTCTAATATTATGTTTAACTTTATGGTTGTGATAATAGCTTATCACTAATTAATAAATTAATAGTGATTAATCAAAAAAGATAAAGTGGATTTAGCAACCTTGATTGCTGGTCTAATTAGAGTGATTGAAATTTGAAATGCTTGCTTGGTGGGATTATTAGTTATTAAGATGAAGATGTAGACAATGGGCCTAAATTAGGGATGACACTATTGTTTCTTTTAAGATTATAAGCCCTTACACTGTTCCAGTCTTTTAGCATTTTTTTAATTTGGGGCTCAATTTCTATCTCGTGGGTCACTTAAATTGATAGATTTTTTTTTCTTTTTCCTCAAACTTTAATGGATAGATTGAAAAATTAAGGAACCGAACTCCAAATACTTAGTTTGATGGTTAAAAAAATTTACTCTTTTCCTTGACTTTTGAGCTGGAATACTAGAGTTAGTTTTCCAGATAAATTTATTTCCAAATCTATGTAAAAGGTATATTTAGTTATACGAATAAATAATTTAATCTCTGTCAATTGGCAAATTAGTTTGAAAATACCCTTTATCTTGACGTACATGACATCCTTAAAATAAAATAAAATCTAAATTTTGATAGACACATAAGTTGTGCTAAAAATATCCATACAGGCAAATAAAAAGAAAATTATAAGGAAGCATTCGGGAAAAAAAAAAAGAAAAAATGATAGCTGTGAGGAAGAAATCAAGTTTTTTTTTTTAATCAAGAAGTAAACCCTTGAGGCCTTTTGCAGGACATTATTTGATGACGGAGTTGCTATTAGAGAAAATGATAGAAACAGCAGAGCAGACAGGCATCCAAGGAAGAATAATAAATCTTTCCTCCGTAATTCACAGCTGGGTGAAGAGAGATGCTTTTTGCTTCAAGAAAATGCTAAACCCAAAGAAGTACGATCCTTCCCCTTTTCTTGGTTTCAGTACATTACAAACTATGCAACATTTCCAAAGTCAGGGATAAGAACTTGGGCTAAATTACATCATTTGAAATCATGATGATTAGACTAAAAAATGGTAATAATTAATGATAGCACAATAACAACCACCAAGAATCTAACAAACATCATGTTAACAGTCATTAACAACAACTTGAAGCAAAAATCCACATGGAGTAATCATGATTATGGAAGAAATTATTGTTTTGTAGGAAAGAATTAAGGTGGTTGATATTTTGTTTTCATATTTTGCAGTTATGATGGTACACGTGCATATGCTCAATCCAAATTGGCTAATATATTGCATGTGAAAGAAATAGCCAGACAGCTCAAGGTAAAGATCACCCATCATCTACGTACCCCTTCAATTTTCTCTCCTTTTTTTTTATTTTTTTGAAAGAATCAAAGTAAAAAATAAAAAAATAAAATCATTTTTTGCAGGCAAGGAATGCAAGAGTAACAATCAATGCAGTACACCCAGGCATTGTAAAGACTGGAATATTGAGAGCTAGTTATAAGGGCTTCATCACAGGTAGCTAGCTTGATTTTTTTTTCTCTTAAAATCTTCTCATAAAAGAAATAAACAATCTAATAAGTACAGAAATTTTACCTGCAGATTCCCTTTACTTCATTGCGTCCAAGTTACTAAAATCAACATCACAGGTATGTCTACGTACACTTCCTTGTCATTTCCCCTGCCAAAAAGACTCAGACAAGGGGAAAAAAAATGAAATTAGCTGAGCAAATGTGTGTTGATGGTATGCAGGGTGCATCAACCACATGTTATGTTGCTTTGAGTCCAAAAACAGAAGGTGTGAGTGGCAAATATTTTGCAGACTGCAATGAAAGTAACTGCTCAGCTCTAGCAAATGATGAATCTGAGGCTCAGAAACTTTGGAGGCAGACCCATGCACTGATGCAAAGATATCTGTATCTACCACCACCATAGCTTTAGCATGTTTCTTCTATGTGACTGAGGGTACATATTTAGGATACATGTATATTTTACAAGTTGTAAGCTCTATCTAATTATGTACATATATACTTAATAAAGGGATTTATAAGAGGAGTACGGGCTAATTAAATAAATAAATAAGAGATTAATAATTCAAAGTTCCGTTTAGGATAAAGGGATAGTATAAGGGTACAACCCTGTAAACTAGAGGAGAGGATCTAAGATTTAATTAGTTCCATTTCTGATGTTACTAAAGGAGATTACTTCCTTCTCACAATTAAGTTTACAAATGGACTAGTTTGAATGTTTCTATTTTATAGAAAACAAAGAAATGTGAGAGAAAGGAACCAAGGAAGAGCATCATACCTAGCGTACTGAATAATTTATTATATTAAGCAAAGTTTTTATCTTTTTTTTTTTTTTCAATTACTAAAAGATTGAAAGAGGAGGGAAAAAGTTACAAGTTATAACTCGGTCTCTAACCCGGGCAGATCAGATGGGGAGAAAAGACTCGAGTCCAGCACCCCCTCTTGTATATGTGTGGCTGTTTGGGGAAGGAGAGCAAGGGATCAATCATAACTATGACAACTCAGTTCAGGGAAAACATAAAATATCAGCACATCACGATAAATTAAATGATATCGAATACTAAATACATTGTGCTTCCATTTCCAAAAAGTAAGAAATCTATAGATTAGATATCAACAAAAGGGGCATAATCATGCTTGGACCTTTACATTGATTCCTCCATCATCAATTCAGACTGCCAGAAAGTACACCAAAAATACACTAATGCAGCTAACTTGGTCTCCTTGTTTAGGTCATCGTGTCTGATGAGTAGTAATTGTTCTGCTGGAGAGACACCCACCCTCTTCATTTGCTTTCAGTTAATTTTCCAATATTAACTATCAAGCAAGAAAGCAACCTCCTAGTCACAAACAATGACTAGCTGCACACAAGCAAGTTCAAAGCACGCATAATGCACACACAAAAACTGCCTCCATCTCTTCATTTCTTAGCCTGCCATATATTTCAGATTAAGCAAATCCACATCAGTGAAAGTTGTATGGCAAAAATATCAAATAACTCAATGTGAATTGTAACAAATGCATAGTGAGCAAGAAAACTTCTATTTCAGGATGAAAAGGAGAGAGAATGCCTTCACAAGACCCAAGATAAGAATGTCAGAATTACACAATTTCCCCACAGAATCTATAGGCTTTGCTTGGCAATCCCAGATTGAAGAAAGTTCAAGGAATGATAGCGACAAACTAGACATGCAAGAAGGAATAATGGCTACCAAAATCCAGCTTTGTTGTTTACATCAGTTTATAGCCTTTTTTATTATTCCAATTGCCATGCTCCACTAACTGCCTAGAGCTAAATTGCAAGAAAAAACAATTATGAACATTTTCCAGATGGTATTCAGAGGTGAAAAAAATATAGAACTTCCGACGAATCAAAATGACATTACCTTAAAACGCGGGGATCGGCGAACAGGAGACATGATTGCTTGTCTCCCTCCTTTTCCACGCCTACCTTTCTTGGAATTTCTTTCGGGTTCATCTGGAGTTTGGCTTGTCTTTGTTGGTGACTCACTTGTGTCACCAGAAATTGAAAAAACTGGAGCAGACACAGATATTGTTGTCTCTTGATGAAGAGTTGAGGACTGAGGCAAGAATCCTGAGATTGAACGTACAATAGTTTAGTTCAGAAGTACTGAAATTGCAGTTAAACAGCACAGATAAAAGCCTATTCATCTCACTCCAGATTTTAGCATGTCGCATTCAAGTCGCGTCTGGAGCCAACACTTATGTTACCTAATAATCAAACCAATACATGGAAGATATTGCACAAAAGAAAAAGCAAGTGCCCATTATTCAGAAAGTATCCCAAGTACGCAGGGTAAAGGAACACAGAAAGTAAACCTCTACCTAGTGATGCAGCTTCTTGAAACTTCTCTCTCATTTTTCTGACAAATTTGAACAAGCCATTGGTTTCATTCAACTTGTGGATCAACTGTTTCGTGTCATTCAATTGTGGTTCACAAGCCAACACTGCAAATTAGGCACAAAAGAAACTCCAAATATAATAAGAATATATTCAAAAAACAGATGATGGAAAAGTTTAGCCCACATCAAAATTAGAATGGACAAAGACTCAGATGAGTTGAGATTTGAAATTAATTTATAATCCAAATGCATCCATACTTACACGTGTACATATCATTTTCATGGCGAATGGTGAAAGTGTACTCCTCATGTGGATTTTTCAAATTGATGTTATTGAATGTGAATTTTACCCCTAAATATAAGAATTTGTAAGTATGGAATTTACATAAAGGAATAAAAGAAAATGAGTATTCCAAAATGCAATGGCTATGATACCTCGGCCGCCTTCAATTTTGAAGCCAAGAAACTTATTGTACCATAACATTGCCTCTTGAATTTCCCTTTTATGATCGATATCTTGGTGTTTTGTTTCTTCAGATGTTGCCAAAGCTGTAAACAATGCCAAAAAGAGAGGCAGAAAGAAGAGACCAATAAGTAAAATTCAAATATGGTTTCACATGCAACTGACCAGGAAACAAACATAAGAAATATCAAAGCATACAAGAGCAAACTCAAAATTCATCAACAATACGAATTAAGACAGTGATTTCTCTTCCAATCAAATATAAGCCATAGTTATATTTTCAGTCCACATATTACATTCAAACTAAACACCAAAAGTTGAATTATACAGTGCAGATGCCATCATAATGGAGGTTTGCATTAGTTCCCATAGTGCCCTAACATGTCAGGAAAATGTGAATACACATCCTACAAATCTCAACCTTTCCAACCCAGTTGGAACCATAATCTAACCCCAGTGATGTTCAGAACCACGATATAATCATCAATTTCACAGGCATAACCCTTCTGACAGAAATCTCTTCTTAATCAAGTTAATTAACAAAACAATAATTGAAGGAAAATGCACTATTCAAGTTTTCACAAGTGTAAGTAAGGCAATGGAGTCAGGATCTGAACAATTAACAAATCAGCTAATAACAGGAAATAATATTACCAAGATGGGACATGATTGTTGCATACTCTTCCCTCCTAGCCCTTTGAACTTGAACACTTTTTTGAAGTTCTTGTATTCTAGCTCTTGTAGCAGATATTGACTCCCTTGTTGCCATCTGCTTAGCCTCTTTCCGAGTCTTAACTATAAGACAACACAAATTAAAAAAAAAAATCTCATCTGAAAGGAAATGGACATCGGTTTTGAAGCATTTTATCTCAAGAAAACAGAAATAAAAATGGAAGCAGAGAGTGAATTTATTAGGAGAAGAAAACACAAAATTGCCCTAATCATTCTTCTCTCGCTTCCAACATTCTTATTAAGACACCAAGAGTCTCAATATAAATGCAATTCTTTGCTCCTCTTTCAAATTCTTATAAATTCTTATAAGCAATAACATTTCTTTACTCTTCCAAATAGCATATCTTTGTTTCTCCTAAACATCCTGTGCCACTAGTTCATCATTTCTTTAGTTATAGGTTTCCAAAATAGCATGGTAATTCATCAACTCAAGCATACAAATGGTAAATTAAACTAAACATAGATGATTGGTGTAAGTTAAATTGCAACTTCACAGAACGAGGAATAAGTTATTTCTTTGTTATTTTAAGCTTGTAGAAGCAAATTAAATTAATCGAAAGAAAAGTTATATACTG
Organism: Dovyalis caffra; assembly: GCA_963924115.1. Taxonomy (NCBI): domain Eukaryota; kingdom Viridiplantae; phylum Streptophyta; class Magnoliopsida; order Malpighiales; family Salicaceae; genus Dovyalis; species Dovyalis caffra. The sequence goes on from CAWUPB010000030.1 coordinate 3,634,889, forward strand.
ATTAATAGTAACTCAAATACATAAATTCTCTACAAGAGAATCAATTTGTTTTGTCTTCCATAACAGGCTAATGCTAACAACAATAAATTCATCTAGAAAAACACACTAGCAATAACTGCTAACAAACAATACGGTCCTCCCAAAACATAAAGTTTCCATGGAAAAGGGCGATGATGATCACATGTTTCAAAGCATTCAATATTTGATTGTTTAGTCACAAACTTAAATCATAGTAGAGCATTTACCAGTGGTCAGTCAGTGAATCACTAGCAATGCACATTCACCATCAATTAATGAATTATTAGCATTTAAAATGCCAGAAAACACCTAAATTCAGATTTCAATTCCAAATTATGAACCAGCCTAAGTTAAAAATGTTAAAACACAAAAACTGCCGGCATAAATTCACTGAAAATCCTCCAAATGCAGGTGTGAGAGAGAGAGAGAGAGAGAGAGACAAACCTGCCAGAACTTTAACAAATTCATCATCAGCTTCTCTCAAGCTAGATTTCAACTTCCCTAATTTCCCTGCGAAAAAGAAAAAAAACACACACACACAATTTTCAAAACTCCAACCGCCCTAATTTCATCCCCCAGTAAAACAGCTAACTTACCAAACTAACTACACAAAAAAACCCTAACTTCTTTTCAAGTAACTTGGACAAAAGTGAAAATGCATGCCGCTCTCTCTTTTCTGACCTTGGTTTTGCACCGCTTCTTCTGCTCTGGCCTTGATTGAATCAAGAGAGTTGCAAAACGACGCCGTGAAGGAGTCCATTTTGTGGAGTTGGATTTGGGCATCTCTGTCGCAGATCGACCGCAGGGACTCCATTTTTCCGTACAGTTTCCGTTGCTTCACTTTGCAGTCTCTCTGCTTTGAGAAAGAGAGAGAGCGAGAGATTTGAGTTTTTGATTTAAATGAAGCCTCCCGTTTTAGGCGGCCATTTTGATTTTGGAAATTTCACTTTCGTTTTTTATTTTTCCTTTATTCTTTTTTCGTTTCCCTTTTTACCCTTCCCGGACCGGGAGCGATTCCAATAATGAGTTTTGTGATGAAGGTTACCTCCCTCTTTGTAATAAATTTGGAATTAACATTCAAGAAAATATTTATCTTTCGAGTTGAGAATAAACGAAAGCATATGGTTGACGGGCGGGCAATGCAATAGTCCTAGCGTTTTCTGTTTAAAAAAGAGATATAGTTATGGTTAATGGGTTAGTTTTAGCTAATTGTTCATATTTGGAATTGTTGGAGGCCTTGAGTTCCTCCAATGAGCTCCCTCTTCTCTCTGTTTTGTCAGAATAGGGCCAGAGGCCCAAAGACTTTGCTCCTTTGGTCTGTCGGCTATTGGGCCTTGAAACCTTATATATATATATATATATATATATATATATATATATATAAACATGCAAGGCAAGCCACATTCCAATACATACGTATAATCATTAAACCAAATACTGTTTTTATATTTGCAGAACGTGGAAGAGAGCAAAACCAATACGATTAAACAATTCCCCTCATAGACATGAAAAATCCATCATGATCTACGTAATATTGAAAGACATATTGTCTCACAAAACGATAAAGAATATCAATCTATTAATTTAAACCAATGAAAGATGGGTGCAGTGATAAACATTTTGATAAGTTACCGTTGTTGTTGTTATTATTATTATTATTATTGACAAAACCAATAAAACAATTCATTCAATATAGGAATTAAAGAAATACAAATCGAGAGAGTTCAACCAATACAATGCTCACTAGAGTAAATTATAAATTATTCCCTCTAGTTTTACAATGCAAATAAAATAATCCTTTTAGTTTCAAAAACTAATTAATTAGTTATTTTCATTCATTTTATGTATTTTTTAAAAAATGTATTTATTTTTATTTTTTAAGAAATAAAAATAGATAATATGGAAAACTTACGAAAAAAATGATATTTTTTAAAATAAATTAGTATTAAATTAACTATGATAAACTATAGTAAAAAATTATTTAATTAGTTTTTAAAACTAAAAAGACTATTTAATTTATAATCTAGTCATGCAAACTAAGCAATGGTGGAACTGTACCGAAACATTAAAAAAAAAAAAAAAAGGAAGACTTTTAGACACTTGTTTAGCCATATATGCTATGAGATGCATAATGAGCAGAATGCCTCGCAATTCGCAAGGACTCTTAAGGCTAGGATATCCAAAACAAAAGCAGACTGCCTCCCAAGAAAAGCTGAATCAAAGCATTATCTCATTAATAATTTCTAAGCAATCTGATTCAATTTCAATCTTTTGCCAGCCCAAATCAATCCTTCAAACAGCTCAGCTTATTCTTTCAATAGCAATGGTCTGGTCTCCATAGTTTTTGGGCTAGCAATAGAGTGGGAAAAAAAAAACAAAAAGACAGCCTTTTCGAGCAACAAAACTGCCCTCAGCATCACGAACTATACAACCACTTCTAGTCTCCTTAGACCTCGGAGCATCTACACTGCATTTGATGATCCCTTGCTCTGGAGCCCTCGGCAGGTTCAGTAGTTAGTTTTAATGTATTTTTATATAACAAGCTTTTCTGGTCATTTTATTGTAATTTCTTTTTAATCTTTATAAGGATTTTCCAATTTTTCATAAACGAATAGATTTGAATGTTGGATTAATCCTATATTTTGTCCTATTCTTAATATTTTCTTAATCTAACATATCTATTCTTTTTATTTATTTAGTCCCTCTATTTTAGATTTTTTTTTTTAATATGGTGCCTCGGGTTACATTTTTGTCAATTTTTCAATTAAATGTGGAAACATGTCAAGAATATAGAATTTTTCCATTAATTTTTCTTTTGAGGTTTATATATTATTTGAATTTCATCCAAAAACCTTTATTTTGTTTCAATTAACTCTTATAAGTCATTTTAAATTTGTTGCAACGTTAATCTTCAACAAATGAGTTAACAGAAGCTTAGTAAACCACACGTGAGAGACAAACGAATAGCTAAAAACTCATCTTTAATATATTTTATTAAAAAAAAAAAAAAAAGAAGGCAACAAGAATAGCTCATTATTAAATTGCACAATATTCCATGTTGATTTGAATATGCCTTTCGAATTACATCTAAGGTTAGGTCTCGTTATGAGTTTACTGTATACTTCGGAAATTAGCTAAAAAGCCATCTTTGAAATATTTTCTGGTTTAATCATATTGTTTAAGACCGGAGTTGCGAAAGGAATTCAATTTGATTCATGATAAACCATATTCATCGAAGGAACTTTGTAAACATTTTTTTCCCTTTTCTTATGACTTTTAAATTTATATAATCACTTTTTCTATAAAGAGAAGAATTAAAACGTTATAATTGGTATTTAATTATGTTGTAACAATAATTAGTTACCTTTCTAGTTTCTTTTATGTTATTCAATTAGTCAATTATTTTCACACTAATTCTCTATTAATTGCTATAGTACATATAGTTTTTGTAAATCATTCTAGATGACATAGTCATACTAAAAATGGTCTAAATTAAAAATTATTGAAAGAAATTTTCAATTATGAAAGTTTTCTGTTTTGAAAAGAGTTTCCAAAATGAAAAGTTTCCTTAAATAGGAAGTTTCTTAAAATGGATAGTTTCCTTAATTATGAAGTTTTCTAAAATAGAAAGTTTTTTATTGTAGAAATTAATTTCCTAATTTAGAAGTTAGTTCCAAATTTGAAAGTAAATAACCTAAAATGAAAATGATTTCTTAATTTAGGTTAAAGGGTATTTTGAAAAATTGTTTCCTAATGTGAACCCGCCTAAAATAATCTAAGATTATTTTATTTGGATAATCCAAATAAATTAATTGGGCTGAAATAGTTTTGGCCCATTAGATTTAATTAAAAACTTTAAAATATTTTGCTAGGAGGATAAACATTAATCTTATTGGATAAGGATGAATGTTTTAAAGATAATGATCAAAAGTCCACATGTAGAAATAACTCTTCATCCTTTGAAGGATAAGGAAGCAACAACCTAGAGTCCTAAAAGGGACTTAATGTCGCCTCTCTCAAACTCTCTTATGAATATAAAGGAGAGAAAGAAGTGCGACAATTAAGCAAAAAGAGAGAGAAAAAAGAAAAATTAGGCCAGCCTTAAAAACTAACTAGGGCACACGACAAAGTGAAGAAAAAAGAGAAAAAGAGTTTTCTACAAAAATCCTAGCACAAATATACTCTTTCCTTCTCTTTTAAGGTTATCACAAAAGTACCTAGGATTGATTTTATAGAAAACACTACACAAATCACCAAATGTAGAGCTAGCACCTTATCAATTTTGAGTGCTTCGTTATGGATACTTGAACTGCGTGGATTATCAATAGAGGTCAAACAATTGGACGACTTTTCGATAAAAAAATTTGGATCTATGCTTCGCAATAGGTGATCCTTTATTCATTGCCGTAAATTCATGTATGTATGGTTAATAGATTCAACGGCTTGATCTTAGGGTCTCAAATGGAGAAAATTTTTTATTTATTTCACACCTTTATAAGATGCATGATCCTTCACCTTCCCCATTTCCCCTCTAATCATGGCAACAACTCCCTCTAAGCTCCCCTTTTCTCTTCTTTTCTTCTTTCCCTCCATCTCTTCCTTTTTCCTCCTCTACTTTCTTCTTCTTTCTCTCATTTCCTCCTCCTCCTCCCTTCTCTCCTCCTCTCCATGAATTATGCAGCGATAACGGCTCCTTCTCTTCTTCACCATGAGTTAGTAGCAACTCCTTCTTCTCTACTCCTCCATTTGTGTAATTGTTAACTAATTAAGTTTTTTAATTTATTTTTAAAATTTTAAATTTGTTGTTTAATTATTTATTTGTTACCAATTAACTCAAAACCCTTTGGCTCTACCTTAGAATATGATGATGTTGCCTTATTATTTCATTGTTATGACCCCCAGGAGTAGGCTATAATCGGTACAAGAATCGAAAAAACTATGAGGCCCACCTCGACCCAAACGAGCGTTGAATATTAATATAAAATACTCAAATCATCATCGGACTTATACTATAATCCTCAATTATATTGTAAATTGCCGAAATAATATATATATATAATGTTTTTTTATTAACTTTAAATTCAGTCTTATTCAATAATAAAGGAAGAATTAATTTTATAGGAATTATTTCGGCAATTTACATTTCAGGTTCTGCCACATGGCTTCAGTCTTATAGTGACTATCACTAACATACAACATGCTAGCGCCACTTGTTAAAATGTAGAGAACTGTCAACATTTTGTTAACGTTTTAATATTATCTATTGATTTGATTAGACATGCATTTTCTAATAATTTAAACATTTTTATGTACTGAATGAAAAATGCAGGGCATGAATCACGAGAGAGAAAAGACTTTAAAAAAATTACTATAAGCTATCTTTGGTCGCATAAAAATTAATTAATATCCCTCTTTAGAGCCGAAAGAAGAAAAGGCATTAAGGCCATTAACCTTAAAAGAAGGGAAGAACATTCCAACAAAGAAACAAATGGTACTAGAAAATGTTGGTTTGATGGTGGTGATCCAATTTGAAACCTAAATAAAGAATAATTTCCAGTTTTCCATCAAAGATAAAAGAGCACATAGAAAACTTAGAGAGGATTAAAAGCCATCAAGCAAAGAATAATTGACGACGTGCTTGAAAAGACAAAAAAAAGTGCATTTATTTTCGTAAAATTTATGTGTGCATCGATCCAGTTGTGTGGTTATGGCATTCGTTGTGAAAGGAATGGGGGTCATGCTTAAAAAATGTTTCTTGTTCTAAATGATCTCGTAGTTGACTCGCCATTGATGATTATAATAATTTCTCATATCCAGCCAATTATTGATCAAAAGGAAGCCATCTATCACACTTTCACTTTACTTCGCCCGTTTAATAAACGATGGAGAAAGAGATAGAAAATGAGCGGGGACTAGAATCCAACAGCAGTATCGATATTAATTAAGGACATTGCCAAAGGGTGATGAATTTGGCTTCAAAATTTATACTGCTCAAAAGCATGTTTGAACTGAGAACAAAAGATTAATTTGTATTTGGTTTGATTAGTAGACTAAAAAATGCCCAGAAAACATGCCTTGACTCAAGTTTCAACAGAGGTTTTGGCCACTATTTAATTAATTTTCTCTAAAATATATCAATTAGTGCAATATATCTGGAGCTGACCAGAACTCAAATATTAATTTTCACTCATTTTGTCTGGCGAATATATTCAAGATCCTACCTATGATATTCATTCCACGGCAAAGATCGATGTGGGTGCATAAATTTTACACTATTTAGAGTTTAATAATCAAGTTTTTTTTTTTTTTTTATGCTAAATTTATTCTTTTTTAATCACTATTACAATCTAAATAAAAGATCATGAAGAAATGGACCCAAAAAATAAGAAAGCAAATGTTGGATAAGATAGATTAATTAGCAACACAAATGAATGGCTAATAATTTGCATATAATTAATGAAACAACACGATCTTGCATGTTAATTGCTTATATATATATGCCTTTAGAAATATTGCTAATAATTAATTAAGACTAGTGCTGCATAAAATCAATAATATTGAATTGTACTTTTCATACTTTAAAAGCTTATCCTTTAAATAATTTAGTGGTTTAATCATGGGCACTCTATATAGGGTTTACCAAGCTAGAATTCAATTTTGGTGATCATTGATATTGATCCATGCATGTTCATGAAGGTTATACCTCTTGTTTCCTCGCCTTTTTTTTTTTTTTTTTATGGTTTACAAATATATATTATCATTTTTTTTTCATGGTCACGTTCATGTTTTAAAACATGCATATATAATTTAATTATTTGCATATATAATGCTCTCTTTTGAAAGATTATATATAGACCAGAATCAACGCATTATATATCTTGAATTTGGCTGCTCCCCATCCCACTAGCTAGCTAGCTAGCTAGCGGCAATAAATTAATGAACCAACAACAAAAAGAATGAATTATAAAAAGAAAAGAAGTTTTCTCTTTTGGTATTTCAAGAGGAAAAATAAAAAGGAATGTTGACTAGAATCACAACATGGCCGGACTGCATCCAACAAAAACAAAAAGGAAAAGAAAATTATATTGACATACAAAGGAAACAAACAAAGAACTATATAACGACTAGCTATAGCTATTTTGTGATACTTATTAATTAAGGTTTAAAGGGTTGTGTCTCTTCAGAATTTTTAAGTTTCTTGAAAATGTTTTAATTTTTTATTGTACATTTTTACAACTATTTGTCGTTTTTAATTGAAATTTTTACTTTAATTTTTTGTAAGATTTCATTTGGGCAACTCATGGCGTGGAGCTTGAAAGTTAAAATGTCATAATCTTCATCACCCTTACCACTATATATTTAGTCCCCCTCGGAAACCTTTATAATGGTGGTGCGTGCGAGGAACAATATCGAAGAAGCAATGCAAAGTGTGTATGTATGTTCATTTGGAGAAATAGGGATGGTGGGGGGTCTCATCGTAGGCAATTGACACCTAGTAATTGATGGACTTCATTTGTTTTGTCTACCCAAACTCCCTCAAAACTCTATACGTGTAGGTGGACCATATAACATCTTCATTTGAACATGAAAGGAAAGGAAAGGACATGCAGATGGGTTAAAGAGTGAGTATCAATTTGCATTAGAATTCAAGTCTTTTTCGCTTAATATGAACAAAAGAGAGAGAGAGTTCCAATGGATACATATTGCGAAAGAAACCCGAGATTTTGAACTGCTCAACAACTTGAAATTAAAGGCTGTTCCTTCCAATTTGGATGCCAAGTTAAAAGTCGATTTCAGGTCGTTTCAATAAGTTTATCCATAAAAAGGCCACATCACTTAATAATGGTGGTAGGAATTAGATTAGACGGCCATAAATTGTGGTTTTGATGGCTTGGTTTTGTTTTTTTGCCTTTTTTTCAATAAAAAAAATTTATCTTCCTACCTAGAAACTAGAAAGTTCACATTTCATTGTACTTCCTATAATATTAATGTCCAAATAACATTCCAGTGGCTTTCTTTTTTTGTTTGCTCCAACTTCTGTCATGATAATTTTTCTAATTTATGAAATAGTAATAATCATATTATATTTTTTAATTATATTGTACCTTTATAATAAATTTAAGTCAACAAATTAATTAAATTATGATTATAACAATTCTAGATATATATTATTCTTGATATCTATAAAATCTTGTTTTAAGCAGAAATCTTATCATTGTCACAAGAAAGAGCAAGGAATTTTTTAAAAAACAATACAAACATAAGATGAGTTATTTCGTTTTGTTAAAAAAAAAAAAAAGTCTGAAAAAAGGACAACATTTTTTTAACTAAAAAGATTAGAAAATATTTTATATGTAAAAAGAAATTACAATCTACAACTTATTAGATATAAAGTTTTACGATTAACAAAAAGGGAAATAAAAAAAAATTAAATATATTTTTAGGGTTTCAATTCTAGAAAATATTATGACAAAATATTAACTTATTTAGAAGAAAAATCTCAAAAGTGAAATTCGTTGGCCTCGAAAAGATGCTATACCTATTATTCATTTAGTTTGGGAAATTGAACTGTACTTCCCTTGTCGTTTTTCTCAAAAAAAAAAAAATCAACAAGGATATGAATTAGATATTAAGGCTCTAATATTCCTACAATGGCTAAAAAACATGTATGATCATTTAGCCAAATCAAACTTTCTACTTTAGATTTGGTTCTATCAACCTTTTCACTTCCCCTAAAAGGCAATTTGAGATCATCTTCCCAGTCCTATCACAACACATGGCATTCATTTCATGGTTGGATTAGTAAAGAATTGGATAGAAGGACTCAAATCACCTTTAATCTAATGTGAATGGGTTAATTTGACAAAATGTGAAGTAGAAAGTCTAGTTTAACCAAATATTCAAACTAGAGGGATGATGAATGATTAAAGAAAACCACATCACTGGTGAGGCTGAGATATCAACTCTAAAGAGGAATTATTCGATGAAACATTTCAAAAAAAAAAAAAAAAAAAAAACTGGTATTATCCTGCTAATTTGATTTGCCCAAATCGATTTATGCTAAAAATTATACTATAACCCAACACATCAACAATGTTCTTCAAAATGGAAACGAATAACTAGGCTCTTTTTTTTTTTTTAATATTCATAGATAATAGAGTATTTTTAAATCAATTATCAATTAGAACTAATTCATCATTTCATAAATTAAGATTAAATCCATTAATTTTTATAGGCTAGATTAACATTTGATGAAAATTCATCTATTTTTTCAAACAGTCTGCTATTCTCTGCCTCCATGCAATCAGAGCATGTATGGATGGAGACCAATATTTTGGTTACAACGTGACTGGTAGTCTCAATCTATGGCAAGAGAAAAAAAAAATGTTATCTTAATCTTTCCGGCTTTCACCTCAAAACCTTTGTAATTAATAGCTTTCAAATTCAAAGGTCCTTTCAGAGGAATTAGTTGGATTTGATATTTAAGTTTAAAGAGGGGATGATCACCCAACAAAACACAACGTAATTGATCCATCAAGTACAATCACACATGATGTGCTCCGCTGGAGAAGTGACAACAGAAAATGACTCCTCATTTGCTTAGGTTGCGTCCTTCCAAACTTTCGAGCACAAAACGAAAGGCAAGCAATTTTGAAGAAATACCGCTGTGAGTCTCACAATTTTTTCCACCATGTTATATATTCGAGAAGTGAATTTCTACTATTAAAGATAGTATATAATTGACATATTCATGGATCTCGTGATAAATACTTTCAAACACTCTCTAATGGCCACAAAATTAAATTAAAGATGAAAGATTTACCTTTTCAAGCATGTGAAGTGTATGAGATCGTGTAAGGGTGAGTATTCGATTTTTCAGTTCGATTTTTAATATTTTTATTCAGTTTTTTAGTTAACCAACCTCTCGAAAAAAAACTAAATCTGAATTAAATAGAATTTTAATTTTTGGTTTTTTTGATGAAAATTCAAATTTTTATGTTTTTATTAAGAAGACCAATATAGGTATTTTTAATATCCTTAATCGTGACCAAAGCATCTACCAACAATAGAAAATATTTTTGAGATTTTGAATTACCTATCAATGCAAATACACAACATTAGAAAGAAGAATATGAAATATGAGTAAACTCTAGGTTGTGAACCTTGACACATCTTTCGGACTAATAATTTTTTTTTCTAAAAATTCTAGTGTTACAAACAATAAATAATGCATTTGATGGGATTCATATAATGTTACAAACTCTTTTATGCTTGGCTTCAACTAAGATGATTTTGTAATAAAATAAGTAGAAAATAATTGAAAAACATTTTGCAAGGCAGATCAACTTTTCAATTTTAAGGATGGATGAACTAACCTAACTTGTAATTGTGAAGATCAATCAAAAGCTTGAAACGAAGTTGAGCAAACAATGTATAAATTTGAATATAGCACACTATAAGTAAATCAAGTACGAAAAGAAATAGAAGATCAAAAGCTTAAAAAGCTTAACCTAGCTCACTACTAATAATTTATATACAACCAAGGTTGACCAAAAAGCGTTTAAGATTGGGTAGAAAAGCTTGAAACAATGTTTCCATGTCAGCTACTCCATGCTAAGAATTGGCTTGTAGGTTGTCCAATTCCACACTTAACACAAGTCTTATAGACAAGGCATCATACAACATTGAAAAAACTTTCTACTAAGCCTAAATTGAATTTTCATTGTCTATTGTTGTCAAATTTTCAAACCCACGTCTAATTTTAATTTCAAATCTTATTTTAATGTTTCTTCTATTTTGTTTAATTGGTGGATCGTGGTGGTTGTTTGCTACTTCATTTTACTAGTGGGTTGTGTTGGCTACCTAGTTGGTGGCGAGGTGTGGCTAGGGGGGTGGTAGGTGTTTCTTTTTAAGTTTGGAAAAGACTAGGGAGTGCGACTATGAGAGAGAGTGAGGAAAGGAAAAGGCGAAAGGAACAAATAAGGTTGATGGGAAGAGATGTGCGACCATGCATGAGTGAGAAAAACTAACAAGGAAACATATCGGTGGTACTGTAAGAAGACTAGCAACTAGGTTGGGAGGCGGTTGAAAGAGTGTGTGTTGAGGGCTAAGAGCCTAGGAATGTGAGAGGTGGCTTAGAGAGTGAGAGGAAGGTGGTTGAGATTTGAGAGAGTGTTACTACATAATGTGTTAGTGATAATAGGGTTTGTTTAATATATATTTGATTTTTGGTTTAAATCGAATAAAAATTTAAAAATCCAAAATAAATTATGTTTATTTTTTTTTACTTAAATTGAGTTAAAAACCAAACTAAAATAGATAATTTGGTTTGATTTATTTTTTCTATTTAAATGAAATAATGTTCACTCCTAAGATAAGATAAAATATCTTAAGATTTAGAGTTGTGATAATTTTTTTCTTTTTTAACGAGGTTTTAATATTTCATAACAAAGAATATGCAACTTACATGTTATTTAATGGAAGCCTAGAGGAATTGAGAGGAGTAAGGTAGATGACGAGTTTATCCCTTTCAATTCCTCTCATAAAAACTTAATTTAAAACGGGGAAAGCTTAATTGAAAACTAGAGAGACAGAGACAGAGAGAAAGGGAGAGATTGTGAGATTGATAGCAAGATTATGAGAGAATTGCTAGAATTCTTGGGATAGTCTCTTAAGGGTGAGATCTCAATTAGGTTTTTGGCTAATTGAAGGGAATTAGGGGTTAGATCTTTTATAAGTCCTTGTCTTTTTTATTGTCATCTTTTGCTTTTTGTCGGTGTTTAGTCAAAATCTAAGGTGAAATGTCAAATTCAGCCTTGTTATTACATATAGGAGGAAAGTTTGTTCGAAATCCCGACTTGAAGTACATTAGTGGTGTGTGTGAGATAAATTGGTTGAAACTGATTTTTTTTTTCATTTTTGTCCTTGAAACGACTTATTAGAAGTCATGGGTGGATTGATCCTTAAAAGATACACTCGTAAGGTCTTGAAAAATGGTGAGACATTAGAAACTCAATTGATATGTATGTATAATGAAGAGTCTTTATTTCCATATTTGGATGATTTTCTTAAGCAAGGAAATATGGAGTTTTTTATGAAAGATGCAAATATGTTAGTGAAACTTGGGAATGAATTGATTGATCTCAAGTATGGTAATGACAATGTGGTCAAAAAATAACTTGTGGGGACAAATATGGATGTTGATAGTAGGAATTATGAGGGCGAGTAGTGGCATTGGGCTTATTGATGTTGTAATTTCTTATGAAAATGAGGGTATTGATGTAACTAGTGGGGAAGGATAATTTAATAATATGGATGGTTGTTGTTGGAAACATGGGTAGCATGAAACCCAACACAATATCAAATGTGCTTTTGGAAACATTGAGGTAGGGCTTGTGTTAGATGACCATAAGAGGAAAGATAGTGATAATGTTGAGAGCAACGGTAAGGGGTGGGCAATGAAGAGGAAGAAAATAATGTGTCTTGTTTAAAAGACAATGACGATGATGGAAATGGTTATGATAATGTATTGGAGCTAGATGATTAGGCAAAATTAATTGATGTACTAATAATGATAATCAAGAGCTAGTAGCTACTAGGAATAACTTTGCGAGTTGAAACAATATAAGAGTAAAAAAATATATTACTTCGTCCTTAAAACATCACTAGTTGATACTCCATAATTCAATAGCCAAAGAACTAGAGGTAATGATACTGAATAATAGGTAATTGTCTAGGTTTTTATGAATTTGATTCGAATAAGCATGAAAGTCTTGAATCAAGCGGTGATGATGATGGTGATACATATCATACGAGGACAAAAAAGTCCAAAACTATGTATTTCGATGACACTATCAAAGATCTTTAGTTTTGACTTGGCATAGCTTTTACAAGTAAGAAACAAATCATTCAAACTTTAAAAAATTATTGTGTGGTTAAAACAAGGAAGATTGAATTTGTTAAGTGTGACGAGATAAAGAGTTAGAGCAAAGTGTAGAGATTAAAAATGTGAATGACTATTCTATGTAAGATATAAAAGGCAAACATGTAACTTTGAACTTAGAATATATGTAGATGAATATACTTGTCGAGGTTGCATTTAAGACTAGGAGGATTAAAGCTAAGGTTGTAACAAAGTACTTAATCAAAAACTTTAGGATTGTTACTTTGAAAATTGATTAAAAAAAAAAAAAGATGTGAAAACACAAGCTAGAGAGAAATTATGTTGTAACATAAGTCCTAACCAAGTTAGAAGAGCAAACAAAATTATAGAGAGACATTTTCATGGTGATGACGAGTGGTGAGGACTCCATGTTGCAAAACTACTTAGAAGAGTTGAAGAGGAGTAATAAAGAAAGCACCATTGAAAACCGATTTACTAGGCCTAGTAGTGGAGGTAATCCACTCGTTGAAGGTTGTATGCATTGTTTTGATCCACTTAAAAGAGGATTTAAGGAAGGATCCTAGCCTATTATTGGAATGGATGGAAGTTTTTTGAAAGAAAAGTATAAAAATGAGATCTTAATTACTATGGGAAGAGATGAGGATAATCGGATGTTTTTTTTTAGCTTGGATCGTTGTTAATGGTAAAAATAAGTACACTTGGAGATGGTTTATTGAGCACTTAATGAGAGATTTGGATATAAAGTTTGGAAATGACAACCATTGGACACTAATGACAAACCAACAAAAAGTAAGATTTTTCTCGTCCATTGAACTTCTTAATTCTATATTTTGATTTAGAATTGTAGTTTAAAAATGACAATCATTAACATTTATTTACTAATATATTTTTTTTAGTAGGGTCTTGAGAAAGCAATCAAAGAGTTAATGCCATATGCCAAGCATATAAATTATGTAAGGCATATATTTGTTAATTGGAGAAAGAAACATAAGGGTAAAGAGCTTCATAAAAAATTACGAGCTTGAACAAAAGCTACAAACCAACTTGATTTGGATAAAAGCACTTAAGGAGATAACATGAAAATCAATAGAAGTTATGTTAAAAGTTGAAATAATAGCATGGAGCAAAGCTTTTTTTTTTTTTTTCAATCACATAATAAATGTGATGTTGTTGAAAACAACATTTGTGAAGGATTTAATGGCAACTTGTTTCAGGTTAGATACAAATCAATCATTGCAATATTGGAGGATAGCAGAGTGATGATAATGACAAGAATAGTATAAAGGAGGCAATTTGGTTAAGTTAGGTTCAAGGGAGATTGTGGATCAAAGGCACAAAGATTGAAAAGCAAATAGATTTGATTCATACTATTGAAATAATATAGAATGGAGATGATGGTTATAAAGTTAGGCAATTTGGAGATAGATATCTTGTTAATATGCCTCTTAAAAAATATTGTTGTAAACTATGAAATATTAGTGGAATTTCTTGTGTCCATGTCATTCGTGCACTAGAAAGTATGAATAAGAAGCCACAAGATTATTTATCCCATTGGTACAAAAAGGAGATGTTTATGAAGTCTTATCGATTTGCTTTGCAAGTTGTTAATGGGAAGAAGTTCTAAGAGAAAAAAGAACTTACCCCTATTGACCCTTCATCACTAAAGAAGAAGGCTAAAAAGAGAAAGAATAAAAAGGTTAGAGAAGAGTGCGAAGCAAAAAATGGATGGTGGAATTTATCAAGAAAATAAAAAGTTATGTATTGTTCCCAATGTTATAAAAAAGGTCACAATTCAAGGACTTGTTCTCGCAAGAAAAGAAAGATTGTTTTTTTTTTTTTATTAATTCTAAATAATATGAGTATTAAACATTATAAGAAATAGCTTTTAATTTTATTTATTTGCATTTCAAGATGGGTCAACGAGTGTTTCAACTTCGCGGCATCAATTGATACAACAAAAAACCTAATTTCGGATTATTAATTGCTAGTGCAAGAATTGATTGCAACACATGAATTAGGAATCATAACTACTTCCTTCAATCTTGTCGATAGAGAACTTCCTAGATACACATATAGCTTATATGTGAATCTTGATACATGATTTTCTAATTTGGAATGTAAGTTTTTGTTGATGTTTACAATTTGTATAGTTTAAAACATGTATTTCACAATTTATAAACCCGGACACTTAGCCTCCAAATGAACAAGAAACTCAACAACAACTTGAACCAATGAGAATGGGTAGAAATCTAAGCAATCCACCAGTCAAAACAAGAGGAAGACCAAGAAAGAATCAATGATGAATTGTTGGTGTTTGGGAACATTATGGAAAATGATCAATATTTTTGTAAATGTTTTTTTTATTATTAATGGATCATTCTTTTGTTTTAAACAATTAATTATATATAATTGGTCCATTAATTTGAATTTTAGAATGCTAATTATGTGTAATGGATGATGTTTGTTGCTTATTTTGTTGTTGTTAATGAATTTGAAGCATTCTTATTTTGTCAATTAATTGCCAATTAGATGATTTTGGGAATTATGAATGCTTTATGGGAATTTTGTTTAATTACGGGAGTTTGGATGATTTTTGAAAGTTAGATACTTTTCCGAGAATTTAGGATTATTTTTGGAAGAATTGATGGTTTCTATGAAATTGTTCATCAATTCTGCAGAATTGATCAACAATTTTGCAGAAAAACACATGAATTTCTGCGAATTGATGAACAATTTTACGAGAAAAACACTTGAATTTTTGTTAATTTTTAAAAAAAAATTAAGAAAAAAAAATCAAAGTGTAATATTTGTTAAAGTTTTATGACAAAATAAAAATCGAGAATCATAACAATACTATCATAAATGTAAGAACAAAAACTGAAAATCACAGCAATACTATAATAAATACATGAACAAATAACAAAAATACAATAATAACAAGTGAATAGTAAATATAAAAAATTACGCTAATACACATAAATGCATGGTGATTAAATAGTTAACACTCTTTTTTTTTTTTTTTAATTTTTAATAGATATATACATATATGTTTTCTTGTTAATATAGAAGGAGGAGTAATGATTGATGGAAGGAAGAAATATATCGATGAAGCTGATGGCAAGGTGGTAGACAGGGGACTACTCTAGGTACTTGTTGTGATATTATTTTTGGGTGTTTGTCTCTTCCTACCTGTTTGGCCATGGACAAAAGGAGGACCCATTACACGGAAAAGCTGTCCAACCCCATGGATGGTTTTGTCTTTTAAACTCTCTCTCATGCGTTAGCCCCCCATCTCGATCGTGCTTAGATTCCTACTAGGCACAGACTCACTTGTTTTATAAGATTATTTCTTTCGAAGTAAAATAATACGAATGCACAACACCGTCACGAGGCAAGCAATATGCGTGCGTTAGTCGTGGATTATATATGTAGGTCCAATAATTCCTATAACTTAGCCAAATCATAGATATTGCAGTTTGGCATTCCTCATCACCCCCCACATCACGTGATGGCTTAATTTTTCATATTACAAACCTTAATGGGATTTGTTTTTCAAAATGAATGGTATCTGATTTTGTTGGTGGACGTTGCAGAGTCTAAAAATATTTTGATTTTTTTCTTCATCACCATACACATAAATCTGGTTAATTATATTATGGATTTGGTGTATCTAATCGGTACAATATTTGATTGGGTATTTTATATATATATATATATTATATGAGGATGCTTTTAAATGATTGAATTATTCTGTAGTACAAAAGGACCATGTCACAGATCCCATTAGCATGCATGATCTGCCATTATTTTTCTAACTCTGGTTTAGATCTGAATCTCAACTCTTTCTGCAGGTCTCGACGTTAATAATATATTTGAGTGCATTAGATCCAATTTCACTACCAACCTGTATATTATTTTTATGCGCAGCTTTTATTTTTCCTGCAACATATGTGCAGCTTTTAAATGGGTTTTTCAGCGAAATTTTGGGGGGAAAAAAGAAAAAGAAAAAAAAGGCAATTTGTGTCCATTCATAGACATCGAAACTTGAAAAAAAGAAATTCAAAAAGATATCAGTAGTGCATAAATTATTGATTCAACTAACATGCAAGATCATGCCACTTGAAGCAATATTTCTCCGAACCAACTCGAGGAGGTTTGCCAATCATTTTCATCTCCATATTTTGTGCCTATTTGGGTAATGATTTTATTTTCACATTCAAGCTACAACTCATTTTCAGATAATTCAAGAATTTATTCTGTAATTGCCTCTTTCATTAACCCCACTCAATACATGCTTTTTTTTTCTTTTTCTAGTATATATATCTTTTATTTATTATGGTTTGATATATTTAAAAGAATTTAATTGATGTTAACTTCAAAATATAAACTTTTTTATTTTCCTTGAAATCAATTGCAATTAAGAGAGAGTTGGGTCGGACTTCTAGACCTAATTGAAGCAGTAACTGGGGAAAAAAAAAAGAAAAAAAGAAAAGGTGTATACAAAGTCAGTTAAGCCACCCATTCAAATTAAAAAGCAGTTATCTTCTCTTCCCCCCAACCTATTCTCTGTCTCTGCTGTAAGTAAAGAAAAGAAATACTAAAAATACCCATCTAAAATTCCATTTCCTTGTGCAGAAAACATAATGGCCTAGCTGTTTCTTGGATCCGGAGATTCTGGGTTTCTTGCAATTAGTTTATACTATTCCACATCTACTCCTGTTTTATAAAACTAAAAACAAAGAACATAGCCCACAAGACATGATTTGGTTCCTCCCATTGTCCCTCCTCCCTAGGCTCAAACCCTCCTCCTTCCTCTTCCTCTCATTGGAGTTTGTAGCATAGCTGTAATGCCTGTAAATCCATGCCCCCTCTTTTCTTTCTTAATCCTCTCTTCTGCCCTTGTAACTGTCTTCCCTTCTACAGCTTTTGCTGTCAACCAGCAAGGCCAAACTCTTCTTTCATGGAAGATAAGCTTGAACGGGTCACCTGAGGGGTTAAATAATTGGGATTCAAGCGATGAAACTCCATGTGGATGGTTTGGAGTCACTTGCAACTTTGACAATGAAGCTGTAGCATTGGATTTGAGGTATGTCGATTTGTTTGGAAAACTTCCCTCCAATTTCACCTCTTTGATTTCCTTAAACAAGCTTGTTCTATCTGGAACCAATCTTACTGGTTCAATCTCAAAAGAGATTGGTACTGCTCTTCCACGGTTGACTCACTTAGACTTGAGTGGCAATGCCTTAACCGGCGAAATCCCAAACGAGCTTTGTAACTTGCTCAAGCTTGAACAACTCCTTCTCAACTCTAATCAACTCGAGGGCTCCATTCCAATCGAAATCGGAAACCTCACTAGCTTGAAATGGCTACTCCTCTACGACAATCAACTTAGCGGTTCCATACCCAACACCATAGGCAAGTTGAAGCATCTTGAAGTGATTAGAGCCGGTGGAAACAAGAATCTTGAAGGCTCATTACCCCAAGAAATTGGCAACTGCAGCAATTTGTTGATGTTAGGCCTAGCAGAAACAAGCATCTCAGGTTTTCTCCCACCAAGCCTCGGCCTCCTTAAAAAACTCCAAACCATTGCTATCTACACCGCCCTCCTTTCCGGCCAAATCCCTCCAGAATTCAGTGACTGCACCGCACTCCAAGACATATACCTTTATGAAAATTCACTCACCGGATCAATCCCGAAAACATTAGGCAGACTCCAAAACCTTAAAAACCTATTGCTCTGGCAAAACAACTTGGTCGGTATCATCCCTCCGGAGCTCGGGAGCTGCAACCAAATGTTGGTCATTGACATCTCAATGAATTCATTAACCGGAAGCATTCCGCAGTCATTCGGTAATCTAACTGAACTTCAAGAACTCCAACTTAGCCTCAATCAAATCTCCGGAGAAATCCCTGCACAACTTGGAAACTGCCAGAAGCTAACTCACATCGAACTGGACAACAATCAAATCAGTGGCTCAATCCCACTTGAAATAGGTAACTTATCAAATCTCACACTCTTTTACTTATGGCAGAACAAACTCGAAGGCAACATACCGTCTTCCATTTCCAACTGTCAAAATTTAGAAGCCATAGATTTCTCTCAAAATGGTCTGGTGGGGCCTATTCCAAAAGGAGTTTTTCAGCTGAAGAAACTCAACAAACTCTTGCTTCTTTCCAACAATCTCTCCGGGGAAATACCGCCTGAGATTGGAAACTGCTCCTCTTTGATTCGTTTTCGAGCTAACAACAACAAGGTTGCCGGAACAATTCCACTCCAGATCGGAAACTTGAAGAATTTGAACTTCTTGGATCTCGGATCAAACCGGATTACTGGAATTATCCCGGAAGAGATCTCGGGTTGTCAGAATCTGACATTTTTGGATTTGCATTCAAATGCTATTTCTGGTAACTTGCCACAGAGTTTTAACAAGCTTGTGCCACTCCAGTTTGTTGATTTCTCTAATAATTTGATCGAAGGAACATTGAGTCCAAGTCTTGGTTCACTGAGTTCACTCACCAAGCTCATTCTTGCTAAGAACAGGCTCTCTGGTTCCATTCCGAGTGAACTCGGTTCCTGCTCCAAGTTGCAGTTATTGGACCTGAGTGGAAATCAGTTATCAGGGAACATTCCGTCAAGTGTTGGAAAGATTCCAGCATTGGAAATCGCTTTGAATCTCAGCTCGAATCAACTTAATGGAGAGATTCCGTCAGAGTTCACTGGGTTAAACAAGCTTGGCATTTTGGATATTTCCTACAATCATCTTACTGGCGATCTTCAACATCTCGCAGCATTGCAAAATCTTGTCGTGCTTAATGTCTCGCACAATAATTTCTCGGGGCACGTGCCTGACACCCCCTTCTTTTCGAAGCTTCCTCTCAGTGTACTTTCCGGTAACCCAGCTCTTTGCTTCTCCGGTAACCAGTGTGATGGTGATGGAAAGCGCGTGAAGCGCGCGACGGCAGCGCGTGTGGCAATGGTGGTGCTGTTGTGTACAGCGTGTGCCCTCCTTTTGGCAGCGCTCTACATTATCCTGGGAAGCAAAAAGCGTGGTCGTGGGGGCCATGAGTGCGATGGTGACGATGATGTGGAGCTGGGCCCCCTTGGGAAGTGACTTTATACCAGAAACTAGACTTGTCAGTAGCTGATGTGGCACGATCGTTGACAGCTGGCAACGTGATCGGGCGAGGCCGGTCCGGCGTGGTTTACAAGGTTGCCATTCCGTCAGGACTGGTGGTGGCAGTTAAGAGGTTTAAAGCAACAGAGAAGATTTCAGCAGCATCATTTTCATCCGAGATTGCTACATTGGCGAGAATTCGACACCGAAATATTGTCCGGTTACTCGGGTGGGGAGCAAACCGGAGAACAAAGCTGTTGTTTTATGATTACATGGCTAATGGCACGTTAGGGGCATTGTTACATGAAGGGAATGATGTTGGATTGGTGGAGTGGGAGACGAGGTTCAAGATTGCATTAGGGGTGGCAGAAGGGCTAGCTTATTTACATCACGACTGCGTGCCACCGATTTTGCACCGAGATGTGAAAGCTCATAATATCTTGCTAGGGGACCGGTATGAGGCATGTTTAGCCGATTTCGGGCTGGCTAGGCTGGTTGAAGATGAGCATGGATCATTCTCTGCAAATCCACAATTTGCAGGGTCCTATGGATACATTGCACCAGGTGAGTTTTGATTATTAACTGTGTGATAATGATTTGTCATTAGATTGTGATAATTGGCTTGTTTAAGTACAAATGTGTGATTATTGGACACTTAATTGGAATAATATCTCGGTGAATACGATAGAAGGGATGAGACAAATATGTGATTATGTGAGAAGCCAGTTAGTTGGGATTAGTGATGATGGAGACTTAAAAGCAAGTTTTGGAGATGGGTGTAACACGCATAATCATCAAAAGCCCTTAGTTGTAATTAGGTAGCTAAATCACATCCCAACAAGCTGTTTAATTGTTGTCACATTAACTTGTTTTGTTATTTTATTAGGCAACTGGCAACAGTTTGCATGCACCAATCCATCGATACTACTTTTAGCCAAAAGTTTCTGCAGTGAGTGAAATGTCCTTGACCCTGCATTAATACCAAAACTTTTGTAGCTAGACTCATAGGTTTAAATAACGGTCGTTATGTTGTATAACGACTGTTATGTAAGGATTTCGGAGTATATTATTATCGTTATTTTAGTATTATAGTAAGTCGTAATTCACGATGACGACCACGACCGTTTTTTCAACCATCCATGATTTCAAATTATAGCTAGACTTGTGAACTTGCTGCAGTTACTTAGTTTTGCTTACGCACAACTTTTTATGTTTGTGAATTGCAGAGTATGCTTGCATGCTTAAAATCACTGAAAAGAGTGATATATATAGCTATGGAGTTGTCCTTTTAGAGGTGATAACCGGGAAAAAGCCGGTCGATCCATCATTTCCGGAAGGCCAACATGTTGTCCAGTGGGTCAGAGACCACCTGAAGTGCAAGAAGGACCCAGTCGAAATACTTGATCCTAAACTGCAAGGCCACCCAGACACACAAATACAAGAAATGGTTCAAGCTCTTGGAATCTCTCTTCTTTGCACAAGCAATCGCGCTGAAGATCGCCCCACAATGAAAGATGTGGCAGTATTATTGAGGGAAATTCGACAGGAACCGATCGTAGGCAGCGAGGCCCACAAGCCGACCAACAAGTCATCAAAGCCGACGGAAACTAATCCGTCGTATTCATCATCCTCGGTGACCCCAGCTCAATTATTGATGCTTCAGCAAGGGTCTTCTCGTTGCTCGCTTGCTTATTCTTCCTCATCAGCTAGCATTACGTCAAGTACTAATCAATAGCAAACTCCTTGTGCAGTATTGAGAGTTATTCCACTATTAGTATTGTTTTTTAGAATAGGGAAATACATAAAAGAGTTAGCACCACAAGGGTTTTATTTCATTGATCAATGGCTTGGTATGAAGATGATAAAATCGATCAGTACATAGCAATTTGCATTTATTCTCCACTCTCTAGTGAATGGTGTTATTGTGATTTTGTTTCTTCTGTCAACAACATTTTCAATAATGAAAGACAAAGAAAATGAAAAGGAAAATACGAGTAAAAGTAGGGGGAGGGGAAGCTATATATCTTCGCTTCAATGTGAAGTCATTTTCCATGATTCATGTGAGGAGGAGGATGTGGATGTCTTGATTGATATGTGTGGGTGGGTGTGGTGTTATTTTTGTGAGGTTTTTAAAGGGTTTTCGAGGATGATTTTGCTCTAGGCTCTAGGGATATGGAATTGAGAGACAGATATGTGTGGCCATAGGGAAATGCGGGGGTAATGATTGAGGATGCGAACTTAAAATAGCTTCTCTCTCCCTCTCTCCAGACCATCAAGGATAAGAGAGCTTCTACCCTTGGTTTCATGCAACTATCAAGGTCCCTACCACGTGAAGAAGATATAGAATCGTAGGAAAGTACTAACTGGACATACAGAAAAAAAGCCATAAAAAAAATTAGTAATCAATAACAATCGATACCAAGATTGGCTGCCTACTTGTAAAATTAAATCTCAGAACTCAATCATAGTACCACTACTTAATCTAATTCATCCAGGCACTTGTAATTATTTTTTTTTTTACTGGATCTAAGGAGCCTGAAGTTGAGAGCAGAAGCATGTAGATTCTTCTCCATTTCCACAGAAACTTGTTTGTCTAGTTCCCTTAGGTGGGGTGAAGCAAAATATAATGCATTATCTTTAAAAATCTTTCCTTCCCTCTGTTTTTTCGGTGTGAATTTCAGGCAAGAGATGAGTTGGCAGGATTGAGAGTGATTCTATCTCATACTAATGAAGTCATGCAAAAAAGGTACGCTCTGGTAAGGAAAGATACCACTGGGGTAGTTGTTTCTTTGTGCTCACATGTGCACATGCAGGTTAATACAAAAATACAGAAGCTTGCAGCCCATCAGCAGAGGCGTCTTTCAAATTGGTTATAACTTTTTTTTTTTTTTTTAATGTATATAAAAGATTCCCAAAGTAGATCATAAGACTCATATATTTGTATTTTATATAGCTGTAAGGTCCCATCCACATGCATTGGGCGGATCCCACATGGCACTCTGTTGATGATAATGTTCACTTTCATGACGCTTTACCATTTTGGACACTTGGTTTGGCTGTGTAAAGAGATGAATTGGCTGAAAGGAAGGAAATATCTTTTAGGGTTTGCTCTTCTTGGCAATTAGATTTTCTGACTTTAAAAATTCGTTTGGTCAAACTTCGAAAAGTTTAATGTCATTTAATTCAGAAACCAATAAAAGCAAAAAGAACACATATTTAAGACGCTTTTTACAGTGTGTGATGATTTACCAGACCAGACCACCGGTGTGATGAGGCTTTGTAGGGAAATGGCAAAATCTTATAATTGGTAGCCTTTTTAACCTCTAAATAGTTATTCATAGGAGGATTAGCTACGTTTTTGGAAAAACCCTTCTTTAAAACTAGTCTACATACAGAGTGGCATTGCTAGAAAACTCCCGTTTTTTACATCCACATTTGATTTGGTGTTCACTGAGCTTCTGATAAGAAATCATTGCTGGAAAGCCACAACTGTCTTTGAGTTTTGGGCATTAGCTATTTCTATATATTTAACTTTCGGGACAGAAGTTGAAAATATAGTGAAGACACCAGGAAAAGACTTGAACGAAACTAAGGAAGAAATTAAGTAAAAATGTACAGGACCTTTTTTTCACCTCATGACAGGAGCCAACCCATAATGGGCTGATTATCATAAAATTCTTACATAATCCGCAGGGTGCACGAAACATAAAACAGATAAAAAGCAAACTGTTATGGCATATATATATATGCCGTGGTGTGTTAGAATATTACACAAGTGAAAATGCCAAGAACTTGCACTGGTTTCAGTTCAGCTGTATAGATCATCCTCATCAGCAGCAGCAGTTGCCGAAGCAAATGGATCTGTAGCTCCTCCAGCTGCAGCATTGGCAGGATGGTCTGGAAACCGGAACTCAGTACCAAATCCACGAGATTGTTGTAAGGTCTGAGCAAAAGATTGGTACTTCCTGATGTCTGCATCACTGACACTTCTACGTGCAAATTTCATCGACTCCTCAAAATGTGCTGCCTTAATTTCTGGGACATCATCAACATCATCCTCTTCCATTGCTTCAGGATTCTCTTGCTTCCTTTTCTCCCTCTCAATATCCTGCCATTCCCCAAAAGGTTCAATGAAGAAGAACAAGACAAGTACAGACAGCAAGTATTTGTCAAAGCCTTCTTCATTGACTATCCTACCAGTATTCAAGTTACTCATAAACTGTCAGGCCTACTAACAGAGATACTCAACACACACATTTTTGCAAGAACTAAAAGCAAAATTTGGAGAAGGCCAACCAACATGAGAAACAAAGTGTTTAAAAACCATAAAGGTTAGAACATACAATAGACTCAACTTCAGGCACTCGTTTGCACATGCATATGCAATGCGGTACATGTTCACAAACCGATTAGATAAACTAACAATACAACTTCAATATAGACATGCTTATTCAACCTCAGGATGAAAAATAATATCGCAAATGAGACTCTTACCTTCTCAATATTCTCTCTAATGGCATATTTGCAGGCACGTTGACAAATTTCAGTGATATCAGCACCACTAAAACCATGAGTATATCGTGCAAGAGCTGTCAGGTCAACATCTCTAGAGACAGGTGACTTGCGCAGACATGCTTTAAATATCTGAAGACGGGATGCCTCATCAGGAAGATGTATATAAATCAACTGGTCCAGACGCCCAGGCCTAAGCAATGCTGGATCGATAATATCTGGCCTGTTTGTTGCTCCAATGATAAAAACTGTTTTTTTTGCTGTCATGCCATCCATTTCTGTCAGAAGTTGATTCAGGACTCTATCTGCAGCACCCCCAGCATCTCCAACAGAGTTTCCACGCTGTAACCAGGAAGGAGGAGGGAAAAAAACAAATTAGTAAGAAACAAATAGTGAAGGGGACAAAAGGAGGCACTAATGATGGGAGCAGAAGAATATTTTTACAAGCATATTAAGTTTCTAAGTATGAGAAGGGACACTTTTGCTTCACTTAAGGTTAGAAGATGCATACCTGAGTAGCAATTGAATCAAGTTCGTCAAAGAAAAGTACACAAGGAGCTGACTGCCTTGCTTTGTCAAATATCTCCCGGACATTTGCTTCACTTTCTCCAAACCACATGGTTAGGAGCTCAGGACCCTTGACACTTATGAAGTTGGCCTGGCATTCATTAGCAATTGCCTTCGCAAGTAGAGTTTTACCGCAGCCAGGAGGTCCATAAAAGAGAACGCCTTTAGAAGGTGACATGCCAAATTTCTCAAACTTCTCAGGATGCTCCACTGGGTATTGGACAGTCTGCCATCAGCCAGAAAACAAGAATTTATGTAAATAAAATCCAAGAAATAACGAAGAAGGTAAAAGGCTGAAGCATATCTAAGATATATTTCACGTGCAAGAACACTAAATTGGGATCAGATGGCAAACCTCTTGAAGCTCTCTTTTAACATTCTCCAATCCACCAATGTCCTCCCATGAGACATTAGGAACCTCCACAACCTATCAACCATGAATCAATGTTTGTGATTCTCAGGAAGCATATTGAAATCCCATCAAACACACATTTGACATTCTGAGGAATCTATAACAAGCATCAGAAAGGCATCTAAGAAAATAGAAGAGGAGTTTTCTAGTTAGGATTGAGTTAGCTCAAACCAGAAATGGTCAAACTATGGCTGGGTCATTGATGAGTTCCAACGTTTTTCTGCTCAAACAATTATTTCTTCCAAATTTCAACGAAACAATCAGAACTGGACTAAGGGACTACTTCCTAGGGCTGCTTGGGAAGCTGTACTTTAAAATGGCACCTTTATGTAAAATCAATGGAAGCTGGTTCACAAAAAAAATAAAAATAAAAATAAAATCCTCTTTTTTTTACCATTTTTTGAGGAGAGACAAAACACAGTAAGAAACCAAACAGCAACAATCACTGGATAAGAAAAGCGGACTAAAAGATTGTATTTGTAAAAAACTCACTGTTTCACGCAAGGCCGATGGATTTGAAGTTCCCAATGCAGTTTGGAAATGCTCATTAGTCACAGCCATTGAGTTTAACACCTCAGCATCAATTGTGTCATCCTCCAAATCAATAACATCCATTTTCTCCCTAATACACTGAAGAGCAGCCTCAGTACAAAGAGCTGCAAGATCTGCGCCAACATAACCATGGGTATCCTTTGCAACTTTTTCAAGATCAACCTGGAATCAAATGTTAAATTCAACATAAACAGAAGTTCACATTGTTATACAGAAAAGAATGAAGTAGTACACAAGAAGGCAGTAGTGAAGAGACACACCTCTTCAGCAAGTTTCATATTTTTAGTATGAATTCTAAGGACTTCCAACCGTCCAACTTCATCTGGCACACCAATGTCAATCTCTCGATCGAATCTCCCAAATCTTCTCAAAGCTGGGTCAATGCTGTTGGGCCTATTGGTAGCACCTATAACAATTACATGAGCCCGTGACTTAAGGCCGTCCATTAAAGTCAATAGTTGCGAAACTATACGCCTCTCCACTTCACCATGAGTCTTTTCCCTCTTAGGAGCAATAGAATCTAGCTCATCAATAAAAATTATGGATGGAGCATTCTTTTCAGCTTCCTCAAATGCCTTCCTCAAGTTGCTTTCACTCTCACCAGCCAGCTTTGACATTATCTCAGGACCATTAATCAAAAAGAAGAATGCACCCGTCTCATTAGCAACAGCTCTTGCAATCAGAGTTTTACCGGACCCAGGTGGTCCATACAGCAAGATACCTTTCGGTGGTTTCACACCAATTGATTTGAAAAGCTGTGGGTGTCTAAGAGGAAGTTCAACTAGCTCACGAATCTGAGCCATCTGTTTCCTAACACCACCAACATCGTCATAGCCCACTTCATTCAATCTCTCTTCATCCTCACGTTTGATGGGCTCTCCTTCACAAAAGATCTCGGTGTCTGGTGCCACAACACAGTATTCACCAGGGTCTGTCTCGATTACTTTGAACTCAACACTGCGCATGCCACCCCTGACAAGGAAAAGGTCACCTTTCCTTACGGGGCGGTAAGATTCCAAGAAATATGCTGTTAAAACACAAAGAAGAAGAAAGATCATTAGAATAAAACATTACAGTATAGAATCAACTGCAACACAAGACGGGATGATCATGAGGAAAAAAAAAGGTGCAAACTTACGCTTCAAGTATGCATCAAAAATATTGCCAGTAACACCCTCAATAGTGTCATCAATAGGAAGGATATGAACTCGCTTCCCGTACTTCACATCAGGACATTGATGAACAGACACAACATCACCAAGGCGGACTCTAAGATTAGCCCTGACAACTTTGTTCAATCTGATTTTTGGTTCGTCACATTGATCGTCGGCAAGAACAATGCAAACAGTGTCTTTTCGCTTCTTTCCCTGTATTACAACAAGCATATTTTACAAATTCCCAAGGGTAAAAAACAGAACCATATAACCCCATTGACAGCCAAGATTACCTTAATTAGCACGGTGTCACCACGAAAAAACTGAAGCTTTTCCATGGTGGCAGGATGCATAGCAACCACAGAGTTATCATCATTGATGGCCTCATCGACAACAAGGCGATTAGGAGACTTCTTTCGCTCCAAAATCGCAGTTGAAAAATCTTTCTTACCACTTTTCCTAAAATTATTTACACGCAAACAAGTTTCGTTACCGCACAGTAAAGACACTGTCCTAAAACCCAATTACTATGTACTGCACCGAATCCATTCCCAATTATTTCAAAACATATTCAAGATAATAAGCTCATAAAAATAAACCACACAAGTAATAACAATCCTTCTTCACAAAATAACAAAAGCCCATCAATCAGAACGACACCAAAGAATCTAGTGATTTTTTCTGATTACTCATACAAAAAACTAGCAATTGCATCATGTCATCAGAAGTATCAAAATTTAGGTCTGTACAAGCATAAAGTTGCAAAATTTCTAGATAAATAATAATAAATAAATAAATAAACACCAAAATTTTCCAAACCAATTTTTGTTGGGGGCATCACAAGCATGAACAAAAGCAAAAGTAGATGAGACATACGGGTCTGTAGAAGAGGAGGGCCGGGTAGAGCTAGGATCCGCCATTGGTTTTGAGATTTTGCTAGGGTTGGTGACACTGAGAGTGGTTTTAATTTAAAAGTTCCGATTAAATTTAAGAGCTTGTTTCGTTCTCTCCTGTGGCTATGGCTGTGGATGTGAACATATATATATATATATATATATACATACATACATACAGTTTGAGGTGGA
Organism: Dovyalis caffra; assembly: GCA_963924115.1. Classification (NCBI taxonomy): domain Eukaryota; kingdom Viridiplantae; phylum Streptophyta; class Magnoliopsida; order Malpighiales; family Salicaceae; genus Dovyalis; species Dovyalis caffra. Next base: position 3,663,208 of record CAWUPB010000030.1, read on the forward strand.
TTCTGCTACGGAAATCCAATGACATTCGTCCCTGCAATCGTCAAGCCAATCATATTCCTCCACGTAAAATTGACGTGTCTTGCGCGTTGGGGCAAGTTCCAAATTTGAAAGGTAAAAATACAAAAGGAAAAGGTTAAATTAATGTATTTTAATCCTTGGGCTGCTCTGAAAATGAAAAAGGGAGAAGGAAACCTTTTTAACCGTTGGGGCAAGCCTTGACATGGTTAAAATGATTGTTTAAAGCAAGATAAAAGAAATAGCATATAAAAGTTTTGTCACATGATAATCAAATATTATTTTTTTTTGAATTCACAATTCATAGGATTAGGTTAGAAAACACAAATTGTTGTTTGACCTCCATAATAGCTATGACTTGTATCTCGTATGAGTAGAGAAAATTATAAATTAGTCATCGTGAATAAGTGTTCATACTTAAATTTGATTGATGATTTTATTAGATCACCGACTTGAATAAATGTTCATACCTTAATTAGAATTCTTATTTCGACAACCCGAACATTATCTCTATTGCATCCTCAATAGCCATGGTTAAACGAGGAAGAAACTCGACCATCATGCATTGTGGTTGGCATTATGAGACAACGATAGTGGCGATTAAAGTCTTGATGGTGCTTGAAACATACAAAAGATTGAGGATGAAAGATGTCATTGTGAATAAACTCATGGTTTAATAGAAGGTTGTGTAATTTACTAAATGAAATAGGATTAGGTTTAAGGAGATAGAGTTGTAACAATATCTTTAAACTCACCTCTTAAACTTGTAAAGAGTATATTTGGTATTATTGTATTGTACTATGTTATGATTGTTGTGTTATTCGATGTTGGATTGTGTTGTAAAATTAAATAGCTTTTGGTAACTGGTTATTATGTTATGTTTATAAACGTTTAAAATAATTAAATAGTATTTGATTAAATTCTATTGATACTAACCAATAAAGAATGTAACAAAACTAAAAATATTTTAACAAATAGATGTAGTTTATGTAGTTTAAAAACACAACAATACCAAATAAGTACAAATACATAAAAGTTAAGGTCAATTATTTATTGTCGATCAAGAGTAAAAAGTTCATTATAAAGTGCCTTTGCATGTTGATAATAAGTTGTGATTGAGTCATCATGTTGTCCCAATTCCTAAAAAGCTATATATAATGTCATAATCCTCGTATTCAAGAGGGAGGCAAGAAAGGTTTAAAAAATCATTGATATTTGATGCAATAATGTGCAATCAATAATAAAATAGAGCATATTTGTTGACGAGAGATGCAAATAAGGTGATTATCAATAGTTGATCATGTTAAACCCATAACAAGTATGTTGGATTTTGTTGAGGAAAGAAAACATTCTCAAATATTAGAAAGGAAGAATGATATGATTTTTAGCCATTTAAAAATCCAAAAGGTCCTTGCGCTTGCAAAATGGGCTTGATCTATGTTCTTTAAAATTAATAGTTTATGTATATCGGTTCGGAGTGACAAAGTAGTGAGCTAATTAGGGGTATAAAGACTTGTGTTTAAAGGAGTTGAGGCTACAAGTATAGATTGATATTGAGAGAAAGCTATTGATTAAAGTTGTTGTACCGGATGAAGCTGGTGCTAATGATTAAGAGGAAGCAATGATGTTTTCGAATTTCAAGCCTCGGTATTGCGAGCAATGTTCTCATACCAAAATAAAAATAAAAATTAGGGTTAAATTAGAAAACACAAATTATTGTCTAGTCTTAATAAAACATGATAGTTCCGAGTTGTATTTATTATATGTGATATTTTGCATGCACAATAGTTGAATTAAATAATAATAATATACAAGTATTATCTACTCCACACTATTAAATAAAGAAATAAACTACATATGGAAGTCATACAAATACAAATCACAAATGTACACTAGCTAGCTATAACATCACTAATAAATGACAAAGTTTGTGGAGGCTTTAACGGTTATGGATATTCATTAGTTTCTTAACTTGCTTTTATTGATGTAAAATTAATAATATCAATGATTTTTCAAATATAGTTCAAACAAAAACCATCATAAGATTCTTGTTTCTCTTAAAAATTAGTTGTCCAATTTATGACCCTTTGCATTATGGGGGATTAGTACGATGTATTAAAATGTATAACTTTTGATGATTTTAATTAGAACCTATTTCTTATTTTGATTATATAAAGAATTGTCATTTAAATATGGAATAACATAATTTTATATTATATATTATGATAATTGAATTTAAAGAATGCAACCATTAAATAGCTTAAAGGAGGCATATAAAACATCTATTTGACATAAATATATTATAAGTTTAAAATCATAAGATTATATTATAAATGTTATGAATATTATTGGTTTTGCCAAAGAATTTCAAAGATTAGAAGAGTACAAGTCCATGAAAATTTTATGGGTTTTATTGAACGTTAGTGGGTTTAACTTAACTTTTCATTATAACTATGGACTTCTAGTTATTTATTTTTAAATTGAGCCCACTTAATTTTTTTTAGACATTATATTTGTTGAACTAATGAAACTACTCATGTCAAGACTTGAAATGCAAATATTTTATAATTTTGTTTTGTTATATTTTTTTTCAATTGTATGTTTCTTATGACATGTACTACCAATTTCATAATCTAACATGAATCCGTAATGGTTCTATTGAGGTAAGTTTATTTTTATTTTTATTTTTTGAAAAAAAAATCCAAGAGGTCTTTGCCATTGCAAAATGGGCTTGATCTATGTTCTTTAAAATAAATAGTTTATGTATGTTAGTTTCGGAGTGACAAAGTAGTGAGCTAATTAGGGGTATAAAGACTTGTGTTTTAAGGAGTTAAGGCTACAAGTATGGATTGATATTGAGAGAAAGCTATTGATTAAAGTTATTGTACCGGATGAAACTAGTGCTAAAGATTAAGAGGAAGCAATGATGTTTTTAAATTTCAAGTCTCGGTATTACAAGCAATGTTCTCATACCAAAAAATAAAAATAAAAATTAGGATTAAATTAGAAAACATAAATTATTGTCTAGTCTCAATAATACATGAGAGTTCCGAGTTGTATTTATATATATGTGATATTTTACACGTACAATAGTCGAATTAAATAATAATAATATACAAGTACTATCTACCCACACTATTCGGGATAGAAATAAACTACATATGGAAGTCATACAAATACAAATCGCAAATGTATACTAGCCGGCTATAACATCACTATTAAATGACAAAGTTTGTGGAGACTTTAATGGTTGTGGATAGTGATTAGTGTACTTAACTTGCTTTTATTGATGTAAAATTAATAATATCGATCATTTTTTAAATTTAGTTCAAACAAAAACTATCATAAAATTCTTGTTTCTCTTAAAAATTAGTTATCAAATTTATGACCATTTACATCATAGGGGATTAGTACGGTGTATTAAAATGTATAGCTTTTCTTATTTTTGATTATATAAAGAATTGTTATTTAAATATGCGATAACATAATTTTATATTATATATTATGATAATTGAATTTGAAGAATGCAACCATTAAATAGCATAAAGAAGGCATATAAAACATCTATTTGAAATACACATACAACAACAATAACAATTGATTTATAAGTTTAAAATCATAATATTATATTATAAATGCTATGAATATTGTTGGTTTGCCAAAGAATTTCAAAGATTATAAGAGTATAAGTCCATGGAATTTTTGTGGGTTTTTATTGAACTTTAATGGCTTTAATTTAACTTTTCATTATAACTATGGACTTCTAGTCATTTATTTTTTAAATTGAGCCCACTTAAAGTTTTTAGACATTATATTTGTTGAACTAGTGAAACTACTCATGTCAAGATTGAAATGCAAATATTTTATAATATTCTTTTTGTTTCATTTTTTTTCAATCGTGTGTTTCTTATGAAATATATTGTCAATTTCATAATCTAACATGACTCTATAGCGATTCTATTGAGGTAATTTTTTTTTGCCTATATTTTATTCATTTAAAATTTTTAATCCTCTTTGAAGTGAAGAAATAAAATATATGATGAAATCATCTCTTATAGAAATTTAAATATGGGTTTTCTTTTTTATCTTTTTTCAATGAGCATGAATTTGCAATTGTTACTGTCTAGATAGTCTTTTTCTTGCATAGTTTTTTTATCCAATTTTAATTACAAATCCTTTTGAACTTATTCTTTAAATATAAAGATAATGGCATTTGAAGTAGTTGTATTTTTTCTCTTTTATTTTTATTTTTATTTGAATACTTATAAAGATTCTTTTCCTATTTGAGTACTTATACTCATAAAATTTGATTAGTCAAATTCTTTCGATAGTTTGCTTACTCGAAATGTCTGAAGTGATAGTTTATTATTCGTTAGGTGGGCCCAATTTGATATTATTTTAATATTTTTTAATCAAGTACTTGTATTTAATGATTTTTTCTATTTTAGTACTTGAATTGATTTTTTTTCTTCCATTTAAGTACTTGTATTTACTTACGAATTTGATCAATCAAGTACTTTTATAACTTTCTATGACAAATAAATTGATGTGTAAGATTTTTAAAAAATAACTATGACTTAGCAATTTTCAATATTATTTGTTTTTCATCAAGAAATTGAAAAAACAACATAAAAATAATTAAAAAAAGAAAAAAATCAGTTAATTAATTAGTCAAGTTTATATTATTAATTAATTTTTTTATTTTGTTTTTTGTATAATGTTTTCCTTCTTTTTTCACTCGTATGTCCTTGGATTGGCTCGGTTTCTTTAATATTTTTTTTCATTCTAAGTTCATTGAAGTTGTTCTATTGTTTTCCTCCTTTTTTCCCTTTTAATTTGATTTTATTAGATTTGTTCTAGTATTTTTAGTTTCTACTTGTTAATACCATTTTTTTATTTTTTCTAATTATTGTTTTTGTTTGCAATTTATGTTTAGTTTATGTTTGGAGTTTTTTATTTTTTTATTTTACATGATTGTTATGCTACTAAGTTCTAAAACCTTAACCATAAAAATTCTAGTCTTCGAAAAGTAAAGGACAATATGAAATGAGCCTATATAATTTTATTTGTTAGCTATTGAAATATTGAATATGCATATATGGAAAAATTGATATATAATACTAGTAGAAGTTGTAGATGAAGAATGGTAACATTATGATATTAACACAATTAGAAATTATTTTAGAACAAACTCATTTAATGCATATATTTTTTTTTAAAAAAAAATCATTCATGGCATGTTTGTGCTTAATTTGTATGTTTCAACATCAACCAAACATTTAATGCATGGAAATATCTATTTTTTTAATCTCCAATTGCTAAAGAAGTATCTTTATTCTCATGTGAAGGAAATTAGAAAGAGAATTTTATTGCTTTTTGAATGGTTTTACTAGCATTCTTCTCCATCATCTCTTAGAGTTATTATCTGCATAGCTAGATTATTATTCTTCAAAGTTCATCTTTGGCAAATAGATCACGTAGCACTTCGATATTGGTTTGTTTTGTTAGCATCTAAATTTTTCTCAAAAAAATATAAAACAAAAAAAGGACTAAAAAATACAATCGAGGGATGAAATTGAAAAAGAAAAGAAAAGGAAAAGACCAAAATAAAATAAGCTTGAAAGTAAAGGGACCAAATTGAATTTTAGCTAAAAAAACCTTAAAAAAATCAGTATAAATACAACCATTTCTCTCTCTAAAATGGGTAGCCACACATATTCTCTCTTCCTAAGAAGTTTTGACCAATTGCTTTACGTTCAGTCAACCCACACCGATTGCTCCAAACTAAGCCACACATACTTCAACTTCACTCAAGACACTAACCCAAACCAGACTCTCCCTTCCCAAAACTCCAATCAACATACCGACTCCAAACCAATTGCTTCTTCAACTAGATCCGGACCAGCCTAGGCGTGACGCATGGACCTCGGTCCACCGACTATTACCCGAATAAAAGTGACTAGGCAAGGCGCGTCACACCGACACTACCTAAACCTTAATCATTTCTCGTACGGTGTACTTAAGAAATTAATAGCACCTTACATAATAAGATTGCATATAGAAAATTTTACATGGCATAACTAATTATAGTAATAAAATATTACAATTAGTCGTTGATTCCGTACTGATTTCATACCTTCAAATTACATACAAAACTTGTTTCGACTTTACTATGTTACACACGAGCCTCTTAGGAGAAGCTAGTCGTATCCTTACTATTTTGTCCTTTTCCTATCACATCATAAAAAGAAATGACGAGGTGAATCGAAGATCGATCGGTGGGGTGATGCACATGATATGTAATGCTTTTCGACTTCCCACCATACTCATCAATTTTAATTCAAGTACCACAGGTATTAGCTGGTTTACTCTATTTTTAATCCAGGTGATTATCAAATCACCTTCTACTACAACGAAATTATCCCTCGTTGTAGCCATTGTTAGTAGGAATCCATCACTTAATATCCGAGCACACGACTTAGAATATGCACACGACTGGATCGCTAATATCCATTTTTCCTGTTAGGTTACCGAACCTAATCATGTAAATCAATTCTCATTCAGTTGAATTTTCTCCATTTGCCCCATAATGCACATGATGCACGTGATGTTATATGTACCATATTAAACATATCCAACCCATACGGGATCCGACTTCATATATTTTCATAGGTCCAACCCACACGGGGTTTCGGGCATACTCATACCTCTTATCGTCATGAAATATTTTTATTTTATATTTATTTGAGCCTTATTGATTGTTAATTATGTTATTTGGGTGAGAGGAATGGAAATTAAGCAAGTATGAAGTAAAAGTGATGAATTTCGAGTGACCGAGTGAATTACACGGGCAAAGACACGCCCGTGTGGGAGGCCGTATAACTCTCAACTCGAAGAAAAATATATTTCTTCATTACACGGGCAAAGACACGCCTATGTGAGAGGCCGTGTAACTCTCGACTTGAAGAAAAATACATTTCTTCATTACACGAGCAAAGACACGCCCATGTGAAAGGCCGTGTAACTCTCGACTTTAAGAAAAATATATTTTTTAATTACATGAGAAAAGATATGCCTGTGTGGGAGGTCGTGTAACTCTCTAACTTCAAGAAAAATGCATTTCTTAATTACACGGGAAAAGACATGCCCGTGTGGGAGGCGGTGTAACTCTCCGACTTCACGTTTGCTCAAGAAAACCCTAAAATTTCATTTTTCTCTCCTTCCTACTCCATTTTATTCATGCCTAGACAAGTTCCAAGTTCGCCCATCATGTTTTGATCAACCACACAACCTAACCAACACAACTAAGCCAACAAACACCTCATAACCTATACACAAGCTTAATCAATTACAATCATATCAATTGAATAGCATGAAGCATCAAAGAAACTTACTTACATAGATATTCCATAATAACAAACAATCCTATGCCAAACAAGCATGATAAGACCAACACCTCAATACCATACAACATAATTGGAAGCTTAAGAAAATACATCAATTTTCATGGAAGGATCAAATAAATGACATAAACAAAAACCCACTTACCTAGTTTGGATGAGGTTAAGTTCCTTTAGCTTTTCTTTCCTTTTTCCTTTCTTTTTCCTTCTCTCTTTCTTTCCTCTCTTTTCTCTCTCTTTTTCGTTTTTCTCTTCCTCACACTTGGTTTTTCTTTTATCCTTTGATAACTACTAGTTTTTCCAAAATGTTAGCCATTCCCTCTCTTTCTCTATATATATGTGTCTTTCATTTCCTTGCATTAAATAGGTCTATATATGTCTTGAATTAATTAGGCAAAATGTAAAGTAATTTGGTGAGTCATGGTGAAGGTGGCGGGTTTGTGTGCAAGTTGGGTGAGTCGGCTCTCTTGCATTTAATGAAATGGCTTAGGTGTCCTAACTAAGGGATTAGACTAATTAAATACCCCAATTAACTTAGCTTTAAGTAATTAATATATTTCCTTCATAGATTTTCATAAATTCCCCCTCTAAATTCGAAAATTCTCGTCCCTTCCATTATGATGTTTTCCAAGAAAAATATTCCTATATTCCTAAAATTTTATACACATCCTTATTTCCCTTGTATATTATGTTCCAATTACTTAATATATAACGAAGTTGTAATTAATTAATTTGTTTGAAACTTCATCCTAAAATTCTCACATAAGTACTAATTAACCATCATCATCAAATCGTTAAAATGACACTTACAATTGCACTCGTACTTAATGTGTATTTACGTGAATATTCTAGCATATAAATATATGTCTCATTAAAGATTTTCACGGGGGTTACACTAGCTCCAATCAGTAGCCTCTCCTTAAGTCAATTTCCCTTTAGTCAAGCCATTGATCATGTTGATCTAGCAACTCCTCATTCCACCAATATAGCCATCGGATCTTTAGCCATTCGATCCACTCCGATAGCTATTTGCTAAATTTCTAACCATCCGATCTAACTGCAGAGCCACTTAGACCAGCCACCGGTTTAGCTAAAATCTCAACCATTCGATCCATCATATTTGTTTAATCTTCATGCTAGCGATAGTCGTTCATTCAGTAGCCATTGTCCAAGTCATTAGTGCTCGATCTAGCTCCTCTACCAAATCATGCTATAATAGGGATAAACATGCTATCATCGAAAGATGTGGAATGCGATAAAAGAAGATCAAGTCTAAAAATGTCTATGTTAAGCCTGTTTGACATATTGAGGGCTAATGGTTTTGAAAGAAGCTTGTTGAGTCTTAGGATATCACCAATGTCGAGCAATTTTGCAAATTCCATAAGGTGAGGGGGTATGATGTTGATGATTATCATAAGTTTCACCGTGAAAATTTAGACCATGTTAACATTAAGGACTTTAAGGATAGTAAAGAATGAAACAGAGCTTTAGGTGGATACTTTAACCTTAAATTTTTAGAATAAGTACTCAAAAGTAATTAGATATGAATGAACAAAACCGATCCTATGAAGCTAATTTTGAAAGCTCCTACTCTTACGAATGCTAATTATAGAGCCACCCCTCATAATTATAGGTGTTCTCTTCTAATCGATAAATGGAGTGCTATGATGAAGATCTCTTTTAATGGAGTAATTGGTATAGGAGGAGTTACACGTTTAAAGAGGTGTTTTACTTTAGAAAAATTGAGGATAACATAGGGAAAAGACATCAAGACTACTCATTTGAACTCTATAATAAACAAACCCATGAATGAGAAAGAAGTAGTAGAGTGTTTGAAATTAATGAAACACAACGAGTATAGTGTGCTAGATGAGCTAAACATGACCTATGCTTGTATTTCTTTACTAGCATCGATACTTAATTCAAAGCCCCATCGTAAACCACTCTAGAAAGTTCTTAATGAAGCATATGTTCTATAAGATATCACCTTCAAATTAATGAAACATCTAATGGATAAAGTACAAGCTACTAACTACTTATACTTCATAAAGGATGAGTTGGGACTTAAGGGCACTAGGCATAACAAAGCCTTGTACATTACTCTCAAGTGCAAGAATTATATGATAGTAAAAGAGTCGATTAATAATGAATATATCCTCAACATGCTATCGAAATATATGTTAGACAATTTGCCAATCGATCCCTTCTATATGAAGCCGAATAAGATGATGGCATAGGCATATAATGGTATGCCTTGATAGGTCATTGGTGATATAGACATGGATCTTGACATTGAACCCTATCAATTTTCAAACCATCATGCAAGTAATTGATATCCGACTTACCTATAACATCCTATTAAGAAGGCTTTGGATTCATTCTATTGGTGCTTATTACATCTTCACTAGACCAAAGGTTAAAGTATATAGCCGAGTGGGAGGTTAGTTATTATGAAGGTTGAGGAAGTAGTGGTTGTGGTCAAACATGTATCAATCCCATACATTGAGACGAGATAGAGCACGTGATGAGGACTTACACACCTTTAAGGTGGTGAATGCTTGCGTTGGTCCCTAGAATTCTTAGAAAAGAAGATGCGGGTCGTCAAGAATTGTGAAAATAGCAACTAAGTAAATGATAAAATATGAGACATATCCATTTAAGGTGAGTAGTGATTTGTCGAGGTCGGGATCCATATGAAATCAAGACATAGAGACCAATATTTTGGCCTAGATTTTAAGCCATCTAGAAAAGACTATCGGAAAATGATGAAGTAGAAATGATAAAAAAAAGACTTATATTGAGGGACGTGACCTAAATAATAAGAAGATCGATATCCCTCATATCTATGTCACTTTTTCAAAACCTTTGTACATGGCTCATGTAAATGATGAAGACTTGAGTTTGGATCGATTGTTCAAAGACAAGGTAGTGAATACTCTAGGATTTGAAGAAGTTAATAATAGAGGCTAATCTATCCAATCAATGCTAACCTTAACTAGTGCAAGTATAATGATTCCGCCTCAACTTATAATCAACACACTAGGAGATACCTTTGATCTTGATCAACTTGTTCGTAAGTTCACCAAAAGAGAAAGGCTGCATAATTGGTTTGATGAAGAAGCACTTTCAATCTTCAAGGTTGAGTAATTTTCTTATCATGTCTATCTTTGTTCTTCAAACATTATAGTATATAAAATATTATACTATTCATTGTTATCGTTGTTTCATAATGACATTAATTATTAGGATTGTGTAAAGTTTGTTTGAATTTTGCTCTTTCTTTTTTTTATTCTTCTTTATTTATAATTTGTTTTAATTTTAGGGACAATCAATATGATCACTTCTTAAAACACACAAAATAATTATTCTAAAAATATTTGGCCCAATTTCAATAAAACTTTAATTGCAATGGTTGAAAAATAATTGGATAAAGATGATATCCGAGAATTTACTAAGTTTGTCGAGCGAGTTAAAATTATCACTTCAGCCATATAAAGAAGACCTAGAGGTGATAAATGTAAGGATTGAGGAGAGCGAGAAGGAGTTAAAGGTTGGTACCCGGATAAAGAATACAAAAAAAAGGTTGATCACCCATTTGAAGGAGTACATAGACAGTAGTTAAGTCGAGAAAGCAAGCCATTGAAATAGAAATTTAGATGAATAAGGCTAGGTATTTTGCTAAACATCAAAGATTAGATAAAAAAGCAGCGAGATATTAGGTTTTTAAAAATGGTGAAGTACCCTCAATGGGTATCAAACATAGTTATCGGGTGGAAGAAAGACGATTAAATTTGAGTGTATGTAGACTTTCATGATTTGAATAAGGCTAGTTCAAAAGATGATTTTCCATTACCCTATATTAACATCTTGGGGGATAATGCAATAAAGAACATGACTTAGGGTTTTTAAGATATAACCAAATCAAAATGGCTATGGAAGATAAAGAGAAGACCACTTTTATTACACCTTGGGGAACCTTTTACTATAAAGTCATGCCTTCGGTTTAAAAAATATTAGAGCCACCTATCGGATGGCCATGATCACACTATTCCATGACTTGATGCATAAAGATATCGAGGTGTATGTAGACGATATGATTGCAAAGTCAAAAAAAGATGAAGATCACACTCTAACCATGAGAAAGATTTTTGAAAGGGTGAAAAAATAAAAGTTGAAGTTGAACCTAGCAAAATACATGTTCAGTGTAAAATCCAAAAAACTACTTGGGTTTATGGTGAGTAAAAATGAAATTGAGGTTAATCCGGATAAAGTTAAGGTGATTCAAAGTATGCCAACACCTTTATCCGAAAAAGAAGATTAAAAGTTTTTTGGGTTGCTTGAAGTATATATCTTGGTTCATATCTTAATTGATGACAACTTGAGACCCAATCTTTTGAATGTTATGAAAAAATAATCCCGGTACATGAGATTAAAACTATTAATGAGCCTTCGATAAAATTAAATAGTACCTATAAAATCTGTATTGCTAGTACTACTAGTTTACGAAAGACCATTGATTTTATACCTAACAATGATAGAGGTAGCTATAGTTTGTATCCTAGGCTAGTGGGATGAATTATGAAGGAAAAAAGCAAGTTATCTATTACTTGAGTAAAAGGTTCATCGACTACAAGTCTCGATATAGTACGTTCGAGAAGATGTGTTATGGTTTGGTTGGTGTGCAAGAAGACTTAGATAATACATGCTTTATTACACCACATGGCTAATCTCAAAAATGGATCCACTTAAGTACATCTTTGAAAAGCCATACCTATTTAGCCTAATCATATGATGGTAAGTCATGCTAACTAAGTATGATATTGTGTATATAATAAGAAAAATAATGAAAGAAAATGTCATAGTAGATTTATTGGCGGATAACGTAATCGATAATTATGAACCTTTGAAGTTTGATTTTCTTGATGAGTCAATCATGGTTATTGACGAAGAATCTAAGCCTAGAACTAGCAAGTGGACTATGTATTTTGATGGGATAGTCAACATGATCGAAAATGGTGTCGGATTAGTCTTTATCTCATTAGATGAAAAATATTTCTCAATGGTTGTCAAGTTATAATTTAAATGCACAAGCAACATAAAAAATTATAAGGTATGTATGCACGGGTTAGAAGTAGCTTTACAAATAGGGATCTAGAAGTTAGATGTGCATGGTGATTCACTACTAATAATTTATCAAGTCAAACTAGAATGATAGATGAAAGATGAAAAGTCGAAGCCATATTAAGAGTATTTGACAAAGTTAGTCGGCTACTTTGATGAGATATAATTCAGTTATTTAGGCTGAAATAAGAATCACTTTATCGATGCTCTTACCATACTGGTTATAATGACAAAGATTAGGTATGGCATAAAGATTCATCTCATCCGTATTGAGGTTAGAAACTCTTTAACACAATCATGTTACCCGATCGAAGATTAGTTTGATGAAAAGCTATGGTACAAGGACATTAAATAGTTCGTAAAGTATAGAAAATATCCATCGGATGCTTCTAAGACTAATAGAAAGACACTCTAGATGTTGGCGATGGATTTTTATCTAGATGATGAGGTGATGTATAAAAGAAGTTTTGATATAATTCACTCATCCAGGCTGAAACAAGAATCACTTTACTCGATGCTCTTACCATACTGGTTATAATGACAAAGATTGGGTATGGCATAAAGATTCATCCCATCCGTATTAAGGTTAGAAACTCCCTAACACAATCATGTTACCCGATCGAAGATGAGTTTAATGAAAAGCCATGGTACAAGGACATTAAATAGTTCGTAAAGTGTAGAAAATATCCATCGGATGCTTCTAAGACTAATAGAAAAACACTCTAGAGGTTGGCGATGGATTTTTATCTAGATGATAAGGTGATGTATAAAAGAAGTTTTGATATAATTCACTCATCCGGGTTGAAACAAGAATCACTTTATCGATGCTCTTACCATACCGGTTATAATGACAACGATTGGGTATGGCATAAAGATTCATCCCATCCGTATTGAGGTTAGAAACTCCCTAACACAATCATGTTACCCGATCAAAGATGAGTTTGATGAAAAGCCATGGTACAAGGACATTAAATAGTTTGTAAAGTGTAGAAAATATCCATCGGATGCTTCTAAGGCTAATAGAAAGACACTCTAGAGGTTGGCGATGGATTTTTATCTAGATGATGAGGTGATGTATAAAAGAAGTTTTGATAGAACTCTGCTGATATGCTTAGACTCCATTGAAGCCAATAAAGTGATCGAAGAGATTCATGAAGGGATTTATGTAACACACACCAATGAATATATGATGGCTCATCTAATTAAGAGGTATAGTTATTTTTAGACAATTATAGAGAAAGATTGCATTGACTATGTATGAAAGTGCTCCAAATGCTAGATCTATGAGGATCGAATAAACACTCATGTAGCTCTTCATAATATGATGTTACCTTGGCCATTCGTGATGCGAGATATGGATGTTATTTGATCGATAAACCTAAAAGCTAGTAATGGTCATCGATTCATCCTAGTAGCAATCGATTACTTCACTAAGTAGGTGAAAGCTACGTCGATTGCACATGTTACCTAAAGATTTGTTCATCGATTTATGCGGAAAGGCATAATCTATTGATATGGACCCTTAGAGACTTTGATAATAAAAAATAGATAGAATTTCAATGGTAAGATGATCATGGAATTATATGAATAGTAAAAAATCAAGCATCACAATTCTTCACCGTATAGGCCTAAGATGAATGAATTCGTGAAAGCTACAAATAAGAATATCAAGAAGATCATACGAAAAATAATAGTCACATACAGAGATTGGCTTGAAGTGTTACCATTTATGTTTCATAATTATAGAATTGTATTGAGGATGTTGATTGGTGTAACTCCTTACTTGTTGGTATATGGAATGAATACGGTGATGCTTATGAAAGTAGAGATATCATCTCCGAGAGTATTAAAAAAAGTAAAACTAGATAAGTCAGAATAGACTTGAATCGAGTATGAACGAGTTAAATTTGATCAACGAGAAGTGATTAGCATCTATCCGTCACACATAGTTATATCAAAAAAGAATGGCATGGGCATATAATAAGAAAATCCATACAAGAACCTTTTACGAAGAGGATTTGGTTTTGAAAAGAGTGCTTCGATTTTAAGGGTAGATCACGGTAAGTGGGCACCTAATTATGATGGTCAATATATGGTGAAGAGAGCGTTCTCCGAAAGAGCCCTTCTCTTAATGAAAATGGACGGTGAGCTCCTATCAAAGTCAATGAATTCCGATATTGTAAAAAAATATCGTGTTTGAACATATGAAGTTTTTCTCTGTTCCATTGCGATAAAGGAAATAATCTGAATTATGGTTAAATATTTACTCGGTTTAATCATTTTGACTTTTCTTCTCTTATTTTTTTATCCATCTCGTATGAACGATTTTTTATTTTTAATTTATCAAAATAACTTATGCTATCGGAAAAGTGATCAATCCATGAAAAATGAATAAACCTTTATTGGTCTCATACGTAGCCTTGTATTTTTAATGTCATTTATAAAAAATGATAACACAAAGTAAAGACAAACTACAAAAGTGATAAGAATTTTATTAGCCCTTAATAGATGAAAAAGCCTTTTTTATGAACCTTTTTTGCAAAAAACAAAAAATAAATAAATTATAGACGACGATGATTAAAGGTTGTTTTGATATTTTTGGAGAGTAATCCACCAACGTGTAATGGTGAGAATCAAAGTATTTAGGAGTGATGGTCCGAGGGCATCAAGGATAAGTGCCCACTTATTAAAACATGAAGGTCATGTCCTTCCAAGCTATGTGAGCGAAGTGCTAGCCGACCAAAAACAAATTTGAAGGATATGTGATTAAACATATAAAAATCAGCAAGAACAGACTAACCTAAAAACCTTGAGCCTATTCAAATGGGGATGGATTACGGATAAGGGGAAGTTTATGTTTTGACGAGTAATAATTTATGTTTATTCAATGGCAGTATAGTAAGTCACTTATTTTCTCATGTATTGCCCAAGTAGAGGTCACCTTCTTGACCTCGAGAATGGTTATCTGCATTAACCAATTATTAGTGAAAGACCACCTTCTCGACCTTAGGGATTGTTGCCTATGTTAACTCGTGTTTTGAGAAAGGTACTCCACAATTAACTAGTGATTTAAGGATAGCCAGTTATCATTTTGACCTTTTTGATTGATTTTTTTATTTGTGTTATGTTTGTTTGTCATTCTTCTATGATTTCTTTACAAACTTACTATACGAGTCGACGAAAAGTTAGTTTTTTTTAATGGTTCCCCATCGTAAGCATTGTAAACAGGGACAACTATTAAGCACCTAAATTTTTTTAAAAAAATATAACGAAAAACAAAAACAAAAAGAGACTAAAAAAATATTATTGATGGATGAATAAAAAAAAAGAGAAAAAGTTTAAAATAAAACAAGCTTACAAGCAAAGGGACTAAACTAAATTTTAGTCAAAAAACCCTAAAAAATAGTATAAATACAACAATTTCTCTCTCTAAAATGGGCGACCACACACACTTTTTCTCCTTTAAAATTTTTGACCAATTGTTCTTCCACATCCGATTAGCCCAAACCAATTGGTTCAAACCGAGCCATACACATGCTTAAAACTTCGATCAACGACCAGTCCGAACCAACTCTTACCCTTTCAAAACTTCTCTAGTTGATTTCCCTCTAATCTAACCAATGATCATGTCGATCCAAAAGCTCCTTGCTCGCACGAGTACAACCATTAGATCTCCAATCGTTTGATCCACTCTAGTAGCTACTCATTTGATTTCTAACCATCCGATCTAATTGTAGCAACCACTCAAACTAGCTCTCGGTTTAGCTCGAGTCCTAACTGTTCGATCCATCATAGAAGATCGATCTCCTCTCCAAGTAGCAACCATTCGTTTAGCAGTCGTTGTCCAAGCTATCAGCACTCGATCTAGCTCTTTGAGTAGTGTCACCATGACTAATAACACTATCTAACCCCTCTAATAGCTTCAATCCAAGTAGTTGTTCTAGCAGTAGTCATCTTATAGAGATTCGATAATAGGTAGCCATCTCTTATTCTCGATTAGTCGAATATCAATCTCCATCGAGGTTGAAAAAGTTAAAACCGACCCTAATTCAACACTCAAATTCATTTTGCTTTTACTATAATAATTTATTTTTTTATTTTTTTATTTTAATATATATTAAATTTAATTCATGTTAATGCGTTTATAAATTAATCAAATCACTATTGTGTTTGTAAATTAATCAAATCGATGTTGTATTTGTAAATTAATTAAATCGTTGATGTGTCTATATATTAATAAAATTGTTATTGTGTGTGTAAAATAGTTAAACTACCGATGTGTGTATGGTTTGATTAAATTATTGTTGTATGTATGGTTTGATTAAACTACTATGGTATATATAGTTTAATTAAACTACCACTATATTTGTATGATTTTATTGATGTGTATGATTGTTGATGTGGTTGTATGGTTTGTTGTTGCTTGTGAGATTTTTGAGTTGTGTCGGTTCGAATCTCACTTTTAGCCTACTTTTTTCCAATCGTGACAACTAATTAAGTTGTGCCAAAATGTGTGATTCTTACTTTGTGTTAGTTAAAACCTTGTGTCTTGAACCATTTTTGCTAATGGTAACGTTAAATTAAATTGCTCATGTGCTAAATTTTATCCAAAAAATACAATTTTAGATCATGCTAGTTTGAACCTCATTGTTTGGGGTTTGTTTTTAGCAAATAATGATTAATTTTGACATTATCGTCAATTCATCTAAAAATGTGAATCTTGAGTCGCATTAGTTCAAGCCTCGTTTCGGATCGTAATTGGGAATTGTGATAATTAATTTGATATTATGTCGATTTTACCTAAAAATGATGACATTCAAAGTCGTGTCAATTTGAACCTAGTTATTAGATTGTTTTTGCCATTTTTATCCATTTCTTCAATTTTGTCATTTTTGTCATTTTTTTATAGATTTTGTCGTCTTTGTCATTATTTTGCTAATTTTATTTTATTTTTTTTTACCAATTTTGCCAATGTTTTACGAACTTCAATGATTTTTGTTAATTTTAACTATTTGTCTATTTTATCTATTTACCTATTTTTCCTATTTACCTTATTTGCCTATTTTATCTATTCTTCCTATATCTTATTTTATTTATTTTTTTATTTGCCTATTTTGCCTATTTTTATAGTTTGCATATTTGCATATATTTGCCTATTTTACCGTTATTTGTTTATCTCGCCTATTTTACTTATGTTGCCTTTTTTTTTTCCATTTGCCTTTTTAAAGTTTTATTTTCACACATGCCATTTTGGTTGCGCTAGCCACATATTTTTGCATACTCATCACGTTTTTTCATTTTATTTTGGGCCTATTCATTTCGGAGTGAGGATGAGGTCCCCGATCGATCAAGCCTCGAATCACTCAATTGATCGAAAAGTGTTCAAAAATAGGTATAGATCTTTATTATTAAAAAATTAGAAATCAAATCAGTTTTGCATGTAATACGGCAAAAAATAAGTCTATAAGACGAGGGACCAAATAAGATTTTGGTTGACAAAACCTAAAAAATTAGTATAAAAACATTGGTTTCCCCAAATCCTAACTAACCACTCTCTTTCTAAAAAGATTTTAGCCGGACTTTCTCTATAAGAAAATAGTCAATTTCCTCTTTTTTAATAGTTCAATGGGTCCAACTAGTAGTTGTCGATCAACCTTCACAAACAAGCACCACCTAATCCAGCTTGATCCACATAAATAGTTGGTATTGGGAAACTCAATCTAAACCAAGTAGCCACTAACATTAATTCATTTTAGTAAGCTCTTACACAATTGTTCGTCCTCCCACGCCAACCACTCGTCTATCTAACGCAACAAGCCACTCAATCCAGCTTATTCAAATTAGTGTCGCTCACTAGCTCGATCATTGTCATCCATCATTATCAATCATAATAGTCGACTAGCAACCATCGTTCATCGTTGTCAAAACTAACCCACACCAAGTAGCCTACCTTACCTATAACAACTAACTACCGGTTAGCCTTGCTAGTAATCCTAATTTGCTTTAAATTGATAGCATTATTCAATCAAGCCACGTCTCTTTATTCGCCAACAATAATAGAAACTTCAGCCACTATATCATTTTTTGTGGCATCCGATAATAGCATGTTTACTCTCTCATTAGTGACATGATTTGGTAAGGGATTAGAATTTATGTTTAGAGGGTTTGAAGAATCTTCAAATACAATCAAACCTTGATCAACCAAATTTCATACCCTTTTTTGAAGCCTATATAATTTTTAATATTATGACCATTGACACCACTATGATATTTGCACCTCTCTTTTGGCTTGCACCAATATGGAAATAGTGGTTAAAGTGGAGTTGGTGTCCCAAGAGCCACTTAGTTCATAGTTCCAAGGTGCTTGAAGAGATCACCAAACGATATGATAAGTGACAACAATATGTCATTGAAATTTCCCTTATTGGTATTTCTCAAAAAGTTTTAATTCGATAGTCTTGGTTGATTATTGAATTATTATGGGTTTGAGTAATATGTTTGGGCTAATATTAAGGTAAGGTACATGTGTGAACGGTTTGGTAAGAATTGTTTAGTGTTTGGTAAGGATTATATAGCATTTGGTATTGTGGGAAGACTGGTGTTTGGGTCGTTAATCCAGCTATATTGGTCGGATGAGCATTTATAGCAATCATAAACTATACAAATTGGATTGGACATGTTTTTTTACGGGATGAACTAATTGTTATTCGTCAAAGAGTTGGTCCCTCACTTTTTAGAATTAGAAGGAGATTCTTCTTATGTATCTCTAAGTCTTTTCTTTGGCTAAAGTTACTCTTCTTGTATCTAAATTTTATACGGTCGACTATTCTTCTCGAATTAAGGGCTTGTTCAATCTAATCAAGCAGTAGACACTATCTTAATAAAGTTAAGCCATTACTTAGTAGATAGTCGTAGTATATAGCCTTTAAGGTGTTGATAAAAAAAGTAACTAGTTCTTTTTCAAGAAGGGGTAAGTGAATTTGAGAAGTCGTTTCTCACCATCGTCGAGCATATTCCCTTATGGATCTTTTAGGCTCTTTTTCATAGATCGTAGGCTTGATCCGTCAAGTGTTATCTCTTAATTAAACTTGTACTCGCCTCATGAATATATCTACTAAATCCTTTCACCTCTTGATGTTGGTTTGGTCTAGATCAATAAACCAACTAAGAGCAAACCCATCAATAGCTTATCTATGCCTTCAATAGCTTTCAAGCATTCCTCAATGTCTCGTGAGCTTATTAGCTTCAAGTTCGAGGTTATATTTTCCTTAGCCAACTCCTTAGTGGTGAAGTTAGTCATTGTTATCACCGATGCTTGGATAGTTTAAGGCAATACAAAAGTAGGGTTTGAAGATCTAGAAGTAAACTCATATATACATCTTGGTATAGGATGATTGGCATGATTCGGTTTGAAGATCTAGAAGTAAACTCATATATACCTCTTGGTATAGGATGATTGGCATGATTAGTGGTACCAACAAGCTCTAAATGAGGCATATCAAAATCTAGTACTAGAGCGGCAATTTGGATGATTAGTGATGGCATGGTAGTGAGCACTTCTATAAAAATAGATGACCGACCAACTTCTCTTTGGATGAAAATCTCTAAATACATGTGATTTTACGGACGTTGCTCCAACAAAGCAATAAACCTAGCAACCTCTCCTTTCAATGCGTCTATCTCTTTCTCGGTGATTTTGTTCGAGCCGAGCTCTTTCTTCGTTTTTCATCATTTCTCTTATCCTAGTATGGTAAATGCACGAGAAAAGTGTAGTTTTGGCATGTCAACCTATATTTCTATTCGGATAGAAGATAATAAACATAAGGTATAACTAATTTATTAAAAATAAAATGACACTCGAGACTCGAATATGAAATAGCCTTCATGTGGCAATGATAAAAGAATCCAATCGTTAATTTTTTGACATTTTAAAATTATGCTAAATTAGCTTAAAGATGAAATTGGGTTTCATCGGTAATGTTTGGGATATTCCGATTGAGTTTGGATATCTCTTTAATATTCAAACATTATAGAAATTAGACTTAACTCCTCTTATCACCCATTCCGAAACATTTATGGCTAAATTGTTTAGTTAAGGTATCAATACACTTGACTTACCTAATGAATTTACTTAGGAGTTATGATTCTAAGGTTTGGTTATAAGTCATTATGTGAACATGATAGGATCTATCGAGGTCTAAAACGAGGTCTCTTTCAGCCTCGTGAATCATAATAGAATCATTGGGGTCACCAAATGCGACGAGGGATAAGTATGAAAAATCATTAGTTATCCATCACACAATGGTGACTAGCAAAAAGAGTTGAGATTTTATGAGTATTTACTAGGGATGAAACCTATCGAACACCACTACTACCTCCCCAAGTTCCGAGGCAAGTGTATGATATACATAAAAAAAGTAACAATAAGTGTAGTATCCGTATAAGTATCATTCCATATTCAGTCCTAAAACATAAATAAAGATACAACCTAGGCTAAAAAAAACTAAAAAAAGGCGGAAACAAAAATAACATGCAAACAATGGTAAACAAAAAGCATGAAAAAACATAGGCAAATATGTCAATTGGTATATAGGTAGAAAAATTCATCACATATCAAAAATCAAATTCAAAAAATTTATACAAATCCTAACCCCGAATATGTATCCCCATTAGAGTCATCATTCTATCACATGGCGACATCGAAGCAAAGCGACAATTTTGGCAAATAGGGAAACGGGAAAAAAAGGATAGAGTCGCCACCAAGTAATTTGGTTACTAAGAAACCATATGATTGGTCTATTTAGAGTTCTAGTTAAGGGGTTTGTTACGTGTATGGAAGATTAAAAAATCATTGTACCCTATCCTACCTAAAGCAAGCTACATTGCACACAAATATGACTTGATTTTTATTTTATTTTTTATGATGAGAACCTTTGCCTATTTCTAAATTTTTTTCAGTCGGGTGAGTAATTCGGGACTTGATCGATCAAAGGTTTTAACCTCACTCTAGGATATAATAAATCTAAAATTAAAAATCACACAATAGATATGGTGAAAGTATGTATAAGAAAATGGCAATGATAGTCCAAAAATAGAGTTTTATCCGACACAACTTTAAATTCCAAATTTTCGAGCAAAATCAACAAAATCATTGAAATTAGCAAAAAAATATATGAAAATAGGGTTCGGATTGACAAAACTTCAAATTCCAAAATTTTAAGAAAAATCATTGAAATTGGCAAAAACGATTTAAAAATAGGATTCGAACCGGCACGATTCAAGAATAACATTTTTTTAAAGAAAAATTGGCGATAGTGTCAAATTATTCATCACAATCGACAAAAATGGTAAACAAAAAAAAACCACGACTTGAGAATCACATTTTTAGGAAAATTGGTGATAATATCAAAATTAATCATTACGATAAAAAAATGACCTAAAACGGGGTTCAAACTTACATGACTCAAGAATCACATTTTTAGCCAAATTGGCAAATGAGTGATTTGATGTTACCATTGAAAAAAATGGTCCAAAAAATGAGGTTCGACCAATACAATTCAATCACATAGGCAACAACAAGATAGTTACGGAATAATCAATCCTCTATTCCTCCTCAATTTTACCTAGGGTCTCCGATTCTTTTTACGAGCTCGATATACTATGTTGTATCTTAAACACATCAATCAAATAATCACAGTAGTAGTTTAATTTATTTACTATCATACCGATACAAATTAAATTTAATACGGATTAAATTTAAAGATTAAGAATAAATTACTCACTAAAAAAGACTAAAAGGTCGATGAAAATTTTTTACTGTCAAAATGAATCTTTCAAGGATAAACATCAATCTTATTGGATAAGGATGAATGTTTTAAAGATAAACATCAAAAGCTCACATGTAAAATAACTCCTAATCCTTGAAGGATTAGGAAGCAACGAGCATAAGTCCAATTAGGATTTATTTGCCGCCTCTTTCCTTGTACTTGGAGGATAAGGAAATTCTCTTCCTATAAATAGGAGGAGAGGTGCAGCATAAAAAGAGTTTTTGAGAGAGAAAATTGGGCACACTAAGAAAATTAAAAGGGACACACGGCTGAAATAAAATTAGGAGAAAATTATTTTCTCCTTAACCCTAGCACGTCATCTCCTTTCTCTTCTCTTTAGGTTCTCGCAAACTTGTCCGGATTAGATTTTTATAAGAAACATTACACAAATCGGAAAAGATAGAGCTAGCACTTTACCAATTTTGAGTGCTTCTTTATGGGTGCTTGGATTGCGTGGATCATCAATAGAAGTCGGACACTTGAATAGCTTTTCTGCTAAAGAATTTAGATCTACGCTAAAAGAGGTAATTCTCTAATCATTGCTTTAATTCATATATAGTTAGTTAGTTGATTCAACGGTATGATCTTGGCCTTTTAAGATGGAGAAATTTTTTTTGTTTATTCCGCACTTCCATAGGATGCATAATCCTTTAATATAAGCCTAAAATCTAAAATAGAAACATACTCCATCTATTTTTTTAAAAGCAATATAGCTCATAAAAAAATGAAGGAAAATTCCAATAATGATATATATATATATATATATATATATATATATATATATATATCAAAGCCATGTGTATGTGAGGGTTGTATGTTTATTGTTTATACTCGTTTATGTTTAGATTCTATTAAAGAACTAGGGGTATAGACAATTGAGTTGGTGTGGCGTAGTAAGTCCTTAAGATTAGGCATAATTTCGGAGGAATCACCTTCATAACATGCGTATCCCATGTTCCAAACCATAATCTAGTCATGGATTCTATATTCTATAGATCTACCTCCTTTACGAATTCTTCCGCTTCGATTCTTCTAAATCAAAAAAATAATTAATAGTGCAGAGTATGTGATTGAAGATTTTGAAAAACAAATTGATGATTGGACAATACCTAAAGTTTACAAAGATGAAATTTATAAAAACTCAAAATATAATCTTTTCAAAACCGATTTTACTATCAAAACTAAGGAGAGGATATTCAACTTTTGAAACCCTTTGAAACTATTCACCTCTTCTCTTCAAAATCACAGAGATAAAAATTTCAAATACATTCATATCGGTTTAGTTCAAGTAGGAATTAAATCACTTACAAAAGAATGATTGAACACCTCAATCCCGACAGATCCTTAGAGACAATAGGTTTACCAATTTTTAGGATTCTCTACTTAGCTCTATAGAATCCAGTTTATGTAGTGGACCAATAACTTTTGACTCGTTACCCAAACTTCATAGTCTCCTTAAGTGAAAAAAACATTCGGAGTCCTTAATACTCCAAATCAAAACCCATAATTATAAAATGATGGAAGGATCAATCCTAGTAGCATTGATAACAAGAATCCATTATAAGGTAATGAACTATACCTTTGCCTCCAAACACAAAAGACAATCAACCAAGGGAGAAACCCTTCTCCTACAAACGGATCCGACCGGATCCAATACCGTCATCCCCAAACCTATTAAGTGGAAAGACATAGTCATACCAAACGAATGGATCTTAGAAGGTATAAGCCAACCCGAATCTCTACGAATTCTAGATATTCCAAAACCCAATACACAAATTAGGTCTATAGCTCAATATTTGGATGAGAGTGTTAGTCTCTCGTTTGATAGAAAATTTACCGAGTGGTAGATTTTCTAATGTTGCCTCTAGTTCTCAAACTTTTGACTTAGGTAGAATTTCGAAATTCCTCTCATCATAAATTTACCAAATACTAGGAGATATACGAACTTAGAATAAGGTCTACCATTCCCTAATATACATCATAGGTTTTCAACTTCGATATTCCAAATTTCGTTTTACAAAATGTTGATTATTGTACAAACATCCCAAAACCCGGATATACAAACCAAGATGGTTCTCCCCTTCATCTCCTACTCGCATCTGCTATCACCGAAAATATTACAAATGAATGTAATGCTTTGTCGATGATGTATTTAAAGTAGATAAAAAATATCCGCATGATAATTTTTATGCAAAACATAATTCGAAAAAAAATTTGGTTCTTAAAAACCTTTCTTGACAACAAGAAAGAGATTCAAAATGAATTTTATAAATTTGTGAATATGCACAAAGTTCATATATTATTTTTTGATTGGTTTGAGATATATGCTTGTGAACATGATATCTCTTATCCATTTATTAAAACCCCGAACCCCGTGACTACTAGGAACAAAACTCCCAATTGGGAAGTAGAGGGAAAGACTATCCAGTCCGAACACCCTCCTCCTAAGAAGCTTACTTTCTCTCACGGAGAAGCCAAAATAGAAGCTTGCCCTTACAAAATCCTCAAGGATGATGGCTTTGTCAACATCCAAAACATTGTTCAACGGAATGATTTTTTAAATGCCAACCTCCAAACCATAGGAAAACAACTAGTTAGGATAGAAAACTATATCCGGAAGACAGCTTATTTCACCCTCAATATCACTAGAAATCGCCGAAGATAAAAAACTTAAGAACCCAGCTTTTAAGCTATTCCGAGTTTCTAGGACAAGTTAGCAACAAATCCAAACCAACAAACCTGAGTTTTTAAAAGCCATTAAAGACTAGTTTAGCAAAATAGAAGTTTCCTCTATAGGAACCTCTAAACAAGTAGCACCCGAGAAACCTTAATCCCGTAGTGTCAATGTGTTAGACCAAAACTCGGAGATAGAATCTGTCTTTGAAATTAATAAACTCCATTGAAAAAACCCTCCGGCAATAATCACCGCCCTGGACATAGGAGCAATGCCAAACAAGTTAGCTCAACCTAGGTTTAATGCCTCTTCCATTTACGAATAAAACATTGACGAGCTCTCGGAATATTATATTCTTAGCTTACTCCAACGAGATGACCATAGCAGCTAACACCTACAAAACCCAAACCGTAACCCTAGACCGCACCATAGTAGAACTCCTTATTGTCGATTTTTTAGGCCGATTAAAAGGATGGTGGGATTACCATCTCACCGCCCTACAACACCAAGAAATCCTAAATTCCATACAAATTGATCAAGAAGGAGTCCATATTTTAGATGATTTAGGCGAACCAATTCAAGATGTTGTGTCAACCCTCATCCCGACTATTTTCCTTCATTTCATTGGAGACCCTTCATACCTAAAAGATAAAAATGTTGAACTTTTAAGTAATCTTAGGTGTAAAAAACTCAATGCTTTCCAATATTACAAAACCACTTTTCTTACCGCAGTCATGCTTAGAGAAGATTCTAACCAACCCTTCCGGAAAGAAAAATTCCTTGCAGTCTTCCAATCCTCCTAGGTGAAAAGGTTAGAACTAGAATTAAGGATGCCTTTGATGACCAAATTCCTTATGACCAATTAACCTATGGAGAGCTTATTAGTCTCACTCAAAATGAAGGACTCAAAATTTTCAAGACCTAAAACTTCAAAAACACCTTAAGTGAAAAATGAAGACAACCGGACATGAATTAGGTAATTTCGTAAACAATTCGATATTTCCACCTCAAAACCCTCGGGATGTAAAAATAACCGTGATAGTAAAGCCCATAGAAAACCCTACGTAAAGCATTATCGTCACCATAAAGGAAAGCCCAAAGAAGTAGAACCCTTCTACAAAAAGCCTTTCCAAAAAAGCCCAAGAAACCTTTTAGAAAAACCAATTTAGGCCAAAGCCCAAAACTAATCAAAGGGACTTTACTCGTTATAAATGTAGACATAAAGACCACATTTTAAAATATTATAGGATGAATATCGAGCTTCAAGAATTATAACTAGATGAAGAGGTTTTCAATAAAATCTCTGCCTTGTTGATTGAGTCATTTGAACCTTTAGAAGATTCTGATAGCGAAGAAACCTTTCAAGTAGATGAACTCATTACCTCGTCTAGTTCAAACCTTAGTTTAGACGAAGAGCTCGAACCTAGTATAAAACAGGTAAATATATTAACCAAAGACCAAGATCTTATCCTCGACATTATCAAACGTGTTAAAGATCCTAAATTATAGAAAGAATATTTAGACGGACTCTTAAAGTCCGCCTAAGACAAACCTAAAGAAAAACCAAAACCCTCAATCCTACATTCTATTGGTACTAGTACCTATAACCTTACAACTATACTAGATAGGATGAAGAAACCTAAAAAACATACGACCACCATACAGGACTTTCAATCCAAAATCAAAACCATCAAGTCCGAGCTTAAGGAGCTCAAAGAAAAACAAGCCGAAAACTCGGTCTTTTACAAATCCTCCTAGAAAAATAGGTAGCAGAAGAGTCGACTCGCCTTTGAAAGCCCTAGAGAAAACCAAGAGTTACAAAACCTTGAACGTGTTCCAAAAGATTTCCTTTTTATGCTTAGAGAGGTTACTTCTAGGAAATACTTGATTAAGATAACTCTTTTTTTCCAAAATAATTTCAAAATAGATACCATTGCTTTATTTGATACTCGGTGCTGATTTAAATTGCATTAAGTTAGGCATAGTCCCAAAATGATTTCACACGTAAATCTAAGAAAAACTTTCCGTAGTAAATAATTTTAAAATGACCATTAAAGGTAAGACATAAGCTTTTGTGGTCAATGGAATTACTCGCCATAAAAACTCATTTTTTGCTTGTTGAAGATATGCATCATATGGTAATTTTAAGAACACCTTTCATAAATCTTATAACTCCTTATAAGGTATGTAATGATTGCATCTCTTTCAAAACTAAACAAACAAAACTTGTTTTCTCATTCATCGAAAAACCTAGAACTAGAAATCTTAATATTATAAAAACATGCTTTATTTATAATTTTAAGATTAATGCTTTGAATGTTGGTAAACAACAACATTTTCTCGCATTTAGTTCAAGATGTTTTTTTACAAAAAATCTAACGACGATTACAAAATGATTTTTTGAAAAAGAAAATTTCTAATTTTCAAAACCTATTAGAAAAAGAAATCTGTTCTAATTTACCAACCGCCTTTTGGAATAGGAAATAATATAGTGTTAACTTAACCTATGACAAAGAATTTGATGACAAACAGATTCCTACCAAAGCTAGACCTATCTAAATGAATGCCGACCTTGAAAAACACTATCGGTTAAAAATTTAGAATTTAGAATCCAAAGGTCTTATCCAAAAATTCCAATCACTTTGGTCTTCAGTGCAGCTTTCTATGTTAATAAAAATTCCGAGATAGAACGAAGTACTCCTAGATTAGTGATCAATTACAAACCCTTGAACAAAGCCTTAAAATGGATTAGGTACCCTATTCTTAATAAAAAAGACTTGTTATAAAAATTAAATTCTCCCTTTGTGTTTTTCAAGTTTGACACGAAGTCGGGTTTCGGCAAATCCAAATCCATCCTAAGGATGGATACAAAATTGCTTTCGAGTGTCCCATATGGTCAATATCAATGGAATGTTATGCCTTTTGGTCTAAAAAATGCACCCTCCGAATTTTAGAGAATTATGAATGATATATTCCATCCATATTCACAATTCCGCATTGTTTACATAGATGATGTTTTAATATTTTCAAATTTCATTGATCAGCATTTCAAGCATTTGAAAACATTCTTCTATGTTGCAAAACGGAATGGTTTAGTAGTTTCCAAACCTAAGATTTCTCTATTTCAAACCAAGATACGTTTCCTAGGTCACTAAATTACCCAAGGAACCATTACCCCAATAGAGAGATTTTTAGAATTTGCTAATAAGTTTCATGATAAGATTCTTGACAAAACTCGGCTATAAAGATTCCTAGAAAGTCCGAATTATGTTTTAGATTTACGTCCAAACATTAATCGTATTGCAAAACCCCCGCATGACAAGTTAAAAAAAAAACCAGTTCCATGGTCTTATGAACACACTAGGATAGTTCAACGGATTAAGAAACGAGTCTTAGAAATCCCTCGCCTTCATCTAGCGGACCCTTCTCTACCAAAAATTATAGAAAAGGATGCTTCTAAATTAGGGTATGGTGGGATATTAAAACAAGTGTCCTCGGGTCAAGAAAAATTATCCAGTTCACTTCAACGACATTGGACTAATTGTGAACAAAATTATTCTACTATCAAGAAAGAAGTTCGAGCATTGTCATGTGCATTCAAAAATTTCAAAGTGATTTGCTAAATTAAAAATTTCTTTTACGCATTGATTGTAAATCTGCAAAAGAGGTTTTATAAAAAGATGTCCAAAATATTGCATCAAAATAGATTTTTGCCCGATGGCAAGCAATCCCGAGTGTTTTTTATTTTGAAATAGAATTTATTAAAGGAGAAAAAATTATGTTCCCGATTTCCTAACTCCGTGAGTTTCGCAAAATAGGACATGGTGCCCCCCCCAAAAAAAAAAAAGGAAAAAAAAACCCTTTCCAAACCAAAAAGCCTCTCCTCAAAACAAACCCAAACACTAGCCCAACCAAAACTCTTAGCCTCAGCTTGACCCATCATTCCTTGGGCGTAAATGGTTTCAAAACTGGATGAAACTCCTAAAGCCCAGCTTTATTGAAACTTAGGTCCAAAATCTCACAAATAAGCCGTAACTCCTTCTAGCCCTACAAAAACTCTCGTGTATGACTCCTCAACCTCGTTTCAAAAATAGAGAAAGGTTCTTCCTCTCGTAAAACCCCTTTCTCAAGAATCTCACCATTCTTTAAAAATTCTTTCTCAAAATATTTCACAAAACACTCAAATCATTTTATCAAAAAACAAAACTAAAAAATATGAGTCCATGTATTTCTTAAAAAATGCTTCCCAAAACATTTTTATTGTCGAAGATGGGTTTTACTATGATGACCCTTTTAAGATAGTTTAAAAATTCTTTGGTTCTAGTTGACACTTCAAACCTTAGGATTTATCCAAAACACAATCCTACTACATGGCCATCCTAGAAACAATAGCCTCGACAGTTTTCAAACACCATCCTACTCCGGACAATTTAGAAACCGCCTATTCAACTCCGTCGTATCCTAAAAATCATCCATCCTCTTGATTGGGGACATGATCTTTCAAAACCAATTACCTTCCCAGTAAACTTTAAAACTACTACTAAACACTCGTCTTACCTACTCATATTGGAATTATCAAGAAGCTTGGTTTAATACCCCTTTCTTACAAAACAAAAGAGGAAGCCACTCCCGGCTCTTCTATTTTGATACGAAGTCGATACCTCAAAAATTCCTATGTGGTTCCTCCAATGGTGGAATTACTTTGGTTCCATTCCGAAATACTTATCCCAACTGTTTCTAAAAGCTACAAACTCTTCCAAACAAATCATAACCCCTTAGAAAAAGAAGAACGTTTTACCCCCTTTTTCTTTTCTCGTACCAAGTTCTTTTTACCATGGGTTTGTTCTTGGTATTATGATGTCAAATATCGGGATACTACCCCGATCCTAACCGGGAGATTCAAAGTCAAATGGTGGGATGCTTTCAATGTTCCCTCCTCACTCGTCAAAAGCCTCGGTGGAACAATGGCTCACAAAACAAAGCTCGTTCAAACCCGAGCTTGGCCACTTCAAGCTTTCCGGCCTAAAAATCCTTTCTACGGCCAAGTTAGCATCATAAAAATCGAAGAAGAATACTTTGCAATCATGTCACAATTACTGCAAAGTAGGTCGAATCTTTCCAAGTAGCGATTCAGAATCGAATTAGAACCCGTCATAAACTCGGGTGACGACAATGAAGATGACTCGCTTTAGAATTTTCCCTCATGTACATCACTTATAAGTTACGGGAACAACATTACTTTCGGTGTCTTACTCGCTCATCCATATGTGAAGACACCGTTCAAGATAAAACAAAATTACTTTCGATGTCTTACTCGTTCATCCATATGTGAGACATTGTTTAAGACAACTTTCTCTTCTATATAAGAAAACTCATTTCTCATTTGTAATAAGAGTGTGTTTCTTTTAGGCCATTACTTAGAACATTGTTTTCTCCGTAACATTGTTCTCTTGTAATCCCTTAGACATATTCAAATCAAAACAACAAAGAAATCAAATAAATTCCTGTGTACTCTTGCTTATCAAAAACTCGTAAGTGATTTTATCAATAAATGAAATTCTTACTTTCACTTTCCGTCTTGAGTCAAAGGTATATCGACTGAAAACCAATAACAAAACCTTTAGGGACTCGTTCGGTCCTATCGAGTGGTTTAACCTTTGGTCACAATGCAACATACCTAGAGTCCGTTTTTAAATTTCCCGATTTAAATCGTTATTCGTTTAATTACCCGCATAATTAATGGCGGGCTCTACCGCCTTTGAATCTGCATTTTAATGGTCGGCTCTGCCGTCCAATTTCTATTTTCTTATTTTCAATTTTGTATTTCAATTTATTTCATTTCATACCTACATCATTCATTTATATTCCTGGAAAATAGATGGTGAGATTTTGGACCTAAGTTTCGACATACTCGGGCTTTAGGAGTTTCATCCTGTTTTGAAACCATTTTTGCCCAAGGAATGATTGGTCAAGTCGAGGCTAAGAGTTTTGGTTAGGCCGGTGTTTGGGTTTGTTTTGAGGAGAGGCTTTTTGGTTTGGAAAGGGGTTTTTTCCCTTTGTTTTTCTAAGGCATCATGTCCTGTTTTGCGAAACTCACGGGTTAGGAAATCGAGAACATAATTTTGTTATATATATATATATATATATAGGGTTATATAAAAAACAAAAAAACAATATAACATATAAAAAAGAAAATTATAAAGGAAAAAACAATAACATACAAACTGGAGGTAGAAGAATCAAAATCATGGTCGAACCTGGAGGGTATTTTTTTTTTCCTGAAGAAGAACCCTTAAAATAGAGAGGCAATTAGGAGCAATAATAGCAAACGAAGTAGAAAATAGAAAAGGGGATCTAGTTTCTAAGACCAACTAAATAGGCTACCAACGAATCATAAAATGGTCATAAAAGAATAAATAATGAAATCGCATGAATAAATAAATGAATAGACGAAGAAGTTGATTGAAGAGAGAAAGAAAATGATGAAATGGGACCGAGAATCATTAAAAAAAAAAAGTAAGAATGAAGCACATAAGCTAGAAGCATTAAAAGCTCTAGCAAGGCAAAATAGAAAATGATGAAAAAATGAAAAGAAGAAGAAGAAGGAAGAAGGTGATCGAAGAAAGAAAGAAAATGATGAAATAGGATGGAAAATTATTAAAAAAACAAGCAAAAAGGAAGCATACAAGCCAAGAGCATTGAATGCTCTAGCAATAAAAATAGAAAATGATGTAAAAAACATTGTCATAAAAAAGACCAAAAGAGTAAGCATGTCATCCATCAACTTGCGAAGGAGAAATTAAAAAGTAAAACGCACCATGAACATATAAATTGCACGACCAACAAAAGGCATCATGAAGATCGAACGGCCAAGAACAGGAGATGATGAGGTCACATATGAAAAAAAGGGAAAAAAAGAAAAAAAGACCGAAGAATGAAATCGGATAACGACGAACAAACATGATAAATGATTAACTGGTCGAGACTCAAGAAAAGGAGAAGCACAATGCGAATGTGTCTTTGTCTGCAGATCCATTTGAGTTTGGATAAACAATGCGGGAACAAGTAAACCTCCACTTCTTTTAATTTATCTTGTTAATATGTAATAACATAATGCAAATGAACACAACGAGACTTAAGAAACTACAGGATTAGAGATTCACTTTTCCAAGCCAAATATTGCTAAAAATAAGTGAGATTGTTGGAAAATCCAAAGGAATATGTGTCACTTATTATTTTTATTTTTCTTTCATAAGAATTTTTCCATTTAAATTTCTAATCTATGAATTGTTTCATTTAAGTTTTCAGTAAGACAAATTTACTTTCCTCCATGTAATGAACTAATTTGTGACTATATTATGATATTAAAACCTGAAAATAACTTGAGTGGTTTCTTTGATTGTTTAATATCTTGTTATTTATGTATTTTTTATTATTACATTTTTTATTATTTATATTGTTCTATTGTTATTATTAATTATTATTATATAAATATAAATACATATGTTAGCTAATCATCACATAGAATTTTATGAGTTGCTAACAATTCAAACTCATGTGTGTAGGTGATATGTGATAAAAATAGTTGAGTTTTTTATTTTTCAAGGAAAAAAATCTTAGACGCATGGGTTGATCTAAATCCGTCCAAACTTGATGGGTTAGGATTAGAGCAATGTGTTGATTTGAACTCAAATAAAATCCAAACACGGGACGATCCAACCCGAACCCACCCCAGCTCAACCAGATTGCCATGTCTGGGTGAAACAATTGAAACTGGGATCTAAATGAAATATGTTTAATACTATAGGGTTTAAAATGCACTTTACCCATGGTTTTAAAACATTTAAAAACTAGTCTTGGTCTCATTTCGGATTCATCGAGCAAACAAGAATAAAGTTTAGGGCTTTTTTGGCCTCTGAATCAGTGCAAGACAGTGAAAGTTTGGGGCCAAATAAATAAAAAATAAAGAATTAAAGAAATGGGTTTTGAAATTGGAGGGACAATAGAGAAGGTGAATGGGAAAGAATTAAGTTATAATGAGTTTGTAGAGAGGTATTTATCAAAGAACCAACCAGTTGTTTTAACAGGTTTAATGGATGATTGGCGGGCTTGTAAAGATTGGGTCTTTGATAATGGAAAACCCAATTTGAAATTCTTCTCGACCCACTTTGGCAATTCCAAAGTTCAGGTAATTCACCAGCTCAAATTTCACTTTCTTTTACATATTGTTTAATAATGGAATAAGAATTGTGTTTAAAGTTACTTTTTTTTTTTTTTTTTGTTGGCTTTTGTTTGCATGTTTTATTGGGTTGCTTTTTTTTGGTGTTTTCTTTGATTTGGCAATGTTATGGGAATGTTGAAGCTATTCTTTTAAATGGGTTTTGTTTGTTTTAGTTGATTCCACTGAAAATGCTGTATTGGTTTTGCTGTTGTTAGGTTGCCGATTGTGGTACTAGAGATTTTACGGATCAGAAGAGGGTAGAAATGACTGTTTCTGAGTTTATTGACCATTGGACTGATGCGAAAGAGTGTGGTGGTGCATCAAATTCATTTCAAGAGGATAATGGCAAGTCTGTGCTATATTTAAAGGACTGGCATTTTGTAAAGGTACAGTACAAGTTTTTAAGTTTAGTTTCTATTTGTATATTTATTTATTTGCATTTGGAATTCTAGTGTTTATTTTTTACTTGGCTGAGTGACCACGTCTGGAAATATTCTGAGTGTTGACCGCATGAATCTGCATAATTAGAGGCTTAGGTGAATGTTTAGCGAACTTTTAACTATATTATTGGTTTCAATAAGCCACAAATCCTTTTTAAATTGTTCTTTGGAATGACCAGTTTTGATTCTACGATTGTCAAATACATTTTAATGAGTGAAAGCTCTGAAGTCTTTACTCCAGTAGTCTTCGTAGCACACGTGCAAATACACTTCTAAAATGGGAGACTCGACAGAGAATTTATAATTCAGTGACGATGGTAAAGATTAGCCTGTTTGTGGCACTTGCATTAGTTGCTTGATGGCTAAGGAAGCTTCACAAGATAGTCTGTTGTCAGATTCACTCATGGGGTTCTATATGGCTGCAACAAGCAGCAATTTGGGCATCTATCACTTTGGTAACTGTCTCATTCTAGAAATAGGACTATTTCTTTTCTTGTATCATTGAACTTCCTTGTCCTTGGTTGTCGTTAACTTCATAGGCTACAACCAAATATAGAACTGACTAATCAATCAATCTGGACCAATTGGTTAGTGGTGAAAAAAATAATTGCTTAAAGGATTATAGTTTTCATCATAAATATACAAAATAACTCAATGCAATTGTTGTTTAAGGTGCACTGGTGAGTATTTTGCCATTTCCAACTCCAAGTATACTTGGCTCTCCCCATTACTTGGCTCTCCCCATTCCCTACCTTTTCATGGTTTAAAGTTTTTCTTTTGCTTAGCAAAGCAAATGATTGTCACATCATGTCAACTGTATAAGTTAAGATTTAATTTAAGGTGCATTTATTAAAGCATCAATACTGCGATTGTCTCACTTGTTCTCTGCTTGTCTTTGCTGTTGATTCTCAGGAGTACCCAGAATATGTAGCATACAGAACTCCTCTGTTATTTTCTGATGATTGGCTCAATCTGTATCTTGACCATCATCGTATGCATAGCGATTCTGATACTTGTCAAGAGAATGATGAAATAAATTGCTCTGACTATCGTTTTGTCTATATGGGAGCAAAAGGTCATGAATAGATGCTATGGGCCCCAACCTTTTCTTGTTAGATTAGATATAGTTGTAATAATATTTTTCTCTCTGCTCAGCACAGATATTTGTTTTCCTTATTTTTTTGGTTGAATGTTAACCTAGACATTTACTTTCCTTTTCATCTGTTCAGGATCCTGGACTCCTCTTCATGCTGATGTTTTCAGGTCATATAGTTGGTCAGCGAATGTATGCGGGAAGAAGAAATGGCTTTTTCTCCCTCCTTCTCAATGTCATCTTGTGTTTGACAGGTATGCATAGATATGGATTCAAAAAACATACTATTAAAATGAGCACACCATGCTAAAAAAGGTCTGGTTCTAGATTGGAATTAGGACCTCTGTCTTTCAAGTACTGTCTCTTGAAAGGGAACTGTCAGTTATGGTACTAGGTGAAATTAAAATACAACACAGCATCCATCTTCTTTTGTTATCCGGCGCTGCAGGAGTTGATGGATTGGTTCTTGCCAACATTTAGGCTTTAGCCTAGAGTAAACTATAACATTGACCTTAGCAATTATACATCTGTGTGCCACAGCCAATTGCAAGTGGCAACTATCTGGCTTGCATGATCGTTCCCAGCAATCTG
Organism: Dovyalis caffra; assembly: GCA_963924115.1. Taxonomy (NCBI): domain Eukaryota; kingdom Viridiplantae; phylum Streptophyta; class Magnoliopsida; order Malpighiales; family Salicaceae; genus Dovyalis; species Dovyalis caffra. The sequence goes on from CAWUPB010000030.1 coordinate 3,698,590, forward strand.
TTCCCTGGACAACTCTTTTTTACTTACAGAGCCCTGCAACTTAACACTGTAGAACATAGTGTCGGAGTTGGTATGTATTGTATGTATAGATGAGCGATTACAAGGAACTTTTAATTTCTACCTATTTTGTTTCACAACTTCTTTTCACTGGAACCTCCATCGCTATTTTGATTCAGGGGCTTTAAGAGCTGTGTTTATAATATTTTTGATGATGTTAGTGAAACAAACTTTCCAGGTTTTAAGAAAGTAAGTCACTGGTCTAAATCTTCAGATTGTTAGCTCCCTAATAAACACTCTGTACTTATGTTGCCTGTGTGTTCATGTCATGTGTGTAGGGTATCTGGTTGGAGTGCTTTCAAGAACAGAAGGAAATTATCTTTGTACCTAGTGGATGGTATCATCAAGTTCATAATCTGGTACCTTACTTTCTTTTTCCTTTTCAGTTTGTCATTGGTGGTAAGGATATATAAATGTGATTCTTCATGCTTAATTCCCTTCTCACGCACAAAGCTTTTGATACCCTAGAAACATCAGACTGCTTCTTGTTCCAACTCATATGTCATTTTGAGCACGACTCCAGCTCGTTTTTATTTGCAGTTTTGCCTTATTTTCACTGTATAGTTGGCTAGGCTTTGAGCGATATGGAGCTTGCTGTAATGTTAAGATCTGTGGGCTTGCAACCACGAGGATAGAGGTTTAGGTTTAGAACAACTCTTTTTGACAATTTCGGAAAGGTGAGACTGCCTCCAAATCCCCCAACCCACCTTTCCAAGTCCTCCAGGACACTTCAATATGGCCATGACTGGTTAATTTCTTGTTTATTTAGTCCTCAATGGATGTCAAATGTGATTTAATCGTTCAGATTTGATGGGACACTGCAATTTCACATAGGACTATTGTTTATTTGTTATCTGTTTATTAATTGTTTTCTTTCTTGACAAATATTTACAATAATTCTTTCAGGAAGATACAATATCAATAAATCACAACTGGTTCAATGCATATAATCTTTCATGGGTGGTAAGTACAGCAGTACAGCCAAATTATTCATTTAGGAAAAATACCTTTGAATAAAATCAGGGAAGCCAACCTTGTCCCATTAATTTCCTCATTCCTTCAGTTGGATTTGCTTTTGAGAGACTACAAGGAGGCTAAGGAGTATATAGAGGACATCCGTGATATCTCTGATGATTTCGAAGGTCTATGCCAACGCAATCTTGCAGCTAACACAGGTAAACTATTAATAAGAGGAATACATAACAGTACATGCTTGCTGGTGTCTTTTTTACTTCGATAATAGCCTTCCATCCAATCCACTGGCCAGATCACCAATGCTCTTAGCTACCTATCCTTTTGTGTAATGTTATTAGGTTATCCCAACTTAATAATCTGCCAATTTGACTAGCTATTGCTCTCTATTCAGGATCGATTTGGTATTAACAACTTGCAAACTATGCTAAGCCACCTTTGTTAGGCGTAGAAATTCTGTCATAAAGTTGCAATGGACCAGAGTAAATTATTAATTCAGTTCACTTAAAAAAGCACTACTAAAGTACTCCTGTGAGAAATAAAAAAGGGTTCTGGCCAAGTAGGCCTACAAGTAAACAATAATTAGCGAGTAACAATAAGCCAATATGTTCATCCCACTGTCTTAGTTGTGATCTGATTTTGCAATGAAGATGATTGAAGAAAATAGGGCTGGAATGAAATTCATATAGTGCTTCTCAAAACAGGGAAGTAGGTTGATAGTTCATCATATAGTGGTTACAATGGCTTCCAATAAAAATGTCTTCTATGTTGTCTTTGCTGGAGTCCACACTTTACATTTTTTTTTTCTTAAACACGAAGCAAGACCTGCATTATGGGGCATTTTACATGGTGCAAGTCATTAAGTGTCAAAAGTGCAGCCAACTGTATAACTTGAAAAATATGCTATCCCGAGACTTGGTATCTAGGAATTGGGAAATATGGCATCCTCAAAGTTTGGTGTGAAATCATTCATTATTACTTGGAGTAGCTCAGTCGACCAGGATAGAAGATGAATTTCTTGCTGCATCAAGGGGCTTATAAGAAACATTGTCAAGCCAATTTTTACTACCAGTGTTGATTTGACTGGAAGCATATGGAAAGATATCTAGTGGCACATATTTGTTGGACGCAAGATTTGATTGTTAACTTATATTATATCCATTGCATGTGATAATACCAATGTAGTTGTCGAAGGTACCTGGTGAGGTTGTATAAATCTTATACTGTACTGATGGGTTGTTTTTAACAGGAATGAATTTTTCTGATTTTTTTACCTTCCTATCACGCTTCTTTTTGGCCAATATGGTCCAACTCTACTGTCAACTCAGAGAAGATGGAATTTCAGTCTGGAGTTCATCCAAAACGGCTAAGCATTTTGTGTTTAATTTGTCATCCATAAGGAGGATTGCATTGAAAATGATAAGCATGGATGTTGTAGCTGGAAATCATGGCTTCTTCTTGGATTTGATGGAAATGTTAGATGATCCCAACTTTCTTCAACTGTGCATTGATATGGGCAGAACATATGGGATAATACATGAGCAACAGAATTGTAGTTGTGATACTAAGAAAGCTTGGATGGTTGAATTTTTAGACTGCAGTTCTCATATACATAATCTTGAAGATCTTGTTAAGTTCATTGACTATTCTGTAGCAAAACTCACTGCTACTTTCTGTGAGGAAAAGTTTTTGGAGTCTGGATTGAATAGCTGGCCTCTCGTTGAAGATCTCAATGACGAGGCCTTGCAATTTTCGCTTCTGCAAAACCAAGGCTAACTATTGGTTCTCGAAGGCCTATTGAGAGGTACATATTGACCTTTCTTGGTTGCATGCCAATATTAAAGCAGCGCGAGAGTGCAAAATTTTTTGCAGCTTGCAAAATTCAAAGATGACAAGATAATGATAGTGTGATTTGTAAACAAAGAATTGGGATGCACATACGTATACAGTATCTTGATACAGTGTAGCTAAGATGGGAAACTCAAAAGTCGAAGCTGGTTTATCATTCATGGTCATCACTATCTGGATGTCAGGGAAAAACTATTCTTTTTTCTTCTTTGAATCTCTGTAACCTTTACGTTTTGTGATGTTTAACTTCTGAATCCCACAGCTGGAATTAATCAAAATTTTCTGTACTACATCTTAGCGGGAAGCAGAAAGTGAAAGAACTAAATGTTTTCTCTTTACTTTGTCTCATTATTTCATCTTTCTCGGTGTACAAACGGTTCATTGTCTTGTAATGGAAGAAAAGCAGACACATGAGGGACCAACTTATGTGCACCTATTTTGCTTTACTTGGTTTAGTCCCACAAAGTGCTGGTTTCTTTGCTTTTCCAGTTTAAATCAGTCTTGTTGTTAGAATCTTAACATTCTATATATAGCCAATGCCAGTTCTGCCCAATTCTTCAACGTGGGAAATATACCTCCAATTTAGGAGGAACAGAATCTTCCTATTTAAGAAATCAATGACTATAATCATAGAAAATTAGAAGGAAACATGGCCTTGATTTCCTATTCCAATTTTCTTGAATTGTGGATTCCTATTATGGTGTATATGGCTCCTATAAAAGGAACTTCTTGTTGTTGTATTTGGTGTGACAAATATATAAAAAAAAGCTGATACCTTCCTCTCGTGGTTGTAGGTTTTTATGATTGAATCATGTTAATCCTTGTGTTTTTTTTTTCTTATATTTCTATTTTATGGTATCAAAATCAGAGTTATCCTCCAGTAAAAGAACCAAGCCAATTCTAGTCAATCTTAGTCGAATGGATGGCGAGCTCCACGTCATCTACAGAGGAATCAATTAAGATACTTACCGTTGTCAACCCACAAACCTCAATTTTACCCAATCATATCGAGAATCCAAATCACCTCTCACAAACTAAACATGAGTAATTTTAGAGAGTAGTATCAATCGGTTTTACTAGTGATCGAGGACAGTAAGAAAAATGGTATATCTAATTGGAGCAAAGAAGGCATCACTATTAGAGTCAATCGATTATAGAGTTTGGGAGGTCGAAAATTCTACGATCATGGCATGGCTGATCAACTCTATGGATCAAAAAATTGGATGGCTGTATTTGTTCTACCAAACAAGAAAGGAAATATGGGATTCAATGAGATATATGTATTCGGACTTGGAGAACATATCACAATGTTTTGAGGTTTGTTGCAAACTTTGAAATATTCGTCAAGGTATATCACCTATTACCGAATATTTTACTAACATGTCGAATTGTGGCAAGAAATTGATATGTTTTACAATATATCTTGAAAATGGACTGATGATAGGGTGCTTTATAGCAAAATGCTAAAAAAGGATCGAATCTTTGACTTTTTGCAAGGTTTAAATAAAAAACTAGATGATGTTCGAGGATGGATACTTGGTATAAAACCATTAGCACCATTAAAGGAGGTCTTTGCTAAAGTTCGGCATGAAGAAACAAAGAGGAAGGTGATGTCATTGCCATTACCGAATAAAACGAAGCATAGGCAATAAGTGCGAGGATCGAGCTTTAGTGATAAACCAAAAATAGAGAAATAGTTCAAAAAGGGTCTGGTTTTGGGAAGGATAAGCGAGTATGGTTTGAGTGTTGTAAAAATCATATTATGTCTTTTAGTCATCCATATTTATAAGCTTGTTGCAAATGTCTTTTAGTCATCCAAAAAAATTGATTAAATCATATTATGTCTTTTAGTCATCCAATTCGATGTTCGATTGTTGCATAACGATTAAATCATATTAGGTCTTAAAAATTG